>BMAU01016507.1:0-1200000 GCA_019973935.1 Trichonephila clavipes
CTGCGATTCATGAGGCTAGGTACACGTCGCCTTTCTTCTTGGAACATGGCAGGGACATTCGCTTGTCTTACACTTACCAGAAAAACTCTGACACATCACAAAATAAGTACGAATATGTTGAGAGAAACTTTTACCCTTTTTAGAGCAAATTTTTCAGAAGGTCTTGGAGAATTTGAAAGAGCAAGAGGCAACGCATATTAATCTAAGTGCAAGGACGACAAAGTCACATCATTATGATTACAAAATTGGTTCCTTGTGTTTCATTAAGACGCCTAATATTAAATTTAATTTATCTCCAAAGCTTAGACCTAAGTTCGAAGGTCCCTACAGAGTAGTAGAGCGTTTTTCTAACGTCAATTACAGAGTTCAACATGTTGAGCGTGGCCGCGGTAGCCGAGTGGTATGGGTATCGGACCGTGGCTTGCCTTGTCACGAGTTCGAGCCCAGTACCACTAAAGACCCGCCGTGTAGGGTAGCGATGCACGCTAAATCTGTCGAGAGCTGAAACGTCCTCCCGTTGGTGTGGTAGTTAGGAGAGGGGGGTGCCAGCTCAGGTATCGTCCACGTCACTTGACCATGGTTCAAAATGACGTGGTCCGTCGCCAAAAGCCCTCGTGTAGCTAAACGGTGCGACGTTAATATTCAATCAATCAATCAACATGTTGAGCAATTGAGAAAGAGGTTTAACACAAATGTCATTCGAATGATTCCTTTTATTAAGAGATTTTCATATTTGCACCTAAACAATTTAGATGACACACTACCAGGCGATATGGAGGTTAAAAGTATTATTTCGAGTCCGTGGTATAATTTAAGGACTCGTGCAAACAATTTTGTTAATTAGTTTAATTCTTATATCACCATTTTTAGAGAGAGTGAGAGTTTTTGTTTACATTATTGACGTTCCGTCACTGAAGGAGAGTCCACACCTAGAACACGGAACCTTGTATTGAGATTGTTTACTTCTGGAAAAAAAAAATTTTTCTTTTGTGTGAGAAAATGGGAAATTTTTTTTGCTGTGTAAAATATGTATACACTATTGCACGCGCGATTTTAATTGCGACGCAATATTCTTCTTGATTATTTATATATATTGTATACACGTCATTTCTATTTTATGTTGGTAATATATGGTACATGTTGTTTGCAACAGAAATCAAATTTCGGGGTCTCTTTGTGCATCTGTCAAGAAATTTGAGGTATTAATGTTCATATAATTAGCATTTTCCTTTTAATCAAATAATTTTTTTGTTGTTAATACTTATTTATTTACGCTTTTGTTCATTGTCTCTTGCTTGAATATTTTTAGTTCATGTTTACTTGATTGTGTTATGATTATTTACTTTGCCTGTGAATTCTTTTATCTTGCAAAATTTTTTTTAATGAAAGTATCTTGTGGGATGCATTATTGGTTGATGATAATGTATAATTTTTTTTGGTGTTTATATTTACTGAATAATGATATCATTGGAACTTGTGCTTGTACGGATGTTTGTTGATAGAGATGGTTGTTTAACTTTTTTCCCTTGAAAATTATCTCGATGTTTTAATTGATTCTACTTATGTTAATTTTGTGTTTGTCATTTAATTGCTATTTTTCATCTAAACTTGTAGAATCTGTCGGTTAGGTGTTTCAATTCAATTTGATTGTTTTGTGCTTGTGTTTACGCTTTGAAGAAAAAAAGAATTTTTTCTCTCGTGTATTCTAGTTGAATTGTTGTTTAGGGAAGGGAGTGTACAGTCAATAATTTGTCTCGTCTTGCGTACTATTTTAGAATATGTACTGAATGTTTGATTTAGGTTAGCGCATTAGGCCTGTTGGTTTAGATTTTTTTTTCCTACATAGCAGCGCTTGGTCAGATTATTGAGTTGAGTACTGATATTATTTGAGTCTTCTTTTAATTTCGTGGCTTTGGATTTCAATTTGTAGTTTTGGTTTGTAATGTGGAATTAGGAGGATGACTAGTTCCCAGTTATATATTGTCGCGTTCATTTGAATTTTTTTCTCGGTGGTTTATCAGATTAGGTTATAGTGTGTTGGGAGATTTCGGTCATTTATCATATTAGGTTTGTTGTGTATAGGAGGATGGCCAGTTCCCAGTTATACATTGTCGCGTTCGTTTGAATTTTTCTCTTCCGGTTCTTTGTCAGATTACGTTGTTGTGTGTGAGTAAATGCTTAGTGTAGCATACAGGTTATGTTGACATTTTGTCTCTTGGTCGGGTTATAAGTTTAGGTTGTTCTTCGAAGGGCATGGATTGGATTTCGATGATTCATATAATTATATATATATATATATATATATATATATATATATATATATATATAATTTCTTTGGTTGAGCGGATCGTGGCACGTCAGGTACATAGTCGACGTTGTTGGCGGATATTGTGAGGACTCTCCATCACACATGAAGTTTCCCTGGGTCATCCATTGTATGTAGTTTTTATTCTCACTGTGTCATACATGGCAGTTATGATACGGGATTGACGGAATCTCATCCTCGTTGGTGGACACGTGTAAGCAGATTTGTGTGGTAAGGATTTACTTATTGAGTCCAGTCTCATGCAAAAAAAAAAAAAACATCCAATCATCCGAATGTCGGGTTATGCATAGTTCTTAAAAAGGAGATTTTTTTTTTCTTGTACAATTCCTTCTTTTGATAGTAATCGTGCCTCTAATTGAATTGGACATCACTCGTGACACCTTTGGTGATCAACAAATAGCAAGTTAAACTTGTTCTTTCTAGTGTCTTTGACAAGGCGAACTGAACCTTGTGGTACACTTATGGCTTCATATTTTAAGTTGATGGAGTTCTTTAGGAAGCATTTAAAAATTTTCCTTTCTTTTCATGTTCATCGCGTTTCTCCATGATGAATAATATGCATTTTTTCAACTTCCTTCAATAGAGATAAAAGATGTCCCGAGCCACCACTCCCGAAATAAAAAGTGTATTCAGAAAAAAATACGGATGATCCTAAAAGCATTGTGACGTTTTTCACTATGCTTTATATGTTTGTGAGAATACTCATAAAAATATAAATCTTGGCCAAATAATCCTTCAAATCAATAAATTATTTTCCAAATATCATAAAGCTCTTTATTTACAATTTCCCTAAGTGAAAAACAAACGGTTAAAAGATGGGACGGAACTAACCATACCAGTAAATTTGAAGGTCAATCAAATGATCAGCAAATGCATTATGCAGCCTGAATGAAAAGTGAATCATGTCTTCATTTTCTTTTTCTACAACTAATGTACAGTATTTCAATAATAATTACAGTGATGAATTGTTTATCTTAGAATTTTTCTCAGGGTCTGGGTTTTTTCTTTTAAAGAGTAATATTTTATGTTAAAACGTAATAAAAAAAAATCTCTCATTGAGGAAATACAGCAAATTAAACAAAATGTTTTTTTCTTTAATTTGGTTCTGGGATCAATTGATTGATTAAATATTAACGTCGCACTGTTCAGCTACACGAGGGCTTTTGGCGACGGACCACGTAATTTTGAACCATGGTCAAGTGACGTGGACGACACCTGAGCTGGCACCCCCCTCTCCTAACTACCACACCACACCAACGGGAGGACATTTCAGCTCTCGACAGATTTAACGTGCATCGCTGCCCTACACGGCGGATCTTTAGTGGTACTGGGCTCGAACTCGTGACAAGGCACGCCACGGTCCGATACCTATACCACTCGGCCGGTTTTGGGATCAAAGATAAGCTTTTTGATGTCGGAAAAATGCCAGTTGATAAACATAAATTATATCAGTGTTGTTGTGTATTGTTTTTTTTTTTTGGAATAAAGTATTTTGTTTTACTTCTCTTTTCGGTAATTTTTTAAAAAATCTTTAAACTTTCGTATGCTCGCGCCCCCCTTGTAGGATTATCGCGCCCCACACTTTGAGAAGCCCTGATTTTAATGTATTTCTCATTATTTTATTATAAAATGTCGACTGAGATAACATTTGATAGAAATTGGTGTTTTAATATTGAAAAATACGGATTCAGTTATTAGAGAAATTAATCTAATACTAATGGCATTGATTTTGATGAGAATTAAAAACAAAGTCACATTGCATTATTTTATCTCCACTGAATTGTATTATTTTGTTAATTATTTTATTCACCAGTAACTTTATTGCATGTGATTAATTATATTTTTTCCATTTCGAAATTGGGTGTTTTGATATACTGGCCACATATCAGGATTCACTGTTTCTCGAAATTTTCCTTATCTAAATTGAACTTCAAGCTTATATTTAGATACTATACAGTGGATAAAAGAGAATTCAATCATTATAAATTTTGTATATGTCTTGAAACATTAAGAGGACAAACAGGTTAATTTGATATGTACACTCTTTACTGTTTTCTTATTAGCAGCCCTGAACATCTGTGATTTTATCACCCACTTATTTCTAGAAGCGAGTCCAATTTTCCGACTCACAATTAATTAAAGATCTTTCATTCTTAAATGTTATAACGCATATAAAAAATATTGTGTTGAATAGTGTATATAAGTTGTTGTACACCCCGTTTTCACATTATTAATCATTCCATTTTAGTAGTGTCTATATTTTTAAAAATGTATTTCATATATTCCAAATTTTGTGCAACAATATTAGATATTAATACGATGACGCCAGAGTATATTTTTATACAAAATTATTATCTTAATATTTGTATAATACCATGTATATTTTTATATCTACTATCTTATTGTTTGATATATTATTTTCCAATATAAAAAAAATGAATACATTGTCTGCTAGCTATAATACGAATCTAATATTATGAAAGAATAGGAGGAAACTTATTCTGGAGGAGCTCTTATTCTGGATTATATATATTACTCTTCTCTCTCTCTCTCTCTCTCTCTTACTCTTATTCTCTTATAGGAGCTCTTATTCTGGATGATGGATAGATTTGAAAAAGCTAATGTCCATTTATGTGCACAGAATTTCATTTTTATCAATTAATATTTTGGAAGTGTTATTATTGTTTGCTATAGTTCCGTTTATTTTAGAGCATTTTGATTTTAGTATTCCTATTACTTAAATATTTCTACAATGTGTAATATGTGTTTCCAAATAATGTTATGTAGTTTTGTACACATTGAAAATTAAGTTTGTAAAAGAGAGAAAAAATCCCACCCGTGACTCCCGCTTAAAATTGGAGGGCAAATGTAAGGATAGTTAAAGTAGATGTAAAACTAAATTCTCTATATAAAACTTGACTTTTATTTTTCATGACATCTTCAAGTATTAAATTAATCACCCAATTACTTCTCTGAAACATATGGCCTAACCACGAAACATTTCTGATCCCAGATCATTATATTTAAATGCCTGTAACGTCGTCAGAAGGTAGCGTGAAAATAATACATCACAGCAAGGTTGTGGGAGTAAAAAAAATACTTTTAATTTTTTCCTCCAATAGGATAATCGATTAAAGTTAGTTTATGAAGTTGATAGTCTCCGTGCCTAGCCAGTATGGTAGCCCCGTTTTGAGGTCGCTCTCTCCACAGCTTGTCTCGGTCTAGTCCGCAAGGCGTTTTTCTTATTCGCGTTTTGGATTCCTGGTCAGCATCACGGAACAAAAAAAACTCCGGGATTCTCCTCTCCGCTTCCTAAAACAACCAGCCCTCGTCTTTTCGAGCTCTTTTTTTTTTCTTTTTCTCGTTCTCCTTCCTTTTTTTCCCCTCCCGGTTTTCCAGCCCTTTAAAACATCAGGGCAGTCCATTTCCCCAAGTTTTTTCTCATTGGTGGGCCCATATGAGTCGATCCTTGAACCTCAACTCATTAGAGCCCATTGGTCCATAATCCGTTAATCGTCCACTCACCCGGTTTCTTCACAAACCAGCAGGTGTCTGACACATGCTCCGACGGCCGAACCCCTTCGGCCCACTGTCGTCGTTTTACCGCCTTTGAGGACAATTCGCCATTGTGTATGTAAGGCGACAGTCAGCTGCCTCGGAAGCGATCTCGTCCACAGTAGAATGGTCAGACAATTGTTTGCCTAGTCTAACTGGCACCAAAGTCCAGACGCTAAATAAGCGATAATGAACCCCAGCTGCACGTGCACCCAAAACTCAGTCTAGTATTGTCCTGAAAGAGTAAAACTAGTTTCGAAAGGAGGACGTCACAATGCCCTATATGTCAGCATTAACTTTCAAGTACTCATAAAATCAGAGGTACTTCTCACACCTGGCTTAAGTGGTAAAACACTTAAATTTCCCTTTGGCGGTTTTTTCTCTCTCTCTCAGCGTCAGAACGTGTACAGATTTCATCGAATAAAGATCCTTTTTTAAAAATTAAGACTGATTCTGGCTCGAAACATGTCATATATATATATATTGTACAATATTACGAAGCATTTTAAGATATTTGAAAATGTTTCTAATAAAATAACAATCCCTATCTTTAAATATCTGATTTATTTTGTAATTAACCTTAAAAATTTTTAGAAATTTGTTTTATAAATGTCTAAAGTAACAAAAGAAAATACTATTTCACTATTAAGTTAAAGAAATGAATCATTAATATATAATTTTTAGGAAATATTCAATGTAATGTGATTATACAGTATTATGAGTTATTGAATTACATATAAAGTGCATAAAATTACATATAAAGTGCATCAGGGCTAATAGTCTAACTAAATAATTATAATGAGTTATTTTTACATGTATTAACTGTTTTAAAAATTTTCCCAAAGTTGCAGTTACAATAGAAAGTGCTGAGAGTTCTTTCAGCATATTAAAATTAATAAAGAGTTACTTTAGGTCATGCATGTACACAGAACGCTTAAATGCCTTTACTATATTAAGCATCCAAAAAAAAATTGTAATTTTTCTAAAAGAAAAAACATTACACGCTAAATAAACATGTGTTGGTAATTTGAATCGTTAAGTACAATGTTAGAATTGAATGGTTTTCTATTGGAAATTTCACCTTTATACCTCAATTACTAAATATAATGTATGGGTATGTGACATCTGGATCAAAAATTAAGATTATTAATGCGAGTATGCACTATATTAAAAATTTACATTGAAAATTGAATACTTTTTTTTGTCTTTGTATAAAGTGCCTATAACATGTTGAAATACTTATTTAAAATTATTGTACAATATTAAGGGAATGTTTCATCAGAAACAGCACAATAATTTTCAAATATTCAATTTAATTATCCTGTTTTAAATATATTTTTCTTATTATTGAATTACATATAATACATAAAAATAATAGTATGGTTTACCTATAAACAAGAGATGCCTCCAAAATACAGGCTCACAAAATGCCACACAAAAATATCAGTGATTTTGGCCAATTAATCCCTTAACAATAATTTTGAAAAAAATTCTCTGTAATTCTCTTCGATAAATATCATAAAATTGATCCAAGTACTCTTTTTGGGTCAATATTTGTAACTAACTCAATGCAACAAATTTATTCAGGACTTATAAGCAGGATAGTATCAATATACATCAGTCTTTTAGACATATTTATGTAAAAATAAATCTAATCTATAATGATAAATCTTCTACAAATTGTGCAAATACTAATAAATGCATCTGTGTGATATGTTTATACCATACAGTCAAACTCTGAAAAACAGATGTGTTAATAGATACCACACAAATATATACTAATTTTTATTTTAACACACTTTTATAAGTTTCACTTGTATGTAATGGTATCTTTGGACTCGATTTTTACCCACTTTAAAAGGTCAGATTAATTGAAAATGTTGCACACATGTCAAGGACCAATGACAATGCAATAATTTCAAAATTTTGTTCCATTGTCTTGATCAGGATCGTCAAAAACAAGGAATCTAAGCATTTCGAGATTTGGCGACTAATTCAATATATCGTTTCCAGATTTGGCCATTAATTAATTGCATATGCCATTTCCAAACTTAGCGACTAATTGCATACTTCAGTGTTTCTCAAACTGTGGGGCGTGCCCCTAGGGGGCATGATAACACTACAAGGGGGTGCGAGTATATTGAAAACAAAAGATCATTTTTAAAAAAATTAAGAATTTTCTGAAAGGAAGCAAAACAAAATACATTTTGACATCATAAAATACAGATTTACACTGATATAATACACTTATAAATGTATCAGTACTGCACAATGGGTTTCATAATCAATTTAACAGCACTAAGTTAAGAACAAGTTTCATAAGTACCGGTGACCCTATGGGAATGTCATAAAATTATATGCAAAATTTAATACTTATCTTGATAATTTGTACGGTTTATAATTAAAATTGTATTTTAGTTTTACGTCAAAATATATTATTACTGAACTCAATATATTATTGTATGGACAGGGTCGCAATGAAAACTATGATTGAAAATTGGGTTGCAAGTAGAGAAAGTTTGAGAAGCACTGCCATACTCCATTTTAAAATATGGCAAATAATTCCAGATATGGCTGGCGACTAAAAAGACCCTACCCCTTAAAAAGGTGCAACCCTAAAAATGAAAACATTAGTTATTAATACAAATAAAACAAACAAAAAAGTGTTCTTAATGTGAGAAAAGAAAAAAAAAACTCGTGCACGTGAATAAAATAACTTATGTTCTAACTGCTAAATATTTTTTATTTTTATAAAGCAATATGTTTAGAAGTGATAATGCGAATTAACAATATAGCAATGTGTTTAAAAGACGATAATATGATTTTTAACACACTTTTATTTGTTAGACCAGCATTTAGAGACAGAGTCTTTGAAATACAACGATATGGGACTCATCCGAGGCCCCGTAAATGGAAAGAATAAGTACCCTTCAAACCTATTAATTAATATCGATTGAAAAGCAAGACTAATTGCAGCAGCCACATAATTCTGGCTCCAAATATCAAACTCAAGGATAAATTCAACAAATAATAAATGATAGTTTTAAAAACTTCAAAAAACAGGCTTTTATTGTAGATCGAACTAAAAAATGAAAAATAAATTACAGTTTAAAAATAAAACTAAAAAACACACTTTTATAGTGAATAGAACTAAAAAGTAAAAAATAATTCTTAATATAATAAAATGATTAACGAGAAAATTAATGTCATTGTGGTAAAAGCGTGGGGTGCTTTGTACTATATTTTTCATTAACTCAGCATTTTGCAATAGAAAAAATTACAACAATTAATATAGAATACCCCACGTTTTTAACCCAATAACATTAATTTTCTTGTTAATCATTTTAATCTCATATTAAGAATTATTTTTGTAAAAGAATTATGGATTCAAAAGTGAGCACACAGGGCTTTTATATTCAATATATGGACACACAAATTTATTTTCTATTATACACACATTCTAATTTAAAAATTTTAATGCCTTAATTTATTACCATATTTGGAATTCAATTCTTGAAAATTCATATCTTTTACCTAAAATAGTGTAACAAATAAAAATTTCAAAATTTGGCATAATTTTTTTACATGTAATTTTACAAATGGTAAACAATAATTTTAATTTCTAATGTTTGAAAGTGGTACATGATTTATCATCTAGTATAAACATTAATAGAGCTGTAGTAAATTAAGATATTTTTCCATGAATGTTTCTTGGAAAATTTTTCTTTTTCTCTGTAACATTGTAAAATTATTAAGTAAAATAAGTTTCATAAATATATATACTTGTTTTTTATATGATACGTATGGTTACATATCAGATTCTTGTGTTCTAATTTTAGATAATTAAATGCCGAAGTAATTCTGTACTAAATATAACTTATTTTAAAATTCACAAAAATTTGCTTTTAATTTAACTAACATATTTTGCTTTTTTATGTATGTTCTCTATATCATTTTGTTCAAAGTAAACAAAAATTTGCTTTGAAGTACTTACATTCTTGTAAATGTCTGCATCTATCCAACATCCCCTTTCTGAAGAGATTTCTTTTGTGAAGACAAAAATAGCTTGAGTTTAGCTGGTGATGATATTGAAAACATTCAAGTGGTCAGAAAACATAATAAACAGTGAGGAGATGGTTTGTAATAACATTTTATCATGTTTTCAAAAAACTTAAAATATTTTTTATCGGGATATTACAAAACGATTTTTTCCTCTACAATAATCCTTTCTCTTACTGATCGAACAACCATTTCAACAAAATAAGACATTTTAGAAAGTAAAATATAAAAGTTTAAAAGTAAAATAATCGTAACAATAGCGGTAAACATACGACAGCATATTAACGTGTCCTAATCATCACGTGATCACATGACTATAGTCCATCGGTAAATAAATTTTAACATAGATGAGGTTGTGCACATTTAAAGCAAATCACACATACTAGCATTAACATTTAGAAATCTGAAAAAGTAGATCATAAATCATACTCCAACTCAGTGGCGCAATAGCCTATGAGGGCCAGGGCCAACAGTGCCCATCCCAGTATACATGACCATTGGGCGCTGAGGTGCATAAGCAGATGTCCCGATCAGGTGGTCAGTCTGAAGCAAGATGCCCAGTGCTTAAGTCCCCAAGCAAGCTTGGTACTCATTTAACGACCGACTGCAGTAGGGATGAAAGGCTGAGTCGACCTTGTGCAGCCTGGGAACAGAACCCGAACATGTGGTGTGGAAGAATGATACACTACCACTCAACCTGTAGATAATAATTATATCTTGCTAATTTTTTTTATAAAAAAAATATTGGAAAAATTATTGAACAAAACTATTGCAAATAAAAAAACATGCAATAAAAATTTTAAAACAAAATTATTACCTAAAATTTTTGAGAGATATAAATTAGATGAATTTTAAGATTTTAAAAATTCAGTTTTAATAAAAATAAATTTAAAGTGAAAGAACAATTTTTAAAATACTAATATTCTGAAATAGAGTTTATATTCGTATGTAATTTTTTTCAGCCAGTCTTAAAACAAATAATTAATATTATAGAAATTTTCAAAGCATTTTTAAAACTTTTAAATCTATAAATATTGTCAGAATCAAATAACGACTTAAAGCACTTCTCTCTCAAGGGATGGATACAAAAAAACTGCTCCCAAGATTACAATAAATAAACATAAAATTATGGTTTTACAAAATATATTCAATTTTTTAAAAACATTGCCTCAAGACATTAGCAATTAGCAAATATCACTTACCTTACATGTAATTTTGATTGATTTATGCTGGAAATAGTCTTTCTCATCAAATCTTGAATTCTTAAAATGAAGAATTTTTTGTGACCTTTGCTTTTTGTTTAAGGAGGTAAGTAAATAAAACAATTTTAAAAATAATTTACAAATTCTTATACAACACTTTCTGTGAAACCAGTAACAAATATTCTTTTATGAGATTACGTCTTATTATGAAAAATAATTTTTTTAAAGACAAATAAGTGAAAAACTAATTGCTTCTGGTAAAGAACATATACAAAGCAATGGATATTTTGCTATGCTCAGAAGAACAAGGTTTTAAATACTGCAACGCTTGCAAAGTAAGCTTTATGATAGGACTCGTATATTGCTTAATATGAATTATAATAAAATTCTTCAATGGTAACATGTCAAAATACTGTGTTGTTTAATTTTATTTGGATCAATAGTTAGCAAAATGTTGGAAAAGTTCTTATAATGTTTTTTTGTTTTAATGAAAAGTATATAAACACATCTCGTAAGAAGTTCTCACAAATTTGTTTAAAAAATTATAGGAAGAAAAGTAACAAACCCACCTGAATTGCTTAATGTTTGTAACCAAAAGAGAGGGAGAAAGTAATGTGTGTCAAAATACATTTTAAAAAATTTAGGATAAAGTTTGAGATAATAGCCTTTGTTGCTCCATATCCCCCAAAAAAAAAACTGTAGGATAAAGTTTAAGAAAAATTCTGTGAACAAAATGTTTTTAATTATAAAAGCTTTTTCGTGCGTCTAAATTCTGTATAACTAATGGACACTTAATGTAATTTTGGCTTTTCAATGGGGGAAGAGTTCACAGGCAAGGGGCATCCGGTCTAAATCATGTGATGCTTGGTAAACAATTTCACATGCTTCGCTTTAGTGTGTAAAATATCTATACTTGAGCTGTTTACATCTTTTGTGTGAATTTCATCTTTTAATATTTATTAAAAATGATTATATTGTTGCATTATCCTAGTTTAATAATAAGGTAGGAAGTAATTGTAGTAACTTTTTTTAGTATAATTTTTGTTTTAGTTTAGTATATTTGTGTTATTTAATGTTAGTGTGCCACGCCTGTTGCTGGATGTTACTTGTTGTTTGTTTATATATTTATTCATCATTCTTGGTTATTTTTTAGTATATTTTATTTAGTCCCCCTAGTTATTTTTTAGTTTATTATGTTTTTTTGCACACAAGAATGGCTTACAGTACAGAATTCAGACCATTGGATTTGAAAAACTGCTCACCATTGTACTTATTGGTAGAAAGTGTATCACTCCAAACTCATAAAAGAGTTTTAATCTCCAAGAAACATGTGCACATGAAATGATCTCATAATGAAATATTAATGTTTATACCTTTCATTGTCTGATTCCCTTAGTAATTACCAACTCCAAATGTTTTATTTTTTTTAGAAATGCTATCTCTATAATTTCTTATAGAGGAGCATAGAAATTTCAACATGGAATGCATGTAAACACAATTTTGGAAATGAATTTATAAAATTCATAAGTAACTTGGATATTTTTGTTTATATAAAAATTTTGACATCTAATTGTAATGTTTAACAAGAGGTTTATAATTTCTTATACAATTATTGTATTAAATTTTTATATCTTACTGATAATATCTAATAAAATTCTATGGAAATCTTATATGAATGGCTTTTTAAATTTATTTACAACAAAAAAGGATAATTTCTTAAAAAATATTTACAAAAAAGAATTATATGTCATTAGCCCAAACAGATAAAATAACTCTATAAAAAAATTTAGAGAAAATTATTTCCTGAATCACAGACTATATAACTAATAAAAAGTCAAATTATGCAGAATTTCTTATATTTTCACAACATTAAAACTGAAAATATCTCATTAGGTTTATGATATAAAATCTTAATTTTTGAACAGCTCAAGATTTGGCAGTTAACAGTAAACAAAATTTTTTTAAAATATTTGTTTCTTAAAAGTTTCTGTGAATTTTATTTACTCTAATTTGAGCACTATCAAAATTAATCTAATCAGATAAAATGTGAAATATATCACATGTAGGAACTAAAAAGCAAAAACAGAAAACTCTGCATTACATTTTTAAGCTATCTGCAAAACCTTTCATAGTGTTTTTGATCCAAATTTAATGAACTATTGCAAGAAATTTGAAATTTCATACCTTAAAAACCGGCAGAGTTATAAAATCCATGTCTGTACAATCAACTTTCTAAACTTACATAAAATAAATTAGAATACAGAAATCATGCAATTTTTAGAAAGAAGTTTTGAATAAAAGAAACAAATACACATATAAAATGGAAATGTACAACACATAACTATTTTTATAAAATATCTCCATACACTTTCTTTATCATGTCCTAAAAATACTATAAACCCTTTTTATAATATTTGTTATAAATATACATATTAAATAGTAAAGCTTATTATAATTATATTTATTTTTAAACTCTACCCTCTAATTTTCTTTACATCTATTAATAACTACTACAAAATGAAGGGGAGGGAGATGGAACATAAACAATAGAATTGACAAAGGGTTTTTTTATTTTGAATTTCATACTAATTATAAAATTTCTACATATATATTTGATTTTTTAACACACTGAACATACCAACACTTAATGCATATCTATTTCTACCGATCTTTTGATAAGTTATTGCATGTGTTTAGTGTTAAATACTCCAGTTCCATTTCATGCAAATTTAAACTTATTTGGAGATTGTAAAAATAAATAAAAAATGATATAAAATAAATCTAATCTATAATGATAAATCTTCTACAAATTGTGCAAATACCAATAAATGTATATTTCTTATACATAAGAAAAAAAAGTGTACATATATGTGATAGGTTTATACCACACAGCATAACTCTGAAAAACATATGTGTTAAAAGATACCACACAAATATATTACAATTTTTACTTTAGTAAAATAATTATGGATTCAAAAATGACTAATATTTTGATCATGTAGGAGTGAGCAGGATTTTATATTCAAAAAATGAACACAAATTTATATTCTATTATACACACATTCTAATTTAAAAATTTTAATGCCTTAATTTATTACCATATTTGGAATTCAATTCTCGATAAATCATATCTTTTACCTAAAATAGTGCAGCAAATAAAGACTTTCAAAATTTTGCACAATTTTGTTGTATGTAATTTTACAAATGGTAAACAATAATTTTGATTTCTAATGTTTGAAAGTGGTACTTGATTCATCATCTAGTATAAACATTAACAGAGCTGTAGTAAATTAAAATATTTTTCCATTTCTGTTGTAGTGAATGTTTCTTGGGAAA
This sequence comes from Trichonephila clavipes, assembly GCA_019973935.1. Classification (NCBI taxonomy): domain Eukaryota; kingdom Metazoa; phylum Arthropoda; class Arachnida; order Araneae; family Nephilidae; genus Trichonephila; species Trichonephila clavipes. Next base: position 14,479 of record BMAU01016507.1, read on the forward strand.
TTTTTCTTTTTATCTGTAATATTGTAAAATTATTAAGTAAAATAAGTTTTATAAATATATATACTTGTTTTTGGTATGATATGTATGGTTACATATCAGATTCTTGTGTTCTAATTTTAGATAATTAAATGCTGAAGTACCTCTGTTAACTACTCTGAAGATGCGTAAAATAAGTAAAATTTAAGTTAAGTTAAACGTTATATGTTCTCAATATAACTTAAAATTTAAAATAAACAAAAATTTACTTTTAATTTAACTAACATATTTTACTTTTTTATGTATGTTCTCCATATAATTTTGATTAAAATAAACAAAAAGTTGCTTTTTGATGTATTTTACATCCTTATAGAAGTCTAGATCTATCCAAAATCCTTTCTAAAGAGGTTTCTTTTGTCTAACAGTATTAAAAGCATTATTCAAAGTGGTCTAACACATAATAAACAGTGAGAAGATGGTATGCAATCCTCACACTTCATCATGTTTTCAAAACACTTAAGATTTTTTTACCAGAATATTAAAAAAAATGATTTTCTTCCCCTACAATCATCCTTTCTTTTACTGATCGAGCATCCATTTCAGCAAAATAGGGCATTTTAGAAAGTAAAATGTAAAGTTTAAGAGCAAAACAATCATAAGCAATAGTAGTAGAAAAAACAACATATGCACATGACCCAGTCATCACATGAATTTAGTCCATTAGTAAATTGATGAAGATTTTATGAAAAAATATTTAATGCCAAAATTTTATAAAGATTTTGCCCAACTTATAAACAAGGTTATTGTACTTCAGCATGCATTGGAGTATTATTGGTAAATGAATATTATGATAATTAGAGATAATTTTTGTTTTGGTGAAAATGGTCAATAGTCTAATACTCAACCTAATTCTCTAATATGATTACTTTCAGATTTTACTTTTGACCTAAATATTCAGATATATTAAATGTAAGATGATGCTTTTAGGGAGTATGATCAGATGCAAATGTTTTTTGTTTAGTTTTAGTACCCAAAAGTAATAAAAGGAATGGAAAGTTGTGCAAAGTGTGGCTGTTTTCAATTTTTTTATATCAGCATACAATGCTATTTTGAGTTCTGTGCAATAAACATACAGGAAGTTTATAACTATATATTTTTACATTCCATCCATTTTTTTCTTATTTGTGAAACTAGCTGTTGAAGCAATTTAGCACCATTTTTTCTCTCAAACTTCAAAGGTGACTGAAATAAGGATGTTAAAAATTCTTATAATGAAATTGTAACAAATATAGAATTCTTTTGCTTAAAAATAGTTGTAAATGGTAAGAGGGCACAAGGACCTCATTTCTGAAGACTTGGTTAACATAACCAAAATGTGTGTGTGTGGCATTTTCTTTTTATTTTATTTCAAATATACACATATTTGGATATTATCCTGTAATTATCATATAAATTTGATCAGCAAATAATATATATTTTGCTATAGTACATTAATGATTACAAGACAAATTAATGGTTATGGAAAAACATTTTAATTACTTTCATACAAAAAGGCTGGATATTAAGCAATTTAAGTAAAGAACAAATTTAGAAGTCATTTTATGGCTGTCTTCATGTAATTTTAAATATAACCATAATTCAGAATATTTTTTAGAAATAAAAAAAGTACTCAAACATTAATATTATATTTTAGCTTTGCTATCCTATAGAGAGAACAGCATATTTTATCATACTACTCATTTTTATCCGAGTTGATCCTGTTTTTATGGCATAGATGTTTTGCATATTTTCTCCTATACCACAATGATAAATATGCTTTTATTTTACATTTTAAAATAAAAGATAATTCATTTCAGAAATATTTTAAAAATGCAGTACTATAAACAGATATAAGAACTACAACATTGCAGATTTCAATGAAAAACTGAAGCCCTTTTATGTTTGTACATGTTTCTCACTTTTAATTCAGTCTCTCATGTATTTGATGACAGTCTAAACATAAAATCACCCTATTAGAGCAAATAAAATCAAACGTGCTTTAGTTAAAAATGTAATTATTTATTCAATAATTGATAATTCTGAAAACATCACTACAATAGCAACTCAACACTTGTACAAATTTAGCAATTAAGTAATTATTGAACAGAATTGATGCTATAAATATAACTTGATTTTAAGAACTAGTTTCTTCTTTTTTACATTTACTTCTTCCAACACATTTTCCTTTTTTACATTAAAAAAAACTAATATTTTAGAGATACCAGTTATTTTAAGTTTTTAAAAATAACATTTAAATTTACTAGGTAGGTACATAAAGAAAATCAAGACTAAAATGTAAGTTATTGAAAAATAAAATTAAGCAATAAAAATTAATAATCTTATTAGATATCACTACCACCATAACATGTGCAATTATATATGCATTTGTTTTATCCACATGATGTAAAATAAAAATAATTAATTTTAAATATAAATGCATTAAAATCTACAGTACTTGTCAATTATAAAATATTCTCAATTCTGTTATACATTGGCAATATTATCTGTAGTAATAGACAAATTAATTACAGGATCTTCACCAAAAGGTATAGTTTAATGGCTGTTTAAGTAGAAACAAACACTTATGAACCAAATTTTGTTCTTTCAGGGGTACATCAAACTTGCTGATACTTAAAACTATTAAAGATCTCTTTAGAATATCTTACTTTATTCCAGCCAGGAATGTTATAAGAAACATATGGATTCACAAATTTTGAAGTCTTTCTCCTTCTCATCCATTCAATATATATTCCAGGTTTCTGCTTTGTCATTTACAGGTGAATTTTTTGCAGGGTTTAGACTCGATTTTAAAATGCTTGATTAATTGTCCCACATCGCTCTCATCTTTACAATTTAACTTTCTTATCACTTTCAGAAGCTTAGTTTTATCTTTAACAGTATTGATAACCGTTTTCCCCATCTTATTGAAATTATCTCTGCTTTTATTAATATAGCGAAAAAAATTCTTTTGGAAATATTTCACCAATTTCTTTTCTTCCTTCTCTTCCAACTTCATCAAACATTTTTTTATTATATTTTCTCTCTTAATTTGTTCCTTCTCATCTTGTATTCCTTCTTCCTTCAATATATTTTCAATAATTGATTTGATTATAGCATCAAACCCTTTTTTTTTTTCTTGATTGTAGCAGTATTTGCAGCTGATTTACTTTTCTTTTTATGCTGACTATTTGATGGTGCTTTCTTGATTGTAGTGGCATTTGCAGCTGATTTAAGTTTCTTCTTAGGCTTTCTTTTTGATGGTGCTTTCTTGATTGTAGTGGTATTTGCAGCTGATTTAAATTTCTTCAGCTCACTTTCTGGTGGTGTAAAGTTAAGTTTCTCCAGCAAAACAAAACAAGGAGTAGTCAAGTTAGGAATAGAAGAATCTTTTACATGAGATTCTTTCAAACATTTTGAGTTAAAGTTAACTGTCTTACGGTTAACAGGAACAACTGTATCAATGTCTGTAGGAGTATTTAACTTTTGGAAACAGTTTAAATTTTCCCCAATTACTTCTGGAGGCTGTGCAGTTGCAGCAGAAATAACAGGGTCTTTTTGAAATTGATTAATTGATGGCAATTGAGTATTCAACATTTTTTTGATAAATGTAGTTTTTTTAGGAACACTAAAGCAGGTCCTTAGTGTAACCGATTCTTTTAATATGTCATCTGCTGCATATTTCAGGCCAGCATTCATTATTAAATCATATGTATACGGTAAAAAAGAAGGCATTTGACGAAAAGAGGTGGATGGGGCGTTTCTTGAATGAAAGTCTTGATCTTGATCTTGCCGCGTTGCGTGGTTAGGCATTCTTCACTATCACTACAACACGGTTGGATTAAATACCAATAAACATTTATTAACTTTAAAGATGTACGCTACAAGAATAACAGATCAATTCAGTTCAGTTTTGGAGTCGTTATGTTGAGCTGTAAGGTCGCTGCATACTCCCCTTCCAGTGTCAACGATACCTAGTTGGAAGATGAACTTTGCGACCAGAACGTGTAGATGGCTGGGTAGGCATTGAAGCTGTTGGATCAGATTCCACAGTAGCAGGTGTTGAAGCTGTTGCATTAGGTTCCACAGTAGCAGGTGTTTCATTCTTGGTTTGAGGTAGTTGCAAGTCCTCAGTGTTAAGAAAGAAGGCAGGTTTGCATCTATCAATAGATACAGATACCCGTTTACCACTGATGTCAAGGAAAAACACTTTATCCTTCCTTTGTAAGACTTTGAAAGGGCCATCATAGGGTTGTTGAAGTGGACGACGTAACATGTCTCGGCGAAGAAAAACATGTGTTGCTTCCAACAGTCCTGGATGGATAAAAACTGGACGTTTGCCATGGTGTTTTGGTGGTTTAGGGTGAAGTGATTGCATGTGAGACTTAAGTTTCGAAACAAAATTCACAACATCATCGTCTGGCTTGGAAGAGTCAAATATCTCCCCTGGCAGTCGAATAGTGGTCCCAAAAACTAATTCAGCTGGGGTACACAGAATATCTTCTTTAAGAGAAGCTCGTAGACCTAGTAAGATGATAGGGAGTACTTCTGTCCAACGCTCAGTAGCATGGCATTTGATTGCACTTTTCAATGGGCGGTGCAATTCTTCGATCATCCCATTAGCTTGAGGGTGGTATCCAGTTGTACGACACTTCTGAACACCAAGTAGTTTGCTAAGAGCTTTGAAGAGCGAGGACTCAAACTGCCTGCCCCTGTCGGTTGTGAGAATTGCAGGAGTTCCAAAGCGAGACACCCAAGAGGAAAAGAAGGCCTCAGCCACAGTCTCAGCAGTTATATCTTTGAGAGGTTGGGCCTCTGGCCATTTCGAAAAACGGTCAATCATTGTCAGGCAATAGGTGTAGCCATTTGATGGAGGTAGAGGTCCAATGAGATCCAGATGAACATGCTCAAAACGTTGGGAAGGTTCCTGAAATGATGAAAGAGGTGATCTAGTATGACGATGAATTTTGGATTTTTGACAAGCTAGGCAGTGTCTTGCCCACTTAGCTACATCTGATGAGATTGATGGCCAAACAAAACGCTGCTTCATCAAATGCACTGATCGACGTATGCCAGGATGGGATAAATTATGCATAGCAGAGAAAACATCTTGGCGATGCTGTTTTGGGATGTAGGTCTGGCTGTGCCCGTTGATAGATCACACATAATTTCAGTAGACGAATTGGGAAAAGTTACCTTTTTTGAGTTCCAAGGAAGTTCCAGATGCTATTAGGGTGTGAAGCTCCTGATCAGTCTGTTGTGTCTCAGCAATACAGTCATAGTCAATTTGACTTGGGAAGGTGATTGCAGAAACACGAGAGAGAACATCAGCAGCAATATTGTCAGATCCTGGAATGTGTACAATATTTGTGGTGAACTGAGAGATGAAATCCAGCTGATGGATCTGCCGTGGAGAACACTTGTCACTTTTGCCTAAAAGCATAAGTGAGGGGCTTGTGGTCAGTAAACACTGTGAAATCTCTAGCTTCCAGCATATACCGAAAGTGTCGGATAGCCGAGTAGATAGCAAGGAGTTCACGGTCGTAGGCACTGTAAGACTTTTCAGATGAAGTAAGTTTTCTGGAAAAGAAAGCCAATGGCTGTAGCTCAGAGTCCACAACTTGGTGAAGTGCACCTCCTATGACATAATCAGAGGTGTCCACATGAAGAGCAAGCGGGGCAGAAGGTGAAGGATGAGCAAGAAGTGCAGCATCAGCAAGAGCTTGTTTACACCTCTGAAATGCTGTAATTGCCTCAGAAGACCAGTTTAAAGGCTTTGAGTCCTTCTTACCTTTAGAACCTTTTAAAAATTCACTTAAAAGATACTGCTTTGGGCTGTTCAGCTGCTTTGGGCAAGAAACGTCAATAAAAATTTAACAGTCCTAAAAATTTTCTCAGAGAGCCAACAGTCTCTGGTTGTTTGTAATCAAGAACTGCTTGAACTTTGTCAGGCAATGGCTTAATGCCATCACGAGTGATAAGGTGGCCAAGGAAAATGAGTTCAGTCACACCAAATACACATTTAGAGATATTTAGTTTTAAACCATATGAGCTCAGTCTTTGGAATATAGTTCTTAAATGAGAACGATGCTCCTCAGCATTTTCTGAGTAACACAAAATATCATCCAAGTAGACAAAACAAAAAGGAAGTCCTCTTAGTACTTCATGCATGAATCGCATAAAGGTTTGTGGTGCATTCACAAGGCCAAAACACAAATGGGTATATTCGTAAAGACCTCATGGAGTTATTACAGCTGTCTTAGGAATATCACACTCAGCTATAGGGATTTGGTGGAATGCCTTAAAAATGTCTATTTTGGAAAATATCTTCTTGCCATGTAGTGCATGAGCAAAGTCATTCAAATAAGGCATGGGGTAGCTGTCGAACTCAGTAACAGAATTCAGCTGCCTGTAATCCCCAACAGGTCTAACTGTAGAGTCAGATTTGGGCACAACATGAAGAGGAAAACTCCAGGGACTTTTGGAAGGTCTAATAATGCCTTGAGCAAGAAGAAATTCAAATTCTACCTTCACTGCATCATACAGTTTAGGGTGTAGCCTTCTAGGCCTGGCAGTGACTGGTGGGCCAGTTGTAATAATATGGTGGACTGTGCCATGTGATGCTGATTTGGAAATTAAAGAAGGGTTGCTGAGGTCTGGATATTCCGATAAGATGTTTTTAAAACTAATGTTTGCATCTACAGTGAGGATTGAGGGCTGTACAATATTTGAAAAAACACAAGAAGTGAAAAGAGAAGTTTCCACATCCACCAACCTTTTTTTCTTAAGGTCGATTAAAAGGTTGAAGTGCTTTAGAAAATCAGCACCAATTATAGGAGATGATACATCAGCAATTATGAATGTCCAGAAAAAAAGGTCGCCTCAGACCCAGGTTCAGTTCTTTACGGACCATACCATAGGCTGGAATTTTGGTATTATTAGCAGCAAATAAGGAGAAGTTAGACTGAGGTGATTTATTCATAGTTGGAGAAGGTGGGATGACACAGATTTCACTTCCAGAGTCTATGAGGAATTTCTGGCCAGACTTGCGGTCTAATAAAAATAACCGGCTGGTATGTTTCGAGGGCTCTGCCATTCCAGCTATGACAGAGCTTACTCGTTTTTTTTGCACAAATGCTTAAGGTGAAACACACTTGCGGGCCTGCTCTTTATAACGGCGATGATAGTAGCAGATGCCACTTCCTCTATTGACACTCCTAGAGCGGGAATGTGATCTCCGGCGGTCAGAACTATATCGTTGGTGGCGAGAGGAATTGCGCTCTCTTGTCAGTTCAGCAACTTGTAGAGACAGCTCTTGGATCTGCCTGGCGAGAGAGTCCATGGTTGGCTGAGCACTGCATGAAGATGACTGGGATGGTGGAGGAACAGTTGTGGCAGCACAGATAGTCGAGGATGCACCAACCTCAGAAACCTTATCGGCGATGATAGCCAGTTTATCCAAAGACTCTGAGGATGCAGACAAAACAGTCTGGATATGTGGTGGCATTCTTTGAAGCCACAAACTTTGCAGAAAGTCATCCTGGGTTGGCCATTAGACAGCTCTTTCATTTTCGCAACAGGTGGCTGGGCTTCTCATCTCCTAGCTGAAGGTCAGTAAGCAGTTTCTTAATTTTTGAGTCTCGAGTCGCTAAATTGGGTGATGAGCCGCTGCGAGAGAGTGTGATATTTGTCACCGTTCGGAGGGCTTAACACAATGTCCGACACGTGGGAGAGAGTTTCAGCATCCAGGTTCGCAACCAAAGCAGAATACTTAGTATCATCACTGGAGATACCACTGAATGTGAATGCATGGTCGCATTGCGCAATCCATAGACGAACGTTGGATTTCCAAAACGGCGGCAGCCGCAACGCAATACGAGCGACTTCAACGGTTTCACTAGTCATATTGTTGAATAAGCAGGAAGCGAAACGAATCTCCGAGCAGATGCTTCAAGTGGCCTTGAGGAGAAGGAGAAAAAAAAATCTTTCGCTACGTACTGATCATCCGTAGTAGAAGAATTTGTATTACATTCGCCAGTAGAACAGAATAGCTTACGTGTTTTTAAGTCCAAAAGGGTCACCACTGCCGCGTTGCGTGGTTAGGCATTCTTCACTACAACACGGTTGGATTAAATACCAATAAACATTTATTAACTTTAAAGATTAAATGAGCAATTAAGAGGTAAACTACTAAAAACTACAACACATGGAATCAGGCACGCTACAAGAATAACAGATCAATTCAGTTCAGTTTTGGAGTCGTTATGTTGAGCTGTAAGGTCGCTGCAATCTAATGATGCAGTTGAGACATGTTTTCGCACACATTCTGACCGTTTACTTGGAGTAAATGTTTCGCTAAAAGAGCTGCTATTCATTCCACCACTCATTTTGCGTTCCTTTATTTTTTATGTCAGTCGGAGGACTACAGTTTTTCAGAGATACTGGATTATTAACTGCATTGGAAATTTACCGTTATATTTAAAAGCCTAGTATTTCATTAAAGTACTGCGAAGCCGGTGACATTCATCACATTTTCGGGATGATCATCATCTTCATAACACACGGTTTTTTAATATTCTTTCTCTTCATCCGAAATTGACATAATATTTCATAGGAACAAAGGCTATCGCAAAAGTAGCATCTTTTGAAATCCACAAAAAGAAATGTCACCGAAATGGTATATCGTTAAAGACAGGACGAAATACCAGGTTGCTCTGGGGTTGAGCATTTCTCTTTGTCAAGCTATAAGAAAATAGCTTGCTTCTCATTGGTGGGTGTATAATAAGATATTAACTTGGGGTTATCTGGGTTGGTACTGTAACATCATTTCATGAGTGTTTCAATGCAGTATAAGTATACAGTCGGTCGAAAAAAAAGCTGAGCACCGTGACCATTTCAAAAAATGATTGGAAATGGAAAACGACCTATTTTGAAATGTATGATACGTCCCCCCACAGGATTTTTATTTACAAGTTGGTAATTGCGTTATTTTGTGATGGATGCAATGTATAGCTCATTCATTCGGCCCCAAATGAAATGTATGCATCTTGAAGAGAAAACAGAGGACATGCCAACTAAACGAGACAAGACCTCCAATCTGGGTGTGTGAAGATGACAACAGGTAAGTCTAATCTATATTATTCCAATCTTGGTGTATTTATTGACCCCCAAAAAAGGGGGACCGACCCCAATTTTCGGACTTGAAAATTTTGGCTAAAAATATTTACCGATGCCAGAATCTGAGAATATTAATCACTCCAAATCCGGACAACGAAAAATATTTAGAATGAAAATATGACTGAATGTTTGGCTGCTGACTTTTTATACTCTAATGAGGTCAAGTGAAACGATTCCTATTGGCTGGCGCATGTTTTAAAAAAGTACCTTCCAACGTTGGCATATTGTGTGTCTTGAAAAAAGGGGGACCGAGTCGACTCTTGTGTCGACTCGATCCCCCTTTTTTCGGTAAAAATTTTTTTTTGTATCACTCTACTAGATGGGCCGTCTGTCTTTTGCATTCAGCCTGCAGCTTGTTAAAATGTTGCAGGTATCGCGCAAATCGATAAGATTCCACCATGGTGCACTCGGATATATCAAAGTCTTCGTGCACCTCATCGTGCAGGTGGTCAGGCAGGGTACGGTCATGCAAATCCCAGAAATGGGGAAGAATTTCCAGGTTGATGCTAAAAAGTCCCAGCTTTTCAAAAAATTTCCGCTGGTCCAATCCCTTCACCACGATGAGGCCTTTGTTTCCTTGGGCCACACAGGTGACAAAACTTGCCCCTGACTCAAAAAGACAGGTGTTCCAGGGCATGGATCCGGGGAAGTGGCTTTTCAGGCTGTGGGGTTTATTGATGTAGTGGTTGGCCCGGCTATCTTTGAGGGTCGTGAGGTGATTCGAGTGGTTCAACGTGTGGCAAAACACTTCTGGATCGTTGCCATTCTCCGGAATGCTGGCAATGGACAGTTCGATAAGGACAGATTGGCCACCATGGTGAAACACGTTGTCGTGGGCGAAAAGGGATAGGTGAGACATGTTGCTGAGTGAGAATGTCTCTGGCTGCTGAGCGGCCACAATTTATACTCTGCAGGGTCACATGAATCAATTCCTGTTGGCTGATGCTTGTAACAGTTTCTTGAACAGTGTAACCAGACATCTTATTGATACTTTGCAACCTTGAAAGAAATTTTTCATTCAGCACAAATGCCCACTGAACTTTTATATGTGCCACAATAAAGGTGAATCCAATCTTGGGGCATCATTCAGCGCAGCCTTCAGCACAAGTTTAACGCAAATTAGCTGAAATTCAGCGCAGCCGCAGTACAAATTTTTAATACATCCACTCCAATCTAGGTATACTATTGGACCCGAAAAAAGGGGGACCGAGTCGACTCAACTGAAATCCCCTTTTTCCGGTGCAATTTTTTTTTTTACAAAACTGAAACTTTATGGCCCCATTCCACCTGCAGCTTGTTAAACTGCAGCAGGTATTTGGCAAATTGGTAAGATATTACCATGGTGCAGTACGAAACATCCTCGTGCACATCCTCATGCAAGCAGTTGGTAAAGGTTCCGTCGTAAATGTCTGAATTCGGGCAGCGTCTCCAGGGACATGGCAAGCACTCCTAGCTCCTGGAAAATTTTTGTTGTTCTGTTCCTTTGACCACCAGGAGGCCTCCTCAGCCCAGCTGGCTCAACTTACCCCTCACGCAAAAGGGTAGGTATTCCACGGGTACACTCTTGGGTAACGGGTGGTGTATCGGAAGAAGACGTTCATTTTAGTGGCTGTTGCATCGCAATTCTTTGGGCGTGGAGGTGAGCCCGACAAGATTCACCATGATGCCCATCATTTTGGGATCGCTGCCATAGCTGGGAAATCATGGCAATGAAGAGTTCGATGGGCACTGGCTCGCCCTGGTGATGAAACACGTTGGCATGAGCAAAATAGGCGGGTTGGCTCGAAATATTGCTGAGAGAGAAGGATTTTGTTTGCTAGCCCTTACATATGTTCGAGGAGTGTGACGTCAGAGGGTAACCCATGGGCCAAATCTTTCTGATGCGAGCGTTTCACATGTTTATCCAAAGCCAATTTCCAAGGATGGGGGGACACGACACGCAAAGGTAGCTTCTCGTCTCGATGCATTTCCCAATCGTCCAACCACGTCAACCATGTCACGTACACGTCCTCCATTTGCGTTCAGTGCGTAAGATCCAAAGTGTAGGCATCCGTATTTTTAGGCTGATACGCCTCGCAAACTCGGCAAGACGGGGAACGACCCACTCGAAAGAACTTTAAGTCTACTCCTTTCTCCCACGTCAGATACAAATGACTCGTAAACACAATAACTGTTTTTCCAAACGAAGGAGGAACGTGCACGCCAAAGTTGGGTTCAAAGAGGATGGTATAAGACTCTGGCTCGTAATACGTGACTCGATCTGACCACCAACTCAGATTTCCAAATACAATAGTGGTGCGATGTCGACACTGGTCCAACTAGTTTTGTACCGAAACCATTCAGACAAAAAATGAGACTTGTTTTCAGTTGAATTATATATTGAAAACAAAATACAATCATTTGCAGGACAGATCCATGGGTTGGATGGCTTTAAATCCAATATGTTTTTTACACAATGGTTCAGTCTGGGCATTCTCAAGTCCATGGGCTCCATAGCCAACTCCCTTTGAAATTCATCCAGGAATGAGATGAGATCACCATAAAAATAGATGGTACCGTGTGAAACAGCTGGAGTTCTTGAGTATGGGCTGGGGGTTCTAGTTCCTCTCCAAATACGAACGACATGAACTGGTCGAATGAAGCAGCATCTTTGATGGTCGGCTCCAAAGTTTCGAGCTCTGGAATCTGCATAAGTTCTGGGACAAAAGAAATCTGCACAGGTGGCTCTGGAATTTGCACAGGTGGTTCTGGGACATGTGAATCTGGAATCTGCATAGGTTCTGGGACAGAAGAAATCTGCACAGGTGGCTCTGGAATTGGCACAGGTGGTTCTGGAATTGGCACATGTGGTTCTGGAATTGGCACAGGTGGTTCTGGGACATGTGAATCTGGAATCTGCATAGGCTGTAGAATCTGTCTAGCTTCTGGTGGCTCTGCCATCGATAGTTCAGATCGTCTGGAAACAAGTCTAATGACGGGAGTGATGCAAACTTTGGGTCGTCTCTTGAATAAAGGCAGGGATTTTCCCTCCAAAGGTCGCTTTTCGGCCGATACATGTGCATAAAAGGGTCGTCGAAACACCCTAGGCCATCTGAGATCTCGTGGCCGTCTTTCTCTGGATCGAGGTCGTCGTTGATTGATGGAATCTACCTTCTTTACAGGTATTTTAGGCGGATGAGGTTCCAAGGAAACCATAGATTGTTCCATGCAAGAAATCTCATCTGGCTCATGGGATTGAGAAGCCACTGGAGTGGAGGGCAAAGGTGAAACAGATTTTGTCAAATTGAACGGGTCAACCAAATCATTATATTCTGGAGGATTCATTGTTGTCAGAATCACAGTTGAGTCAAAGCTTTAATATCTACTAAAAATATTTCGGAGAGTCATTTCATTTTTTTAAATATCCCCTTTGATATTTTTCATTTTCCCATGATGCATGATTTCACTCCATGAATGTGCCAATCATATATTCAACCATGGCAATATGGAATTATATTTTTAATGTCGAAGTTGTCAACTCCGAAAAATGGGAGAATATCTCTGTGTCTAGGATGTCCTCAATGGTGTTCAGTACATTGAGTAAGTGTTGTTATAATTTAGGCGACGCAACTTTTGTGTGACCACAATGCGTTTTTTTTTGGCCAATTCATTGGACAGATGGGATACATACTTCAAAAACAATCTCGGGCCATTCCTGTCCATAACAATCATCCAATACTGCTTGAGTCAATAGAGGGTGAGAGTTTGGGCCTACAAAAGCTGTGTTTGCCAAATTGTATCATCTGGATTGCTTGAATAAAAGCCCCTTTGACGGCCTCCTCTTGCAAGTAATCGCATCCGTAGGTTCAAAATAACACTTGAACGAAGGAATGTCTGGCGGTCGCAGCAGCTTAGTAAGTGGGCCAGCTTTGGAAGGCGTTTCACTGAGCGCTATTATAAAATTGCAGCAAGATTGGCCCCCACGGCAAGGTGGAAAGCTTTGTCTCATGGGATTTGCTCTGCTTGTATAGTAGAGAAGAAAAAGTGGCTTCTCTTGGTAGAAGGCTGCCACCTCAAATGAAATGGATTTCCAACCTTGAAGTCTAGAGCAGCCCAAAAAAATGGGAGAATGATTACTGACTCCGAGCTATGCTCCTTTCCAGCAATCATTCTCCCATTTTTCTGGGACAACACGGTATCTAGGATGCTCTTAATTAGTTGGGTGCCCTGCAGAGGGGACAGGTATTACTCACGTCTAGGTGTTGCAACAGACATCGAAAGTGAAACACATGGCCACAATGTGTCTTTTCTGGCCATTGCATGGAACTCAGAAAGAAGGGACACGAGTCGGGCACTTGAAAAACGGCATCGGGCCATTTCTCTCCATAGCACCCATCCAACACCCCTTGAGCCAATAGAGTTCAGGTGGTCAGGATTTGGGGAACTTATCGTTTCCAAGCCTTATATGACAAACGGTATAATTTGGATTTGGCATGCAGAGTCCACAGAGCTTGAATGAAGGCTCCTTTTCCTTTGGCAGCCTCCAGTTTCAAGTAGTCACTGGACAAGTCTGTAGGTTCAAAACTAGCAAACGTTCTGAAGCAAGGAATGTCCAGGGGATGATGATGAGGGAGTACTTTAGTCAGCAGCTCCAAAATATGCTTTTCAGTTTCGGTTTGGAGGTCAGCGATCTCGGGGGGGTTACAAGCCGTTGACAATGATTCGAAAATGCGTCATAAACATAATGAAATCAAAAAGATGGACACCCTTTGTATTTGATCAGGTATAATTGAAATGTTTGATTGGCCTCCATATCTCGTCATATGAGGCGACTGGCTTCTGAGCGAGGTATTAGACTAGAGAAAAGCAGGAAGTGGCTTTCGACTGGTTCATTCTAATGGCTTCCTGCTACTACATACCCACCCTTGGTATGAAAGAAAGCAGACTATTGTTTGAACAATGGTAATGAACGTTTGGTAAATTTGTACACGTTGGATCGACCGAGAAGAGCTCCAACGTCCACAAGTCTAAAGTAGATTTTGCCATCTTTACCAACCATAGCAGGGATAGTGTTGATTGGGCAAACGAACTGTGAACCACATGATTACTCAGAGTGATGAAGGCTGTCGAGATTTTATACTTGCTCTCTTAAAAATTTTTTTTTACATTGTTCTCCAGATTTTATTTTACAGCTAGAGTGGAAAAAGTTTTCCATGCTTCATATCACATTCTGTGAAAAATTTCCATAATGTTGTGGAAAGCCACTTTTGACGTAGTTGTACATCGTCTGCCAACCTACGCTATTTTGGTCCGTCATATGCATGGCTCGGGGTAAATATTCTTTTCCACTATGTAAAATTTCCTCCAATCTTGCTTCGGCCTTTCGCCGTATGACATTCGTTCTTGAAATACCATCGATTCCAATAAAAAGTGGATGGCACAATCATGGGGTGGCTTTTGTCCCCGACCACATACTAAGCCAGTGTTTCTCAAAGTGTGAGGTGCGCTCCCCTGGGGGGCGCGATCACCTTAAAAGAGGGGTGTGATCATATTGAAAATTTAAAGATTTTTTTTTAAAAAAAAACCGGAAAGAGAAGTAAAACAAAATGCTTTCTTGCATAATAGTAAAAAAATACACAGCAACACTGATATAATTTATGTTTATCATCTGGCGTTTTTCTGTCATCAAATAGCTATCTTTGATCCCAAAACCAAATTAAATAGAAAAAAAGGTTTTGTTTAATTTGCTGTATTTCCTCAATGAGACATTTCTTTATTACGTTTTAACATAAAATACACTGGTGTGCAAAACTTAAGCAACAGGTGGTTTTTTTGCCATAACTTCTCGAAAAATCATCTGAGAGACATGAAATTCAGAAATGAGGGAGAGTATTATGTAAGTAAAGGATGACGAAAGTGTCGGCGCTGAAAAAGGAACACAATGCATACGGTATGGAATCAAACAAAAACAAGCTTTATTGAACGCATAGTATCGTGACTCATGATGGTCTATCCAACAGGAAGAACAACAAGCAGATGTTCCTTTATATGGTATGTGCCCTCCCCTCACTGCAATGGTTGCTTCGCACCGTCTCCGCATACTCAGAACCAGCTGGTGCAACATTTCTTGCGGCAGGAGTGCCCATTCTTCAATCAGCATATGTTTGAGTTGTTGGATGTTCTCCGGATGATGTAAGCGTGCTGCAATACGTCTCCCCAAAGCATTTCGCACACGTTCGATGGGATTTAAATCTGGGGAGGATGCTGGCCAATCCATTCGAGTGATATCTTCACTTTCCAGCAGCTCCTCAACAGCAAGAGTCCTATGTGGCCGTGTATTGTCATCCATAAAAATGAAGTCTGTGCCAATGGCACCTCGGAACAGACGCACATGGGGAAGAAGTACCTCCTCACAACAGCGATCCCCGATTACAGAAACTGTATCGAAAATGTGGAGCTCAGTTCGCCCGTTCAGCATAATGCCTCCCCAAACGAGAACTCCAGGACCACCGTAATGGTGTCTTTTCTTGATGTTACTGGTATAAAACCGTGTCCCTATCTCTCTCCAAATCAAAACGCGCGTTGAGAACGCTTCTGGTACTGAACCGACTCTCATCCGTAAAGAGGACACGACTCCATTGACAGTTGTCCAGTTTTTGTGCTCTTTGCACCACTGTAAACCTTGGCGTCGGTGGTCAACTTTCAACGGGAGGCAGCGTTCAGGACGGTGGGCGAGTAGGTTCCCTTTGTGAAGGCGTCTGACCACAGTAAAACGCGACACTTGTCGCCCCGTTGCTGAGCAATGATACTTGCTGACTGCCGTCGGCCTATTTTCACCTGAAGGATGATATATCGGTCATCCCCTGCAGTTGTCGTCCTCGGGCGGCCACCACCAACCTTTCTAAGAGCTGTACCTGTGGTGTGAACGCTTTCCAAGCGAGCGAAATGACACTTTTGTTGATTTTGAACTCTGCAGCTACACTGGTGACGGTACGCCCCTCCTCCAACTTTTCGATCATTCTTCCACGTGTGAAGTAATCCGGGTGATTTCTTCTAGCCATAATTCACAAACTGACACACTTTCATTAGCAGCGAATATGTTGAATTGCGTCTGCGTCCTTCATTTTATTTTACTGTTGAATAGCACGCACCGACATCACGCTTTTTGTGTACGCTCACGTCGCTTCTGACGTTTCGTTTCTGATATTTGCATACGCATGACATTTCTACTGACTTACGTGTTCACTGTACTGATCTCCAGACCTCATTTTCTGCAATTTCATGGTTATCTGCTTAATTTTTAGATTGTTGCGTAAGTTTTGCACACCAGTGTACTACTTGTTAAAAGAAAAAACGAAACCCAGATCCTGAGAAAAATTCTAAGATAAACAATTCATCACTGTAATTATTATTGAAATACTGTACATTAGTTGTAGAAAAAGAAAAGGAAGACATGATTCACTCTTCAGCGAGGCTGCATAATACATTTGCTAATCATTTGATTGACCTTCAAACTTATGCTATGGTTAGCTCTATATTAGAGTTCCGTCCCATCTTTTATGCGTTTGCTTTTCGCTTAAGGAAATATAAATAATAAAGAATTTTACGATATTTGGAAAGAAATTGATTGATTTAACATTTCTGTAATATTCGTGAAAAGTGTCTCTGATTTGTGTCCTTTATTATGGTCTTGCACGTTTGAATCATTTTAATTTAGTTTTATTGGACTTTTTCTCAAATCATCACAGAAAAATTGCATAGTCCTTGAAAGCCGGTAAGTATACTTTCTCTTAAAAATATTATTCACTGGAATTCCGATTTGTATCGTGTACAGTAAAAATAATTATAAACAAATATTTGGAGTGAACTGAGCCCTCCCGCATTACCATTAGCGTTAGTATCGAATGCGCGCCTGCTGCCGAGTTAGAACATTTTGAAGTCTTTTCGCTTTAAATATTAAAAAGTAACACAATTATTCTTCATCGTAATTTTATATTATTTTTTTCATTATTTAACATTAATTCTAAATGCTAATTATGGGAGGTTTAAAATTACAGTTCTTTTAAACAGTTATTTACAACTATAGCGCATTTATCTAAAAAAAAAATCGTTTTCCATTTTTGTATACAATGACGTGCACGCAGTTTTACTCTCCTTACAGTTCAGCTATTATATCAAGAATAATGTTTTATTTTTTAAAAAAATGAACTCGTGCGAAGAGCCGGTGTTTCAGCCAGTATAATTTTAATGTATCAGTACTGAAGAAGGTATTTTATAAATACTTTCTTATTACTAAATTAAGAACAAGTTTAATAATTATTAGGAACTTCCATGGGCTTGTCTTGTAGAGGAAAGTTTTTCAAAGGAAGGTTTAATATCAGAAATTAATACTTTGAGTTATTTTTCTATATTTAGCTGAGATCTATATTTTGTCTTCAAAGCAGCCATCTCAGAAAATCCGGTTTAACAAAGGTAGGATGTTGAAAATGGTAATAGTATACGAAGTGCTTTAGTTTTCTGTACAGATAATTCATCATCCACCTCTACCCAAAATTCAAAGAGCGATTTATTACAAAATTGCCTTTTAATTTTTCACTGGATGTGAAATCTATGAAGATTTCTTCTTCGGAAGTTGAGAGCCCTTCTGGAGTTTCTTGAAATAGATCCCTAATCCACTCGTAACTTGCTACCAAGTTGCCCTCATCCAGAAAATACTTTTTAAAATTCTTTGCCAACATAGCTAAATGATTTTACATGTTTTAAAATCAACTTTCACATGTTGTTCTTCAGATTTGTAAGTTTTAACACATAATGAGCTGGGGCTTTTTTCCCCATCATCTACTTCAGTAGTGGTAAATCCAAAATTTATTTAAGTATTTTTGAGAATATCGCCTTGATTTAATTTTCGGAAACATGCTCGTCTGTGTACTTGTTGATTCTTTATTATCATGGAATGTTTGCTTACGACTTAAAAATGTATGTATGATTTTGTTTTAATCTCCTGTCGTAAATACTTAATTACCGTGAATTACAATTAACGTGTGAATTAAAAAATGTGCATTCAAGCTAAGTTCGGTAGCTATAGGAGTATCGAGTCGAGAAATCATCACAGCCTTTTGGTAACTGTATAGGAAATGAAACACATGATTGCCAATTTTGCGCATAACCCACATGCAAAATTGGTATTGCCAAAATGGCTAGTTATCTTGAACATTGTTGCAATAATATGTAAGTACAGATTTATCTTAAACCATAGTGCAGAAAGACAGTGGCATAACGGGGAACATTTGGACCTCCAAGTTGGATTTCACTTGGCGACTGTTAGGCTTTTGGGCCCCCTAGGACCCTGGGCCCTCCAATTGCAATATGGGGCAGTATGTTACGTCACTGAAGAAAGGATATACTTACATCACCATAATACTTGCTTCATTTCATATAATCTCGCCCAAACTGTTACGATAATATGAAAGTTCCAAAAATTAACACAGCTTTGGCACAAAATCTTCTGTGTGCAGGTATGTTGTACTTGAGTGAAAAAAAAAGCAAGAAATCTGCCATAATATGTTAGTACCTATTTAATTTATAACATAGCGCAGAAAGGCAGTGGTGCAACAGAGAACATTTAGGCCCTCTGAAAAGTAAGTTTTGGGGCCCCAAGTTGGATTCTACAAAGGTATTTAGCGGCTGACAAGCTTTGGGCTCTCTAGGACCCTGTGCCCCCCTCCGGCAATATGGGGGTGTACGTTATGCCACTGCAGAAAGGCTATAATACTTTGCTTTGATTAAAAACCATCGTGATATTTCTAAAAAATCTTAATTATCTGATATTTTTTATTATAATAAAGGCACAAGACCAATCAAAGTACATTTAATTCACAACATAATGATCTTCTGGTTTATAACACACGTTTAATTTAACCAGTGTTTTTGTTTATTTGGATGAAAATGAATGAGATACAGTAAGAACCCGCTTAGCGCGGGGTATACGTTCCCACAAAGTAGAGCGTAATATGAAACAGTGTTAAACGAGGTTCCTCATCATGTAAGTAATGGGGTTAGGGGAAGATGTGTAGAAAATTGACCAGGTATTTTGCCGTTAAATTTATTAATTATGTGTTTTATAACAGTAAAATAAAATTGTATTTCCTTCAAATATAGAAACATAATAAATGAATATACATATAAAAATAAATAAAATTCTAAATCAGTATGTTTACATTTCAGATCATACAGTATCTTCTGTATTTCCAATTTTCTGCCTTTCTATCAAGAAGGCATCTAATGTAATTTGCTTTTTCCTTTAGAACTCTGTAAGAAATTGTTGGTAAGTGGATAAGGCATTCATAACACCTCGTCTTTCCTTTGGACTCCTGACCAAATTTGCTCCTGCTTTTTTTTTGTTGCTTTATTTTCATGTTTCTTACTATCACCCCATGATAAAAACTGAAAATCATATTTGTCACTATAGCAATCGTTATATTGTAAAAATATATACTGACAACAACGTTAACAAATGTTTGAAACGATAAAAATACGTTCGCATAACACCGCTGGAACGAAGAAACATAGATAAACTGTTTCGGATATCAGGAAGCCTACCACTGTGTGTAATTTTGGGGAATCTGACAATGATTACATGTATGTGATCACTTCAGGGAAAGTTGCGAGATTTTATTTTCCTCTTTCTGAGTCTGTGATCATACCTGTGTTATCTGGATTTGGAATGATTAGAAACCATAAATTTTGGCATATTTTTTTTATTACATCAGTTGAAATGGAGTTACGCTTAACAGCGAAAATCTACTGGTCCTGAACGGGTTAGAGAAAATTTAGGTACTTACATATTATCGCAACAATGCCAACATTCAAAATAATTTGTGAAGTTGGCAACCCTGATTTTCCATATGTTTTGCATGCTATTTTTTTGTCACAACCATGTGATTTATTTCATATAATCTCGCCAAAACATTTGCGATAACATGTAAGCAACAAAAATTAATAAAGCTTTGGTACAAAAACTTCTGTATGCAGGTATGTTGCACATGAGCTGAAACATGCAAGAAATCTGTTTAGTCTGACATACAGGAAGCACTATAATAATAAAACAAGCAATTCTTTCTCCAACTATAGGTTTTGCATTTTTTCATGTAGATCAAGATTTGGGTGTTTTTATTTCTACTGTATTAGCTGGAAAAAAATATATTTATTGACATAAATATTTTTTTAACAGATTAAAGCAAAGATGAAGAAAGGTAATTCTTTTTAGATGATGAGACATAGAAAACTAATTCCTAAAGCTGTAACGCAATTGTTTCAGTGTGGAAAAAGTCAGAGACTTGTATCTCAGAAAATTATCATAATACTTATTCATATTCAATTATATTTGTCGACTTTTAATATCAAGTTTTCTTCCACGGAATTGCAAAAGCAGAAAAACAGGATAGGTATGGAAACTATCCTTAAATAACTTTTTTTACACATTTCAGGTTGGAGGGGAAAGGAGACAGCTTGTTGTTTTTAGTTTTTGAGTATTGAAATTAATGTTCGCATTTGATATTGGGATACTACGTACCAAGAGTTGTTGTTGACAATTGTCAAGTTGGGCGTTAATATTACAATACGGTTACCCATACATTTAAATTTGGTTCTGTGGTTGCCATCCTATATTTTTTAAATTTTATTCTTTTTTAATTTTATTTTATTATTTATTGTGTATATTGTTTGATACTATTATTCTAGGATATTAAAACGAATTTTTTATTGATTTATATTTACTGCAATATCCTTATCAATTTCAGACAATTTTAAGTAGATTTTTTCACAAACTTAAACATTTCCATGCTTCCCGTTGTCTAGATTGTAGTTTTAGTCTTCTGTTGTTTATTCATGAATGGATATTTCAAATATTATTGGTGAGTACTAAGATCTTTTATTAAAAAATATTGCCATTCCGCTTTAAATTTTTATGGACTAAAAGGATTACCAAATTCGCACTTTCTGTCTTTGTTTTCTAATATTTTTTAATCATATTTTAGATTGAGAATTTGCTTATTTTGGCCATCATGAAATGTGATACGCATGGCAGTAAAATGAAAATAGTTTATAGACAGGTTAAGCAAAATGACGGTTGTATGTTTTATTGCAGATGTTTACAATGCAAATTTGCATGGCCACAATAGAAAATCTATCAGAAATCATTCTTTTTTTCACTGACAGCTAATTGTAATTTTACTTCAACTTTATTTTCAATGAATGCATTTTTAAACGTTCCGGTCAATAAAATTCACACAATTAAAACTTGGAATTTTTGGATATATTGAAAATTATTAGAATTATATATTTTCAATGTATTCACATCCCTCGAATCTATTAATAATACATTTAAGGAATCAGATTCATAACATTTCACCATTAATCCTTTTACATCCTGATAGTGATTTCCTTTTTGGGTTTGAAATTTTTTTAGTTTTTAACAGAGTTATATTATTTATTTTCTGCTTCTTTCCCATGCATTTCTAAATACCTTGTGTTCTATTTCTTTAAATCCTGATACTCATATTTTTCTAACTGGTTTTCTATAATAATAGTACTTAACATTTCTGTTTCTTTTAAAATGAATGTAATTTCTCTTTTGTCAGGAATAAGCTATTCTACTAAATTATTTACATGTTGAGTCCTCAGTGTGAAACCACGCTCTTGGATTGAAAACTAATGGATACCAAAATTTTATTTGCAGCGATTTCAAAACTGCGCCTAAAAGACGTTTGGTGCATAGTCGACTGACAACAAATTAGCTCCGCCATATGTATATATATACTATTTCAATGTGTGGTATTTTTTGAACAGTAGTTCATGGTCAACATGGTAGTTACCTGGCCATGGTTTAACCCTCTAACCGGATAGCACGGAAAATTCCGTCAGTGTAAAGATGCTTCGAAAATGCACTGCACGGATTTTTCTGCCTTCAAGTAACGTTTTCAAAAACGGATTAGCCACACTTTTATGAAATCCTTTCCCCCTTTTAAAGGTTTAACATCTTAAAAGATAATTGGGGACGGTGGAAGCAACACAGCAGGACACTGATAGGAAGTTTTATGGCTCGCAGGAAACCCCGTTATTTGACCCTGGGGCAATCGTAAAAAATCGAGGGGAAATTTCTTTAGACCCCAGGAAGTGTTTATTTGTTACATCGTATTTTAAAAGTTTTGAAAATTCCCAACGCATAAGTAAAATATGTTACAATTCCCTTTTGGTTTCATATTAATTTAAAACTGTAACAAGTTGGGGCGTGTCAGTGCAATCTGCTATTTTATATAGTTAGACAAATTATATCTTTTTTTAAGTATATTCTTTCGCTTCATTTTTCTTATTTTAATCAAAGCTTTCAGTTTTTGAAACATGATTATTTTATTATAACATACCGAAAAAATTAATAAAACACCAAACTCTTTAAAATTTGAAACCTTCCAATTTTCCAACCACTAAAAATGAATAAATTTAAACTTCATCAAATCATTTGAAACATTTTCTTACACTTTGATAAAAATAATAACGAAAAAAAACTAATTAAGATTTATTAGTTTTTTCTTTAGATTTCAAAGCCCAAGGGTTCAGGGAAGTTTAAGTACAGTGCATATATATATATTGTTAAAATACACCGAATTATATTTTAATTTTAAGTGCTTGAACTTCAGTTTACATCAAAGACAACATGAATGAAGATTATCCCACATTTTTTTTATAACTTGAATGTTTGAATAAATGGTAATCAAAAATATACGGAAACATTTACAGTAGACATTTATGCATATAAATAAACATAAAAATCAATTTTAAATTCGAGCTATTCAAAAACATTCGAATTATTCTTCAAAAATATCTATTTATACAAAATACCTCAACATTTATCTTTTATAAATGCTAACTGAATAAGTAATTAAAATCTGGATATTTTTTGAAATCTCGACCGTATAAAGCTAGAAATTTTATGTTAGAAATTCCATTTGAAATTTGGAAAAAAAAAATGCATCGCGCAGTTAAAAATTATTTACCATAAGTTTTAGCAATTGTTTGAGTATAATAAAAATTTCAAATTTTATTATATAGCTTCTTTGGTATCTTTTAATATATTTCGAAGATTTCATACAATTCAGTTGAAAACTGCATGCTAAGAGCAAAAAATATACTAAAAAAATTGATGAATATACAATTACAATAAATTCTTACATAGAAGCAAAACTCAGAAGCTAAAGCGTAGGAATGAAAAATTTTGAGTATATCTGAAGTAGTTTTCGAAATATTTATTTTAAAGTTCAGAAAATTTGTGTGCGTTATGTTATACTTAATATTAATTAAATGGTTAAAATAATATGTTAATATTAGTCATGTAATCGTTTGATGACACATTCATATACTAATAAAAATAATCATGGTCATTGATGCAAATGTCAAGAATTTTATGTAATTTTAAATTCAGACATTAAGATATTGATGTAGAAAATATAAAACGACCATCTAAAATACATGAAAAATGCAGTCTGCTATAAAATGATCTTGACAAACAAAATCCGGCATTTTCACTTACTATGGCAGAGCCGGCTTAGTCAGGGGCGATCTGGAAAAACAGAGAGAGAACCGCGGTTTTGATGGATGCCGCTCTAGCTTTTAAAGTTCCCAGGAAAAATTATATATATATAAATTACAAATTCAAAAATAAATCTTGTAATTTTCCATACATTTTTATAACAACGAATTGTGGAATTGGCTTCCAATGCATTGTTGTGTTTGACAATATATAAGGCAACCAACCCTACTTTAGATAGATTTGTTCTACTTTTTCTTAACCGTATTCCTTTTAAAATTAATTCGTGCAGCCGAAATACACCTTTTGCACCCTTAAAAATTTATGTAAACTATAACAGTTAACTTTAATTTATGCAACTTGTGAAATGTTCATAATTAACCATTTACGTCTAAACAGTTTACATGAAAAAAAATTTGGACTCCCTCATTCATTAGGGATTTATATAAGATTCTAACATTAAATTTTATTTTTCTCCTAATAGGATCGAGTGGTAGTGTATAGTGCTTCCACACTACAGATCTGGGGTTCTATTAACGGGCCGCGCAAGGTCGACTCTGCCTTTCATCCCCGCTACATTGGGTCGTTAAATGAGTACCAAGCTTGCTTCGGGTCTTAAACACTGAAGGTCTCTCTTCAGACAGACCACCAAATCGGGACATCTGTCCATGCACCTCAGCGTCCAATGGTCACGTGTATTATGATGGGCACAGTAGTTCCTGGCACCTCATGGATTGTTGTGCCACTGAGTTTGAGTTTTAAGTTTGAGGATTACCTCACTTTGGGGATACCCCTTAGATAAACATGTATTTCCACTCATTTGCAATTAAACATTTTTCTTTCAATTACGTTTATTTCAGAAGGAGGTTTGATTTTTCAAATGTATTTGCTTAATAACATGTATATTTGTGTATTATATTAAAAATTTAATCAATCGAAAATTACATGTTTTTAGCTCCTCTAAAAGCTTTTAGGATTTTACAACTGATCTTACAATCCATATACGTTTTATAGTAGTATATTTAAAAATGATAGACATTTTTACGACTGTGTGAGCTGTTATGCCTCGTTTATAAATATAAAAATTTGCATTCAGCTACAGTTTTTAAAATGTACAGAAATAAGTGGAGAAATAGGATACTTACATATTATGAATATTTTTGACTGCAGTAAGATATATTTATATTTCAGTTTCTTTACAATTTGAATAGAAGTTGTAAGCCATTTTGCGAATAGTTTGATATTGAGTATAAACCCATAGGCTGTTTAATATTATAAAATGTTTTACTTTGATACCAGCACACATTAAAATAAGGCTCATTTGCAGTTATATGATCAGCTTCAGTGATATTTAAATTTTCAAAAATAGTCTACACGTACGAAAACATTCTTTCACAACCGCACACCACATCTCATACTGTATCTTCCCTACAGCAGGAAATATTTGTGTATACTGAAAAATTTAATACAGGATACATTTCCAAGTGTTAAATTTGTTTTTAAAATTTGGTATGAATACATTGTGGAACTGTCGGTTAACTTCACTGAACAAAATTGTTTTAAGTGTACTGTTTTGAAAGACAAAATTAATTAGGGAGAATTTTTCTCACAATAGAATTTGTAATGACTGAATTGTGTGAAAATGTAGTTATCGATGTGTGACATTTTCCTTGTAATAAAAGAAACAGAAAGATAAGAAATTTAACTTGAGTAGAAAATGGTTAGAAGTACTGTCATGCGCATTTGAAGAAGTATATCGCCCATTAAAATTAAAAATTATTGACTGAATGTGTGTTATGTCCATCACAAATGCCGATGTAGAAAAGATATTTTTATTTAATACAAGGAGTTCGAAAAGGAGAGCACTAGGAATGAAAATTTAGATTTTTTCCGAAAAATATTCAGTTAACATAAAAATATGATTTATATGATTTAAATTTAAATAAATTAAAAGTATACTGAAATCATTTTTTATGTTATTTTAAATTAAAAATATAATTGAATAGAGAAAGATCTGTTTTATTTCATAAATATATGCACCATTTATTGTCTTATTGTTTAAAAAAAAGATAGGGCCTTTACTCTTTTTACCTCATAACTTTTTTTAAAAACAGGAAAGTGAGCGCGTTTTCCTACTCTCATATTCAAAAATGAATACAGGATGCTTTTTTCTGGTTCAAATCGCAATACCAAAATATTTTTTTTTTAATTTTTAAAAATGACAGAAAAATAAATTTTGTTTGAAGAAAATATAACTATTTTTCAACTTTTAACACGCCATTTATTTCATGTTTTTTTTACCCTGCATTTTGTTTTAATTTTACTGTGACTGGATCTATGGGGAAAACGACAGAGTAGAACTACGCTTTTTATACAAGATTGCCCAAGGCAACTTAACAGCTAGCTGTAAACGATTGCTATCCTGATTCTCACTGAACAAAGACACAAATACGTCGAACCAAGTCATAAAATTGTCCCCTTTCGACCTCCCAAGTTTTAAAAGGGGGAAAGAATTGAAGTCTGTTGAATTTTTGAAGGGAATAGCAAAATAAGAGTAAAACGCTTTCGGAATAACTTTTCAGGAGGAAGGTATCCACTTAGAGGGTTAAGATTACGAGGTCCATCGCCCAAAACCCTTGTGTAGCTGAACAGTTCCACGTTAAAATCATATGATTTTCGGAAAAGGTTTTCTGACTTTTCAAGAAACGTGGATGATGCAAGATTGCATCATCTAAATTTAAAGACATTGAAGTTTAAACTTTGGTGAGAAAAGTTTATGGTTGTTTTCTGCTTTCCCCACTTACATACATTATTAAATATATTAAATTGCATGTATTAAATATTTTTCAATTAATGTAAAAAACTGAACACGTTAAATAGAAAATTAAAAACATTATAGTGAAAATAAGAAAGCCTCAGAAGCACATTAACAAACTCTTAACTTTAGGAACCAAGATTGTAAGCATGGTCTTAGGTTAGCCAACTTACCCCTATATTTGCAACTGCAACTACAACTGGGATGATAGAAGGAAAAAAATAATATAAGAATAAGTTTGTGAAAATGCGCTAAGACTATAAACATAAAACGAAATAATTAATATTTAAAAGAAGAAACGAAACTTCTAATTCCAAATACAAAGAAAAAACATTACCTGCATACGTAATTCAGGCACAAGCAGAAATATAGTAAATATAAATATTTTCTTGGAAAAACGATTCAGGATGTCAATATGTGAAAAACGAAACAAATCCGGCATAATGAAAAGGATATCGGACATAAAGAATATTTTGAAAAAATATCTTAATACGGACTATACATATAGCAAACGATTAAATTCATTGAAACCATAAATATTTTGAAGAATATTTATGGATAGGAAAATGCCAAGGTTTATTTCAATGATAGGTTATGTATATCAGAATGAGAAATAAAAGACAATGCAATTAAAAAAAATTAAAACAATTCAATAACATGGAGATTAGAAATGTAATTATAATGAAAGTTATATAAAAGGGGTAGTTATTATTTATATATAAATAAAGTTAATATTTTTTTTACACTAAAACTTATGTCTGTATTATCTCTAACCCAAATATTTTTACGCTGTAAATAATATTTCTGTGTGAATAGAAATATAAACATAAGAATTCCCCAAAAGTTACTTGAATAATATTAAAAATATAAGGCCTTCTCTGTTTTCTTTCTCTATCAAAAACATTACTATTTAATTTGAGATCTAAAACATTTAAAATTACATTAAGGCAATCTGTTGAAAGTGAATTACTTTTTGTTTTAATTGGGTTCAAGTATTTAGGATACAAATCAATAATTTTTTATTTTCACTTTTTTTTACCTGAAACCACTAGATCATCTACATTTCTAAAAATATCCTCATTAACAACAGGATTATTTTGTAAAAAAATGTAAGTATAAATTAGCTAAATTATTGCTAGCAAATTCACCTTGTGGTAAATCTTTAATTTTCTTTATACATTAATGTTAAAATTAATATATTTTTTTAATATTAATTTAATAGATATATTCAAAATTTGTTAAAATTTATAACACTATTTCGATCATAGTTATTTTAATTTCCTTAAATAACTTTATTTATATCATTAATATCTACAGAGTTAAATAAATTCTCAAAATTATTGTTACTATGAATAGAGTAAATATCTTTCTTTAAAAAGAATTGATAAGTTCGTTACTATTTGAATAATAAACTTCCTATTTAGATGACTGATAAAATTTTATAAAAAAATGTTTGTAAAAACTTACCAGAAGTAGGGATATAAGTTTCAAAGCCCTACGTAACTGTACAACATACGTAACAAGATTTGTACAGAATTTAGGTGTTAAAATACTGGGGATATTAAACTTCTGAAATATAAATGCATTATTGAAGCAATGTTTTCCCGTGTATATATTTATATGTGCGGGGTGTCCCAAAACTCAAGTCAACCGGGTACTGGGGGGGGGTCTTATCAGTTCTGGGAAAATAAAAAAAAATAATCCTTACATCTTGCTTAAGTGATGATTATACACGAAAATATTTTTCGTTTTTTATTAATGGGTTTTCTTCTACTCACTTTGTAACCTTGTCTGGGTCAAAACTTGAAATGCTTTTTTCTCACATTTTAAAGTGCTCAATTGAGCTGAAATTTTTTTGCACGATTGTTTTGGTTGACAGGATGATAATTTTATTATAATTAATAAAAGAAAAAAATCTAATTATATAAAGAATCAAACTTTACTCATTATTCCAATTGCTTACAACGTCAAACCGATGTGTGTGAATATTGAAACCACTTAAATAAACTCTCCCCTACTAAAATTAAATTATTAAAACTAACTATATTGAATAAATTCAATCGGACTCAACTTTCCCCCTTTCGCTCTTAAAATTTAAACTACGAAAAATTATATTACGCTAAGTGTGGAGTTTGAAAAGAAAATATATATATATATATATATATATATATATATATATATATAAAAGCTTGTTTTTTTGCAGGTGTTATTTTTAAATTTACAGCTTAATTTCGGTTACAAAAGTAAGATCGAGTTTATTTATAAAAACGAAGTTATATTTTGTCATAAAAATAATAATTGTTATGCACAATAAAGTAGCAAGTGTTGTACCACTTTAAAATCTTAACTAAATGAAGTAACTTGCCCAGTATGTGTATTATTTTTCTTTTCATTGGGAGTGAAATTTAGGTGACATCATTTTCTCAAACTTACTGAAACTACTTTAATTTTGACTGGTCCAGAAATTTTTAAAATCAGAAAATTTTTGCTGAATTTGTGACTGTGATGAATAGCTCTGTTATGTAAAATTCCGTAACTCAAAAAGATCCCTTTTTTTAAACATATATATTTTTCGAAGTATTTTTTAAACATATTTTTCGAGACATCCTGCATAGTTTCGCACTCGAATTTCTTTATGAGTATATTATTTAAATTTTTGTTGATTCTAGATTTGTATGAATCATAATCACATTTAATTTCTTTCTGTTTTTGAGTAGGTATTCGCAAAAAGTGGCCCTGGTTCCTTGGACAATGAGTGGTTTAAAGGAGCTGCTTTTAATTATGCAGAAAACATTCTAAGAATACGAGACGATAGAGAGGCTCTCCTCTACTTGGGTGATTTTTCTAAATCATATTCTTTTTAGAGGAAATTAATCTGTACAGATGGTGTAAAATATTGACAATTATTAATACATACAGGTATTTGCTACAACACCGACTATCTTGCAGGTTGTGTAGTGGGTACACAGACGATTTGGAATCACATAGGAATTCAGGGTCACGCAAATGTCGTTGTTGCAAGCTATGGGGCAAAGAAGCAGAAAAAAAGAACAGAAACAGTATCACATTAATCAGGACACATTTGGAAAACTCTTCTTGTACGCAACAACGTAAAAGTCATCAGCGTTTCTCGATCAAAGTTTGGGCTTTCATTCTTGAAAACTACCTCACTGGACCGTGCCTTCTGTCCAGCTCTTTGGGTGGCAGTGTATGTCAAATCTTCTTGCAAGAAGTCCATCCCGAACTTCTTGATGCTGCACATGTTCCCTCGTCATTGCGCCAATCCATGTGGTACCAGCATGATGGGGCTCCAACATATTACGGAATTCACGTCCGCGAAAAACACCTTAACGTAACCTTTGGACAGTGGTGGATAGGTCATGGTGGTCCAGTTCATTGGACTGCCAGATCACCGAAAATATCATACATGGACTTATTCTTCTGGGGTCACGTGAAGAGTTGGGTGAACGAAGCGACATTTTCTTCAGTTGAAGGCTTCACTGCTAGAATATCTGTAGTTGCAGGGAGGGTACGTGACATGTCAGGAATCTTCCAGAATGTGCCTGTCAGGACTGATGGAACCTGCCAGATGACTTCTGATCATAATTTTGAACTCCTGTTATAATACAACCTTTCAATAAAAAATTGTTTGGATCCATTAAGGGGTGTTGGAAAGCTAAAATCTTATTTTTTTTGACAATTTGAGATTTTTACATTTTCAAACTGTATAGATTTTAAACCTTTCTAAAAATACCTTACTTTAACCTCTAGGGTATTTAGAAGCCCTTAAAACGTATTTTTAAATAATCATTGAATTTGGGCCACTCCCATTTTGATGGCGAAAATTGTAAACAAATTACTTTGTTTTTGCTTAAAAGTGTAACGACTGATATAAACCAAAACATGTATCTTTTATTTTAAATTGAGCCTTTTATTTTTTTATTTCCTAGTCGATTAGAAGTCTCTCACTGTATACATTAAAATCAATTTATCTCCAAATGTAAATTTTAATGTGCGATGTACCTTTTCTGAGAAACTACTGTTCACAGGTATGTAAATTTTTTATGAATTATTTATAATGATGTCTACTGTATACCAAAATGAGCTTTTTGTAAAAAACAAAAAAATTTAATTTTTACAAATTTTTTAAGTAAAAAATGGGTCAAATTTCGCAATGTTTGATAAAATATTTCATAATTTATTAAAAAATTCAAAATTTGCTAAAAGCTCATCTTAGTATAATGAGAGAGGTGTACTTTAATAGTATGAAAAATTTCAAGCATGTACATAAAACAGATTTTGAGAAAAGGTACATCGAAAACAACCAATTTAACATTGTCAGTATAGAGAAAGAGAGAGGTTTTCAACTCCTCTTAATGTGTTGCTGTTTCTGCTCTTTTTCTCTGTTTCTGTGTATCGTAGCTCGTAACAACGGCATTTGCGATTCTGCATTCCTATGTCAATCTGAGTCATCTCTGCACACACGTGACTCTCTCTGTTGTCCCCTACATACCCTGAAAGTTTGTCGATAGGGTAGCAAATTACCTTGTATAATATACAAATTCATTTGCTCACAAAAAATTTATTTTGCTCAAAAGTATAGGGTGTCTCAAAATTCATGCAAGAAGTAATGTTCGTAAATATACAGGTTTATAATTAAAAATTGCAGTTTTTTTTATTTATTTATAAAGTATACAGTATAGCGTTATGTATGGAATATCATATTAGGTATATGTACGGTTTTGCCAGCACATACAGAGGCGGATTAAGGAACTATTTTAAGTATCTAAGCACTAAAACTGCGAAGTGCACGCGTATCATTTAACTTTTTTGTGAGTCATTTATTTCTCCTTTGAATTTCTCACAGTTTTTTATGTTTTATTTACAGTTAAACAATATATTTGAGGAAATATATTTTATTTTTCCCAAATTTTATGTTTACATTTAAATTTTAGGTGTGGAAGAATTCTTCCCAAAGAACCATTCATCACCATAAAGAATACATTTAATGCTTGTCGTTTACCATGAAAGATGAGAAGCATACTGCAATGCTCAAGGGGTCATCTCATTCTGCACACATATAGCAGATTCTCTTTTCTTGTCCCTTTTTGCTACATTTCTTACATCGTCTATAGTTGGTAGCCATTTTTGGGACATGACTTCCCACATTGGCTAAGCGCACATCATCCGGAACTACTCACTTCTTTGCTTGGAAGCTAGCAGGATGTCCTTTTCTTGATGAATATTACCTGACGAGCCAATGTTATACAAAATGTTAGCTGGTCTAAACTTCTCTGCTACTTTTTTTCACTTGCCACAGTATTAAGTGATTCATGATGGCAAGGTTAATAAGAAAAGAAAAAAATAATACTGGAATTAGTCTTCTCTTTCTCTCATTGTTGTAATAGCAAGGCCAATATATTATAATGGGTTTTGCGCTTCCCACAGGTATATTTTGTAAAATCTTGCAGATGTAAAGTAATTTTCCCAAGACCCACGAAAGGTTTAATTATTATATTGGAGACAGTGGATTTACGAGTATATTTCCCGTTGAATTGAGTAGAAAGAAACTGTTGTAATAAATTAACATGCAGAGTTGATCTGATGGATGAAAAAAGGGTGCTGCCAGAAAGTGATAGAATTGCGAAGAAAGGAAAGGACTGGAGTGAAACAAGAGATGCAAAGAGGGCTTATAAGATTCTATGCCGTGTGTCTTTGCAAATTATGTTGCTTAATAAAAAAAAGAAAGAAAGAAAAAATAACGAACAGAATGACTCAGTGAAACCGAAGTCATGTTTTTAATTAGAACAACATAGGATCATGATACTGTAAGTGATAATTGTTTTGAATTCAGAATTACATAATTTTATGCTTAGTTATGTAATATTTTTACCATAGTTTAAGAAACATTTAATTTGAACGGAATCAGTGTTACAAATGGTTTTAGCATTATACTGATCGAATGATAGGAAACTTTTGAATTTTATATTGATATCCCCCTTATTTAATATCTTTCAGTGCAATTTCATCTCTATCATTGATTTGAAATCAGGACGTTTCAAAGACAAGGAGCTCTTTTTAATTTAAGCTGTGTTTCTCGTGTAAATATTATTTTAATTGTATTAAAAAGACTGAATAACGGTGAACAATTAGAAAATGTAATTTTTACCAAATATAGAGTTCTGTATACTTTACCATTATTCAAATATTTTAATGTTTCTTAAGTTCAAAGTAATATTATTTACCATTTAGTAATTTCCATGATTAAATATCAAAGTATATAAAAAAAGAGAGAGAGAGAGAGAATTTTGTAGTTTAATAATTGTCTTTAAGTAGCTTTTAAAAAGGACTAAAACTTTTTTTAAAGGGAATAAATAAATCAATTTTTTACTTTTGAGTTTCTAAATGATATACATTTTTATGGTTTTTTTGGTATAAATTTTAAATATTTAGTAGTTCAAGACAATGTCGAAATTAGCAAATACGAAACTAGTAAAACAAAAATAGTAATATTAGTAAATTACGAAATTAGTAAAAAATGATTCATTTAATTCTGTTATGTGAAATTTATTTTACTGGTAAGTAAGGAATTATCTATATGTCTTTAATTAAAGATTTTAATTTAACGAAGTTTTTAAAAATTACAATCAAATACAATTTACAAGCTAGTGGATGGAATTTAATTCATAAAGCGTCTTGTAAGATACTTTAGAATAAACTGAAGAAGAAGTAATCTGCCCACAAAAAACAATGAAAAGATAGCTAATAAAACCAGTTTTCTAAATAATACAAGGAATCGGATTCATAAAACAACGTTGTGCGAGTTTTATGAAGCCAATATTGTTTGCTGGTATTAAGTCTTCCTCGGAAAAGAACTCAAAATTCTGTCATGTTTTTTTTTCATGTTTTCTATCAAAACAAAAATAAAAGAGGGAAAATAAGCAATAAACTGTTAACATTGAACTGTTAACATAACTAAAAACCTCTAACATTAAGTGCTGATAGAAATCTTATGCGTGGTTCAAAAAGCAATGAGTAAAGTAAATTAATTTTTTTTTCTTTTTCAACTTATTGAAACACAATTTTTAAATTTTAAGAGAGTCTTATTCATCCATACTAAATAGGGCCTTGGTAATAGTTGATTTGGATTAAACAATATTACCTAAAAATATTCGTGCATTAAAAAGAAAATTTATTTAAAAAAAAGGCGAAGAAAAGTGCTAAATAATTGGAAAAAAGTATTTAACTTTTTAACTTAACAATTAGTTTGTAAAGGATTGCCATAATTTCTAATTTTTTTTTACAGAATTTCGAACTTTATTTTTATAGCTTGTTATTATGAATATTATATACTATATATACAGGTTTGTTTCAAAATGAGGAAAAATTTCTCACCATTGGTTCTATATTTTGATTTTTGCTGATGCCCAATATTGAATCTTTTCCTTATCCATATATTTTTCAATAAAGATGGCTTTCATTTAAAAAATAATTTTAGGCAATATTACTATATGGGAAATTTTGAGTAATGTGATCGAATGATTTTTACAAATCATTCCATTTAATTTCTTTTTTTAATGTAATACAATGAAAATGTTCAATATCATTATAATGTACCATCTTTTCTTCTAAATGATCTATGGAGTTAACATTATAACATTAACAAAAGTAATGTAAAACTCATTCATCGTTGTCAAATCAATATCTGATATGTGCACTTTTTGGAGGTTTCATTATTTTGACTACTATGACTAATTTAGCTATCAAATATGTAAAATGGCTACTATGTGACTGTAAGCATTATACGGCAAACTGTGGTCGCTATAAAAATATGCTACGTGTATCAGCCAGAATAGTATCATATGAAAATATCTTAAAATCTCACATCTTAAAGTTATACTTTTTAGACATTGCAGATATTGTTTTGATGACGACAATGTTCTGGTGGAATAGTCCCATGACCGCCCAAAACACTTTACGTTTTCTCGCCTTTCTCTAGCTTGTCGTGCATTATTTCCAAAAATCGGGAAGCTTTTTAATCACCGCGGTATGCTGTTGAAAAGTGAGACGTCTGGTCACCTTACTCTAGGGTCAACCTTTCTAGAAACTTCCATAAGACTATATAAAAGTCTGTGAAAATAGATCAGTCGAGATCCGAAGCTGGTTGAATGCGATGAGAGAGAGAGAGAGAGAGAGAATAAATCTGTTATAATCTGTGGTTTATTCGATTTCATTCAGGTACGCATGTCGTTGAAAATGCCCATATAATCTCAGAAATGATTGACCGACATGTTAGTAGTCGTAGCATCGCCCAATAGCTGAAGATTCACTATAAAATAGTTTTAAACCATTTGCGCATAAAGCTGGATTCTAAAAGAATCTTGATGTTTTGGTGTCACACCAAATAACACAAAAACATGATGGATGGAATTTCCATCTGCGAAGCTTTGGCCAAATAGAATGAAATTGACCCATTTTTTAAGAGGGTAGTAACTGAGGATGAGAAATAGATAACATACGACAACACTGTGTGAAAATGATCGTGGTCAGATCCCGGTGAAGCTAGTCAAATGATGGTTAAACTGTGAACTTGGTGTAACTGGAAAAGAATAATTTACTATCAAATTCTTCCATGTTGCCAAACATTAAATTTGGATATTTAAACCGTTTGAAGCTAGTGATTCAACAGAAATAGCCAGAATTGGCGAAAGGGAAAAGTTTTGTTTTCTATTAAACAACTCTAGGTCATACAGCCAGAATTGGCTAACAGGAAAGGTGCTGTGTTCTATCAGAACAACTCCAGAGGTCATACATGTCTTTAGCGATTCACCAGAAACATCCGAAAGCTTGTTTGGGAAGTTTTGATCCGTCCACCATGTATTCTAATCCTGGAACTAAGTAATGACTATGTTTTTTTCCATTGCAAAACCTTCTTAATCATGAAAAATTGGTATCTAGAGAAGATTGTGAAAATCTATTTCTAGATCTTTTCTCCAACAAGGACCAAGACTTCCACGAGAAAGACATTATAAAGTTACCTTTAAAATAACAACAAATTATGGAACAAAACGGTACATATTTGACCGAAATTGTAATCCGAAACATGTTAAATGAAGTCTTCGAGTTTAAGTAAAAATAATGGATTTCTTTTCCACAAACCTATATGACAAAATATGAATCATGGAATGAAATATGAAAATGTTTAATTTCCCTGTGAAAATGAACTTTTTCCATGCAAATTTCAAACATCTTGCCCTGGATGCCAAGATTACATTTTATAGAAAAGATGGAATTTCCCAAAGTCTAATAACATTAAGTTACAGATATAGTATTGAATGGCATGTACAGTAATTAGAAAATGAAAAAAAAAACGCAACCAGATAACTCGTTGCTGGTGCCAATGAATAAAATTATGTACTGAGTGACATTTTTCAACAAGAGAAATTTTGGTTTTTAGTTTGTTTGATTCAACAAGCTTATATCCTAATTCATCTGCAAACGGGGTCAGTAATATAGCTTTGCAATGACAAAAACTCATAAGCTGAAGACAGTAAGAGATGTAAAGTAGTAAAACCTAAAAAGTACAATAGTTAGTAGATGAAATGAATTAATAAGTATGCAAATGCAATTTAAAATTTTAGTGACAAGGTAAAAAAGTGTGTAGCACTGCAAAGAGTTATTATTTTCATAATTACAAGTGATATTTTACCAAATTTTCAACTATCCCTCCTAATAATTCCTAATTTGTCTATGATTTTCCCATTATCAATTATAATCAATCTAAACTTGTTGCTCCAACTACGAGGTATCTCATAGTTGGCAGTGAATGGGCAATCGGGAAATTGATGCTTTATTTCAAGAATTTAAACATGAATTGAAAAATAGTCGAGGTAATAAAATTGTGCCATATAATATACGTAAGGGAACCGGAAATTGAGTAAAATTACAGATGTGTTCAAATGATGCTGCCATTGCTTAAAATAAAACAATAGAAATTCACACAGCAGAGCTTTTATACTGTCATCTAGAATTTAAAACCCTTCATGTAGCTAAATTCTTATTGCATTTCGTTAGTATAAAACGTCCATTTAAAATAAAAACTGCACCCAATTCGCACTCATTGTTCCCTAAGTAGCCTCTAATTGAAGCTAATTTCAATTTGCTGCCATGAAATATCTAGTATGTATATATATTTATTATTATGTTTAATATATATAAGCTTATGGAAACGATTTTCTATAATATTGGCTATTACGATATTTATTTCCCCAGAACAAAGTTGAAAAATTTACAGTATGAAGAATTAGATTCTCTATCTGACCCACTGTAGATTGTTTTTGAAGATTACATTTTAAAAGTTTTAAAAAAATATTTAATTGCATCTTCTATACTTTTTCTCTTATGCAGAAATTTCCATAAAGGATTTCCTACGTATGGAAAATGTATTTTTGAGAATTTATACAAATTTTTTAAAAAAAATATTGACATTTATAACATACCTAAAAGTGACACATTTTGCCAGCACCACCTGCCTTATCCTTGCCCTGAGAATCGGTAGAAAATATGAAGAAGCCATGATAATGTTCTACATTAAAATTTTTTGCTCCAAGTTCTTTTTGAAAGAGTTAGACAATAAGACTTTTTTTTTTCATTTTATGTGCTTAAAGATCAAGTTTCACCAACAGCCTTTACAAAAAGCTTAAAGGCTGGGGTAATCTAGTGGTCATAGTCATGCACTTATAACCAGCGTTTTCGTGTCCAGATGCCATTTAGGACCAGCCATGCATATTGGTTAATTCACAATTCACGTTAAAACTGTCATGCCGCAATATCCTACCGATGGCGTGGCGTGGAAGCTAGAAAAGTAGGATGCAAGTTCAGGTGCCGCCCTCATCACTTGAACCTAATCCAAAGTTACGAGGTCCATTGATAATAGCCCTGGTGTTGCTTTAGATCACGACATAAACATGCCCTCACTCGCTACACAGAACCTAGGTAAACATCTTCACCTGCTTTTGAATATTTTTACCTTCAATTTTAAAATAAATTGTTGCCGGTTATTTATTCATTACTATCTTTATCACAATGGTTATTACTTTAACCCCTTAAGTGCCGCGAGTGTGCATCAGTTAGTGAGTTTAGTGCCTCTCTCGGACGTATATATTCGTCCTTCCAAAGGACGACTTTTTGCATTGTGTTCCTCTGTTAAAACTAGTCCAAAAGCTTTGGAGTACAATAAAACTATTTTGACAACGTTTGCGAAGAATTTACTTATTTTGGAAAAAAGGCGGGGAAGGAATTTGAAAGAGTATATTCCAACTACGAAGAAATTCATTGATAAGCAGTTTTTCTTGTTTTTTCGTTTGAGTGTGCTCTTTTTTATCATTTTCGCTTTCTGTGCGCAATAGAGTGTTTGTACAAGGAAAAATATTAACCGTTAATTTCTCTATCAATGCACTGAATGTGATACTGTTTGTGTGTTTAACCCTGTTTCAGAACATATCACACAGCACATAAGTTATAACTTTTTTTTATCATATTGTAACTCTAGACAATAAAATTTTTTTTTGATTATCTTATTTTATCCTTTTCTTTTCTCCCCCCTCACTTTTTTAAAGTGAAGATAAACAATTTTTAGGTTGAAAAACACGTCTCTTCTTTTCCCACAATAAACCGCGTAACAACGCGCGCTAACAGTGGCACTGGAGGGTGAATTTTCGTAGCTTTTTCTCGGCAGTTAAGAGGTCTCAGGGGTGTTAAATTTTTCTAGAGGTCTGAAAATATAAACGATTTTCAAACGGGTATAATTCTTTTAAATTTAAATTAAATGATTCGAATCTCTTACACATTATTTATAATAGAATAAGGCTTCAGAAAAGAATAAAATGTTTAAAATATAAGAATAGTTTTAAAAGTCATAAGCATATGAAAATTCTATAATAAATATTAAGTATTTTTTGCTTTGCGCACGCTATTTTCGAAAATATTAGCCTCTGATCTAAAAACTTTATAGAACTATACAATATATAATACTCTTTAAACCCTACCTAATTTTATTATTATATATCTTTTGTATTTGCAAAATATTGCAATTTTTTAAATATTTTTTAAAAATGTATGTTTTTTATTTATTAAAATATGTAAATCATTATTCTATTTATATAAAAGTAGCTACAAAGTAATAAGAATACATTTGTCTTTATAAATCAACTTATAGCTAGTAATATTAAACTTACTCTTTTAGAAAATAGCATGCGCGACGTAAAACTTAATAAATATTTCTTACAGAAAAGTTTCTTATTTTCATATGCTTATAATTTTTGAAATTATGATTATATTTTAAACATTTTATACTTTTCTGAAGCCCCATTCCTTTATAAATAACGTGTAAAAGATTCGAGTTATTTAATTTAAATTTAAAGGAATTATATACCTGTTTGAAAATTGTTTGTATTTTCAGACCTCTAGAGAAATTTAACACCCCTGAGACTTCTTAATGCAGTATACAAGGCTTATCCGGGACCTAATACCGTATTGAAGAAACTCACATAAAAACAACTTTTTTTTGTTACATTTTTCTATCACGCAAGTCTAGGATTTCTGGCCGTAATAGTAATATTAACATTTATTGCAACAATTGAATACTTTTATGCAAATTAATTAAATGAGATTCACCATAAGGAATAGTTAAATTTCTCTGCCTTTTTTCAGCTTATCTTGTTTTTCGCCATGTTGGCCGTTGTATCTGCCCAACGAAGTGTCCGTGTCCAACCGCCAAGGTTTCCTTTACACAGATACCGCTTACCCGACGATGACCAATATTTTGCTGCTCTTGCTGGAGCCGATGTCGGACGCTACAGCAGGGAACAGATTACCAGACGTGGCTGGGGAGGATTAGGACACTATCAAGAAACTGAGGTATCTGGAGTATCCCTTGGAAAGAGCAAGGGCGGTGGGTACTCAAGAGAACGTCACGGCTGAGCTCCTCCCCTCGGATAAACCCCAAGAGTTTGTATTCTGATATTTCTTGTTCAGTGTATATCAGAAATTTCTTATTGCTCTTCAAAAATATAACTGAAGTATGAATATATTTTTGATACGAATATTCTTTAACCTTGTAACTGGTTTGTCCGTACACATTGCGGATCTACGAAAGCTGGCTACACCCTGTTTACCCGTACTCTGTACAGGCACTGAGGTTTTCTTCTTTTTATCTTCAATTTGCACATATTTTTTATTCGTATAGTAAGATTTTTTGTGTTAGAGTGTTTTTAAGCGGAGTAGTTTGTCTATGGTACTAAAATTCTTCTCACCCTGGGTTTTCTTTGTGGGGAAAGCGGGAATTTTTCATATAGAAGGCTAGAATATAAGTTCTTGAAAACAGGGGACAACGAAGCAAAAGAACGGGGATTGGCAAGGCAATGTGCAATTTGTTGCTTGAGAAGAAATTAAAATGGAAAGGCAATCCAAAAAGCCGACATTATCTCTGACTCAATTGCAATGTAATGCTAAGTATTACACCAAGCTTAAAATTGTGTGTGCATGTATAAATACATATGCTCTCACACACAAAATCCTCAACCGTGTTCAAGAAAGAGGTAGAAACATGAATTTTTTTTGTAAATGCGAGAGAAATTCTTTTAAGATATATGAAGCACATTTTTCATAGCAAGGGCAGTGTACTTATAACAAGTAATATAAAAAAATTATTTCAATTCCTACTTATAGTTCAACAAAGAAAATTTTTATTTCAGTTTCTTTTAATTAATAAATACAATTAATGTAAATATGCATATACATATAGCAGAATCACAATATTAAGTGATAAAATAGGAAGCAATTTTCCTTGCAGGTTTTATTCTCCTTTTTTATATATGATGTCGGACTATATTTTTGTGTGATTTTGTTACTATTTATTCATTAATTAAATTTAATTATTGTAATAAAATAGTATAGTAAAAACAAATCACGTTCTCAGAAAATAAGTCATCCCAGGTGGGATTCGAACCCACTATTTCTAGATTAGAAGTCCAACGTGATATCAATTGCGCTACAGGAACACAACGAACGATTTTCCTTTCTATATGCTGACGGACTGTTATTTTTGTGTTACTGTTTATTCATTTTTCAATTCCTTCTATTAACTCACACTCTCTATATATGTATTTATTTATCTTTGTGGAATTTTCAATCGTTAATAAAATACATTTGAATGAATTGAATTGAAAAAGTAAACATTTTGGGGTTTTGATGTTCCACAATTATGAATAAAAAAAAGAGTAAAATTTTTTACAAATTGAGAGTTAAAATAAAATTCTTCCATTTTCGCATTTTGTTAAATATTATGCTTAGTTATATGCAATTAAAAATGTGCCTTTTGGGGGGGATCATTTTGGGGGAAAACCTGACCACTTAGGGGATTGAGAATAAACGCCAAATAAAGCTCTTTAAATTAATTTGTCAGTTCTCTTTACTCAAAATGAAAATCAAAACCATCGCTAAAATAACCCACATAGACTATATTGCACATCTTAGCATTCCATTTCTTTAGTCATAGATTTTGAACAGCACCTTTAAACATTGTGAGAGTTTTATAAGCGGCAATTAAAACTATACATATATTTAATTTCTAATTTATATTCTTAGTCTCTTTTGGTAACAGAAGTTTGGCAAGAAAAGTTGATGTTTCAAATTTATAATGAGCAGGGATAATTATTTTACATTGAATAAAATAAGTACTTTTAGGTGTGGTAATATATGTACTGTGTAATATAGATATTTTACAATTATTTTTATTTTACTAGATGATTGTTGTTAAAGCAGTGCTTCTCAAAGTTTCAATATTCGTGGACCCAATATTCAATCATAATTTTCATCGCCCCCTCATACAATAACAATGTATTGATTCAATAATACTATACTTTGACGCTAAAACTACGATATGACTTTTACCTAAAAAGGGAAACCGGATAACCTATTAATGGAAACCTATAAATGTATCGTTCAGCTGTACGTATATATACGTTTTTCCGAAGTACGATCTTTTCTGTGCACTGCTATTCATAAAATTACTCCTAAAGCTTTGGAATGCAATAAAAGGACTTCTACAATGTTTGCAAAAGATTTACTTATTTCAGATTGTTTTTGCTTCTTTATCCTCCTCTCCCAATACATCCCATACACGCGCCTGCATGAAAAACGGTTGGCAATGGGAATAAAATCGGCACTTCACAGGGATTAATAATAAACCATACAAATTATCAAGATAAGGGGTTAGTGTGTGTATTTGTATATAGTTTATTTATGACAAGCCCATGGGGTCACTGGTAATTATTAAACTGGTTCTTAACTTAGTATTGTAAAATTAAATATAAAATACATTTTTAAGTGTAATAAATCAGTGTTACTGTGTATTTTGTTTTGTATTATGTCAATTTTTTTTCTTTTTTTACTTTCAGTAAATTAATAATTTTTAAAATAAACATTTGTTTTTTCGACTTTTCGATATGCTCACATCCCTCTCATAGAGTTGTCACGCCCCCCAAGTGGGGCCTCACAGTTTGAGAGACTCTGTGTTAAAATGTGTAATCGAAGAAATCTGCTACAATATAAATACAATTAAAAAAGATTAGAACTAAAGAAATCGAGATCATATCATATTTGAATAGATTATACTAATTCCATTTGGTTAATCTCGAAATGTTTTTAAAAAATGCTTTTTACGAGGTAAACAAAAAAGTTCTTGCCGTTTGCGGGTTTCGATTGAAAGAAGTGATAATACGTATGCAAATTCATGTATGACGTCATTGAGAAACCGTCAGTCGAGAGTAGGAATATCAGTTGTTATAAACGCAGGTCCACTGCTCACATTCATCAATCGGAACTCGTACAGTAGCGAAGCGAAATGGACGTATAGAAGGAATTCGTTCGGGGTTTACTTTACGATTCAAAAATAGGACTTTTCAGCCATTGCATCAAGTCGCCGAATATGTTAGGCGTTTAAAGATAGTGCTATTAATGAATGTACGGCAAGGCATTGATTTCAAAATTTCAGGACGGGAGATTTGTCCCTCTGTGATAAAGCTCGAACAGGACGACCTCCGGCTTTGGATGACGAAGCCCTGCAAGCAGCCATTGAGGAGAACAGTAGTCAAATACGTGGTGAACTTGCCAGACAATTCAACACTTCCAGTGAAACGGTTAGACTTCATCTGCACCGCTTAGGTAAGACGTACAGGCACACGGTAAGGCGCACACGCTGTTGGAAATCCATAAGCAACAACGAGTGGCAGCTTATGGATTTATAATATCGCCTTTTACTTTATCGTTGCTTTCTCGCCGCCGTAGCGCATCCATATTCAATCGGGTGCTGACCAGTGACGAGAAATGGGTTCTGTATGACACACCCAAGCGTTCCAAATATTGGTTATCACCCCAGGATATTGTCCCGTACAGCGCAAGACCACGTATGCACCCACGCTAGATTATGTTTTGTGTCTGCTGGACCTCGTCAAGTGGTTCACTATGAGTTGCTACCAACGGACCAGACGGTGACTGCGGACCTGTATCTTCAGCAATTGTAACGTGTTCAACAGGCACTGCGCCAGAAGGAGCCAGCATTGGTTAATCGAAATTGTGTACTGTTATTGCATGATAACGCGAGGTCGCATGTCGCGTAGGTGGCCAGGAATATGATACAGCAACTTGGTTGGGAGACTTTGTGCCATCCTTCTTACTCACCTGAACTTTCGCCATCAGATTAACACCTCATCCATTCCCTGGACAATCCTCTTGTTGTTAAATCCTTCACCAATGAAGCAGACGTGCGCCAAGCTCTCACGGACTTCTTTATGTCCCACACCCCCGAGTTTTACCGCAAAGGGATTGAACAACTGGAGACACGTTGGTTGAAGGTGCTGGATGCCGATGGTGATTACTTCGAAGACTAACAATAAGCTACGCTGTTTGTATGTCATGTTCTTTTAGGTCATTAATAACGGCGAGAACTTTTCTTTGTTTACCTTTTATAACCATCAATCTTAATTTATTGATTTTTCTTGGTTGTATTTTTCGTTGTATTTTTATTCTTCAGAAACATACCAAAGTATTTTATTTACTATTAATTAGCACATAGAAGTTCACATTAGGGTCCAGAAACACATTAAAATACAATTCTTTGAGTAAGAAGTTAAGGATTCTATTTAGTTTTTATAGCTATTTTTTTAATAAGAAAACTGTGTTTTCTTTCATATTTATTTTGAAACTAACTCATTTAGTATATAAAATTGAAAATTTAACATATTTGCAAATATTTTATTTTACTTGCTAAATGCATTTAAAATACAAATGTGTATTCCTATATATATTTGTATTTCTAAATTTTAAGCTCTATTTTTCATGCAGTTTAACAAAACCTCGATTGAAATATATCTTAACACATCTCGATAATGCACTTTCTACACTAGAAATGAAACAGCTATTTAATGATGCAAATCGACAATTTATTGATGCAATGAATCATGAAAAAGCTAATTAATTATCAATTATATATCCTAAAGAGATTTTAGAGCCATGAATGGAATTAAAAAAATGACTTGTAGAATTGTTTTTAGAAGTATATGAGAAATTAAAATCTAATTGAAAGTATAATATTTCCTTTGTATGAAAAATTTATTCAATTTAAAATTATATTTTATTAACATTAAGGAAATATTTAAGTTTTGTGCAGCAGATCTTTACCAATCTTTTTTTTTTTTCGTTTTAGGTTTAATAATAATAATAAAAAAATTAAGAAAAACTGGAAAAATCGAAACTGATTGTTGAAGAACCCGGAACACCTGGAATGTAAATACTCAGGCTTATTTAATGTGTATAACGCATTCATACAGAAATTTCAAATTTCAATAAAACGAGGAGTGTAAAGGCTTCTAATTTGTCTTTTTTATTTGATACAAAATAATTTCATTTCCTCTTTCTGATTTAGTACAGTAAATGATTGCAGTTGAAAAAAAATCATTAATTATGCTTAGTTAAATTTTTTAATTTAACTTAAGTAGGTGTCTCCTCATCTCCATAAATGCTTAAAAGTATTAAAATACCTGTTCTTTAATAAAACTTTTACTTTTACTTTTATTATAATTTTAAAAAAACTAAAAAAATAAGGTTTTTTACGGTTAATCGAACTAAAAGTTAAAAAAAATTC
The DNA here is from genome assembly GCA_019973935.1 of Trichonephila clavipes. Lineage (NCBI taxonomy): Eukaryota > Metazoa > Arthropoda > Arachnida > Araneae > Nephilidae > Trichonephila > Trichonephila clavipes. The sequence goes on from BMAU01016507.1 coordinate 59,245, forward strand.
TTAATATAGGAATAAGATCATTAACGAGAAAATTAATGTCATTGTGGTAAAAGCATGGGTGCTCGATATCAATTGTTGTAATTTCATATAAGTTTCATCCAACATGCAGAATTAGTGTAAAAGTGTAGTACGAAGCACACATCTCCCGCATATACAAACACGCGCTTTTACCACAATGAAATTATATTTCTCGTTAATCATTTTATTCCTATATTAAGAATTATTTGTTACTTTTTAGTTCGATTAAAACTATAAAAGAGTGTCTTTTAGTTTTTTTATAAACAACAATTTATTTTTCAATTTTTAGTTCGATCTACAGCAAAAGCATGTTTTTTTAGTTTTTTAACAATCATTTCATTGATGAACTAATCTTAACTGCGTCATTTTTTTAGTTTCTGGAATACCCATTGGCGTTTTCGCTTTAAGATTGTACCTTAATCTTTCAATCACCAAATCTGGTAATTGTAAATCGTTAATCCTGATGATTCTGATAAGGACAATGGAACAAAATTATTAAATTATTGTATTGTCATCGGGAGCTTGACAAGTGAGCAAATTTTCGAATGAATCTGACCTTTTAAAGTGGATTAAAATCTCCTGTTTCATACAGGAGAAGTTAATAAAAGCGAGTTAAAAAGCTCATATATCTATACTTCATTCTCCTTGCAGCTGTATTTAACATAAATATTACTTTTTTATTTTATTTTTCCCTTTCTCTATATACCAAAAAGCATCTTTTTCTCTCAGCTAAGTTTTTAAATTCTAAAACAAAATAATTTCGATCCATCCTATTGTGCATATTTTAATATGATTTAAAAGAAAGATTGTGCTGGTACATTAAAATGTGCTGTAACAAACTTTACTCTAATTCATCTAGACGTAAATTTTGTAACACAGACGTAACAGAAAAATGTGGCTATTTTAAAATATTTATCATGATAACCTTATTTCTATAAGAATACGTTTACACTAAAAAATGTTTAATTGATACATACATTTTAAATACACTATAATTACAACATTTTATATTACCTGCTTAAAAAAATTATTTGATGTCTTTAAAAGAAAGGAAAACGCACACAAAGGATATGAACTAAATGTTTTGTACGAAAAAGGTCCGATTATGTGCTTGAGAAATAAGGAAAGAAATAAAGAATAATTTTTTCGAATAGTGTGTCGGATCTAAATGTGTGAACAAATCTGACATGAAAAAAATAAGAAATCTATGAATTCGTAATAGGGAGGCAGAAAAAAGTTTGAGCTATATTCTAAAGTTAGTCCCGAATGAAAATATGTGGATGAGTTACAGCTGCAAAAAAGATGGCTTTCTTTCGAAGTCATTACATGCCATATATATATTTTTACACTTACATATATGTTTAATCAAACATTCAAACGACCAGAAAAAAAATCATTTCAATAGCTATCTGTAAGATTTTTTAATTCATAATTTATAAGTAATGGGGGAGGGAAAATAGCTCTACACTAAAAAAGCCAATGTAACGCCGGGCTATAGAGAGATAAAAGAAACGTGTCTGACATTGGAAAGATGTGGAAGATATTTCGAAAAAGGGAATTGTAATGATGTTAATATAGAAATCATAAACAACAGGAAGTGCTGACAGCGAGAGGAGAAGGGGAATTTCCATGTCAATATGTTATGCATTGAAAAATGTTTATGCAACACAGGGGGTAAATGAAGAGGATAAACCTGTCTGACTTTGAAAAGAAGTCAAAAAATTTCGAAAAAGGGAATTTTAATGACATCATTATAGCAATCACTCACATCGTACGCGTACACACCCACACGAAAGTCCTGGCGTCATGAAGGAAAGAGGAAATTAACATAGAAATTAAGTTATTTACTCGGTAAAAGCCTGTGAAACGCCGGGATAAGCAGAGGGGAAAGAAACAAAAAAGTCAAATTAATTTCGAAAAAGAATAATGGAAGTGCTGATATTTTTTGTGAAAGAAAGGGAAAATTTATAAAAATAGAGAAAGTCTGTGCAACGCCGCGCCATGCAGCTAGTATTTAATAAACTTTTCATAAATAAATTTATTAAATTTAAAAAAAATAATTAAATGAATTGAAAAAAAGTTGATCGCGTGAATTGAACCCTAACCTGCTGCATAGTAAGCAGGGTCTACCAACTAGGCTACGGACTAGTTGGAGAAAAGTAAAACTTAATTGTATAAAAGCTAAGCATGAATTTCAAAGGCTATTTTCTCCCAATTGACTGGACATTCGGCAGAATTACATTGAGGGTTGAAAACCCTAAAGCAGTGGTTCTCAAATTTTCACTACTGGTGACCCAATTTTCAATCATAATATTTATCGCCCCCCAAATAATAATGTATTGAAAGTAATAATAATGCACTTTGGCGCTAAAGCTACAATACGATAATAATTATAAACAGTACAAATTAACAAGATAAGTATTAAATCTTATATATGTTACTTTTAAGTAATATATATATATATATATATATATATATATATATATATATATATATATATACTTTTTAGTTCGATTCTCTAAAAAAGCGTGTTTTTTAGTTTGTTTTAAAACAATAATTTATTTTTTAATTATATTTACTATACACAATAAAAATCACAATTCCAGTGAATAACTTAATTAAGAGAAAATATACTTACTTTCTTTCAAACCCTTTTCAATTTTTCTTTGATAATTTGAAAAAAAAATCCAGTAAAACTAAAGGAAATGTTCCAAATGGGCGTGTCCTTAATAAAGGACAGAAATCACAGACACTTTTCGCTAACAATACAGGAACGTTATTTTCCAGCAAAACTGTCATATTTTGTTCATGTTATTTTATTTTTACTGTCGTTTGATGATCTACAAATAGCATTTTGAACTTTTTTTTCCTTGTGTCTTTTTGACAAGGCGAAGTGCTACATTTATGTCTTCATAGTTTTCTTCATAGAGATCTTTAGGCAGCATTTGAAAATTTCAAATCAACTCAAACATTTCATGTCTATCATTTTTCTCATATTTACTCTTTCACTATCTTGATTAATATACATTACATTTATTTACATTTATAAACCATAATAAGTCGTACAACACAGCAATCAAAACCCCAAAGTTGTTCATAGGGGAGAGTGTAGAATATTCTAAAAAATAATTGTGAAAAACGTTTTTCATTATGCATTATGTGTTTCAGAATACTCATAAAAATACATTTTGGCCAAATAATCCTTTAAAGTGCTCAATATGCTTATCCATATATCATAAAACTCATTCACATGGGAAAAAAGCTACAGAAATATATTATTTACAACTTTCCTAAAAGAAAAAGAGACGGAGTGAAACATACCATTAGTTTGAAGATCAAATATATGATAATCAAAAGTAATATTTTAAGGGTTAAAAGAAACGTAATAAAAAAATCTCTCATCGTGGGATTACAGCAAAGCAAACAAAATGTCTTTTTATTTGGTTGTCGGGTCAAAGATAGCTAATGAGCGTTTGAAATGGAATCTTTTATTTTTGATGATCTCCAGATGATATATATAAATTATATTAATGTAAATGTGTATTTTTATTATGTCAGAAAGCACATTTTGTTTTACTTCATTCCAAAAAGTTATTTTTTAAGCCTTTTATTTTCAATATGCTCGCGCCCCCTCGCAGGGTTACCGCGCCTCAGGGGGCGCGCCCCACAGTTTGAGAAACACTGCCTTAAAGAAGTACTACTATTACCCCACGTCTCGACCCCAAATGAATTTCCTTAGTCGTGCCCTCCGCTTGTTAATTAAGGCAAATCAAACTCAAAAAGAAATATTTACCAAAAACAAACATAAAATTATTGAAGAATTATCCCTAACTGCTAGAAATATGGCAGTTGGATCAGTTGTTTCTTTGACGTTTTCTAAAATCTCGTTTTAAAATCAAAATGTTTTCCTTGACATTTTACTTAATTATCTTACTGCAAATGTTAAACGCATATATAGAAAATTAAAGACACATTTCGCATTTAAATGAAAAATTCACACGATATATATTCTCAAGCTACTTTTGAAAATAAGCAAAATATTGTCAGAGGTTCTAAATAAAATGTCATCTGTAGTCAGTATTTCACTTCAAGAACATAGGTTACTGTCTTCGAAGAGGGTTTCAGGCTCTAGTATATTCCATCTGTCGAATACTGTTCAACGATATCGAAAAAAAATAATAAATGAGCTTAGACTGGTGATTTCCCAGCCTCTTGATGTTGTCTGAAGAAATCTTGAAGAATATCACACGCACTAAACCATCAGGTTCAGAATTTCTCTTTTTTGCTATTTTTCTAATTTGTGCGGAGGAGAGAGACCGAAATCCGGATTCGATACATCTCAGCTGTACTTTTCACGCATCTGTTGTTCCCTCGTGTAGTTCTAGCTCTCTCCTGGGAAAATTGAAGGATGTGAGCTTAATCAAGCTTATATTTGCTTTACGAAAATTCTTCATAATTAAGTAGCGTTAGCAGTTTTCAATAGATACCCATGCATCTATTGAAAGTCTGGATCTGAAGTTGGGAGTCGAGATGTGTGTGATACGAAATGTCTTTTTCATAATCATAACCTTGAATAATATCATTAGATCTGCAAAACCAATGTAAAGTTTTAGTTCCTATGAAATGTGTAGCATTATCACCGTACATCAGTGTTTCTCAAACTGTGGGGCGCGCCCCCTTGGGGGGCGTGATAGCCCTACAAGGGGGAGGGGGGCGCAAGTATATCCAAAAGTCGAAAACAATGGAATAAAAATATATCAATTTACTAAAAGGAAGCAAAACACAAGATGCATTTCGACATAATAAAAAGTAAAATACACATTTACATTGATATAATACACTTATAAATGTATCAGTACTGTGCAATGTATTTCATAATTAATTTAACGGTGCTAAGTTAAGAACTAGTTTAATAATCACCAGTGACCCTATGGGCACGTCACAAAATTATATAGAATATTTAATACTTGTCTTGATAATTTGTAATTTTAAATTAAATTACAAATTATCAAGACAAGTATAATGATAATTTATAATTAAAGTCAATATGTAGCTTTACGTCAAATTATATTATTGAATTCGATTATATTGTTATTGTTTTGAGGGGGCATGATGAAAATTATGATTGAAAATTGGGTCGCAAGTATAGAAAGTTTGAGAAGCACTGCCGTACATCTCAGAAGGCACAGCTGTTCTGCCAACAAAATTTATGAAACTATCCAAATAGGCTTTAGATGTTAAGTCTCGGATGCCTACTTAATACCTTGGTATTTATATTTAAATATTGCAAAATATACTGTTAATGTTACTGGTGATATCTTCCAGTTTGGCTTCATTGTTATCGGTCTAGCGAAACCTATGCCATCATTCAAAAACGAGAGTGAAAAAAAAATGGTTGTTCCTCTAGGTAAATAAATCATTAGCTGAGTTAAAACTTAGTTTTTCATTTGGAAACACTTCAAACATTTGGAGATAGCTCTCCTTACAATGTAATTTCCTCAAAGGAATCTAATACATTTGACGAATATAAAAAAAGTATTGCCTGGAAATCAGAATGAAGGAATTTTATATAATGGTATTCTATGAGTAATGCAATAAAAAAAACCCATTATTCTTTGGTAAGACTATGAGGAGGTTTCGAGCATTAGTTAAAATAAACAATGTCAGTCTACCTCCATTTCTTAATAACAGATCTTTGTCAAGAAAGGAGATCAAGATCTCAGGAAATTTTTACTGTTGTTTTAAAGTGATTTTTTTCTCCATTCTAAAGATTCAATTCCAGTTACAGATTTCAAAAACACTGCTTTTCTTTCATAAGTGGAACTTTTCTAATTTAAAGCCTGATCTTTTCGTATAGGGTTATCTTGCAATTTTGAAGAAATATTAACTTTATACGATATTCCTACCGACTTCACTGAAGGAGGAATATATTTCTGAGGCAAAGAATTCATCAACAGTCATCATTCTTTTCTGTAAACAATTGGTTAAGAGCAGATAGTTGTTTTTTTTAAAAAAATTCTTCTCCCAAAGTTTCCATTACTTTACCGCAATCACTATCTAAAGTATCATTGTGCCAGATATTGGGGTGAACTAGGCCTTCCCAAGACAATGGTTTCAACAACCCGATTATCAATTGCTTGAATTTATTTTGTTCTACTTTTAAGAAAAGTCTAAAGTTCTCGCGACTGAGTTTCAAATCCAAAATTAATTGAGGGTTGAATCAGATTTATGCAGTTACATTAAAAAAAAAGTTAAGAAATTATTAAAATCATGAAGGACGAGAGATAATTTTTCTATGATATTCACATATGAATTTTTTTTTATTTCAAAGGCCTTCTCAACTCCATTGATGTTAATGACTTGATTAGAGATTAGTATATCTGATGAATTTTTATATAATGTGGTAAATAAATTTTTCTAAAACTAACTGCTTGACCAACCTATATTTGTATTTTTTTAAAATGGACCTTGCTAATTTCCTTATCATTACAGAAATGATTTAATTTCTTTTGGAAAACTTGATAAATTGCAACCAAGTATTTGTTTTCTCCCTGATAGCAAAACTAATTAAAATTCAAGCAATGTCGATTCTGTTTTTTGGATTTATAACTAGTTGGTAATAAAATATTTAGTATAAAACTGTGTGTGTATGTGTGTGTGTATGTGTGTGTGTCTGCGAGTGCGTCTGTATGTGTGTCTGTATGTGTGTCTGTGTGTATGTAAACAAAAGAAATTTATTTAAATTAAAAAAGTACCTTTTTGGAACATCAACTTCTGTGTATATAAAGTACATGCTAATGAAAATACAGCACCTAAAAGGAAGAGCTAAGAAGGGAAGAAACTCGGCAGACAGAAAGAGGCAACAATGAACAATAAGACATTTTTATTTTCATATGACACTTGTAGCACAGATCGAGAATAACATCTGTTCAGAAAGATGAAGGGATTGTACGCTGTAGAGACACACACTAGATTGCTGATTGTAACTTACTCCACTGCCTCCGTTGGCTGCGGAATGATATCTAATTCTATTTCACATTCTTTTGGTAAAAAATATTTTCACACAAAATATTTTCTGGCAAGAATATCGGTACTGATATACCGATTCGTAGGTTTCTACCTTTATATTCTACCCAACACGTGCCTGGAAGCAGAGTATCACACATAGTTAAGCATTTCACATATTTATATCACTTGGAAAAATGCACCTCTCCTAAAATTTGCAAACTTTTCTGAAAACTCCTGCTTGGTTTTGAATTTTCAATTTGTAAATATATATCATATTTAAACTTTTAATTTCAATAAAGCGATTTAACTACACTCCTAATTGATAAATTCCACAATATGAAAAAATTCTTCTACTACTGCTTGGATCATGATTATTCCATAAAATCTCTTAAAGTAAATACTATGCATCGTAAATACATTGTTTGCCCTTTTAACTTTTAATTTCTTGCCAAATCCTACAGAGAATAGAATTACTGAGTCGGCTTGATGTAGTGGATGTGAAGTTGAAGACTACTCACCCTCCCTCATAATCTTTCTGACACATGTTCTTAAACATATTATCTCCTTACAAACTTCAACATTTTATACAAGCAACCAGTCAGTACCATCAGTTTTTATCTTTTATGGCAACCTCTTAATGGTGACGTGTTACTTTGGGAGAATTTGAGACATATATATATTTCGGTTAGTCAACAACAGCTTTACACTCATTTCAGGATTTCAGTTCTTTAAATTCATTTCTTCTTCTTTTTTATGATAGCTACGTAATATAAATCTAATCTACTTAATCTGTGGTGTTCTAAAAGATTAAGATAGGGCTCTATGAGAAGGTCTGACTAGTTTTTGAACCCCTATTTCTTTAAATCATGGCTGCGCAAGTCTCGAAGTGTGACTGGAGTACTTATTCTGTTGGAAGAGAAATTAGCTTTTTACGAAAACTTTGTGAAGATCCCCTTGGATCTCACTTTGAGAACGAGAATAATTTTGAGTCAAAGAAGAACCAGTAGCCATTTTTATGAATAACTTTCTTTATTTGGTTATCTTTCCCAAATAGAAACAAAGACTTTTAATAACAAATAATTCAAATAGCTTTATGAGGTTTAAATGGGACTTTCCTTTATATTAACTTAAATATTTACTGATCCAATTAATTAACAATTAGAATATCGATCACGCAGAGATTACCGCAATAAGAGATCCCAGAATTATATTCAATAATGTTCCTATTGAACATTTAACTTCAATCTCACTCCTAACATAAAACTTTAATGAGACTTTAATTATAAATCAATATTTACCACACTGAATCTCAGCTCTTCCTGAGCCTAATTTATCCACCTAGAAATCTTCAATAATAAATCTCTAACTTCACTATTATAACTTCCTGCTTCAATCTCTCTCTCTCCAACTGGCTCTCACTTTACTATTCCGTTTGACTTAAATACTTTATCTAATCTGCATATAACACGGAATCCCTGTCCTCTTTTTGGAGCTGATTGGAAATAGGTAGGGAATTAAATTTCCCTAAAAAAACGTCTCAGAAGGTTAGTGATAAAGTTCCGTATAGATTTGTCACAACTTGTTATGCAGCTGGGAGAGCAGTATTGTTCTGAATGTCCAAATTAATCTCAAGGTTTCGGTTCTCAACCATAATAACTAAAAAACCTAGGCTAAACATGAAATACCCACCCACCCCATAATATGATGATGCCTTTACCAGACTTTACAGTTGGAAGAATGCAGTCACATAAGAAGCATTCACCCCAGAACACATCAGATCTAGGCACATATACCGGAATGCCAAATTGTGTAGCAAAATTTATCATCGTAAAGAACATTTCTCAAATGTCCATAGTCCAATAACGATGAACTTTGCACTTTTGCATTCGACGTTTAATGTTCTGGAGAGGCATGTTCATCTTTTGTTCTGCTGCACAACCGTGGAATCAGAAGTTTTTTAACTCTAGGAAAAGTTCCACTATTCTTTTTAGAATTCTACTGCCACATTTACTGGTTTTTTCGACCTTCTACGTCGTTTTTCTGCAGTTCCACTGCCTCAACGTTTCAACTTCCCAATTACATCACTCATAACGGATTTTGGGGTATGTAAAACAAGGGTGTCAAACTCAAAGATTAACTTTGGCCAAACAAACTAAGTGGGCTGCAAAAAAATCAATATTTATAGGAACGTAGTTTATTGCAAATAATACATAAAAAAAAGCATATATAAAAAATAACACAAATTTAAAGTTTGCGTCCTGGCACTCTTGACATCTCTTATCTGCTACTATCTTTCCTATTTCAGGAGAAATTTTGTTCGCAGCGATTACTAACACGAGTCTCCTTCATTTCTAAGAGACTTATTTTTTTCATAATTGAAAATAACTGCTTTCTCCGTTAAGTATTCCAAATAGGGAAATAATTTCATATGCAAATTTTCTAGTATTTTCTAACGTGGCTGGTAAATTTTGTAAGATTGGAGCACACCCACTTCAGTAAATTTTGTCTTCAAATTTGAGTCGCACTGAATCTCGATCACCTTTATTTGCATATAGCTGGGTACTGAGCTTATATTTATTGAGAAAATTGAAGAAAACAAAAAGAATTAGTCTTCCAAAAAATTGAAATCTGTAAACCTTTTTTCAAATTCAGTTGTAAGATTTGAATTTCTTTTTTTGCATATTTTTGATACGATACATTATCAATTGAACTTGATTCGTTCATATTGCACGTTAAGAAGTGTGTTAATTCTTCCCTTTTCTGTTGATATTCCCTAAGATTATATATTATTGTACGCCGATATACTGCTCGGACTACAAAAATGTTTGTCGGGGCCACATGCGTCCCACGGGCTTTAAGTTTAAGACCACTGCTGTAGAATATCTGAAATTTCACGAGCTGAATTTCCTCCTATAAAACCACCATCAAAATCATTAAGCTCCATTGACTTATTCGTTACTTTACAAAAACCTAAAAATGACCTATCAATACTTTTATAGCTTTCGGTTATGCATTAAATTACGTCAACTGCCAGTTCCACTTCTTTGGGAGGGGAAGAAGGTCTATCAGACACAGATATACGCCAGACAGTGTATATTGAAAAATGAAATTAACGCACTAATAAAGAAGTATTGAACTGAAATGAAATTTAATATAAATGCAGATGGAAGATGCACTTGATCCAAGAAGACAACACGATAATAAACTTATTAGAGGGGGATATAGCCAATCATCTGCAATATTGCGTAAAGCCACATCATGCTGCTATATATGTCACAATGTAATCCGCAAAAATGTAGGATGAATTTTTTAGACGTCTAATGTCTTGAGGCAGGTAGGCTCTATATTTTGTACAGCCCTCTGCATATCTTGCATACAGTGGCGTAGGAAATCCATTGTTACAACTCAAACGTAAGCTTAATATATTTCAAATAACAGCTAGTTGAGTTATATTGTATATACTCCTAACTAATGACTATGATTTTGAATAATGTATGCCTAAATTTAATTTTTTAGAAAAAGAATGTGACATTTGAATCCCCCTAAAACTAATTTTAAATATATTGTTTTTAACTAACCCAGCTTTTGAGGCCTGCTATTATTTCTAAATTTAAATTTTATAACATATTTAGTTCCTTGTTATAAATTCCCCTTTTTCAACAACAAAGCGTTCATCTTATTTTAAATTTCTTATGCTAATCTGCAAGAAATGAGGGGAAAGATGTTTTGTGTTAAGCATATACCTCTATTCATGGGAAGAGATTAATATTTTGAATCAAACTGCTTTTCCTATAGAAAAAATATCATAGCATATTATTATAAATTGAATTCGGTTAGTTTAGATTTTTGACAGACGAATGGAACTAATTTTCCAGCTTGTCGAGTCATATGGTTTCACTTTGCATATTCTTTCGAAATGTTATCAGCTATTTATTATTTTCTTTACCTCATGTGTTAAGAGTAATAAATATTTCATACAAATAAAAAAAGATGATTTTAGATCATATTAATTTGGGGGAATCTAACTTTACTGAAATCTCTTCAGGTATTTATCTTGGTTAAAATTAAGTAAGTGCTGTCCTTTTTTATCAAAAACAAGTGAAAAGGAATACTTTGTTTCTCTATAATTAGTAATGTACTTTCAAAAAATAAATGCAAATTATTAATGATTTTTTTTCAATTTTCAGTCATGATAGTACCAAATTGTTACCACTAACCCACATTGTACCCCTACAGTAGTACAATGTGGGTTAGTGGTAACAATTTGGTACTATCATGACAGAAAATTGAAAAAAAATCATTAATATCATAAAAATCATTCATTGTACCACTACAGTCAGCATGTCCTGGCTGCTCTATCAGCTGGTGTATAATCCCGCCTGTCTTGTAGTTCCAAGTGGTGCCTGGATGGGGTCCTGCATTGCAGAACGGGGGGCTCTCCCGAGGCCACTACTGGTTGCTGAATCTAGGGCTAGCCCTGCCAAACTGGTCCTCTGAAAATCAAAAGGAATTCTCCTCCTCCTTTCTCAAAAAAAAATCAAAATAAAGAAGAAAACTCAAAACGCATTTATTAAAACCCCCAATCCACCCTACCCAACTCATGATGCTCAGCCCATAGATGGTAAAGGCCTCATATTACCCACAACTATCATTGATGCTATTGCTACACATTCTCGATTTTTAATTCTATCACTACCTAACAATGAAATGTCTCCCTTTACCATACAGAAGGCCCTTAAAGGAATAGGTGGAGACCCGAAATCTGTGAAGAAATTACGTTCTGGGGACTTATTGATAGAAACCATATCTGCCCTACAAACAAAATCCTTCTTGTTGGTAAAAATATTTATAGACTCTAACTTAACTGTTACTCCTCACAAATCATTGAACTCTTGTCGTGGTGTCATATCTGAGCCGGACCTTTTGTACGCTTCAGAAGCAGAAATTCTCGAAGGACTTTCTGACCAGGTTGTTACCCAGGTCAGAAGAATTACAATACTAAGAGACTCAACACGTTTACCTACCAAACATATAATTTTAACTTTCAATAGTCCGAAATTACCTACTACTATTAAAGCCGGATATTTAAATTGCAAAATACGCCCCTATATACCGAATCCTCTGCGCTGTTTTAAGTGCAAGAGGTTCGGACACTCTCAAACTGCCTGCAGAGGACAAGTGACGTGATCTAGATGTGCATCTGTTGGACATGCCTCCTCAGATTGCACTCTAGAGCAGAAATGCGTCAATTGTTCACAGCCTCATTCCACTGATTCGAAATTATGTTCCAAATGGAAAATAGAAAAATAGATACAAACAATTAAAACCAACAGAAACATATCCTATATTGAAGCCCGAAAATTTATAACCCCACAACCATCTCAAACTTACGCTCAAGTTGCCAAATCCATAACTGTTAATAGTTCCTCACAAACAGATGAAACGATTACAAAAATAATGTGCCCACCTTTAAAATTACTACAACCATTAATAACCATTTCGAAACCAAATATGTCTTCCTCAGTCCCTGCAGTTACTAAATCTTCTACATCAACTCAAGCACAGCTTGTACCATCCACATCTTCTGTCACGGTAACATCGCCATAAATATCTCAACCTCCTAACTCTGCAATAGATACTGTTTCCACCGCTTCTGATAATTTATCTATCTCTACCGCATCTTCCTCATCCACAGCATGCTCTGTTCTTGAAACGACCACCACTACATCCAATATCAGAAGCACTACATCCCAGGATACAACTCAAACCTCAAAACCTCGTAGGAAAAAACGTCCTCTTAAAAACCAATCTAACACTATAAAACCAAAAATAGAAATTAAGACGGCTCCTCATAGACCTCGAAACCTACCGAGTACTCAATGGATGAGGAAGATATGATAGTATATGATGTGTGTGGAAGATGAACCTGAGCTAAATCCAAAGTATGTTGTTACTTACAAGGGAGAGTTAGTAAAAGGACGTAATTGTGCATCTATACGGTATAACTGAAAACCCGATCGAAGAACCGTGTTAACAACAGAAAAAAAATAACATTTTACTTTAAAAAAATTTGGTTACAAACTAAATATTTTTCTGATTTGGTGGGGAAAACCCCTCCAAAATTTATTAACTTTAGCTTTTAAAATTTTTAAATCTGAGACCTTACTTTTTTAACTATACAATTTATTACTGATTTTATACTTTTAATACTTAAAGAGTTGTTTGGCGCAGTTTAGCCAAAATTGGCTCTTGCGCCATTAAACCCCATACTCACTCATTCACTCACTACCACTACAGTGCCACATCATAATCCACGAAATTCATCGTGATAGTACCAAATTGTTACAACTAACCCACATTGTACAACTACAGTGCCACATCGTGATCCACGAAATTCATCGTGGTAGTACCAAATTGTTACAACTAACCCACATTGTACCACTACAGTGCCACATCGTGATCCACGAAATTTATCGTGGTAGTACCAAATTGTTACCACTAATCCACATTGTATCATTACAGTGCCACATCGTGATCCACGAAATTCATCGGGGTAGTACCAAAATGTTACCACTAACCCACATTGTACCACTACAGTGCCACATCGTGATCCACGATATTCATCGTGGTATGGGGCTGGTTTTGTACACTTGTCTTTATCCATAGGTTTGAGCACCATGTAAGTGAAAGTACTATTTGGTTCAGTTCTACCCCAATTTTGAGGGAGAACACCGGAAAGGGATCAGAGGGTCTTCCTCGCCAATCTCCCGATAAAACTAGCGGCTTGATGAATATTTAAAGCACACCCATACCGCACCTGGTCTATAGATTTACAAACAACCATGTCTTCTCCGGAATTCGAACACAGGCCCTTAAGCACAATAGTCAGAGTTTCTAAACACTTTAAGGGATGGGGCGTGGTATTAAATTAGCGAGATGAAATGAAGTTATTTTACATCAAATAAAAATGTACAATACAAGAAACATATTATAATCTTTTTTTATTTAAATTTCCCGTTCCTATATGAATCAGCAACCCACTCAATGGGCATGAGTATTCACATTCCAGATGTTTCAAGTTCCTCAAACAGTTTCGTCAGTTTCCGATCTTGGAGGGCTCTCATTTGAATCTAAACTGAAAAAAATAGAAACTTACTAAAACATGTTAAAAATTAAAAATATTCACTTAAAATTATTGCAATATAATCCAAAAATGAGAACCTCTTTAAACTTTTTTCTACTTTGAATAAAATTCAAGGCGATATTTTTTGAATTGGTGATTACTTTTCGCTTGACGAAATTGGTTGACGGAACAGAAAATAATATGCTAAAACAGTAAATAATATAGACTTTAATATTACACCATCATTTTTTTTATTTCCAATGGAGGATTATTAGACAAATGCAAACAAAATAAATAGCAGAGAAGACTGACAAATAACAAGAAACAAAAGAAAAGTAAGTCCACAGTATAGTCTATAAATCAAACATTTTGTGTCTAGCCTCCCAATATCTACTTCACATGGATCCAAAGTTCATTGTATGGCAGCGTGCTAAATGAATGGCGTCCATATCTCCATTCGAGTTACTCAGTTTACACAGGGGACTTTGCGCAATGCCTATTAAGTTTAAATATATTTGGATAGGCAATCGTGGGCAATGGTGTTTCGAAAATCGGCCACAGCTCTATCTCGCAGCCATTTTCGAATATCAAGAAATTGGCTGAACAAAAATTTGTTTATTCTTCTGGTTGAATTTCTACAAGAAGTGTTCTCTGTAGTACTTTTTTTTATGATTCTTTAGGCAGTATAGAAAAGAAATCTATTGTTAGAGATTTGAATGATTTTTGGTTCCTTCTTTTCCATTGAATCGGCATTTTCATTCCCATTAATACCACATGGCGATGGAATCCATCGTACAGTAATGTATATATAGCCTTGATGCAAATCGCCAATTAACTGTTGACATTTGAGAATATTTACTGATATAGGTGCCTTAAACGAAGATATTGCTTGGAGGGTTGCCCTTGAATCACTTAAACTAACTACATTTTAAACACGATTTGTATGGCAAAGAAGTTGCGATAGAGCAATGCATATAGCTACAATCTCTGCATCAAAAGCCGTGCTGTGAATTTCTATTGGTGAATATATAAGGACAATAGATGTAGCAGCAAACTCCAGAAATTATAGCAAGATAAAATGTTTTAAAATCAAATATAACATCTCTGATTTTCAATAAAAATATTTTTACCGACTTAACAACAGAAAGTACAAGATTTAATTCTCTTTTTGTGCAATGATTTCTTTTATACTTGATACTTTTTGACTCAAGAATAATGGGTTTTACATTGTTAAACGTTTATATTCTATTGTATTCATGAAGAACAATTAAATTAATCTGATACAAACCGAATAAGGAATATCAAAATACTTACTATTGAATCTATCCTAGGTGATGGGGATGTTCTTGGGAGTATATTCCAACTTTGCCTTTTCCAACGGCCACTCCGGAAACATGAGTTTCTCTATATCCTCCTAATCGTCCCAAATTTCTGGACACGTGACTCCTACTGTAACTTGAAACATCCCCTCTACCAAGGGAGGCATAATAGTGATCTTTGCCTGCACGAATACGTCTCTGAGCAGATGCAATGGCCAGAACGGCGAAAAATAAGATGAGCTAAAATAAAATAGAACATGAATAATATCTTGAACTGAGTCTTATTTTATTGATTTGGTACTCTACACCCTATATCAGTTTATTAATTTTGTCCAATGGTTTGGAAAATGATTGTCTAGATAACTGTTTCATACAGCGCCTGACTATGAAGTTCGGTGAATGAAGACAGAACGGCCGATCAGGTAACACTGGCGAAACAAAGCGCTGCACATGCGTAGCGGCCGGTGTTGACCATCTGCCCTCACTGTTGTTCAGTTGAGAATCGTTTGGGTTCCGTGTAAGACTTGTTTCGCAAAGTGCTTATTTAATGCGTTGGTTCATAACAGAGGACAGGAAAAGAACGAACAAAAGATCAATTTGAAATTTTGTTTTAACCTTGGCAAGACACCGACAGAAACTAATTCGATGCTGGTGTTATGAAGATGAAGCATTGTTCATGAAGTGTGTGTACGAGTGATTCACCCGTTTTCGAGAAGGCCGGGAAAGTGTTTCTGACTACCCCCGTAGCCAAAAACCAGCGACCTCCATCAGTGACGAAAACATTCAGAAAGTAAGTACACTAATTATGAAGAAACGTTGATTAACTGTGCGCATGATAGCTGGACGATAAATGCTGCAAGGTACATTGAAATCTTGACTCGTTTCATGAAACTTCTTCGCAGGGTAAGACCAAGTACGCACAATAAAGTTCATGGTTTTTTGCTCAAGACAATGCTCGCCTTCACCCTGCCGATATCGTCAAACAGTTCCTGGCAAAAAAAAGGTGTATGTGTGTGCAAATTTAACATCCACCATTCTCGCTAGCTCTCAATCTTCCAGACTTCTTCCTATTCCCACGACTGAAACTCTCTTTAAAAGGAAAGAAATTTGACGATATTTCTGACATCCAACAAAACGTGACGAGGCTTTTGAACCTCATCTCAAAAGACTACTTTCAAAGTTTCCAGCACTTGTATAGCAGATCTCAGGGCTGCATAGTTATGGGAGGTGACAATTTAGAAGAACAGTAAGGTAACTTTCGTTAATATTTCTTCTACGTTAATGACACAGGACTATTCACCAAACTTCTATTGTCAGAGGTTGTATTATAAAATAATTAGTTCTATTTAAATTTCTTTTGAACTAATTTTTACTTGACTTTTAAGTTATGCAGTATATATATATATAGATATGTGTTTAGGTTTAAAATTCTCTTCTGTATAATTGACATCTGCTTTAATTCAATAGTTCATGCAATTCTATTTTATCTGGTTACTTAATTTATTTGCTAATATATAATCGTCTGTTCACAATGCTATGTTGCTTAAGTTGGCATCTTTTATAATTGTTCTAAAATAAGTTTTTTCTCAGTTTGAGAAAGAAAAGAATTGTAATGTATAATCGAAGTTGTGTGTGTGTAATTATAAACTTAATGTGTAACTGATCTTTGTATATATTTTAGAAATCTTATCAATCATCTGAAGATCATTTTGATCATTTAAATGATTATAAGAATAAAACGAATCCTTGGAATAATCTTTGACTATTATTAATAATAGCACTTAACAACTTTTCTCGAAAAATATAGAGTTACTAAACGATAAATTCCAAGCATGAACTTACCGTAAAATTCGGCGTATAACGTCACTTTTAAAAACAAAAAATAAGATCGAAATTTACGAGTGCGCGTTATACACCCGGTATAAAAATGAGAACTTTTAAAATAAGAAAATATGAGCATAGAAAAAAATTAGAACTCTGCATACACCATTAGCATTCCGTTTATTTAAAAAAAATTGACATTGACATTATGAACTTAAAGGGTTGTAGTTCTAAAAGTATACTATTGTTGTTCTTTTGTGAAAATACTTCCACTCAGGTATCTCTGGAAAGCACATTTATTTATATATAAATACGAAAATAACGATCGCGGATACTGCACACAGCAAGTCTGACCAAAAAGCAGACAGCAACCGGTCAGCCAGTCAACCCTGTAGAAGGAATGCGTGGGAGTGAAGAGGTAAAACCACGCGTGAGCGGGCCACACTGTTATCCTTCCGCTAGAAAAAATAGTTCACTCGCTTCACCCCGTTACTATTGTTTTCAACTTGAAATACCTCGAATAAATGAATTCAAAACATAAGATCATTGCGCGTGTACATTTCAGGTTCTTCGTAAAAAAAGGGGTGTACGTTATACGGCGATAATACCTAAAAATCCAAAAATTGCTGCTTGAAAGTATAGGTGTGCGTTATACGGCGGTGCGCGTTATACGCCGGATTTTACGGTAATCTATAATTCAAAGTAATATATAAGTAAGCAAGTGAAAATGCTTGCATAAAATCAAAGGCAATGTATTAAACCAAGTCTTTAATCCAATAGAAAGAGATGACATTTTTAAAGGATCCTACCAAAAAGTAAACAAATCTCTGCTATAACAAAGAATTTTATTCTTATTGTTTATAAACATACGCATATACATATTAAATGTGTATCACTATGTTTGTTGAGCCACGGTCAAGTGACGTGGACGGCACCCCCTTTCCTAACTACCACACACCACACCAACGGGAGGACGTTTGAACTCTTGACAGATTTAACGTGCATCACGCCCCTACACGGCGGATCTTTACGGGGACTGGGCTCAAACTCGTGACAAGGCCAGCCACGATCCGATACCTTGACCATTCGGCTATCGCGGCCACCAAACAATGTTAAATAATACAGGAGTTCAAAATAATTTAATTCGTCCATATACATATGGAGAGGAATAAAACGACTCCTTCGTTGACTAAATGATTCGAGATCTCTATAACTAATAAATCTACAGATTTTAAATTTATAAAGTATGTTTGTTTTTTAGCAGAGATCTGCTGAGAATGGTTTTTGCGGAAATCAACTCCTTGGGATAGCGATTACGGAGATGTTATAGATAAATATACTGCTTTGTATATTCAAGTCCTGTCCTTTTTAAATCGATGTGAAGGATTTAAGAATGATTCTGAATACAATCGAAAACATAATATCAATCGATTCTATCGATATTAATAAACTAACATATATATATATATATATATATATATATATATATATATATATATATATATATATAGCCATAAAAGTCATGAAATATCTAATGAAATTGCGAGTAACGACTAGTAGGATATCAAATAAATAAATGGTGAATAATTTTCAAATGAGAGACAATGCAAGCTGTATCCTAAAAACTGAAAATATGGAACTCTTATATTTTTAGAGTTAATGAAAACTCCCTTTCTTTTGTAATCGAGTAAATTTTTTAGCAATGAAAATCTCAAATTAATGCACACTACATTTTTCAAAGGATTATCAAAAAAAACATTCCAAAAATGTATGTATTAAAAAGTGTTTACCCATTTATTGTCGGTGCAAAGACATTTGAAAGAACTACATTGTTTTTTTGAACTTATAATTTAATAACAGCAGAAAATTAGCTAACAATGTCTTACATTAAAATAAAGTTACTGTATTATACGGTAGTTTTTCCAATAGCAATTATAAAGAATTAAACGAGATACAGTAAAAAAATATTTTTGCCAAGGGTTCCGCATAAACTTGACATTGCAAGATTTATCTGAAACTTATCCTTCTTTTCGAAAATTTTTTGAATAAAATATATATATATATATATATATATATATATATATATATATATATATGAAAGGCCCCAGGCCTGCTGGTAAAATGAGGAGGGCATCATCTTCACAATATTCCTTTATTACGCTTTCATCATATATAATCTAACATGGCGGACCTTTTGCCGCGCAACCGGGTGTTACTAAATACAACATCGCAGCGAGGAGACACCAGCCAAACCTTTCTAGTATGCGTTCGCCTTCGTCGACGAAAAACGAAAATTAGATTTAACGGGTGCCAGCGAAATGAATCGCTTATACCCAAATTCGCGGAGAGAAAGTATCAATGAAAATAAATATCTGAATACACTCCCCGCAGGGGAGGATGGAGGAAGAAGCGGCCTAACTAAAACGAGACAAAAGTACGTTACGAGGGCAGGAATGGAGGAGCGCAAGGAAGGGGGCTTAACAGCCCCAAAAACGCGTTCGAGGAGCACCAAAAACACAATCGGAATGGAGAAGCTGCGGGATTTTTTTTTTTTTTGCAGCTGTGATGAAAAAGAGAATGGAGACTGCAAGACAAAACTTGCAGCCGGAACAATTGTGGAAATTGAAGCAGGAGCCAGCTTTAATCACTGATCCCAATTCTGATGTAGGCAAATGCATTTAAATGTTGTTTAAGTGTGGCAATTAAGTATTTTTGTTGTAATTACGGCGGTTTTAAGGGCAGATTCCATTTTGTCGTTTTGTAAGCAAAATTTATTTTAGAGTGAGGATACGTGAATAGTGTTTGTGCTTTAATTACTGGGTTGTCGTGATTTTGTATAGAAGTAAAAACATTTCTAGAAGTTCTAGTGATGTAATTATCTATCGGCTCCATGTGTAAGTCGTGATGAATGACACTATTTCTAACGTACCAAGGTGCGTTAGCAATAATTCTAAGAATTTTGTTTTGAATAATTTGAATGCGTTTTGTGTGGGTCGGGGCCGCGGCCCCCCAAATGGGGGACCCATACGTAATTGTTGGACGCAAAATTTGCTTGTACAGTATAACTTTATTTTCAAGGGAGAGAGGAGAACTTCTCCCAATAAGGGAGATAGCTAACGCTATTCTACCCCAGAATTTGTCTGAAAGATAGTCAATATGATTCTTGTAAGTTAGTCGACTATCGAGATATAAGCCCAGTTCGCCTTCGTCAGCGCTCGTTGCACCTTTTAACAGGCTTATTTACTCACAAATCTTTACGCGATGGTAAAGAGTTCGCTCTATTTCCATTTATTACTTCCTTAATTTTGAACCTAAACTTTTCAAACCTGACATATATATATATATATATATATATATATATATATATATATATATATATATGCTAGATTTGCTCATTCTTTTGAAATATTTCATCAACTAACTCCAAGAGAAATACAATCCAACGCGTATAATAGTATATTATTTTCATACGCATATCTCTATATTAATATAAAAAAATATATACTTACAATGAATTTCATGGCAGAAGTATGAAAATGGCGGTTTCAGTTAGAGATAAACTTTGTGAAAAATGGAAGCTAATTGCGCTCGAATTTACAGCAAAGGAACGTTTTATACTACCAAACTGTAATAAGAATTTAGCTTCATAAAGGATTTTGAATTTCAGCTGACAATGCGAAAGTTTTGATGTAAATGTCTATTGTTTTAGTTTTTGCAAAGACAGCATAATTCTAAAATGTCTGTTATTCTTTTTTGTTTTCTCATTCTCATATATTTAAAAAGGCTTGCAATTTCATTGCATAACAAATTTATCCGCTCATGTTTATAGCGCCAAAAAACTTTTGGGTTATCTTTATCAATGTACTAAATATTTTTTATATAAAAAACAAGATTTCATCAATGTCCTTTTAAAAACTTTTATCTAATTTCTAATTTAAATTACAATAAAATAATAATATTTCCTTTTTTTGCATGTGGACTATATATATATATATATATATATATATATATATATATATATATAAAGGGTGTTTTCTTAGAGGTATAGAAATTTAACTTGCAATAAAACAACGATGTATTATTCGATTGACATGAATTTTTTTTATTCGACAGATAATCTTGTGGCATTACATATTAAATATGATTTCTGGCATATGACTGCCACAGCTGGCTTGGATGTAGTCCAATCTGGACGTCCAATTTTCGATGACTTTTTCCAACATTTGTGGCCGTATATCGGCAATAACACGGCGAATGTTGTCTTCCAAATGGTCAAGCGTTTGTGGCTTATCCGCATAGACCAATGACTTTACATAGCCCCACAGAAAATAGTCTAGCGGTGTTAAATCACAAGATCTTGGAGGCCAATTCACAGGTCCAAAACGTGAAATTAGGCGATCACCAAACGTGTCTTTCAATAAATCGATTGTGGAACGTGCTGTGTGACATGTTGCGCCGTCTTGTTGGAACCACAGCTTCTGGACATCATGATTGTTCAATTCAGGAATGAAAAAGTTAGTAATCATGGCTCTATACCGATCACCATTGACTGTAACGTTGTGGCCTTCATCGTTTTTGAAGAAGTACAGACCAATGATTCCACCAGCCCATAAAGCGCACCAAACAGTCAGTTTTTCTGGATGCAACGGTGTTTCGACATACACTTGTGGATTAGCTTCACTCCAAACGCGGCAGTTTTGTTTGTTGACGTAGCCATTCAACCAGAAGTGCGCTTCATCGCTAAACAAAATTCGCTTATGAAAATCGGGAACAACGGCAATCTCGTTTTGGGCCCATTCGACGAATCTACGCCTTACTTTATCATATTTAAAATGTAATGCCACAAGATTATCTTTCGAATAAAAAAAATTCATGTCAATCGAATATTAATTACATCGTTGTTTTATTGCAATTTAAAGTTCTATACCTCGTAAAAAAACACCCTTTATATAACAAAATCCCCAATTATGGTATATTTCTTTTACGTATTTTTCATAAGCGCTAAACATATTCTTGTTTATCGTTCTATATATTGCTTAATCATTTTTTATTTTTTAAATATATTAATTTTAATTACTATTCCAAAATATATTTCTTGACATACGCAAATCACAATAAGGTCTAAAATAATAAGCAAGCTTAAACTAAGATCGAAAAAAAATTGTGCGTGTACTTTTCAATTCAAAATTAAGTGAGCGTTACTGACCCGAGCACAATTGTCGACTGGAACCGAGTAAAACCAATGGAGCGTAACGCAACTGAGCTTGACGCTTAATTTAGATTCATTCTTCCACAAAACGCGCCTAAAGAAGTTATCACTTCAAAAAGCATTACCAAAATTTGGTTTATTATTATTTTATCCTAAACTGATTTCAACATTATACTTATTTGATATTATGGCAGTACACGTATTTTTATTTGTATTAGAGCACTTAATAACAATTTTTCAACATAGAAATTATTCTTAATTACTTATTCTAAAATATAAATTTATGTTTTTTACAAATTTAAAACATTTGTAAACTAACTTCTAACCTCCATAGAAAATCTATTAACTTTGTACTGAAATTTAAATTATTTCAAACGATTTGATTAATGAAAAATTCGATTGAATAAAGTAAACAATTGGTAAACTGTAAAAGCTTCTTAAAATTAAGCTTTAAAAGAATTCTTAAGGAATGATGAATAAATTTATTTGTGACTTTTAAGATCAATTTGAAAGCTATAGGTACTTATGAAGGATACTATTATTTTATTATTATTTTTATTGAAAACAATTATAAAATCCCCGTGCACCACAAGTACCACATGGGGCTCACGGAAGTAAGTATTAATCACAAATTATACAGGAATGAAGGGAAAAAGTCCTTTGAGGTTATGAAGGTTTACAAATATTTACAACAAATTCACGGAACTTTTCAAAAGCACTTCTGGGGGAAAAGTTGCTGAAGATTCGGAGGCCAATTTATATTAAGTCCCTTAAAAGCCAGTTTTAGGATGTTTCGTTCTCTTTCAAACTTGGAACACAGAAGAATTTCTAGACATGTGTTCTACATTTTCCTCACCACCAATATCAAAATCATAGGAAGGTGATGGAACTAAGTTGCCAAGACCAGATAGATTATTTTGTAATTAGTATAAAAATGATGGCAAGCTAGTCTCGTATTAATGGTTGGAAAAAATTTCTTTGTTAAGCTCCCTTTATTTGAAATGAGATATTCTTGGTTCCAAGACTTCGCCATTGTTACTTTCATAATCTTGTAAAATGATTTCGGAATATTAACAACAATGTCAATTTTACGCTTGGTTGCAGCCTTTGAAAATCAATCAGCTCGCTCATTTCGAAGAACGCCCGTGTGACCGCGAACAAATGCAAAATCTATTGAGATGTTTTTATCCTTTAGGCTCTTAAGTTGCTTTTGGATCTCGACGATTACGTTGTTAGATGAAGAAATACACTTAAGAGAGAATCCAAGAAGGAAAGAGAGTCATACTGTTATTTTAAAATATATATATATTTAGTGGTAATATTTAATTTTTACAAAGCTCTTAGCGATAAATGTAATGTTATTTATTTCTTTTTATGGACGAGTATGTTAAAGATTGATTTTTAGAAACGTTATAAATTGTCTGTTGAAATAAATGCTATATTAATAAGAGATCATAATAAATAACATAGCGTCGTTTTGATTCCTATATGACATATTCCTATTGCAGTATCTTTTTTTTTCTTCAAAATTATTCAGTTATCACTTAAAATAAACCCCTCAGTTCTTTTTTATAAGAATTGTGACTGCTTAGGATAAGAATCACAAAAATTAATTCTAACCTCGGTACGCTATTCTAAGCCTTTACTCAATATCTAAGAAATTAACTTTTCTTTTGCTCTTTCTCTTGATTTTTATTTACAACCTAATTGAAAGTTAGGAAAGTAATGTAAGTATTTTTGCATATTTAAAGCATATTCTTCAAAACAAATCTACATTAAATATATATATTTAGACCCTCACCCCTCACACTAAAAGCGTAGACGTAAGTAGGGACTAAAAAGTAAGAAATTCCTACTTTTGTTAAAAACTGTTTCTTCTTTACGAAAAAGCATGGTTTATTTCAATAATTCATTTGAAAACTATTTAATGACAATTCATGCTTCAAAGTGCCTTTCTAAATGCACTTTTACTTCTTTTTTTCTGAAAAATATTTTATTTCTTTAAAATTCTATGGATTACTGTATACAATAATTACTAATTAATTTCGCATAATGAAAATTTACCCCCAACTTACATATCACAAAAATTAAATACAAACTTCTGTTCAGAAACACGTGGATATCATAAACTAATACCAACCATAGCAGGAATTGCTATTCGCGTCATTCTTGTAACCATATTATGATTTTTCTTTACTCTGTAATATTTGCCGTTGACTTCTAATAGAATCACATATTGAGTTATAAAATCAACAAGCATCATGTTTCGATTCACGCATCCGGTTGTTGTGATGGAGGAAATAAATGAGAATACTTATTTACAAAACGTTTACATGTCTGGGTAACCGGAAACATGCTCAATATCTAGCATGTAGAGAAAAATAGTATGCTATTTACTCAGATTTGGAATTCTAGCAGAGTGTGGGATAAATATTTACTAAATATTCACAATAAATAAGAAGTTTATAGCTCTAGGAGGTAAAATATCCTTTTCTAGGTTTTGGTGTAAGAAAAAAATAATATTCTTAAATATAGAGAGATAAAAATATGCACCAGAGTAATTTTTATAGAGAGAGAAATAAAATATTTTATTTCAATGCATTTAAGGTTTTTGGAGTCTCTTATATATATGCAGGATTGTATTATGGGTTTCGTTACAATACTTGTTTTGATTAGAATTATTATAATTTTAATCGCAAAATATTTGTAGAGTTCAAATAAAATTTACTCTTGTTTTGATCCCGTTTGAATTATTTGTATTATTCTTCAAAAAATATTTTACAATTGAAGGAAATAATATGTTTTTATGACATAAATCATGTCCTAAACACATTATTGTTCAGTTAAACATCAATTAATAAATAGTAATTGAACTTTATAAAAAAATAATTATAGTTTATGTACATGTCTATTTGTTCAGATCCGTAATGAACACAGATGTAATCAAACAATTTCAAGTGTTTCTGTTTAAAAATTAAAAACAGCGTCCATTATTTGACTGTGAGTGTAACTGTCTATTACACTATTTGCAATACCAAAGGAAACTCTCGTTGGTTCATACCATTCATTCTAGTAACGGTTCCTCCTACACCAGGGAAGAAAATACTTTTCCAGAGTCCGGACTGCTTCTAACTTTTTTCAAGTTGTTGAGATGCACACAGTAGTGTTGGTGAAATAAGCTAAAAAAGATTTACAATATTTATTATGACTTAATAAATACGGAATATGTACACTTACCTACAAAACTAAACTAAAATAAAAAATATTTGTCTTTTAAAACCACGGGTTAAGTAAAAAACGCAAGAAACAAAGATAATAGAAAGAGTGTGTGTGTACTTATGTACACACGTAAGAAGTTATACTTGTTTGCGTAACAAGATAAAAATCCTTCCGAAAATCTTGAGCAGAGCAAGCTGGGCCAAAGACGAAAGGCGGTAACGAGCAGAGAGTTGAAGGATACCAACCTTAATTCAATCGGACTAGCCAAATCCGAGATAAACACGATTTAAATAAATTTAACCCCCCTTCACCCACAGGCACAATAGGGCCTTTGACATGGGGAGGGGTTGGCAGACTGTATCAGGAGATGAGGTGAACAGAATTTGAGACTTCATACTGAATGTCTCGGAGGGAAGATTCAATCCGGAGAAAATTAAGACATCCGACTGAAGAGGCCCCGAGTTATGGTCATTTTAAAATAATTAAAAAATTTATAAAAATTAAATTAAATAGAAGCAGGGCACCCAAGAACTCAAAACTCGGCCTGGATGTGGGAAAACACAATAGGAATCCATTCGTACCGGTCCGGAGTCTGTAGTTGCAAATGGGGCGGCGCTAGCTCGGGAGTAAAAAACGAAACTAACTCCCCGGGGGCGAAGCAACTGTGATGTAAATGATTACGTACATCCCAATGATACACAGAGTAGTAGATTATTCCAAAGTTTAATCCTTCTATCTCTGTAATATATCGCGATGTCATTAAAAGAACGAACCCAATAGGAATAACATGGGGATTCTAATTTTAGTAATAACGACCCTCTGGGCCCAATATCTACATGCGAATTATAACAAATGAAAGAGCTCAACGAGGAGAACCTTTGGTCCGAGTTTCATTGACAAAGCTCAAAAATCCACAGGGTTATGCGAGATTTAAGAAGTTTAAAAACTTTAAAATAATTTTAAAATGTTAAATATAGGTGAAGATATGGTGCTATTGTCCTGAAAAATATATCTAGGATGCGCATAGAGAGAACAAACGAATCCAACCAGTGTGGTCGACCAAGGTAGCATAGGATTCGAGTTATTACTGGGGTAGCACCAGAGGGGGCCGATTCCGCGTAAAGCTCGCGCTAATATGAAAATATGATGGACCTCCAAAAATCAAGTCCCAAGCTCAATTGCTTAGGGGGTGAAGTTTTTTCCAGTCCCCATAGGATTAACATGGGAGCATGATATTTTAGTGCTTAAGCTCTCCCCATGCCTACACAATGGGAATGAAGTAGATGACTGCATGAGTCTCGATGAGTGGAACAGTTGGTTCAAATCTCAAGTCCGAGACTGAAACAGGAGCCAAGATATTGTGAATTTAAACAAATTAAAAAGTTTAACAATTAAAAACTATGCAAGAAATAGTCATATGAGCATGGCATTATAATAACCGGAAGAGCTAATAGAGAAGGATCGAATGACCCAGTTCCAAATGGACCGTGAGGCTCGGGTGCCGAGATATTGGCCAAAAAGCTGTAGAGGGGGGGAGGAATGCGTCCCAACAGATATGGTTTATAACAATAGTTGTTACGATCCGCCAAATATCAGTCCCCTAGTACCAAAAAAATGGCGTGTTAAAAATTTTCTTCGCTATAGGTATAACATGGAGGACTGATATTTTAGTGTGCAAACCCTCCCCTATCCCAACCACAAGCACATAGATATCAAATACATGTCGGGGGAGCACGCCAATTCGATCTATACCTTACAGCCAAGATCCCTCAGTAACTGACGAGAATCATTAAGCGTGACAGACGTGGAACCCTTCCGCAAATTGCTGCGGATTTTAATGCTGGGCCATCAACAAAAGTAACCGTGTCAACGAAACAACAACGATATGGGCTTTCGGAGCCGAAGGCCCACTCGTGTACTCTTGTTGATTTCACGACACAAAGCTTTACGCCTCGCCTGGACCCGTCAACCCCGACATTGAACTCTTGATGACTTTAAACACGTTGCCTGGCCTGATGAGTCTCGTTTCCAATTGATTCAAGCTGATGGACGTGTACGGGTTTGAAGATAACCTCATAAATCTATGGACCCTATATTTCAATGGGGAACTGTTCAAGCTGGTAGAGGCTCTGTGATGGTATGGAGCGTGTGCAGTTGGCGTGATTTGTATAATTCGATTAATGCGCACATCCTGAAATGTGTAATATTTTCAGCCCACTAGCTCTTGGCGTTCCATTTTCCATGTAACGTTGTATATCTATATATACAGGGGGTATTAGGATTATTGGGGCAAACTGTAAGGGGAGGTTGGGGACATCACAAGAATAAAGATTTGCATGGCAAATCATGGTCGAACACCTCTTCATTTGGCGCTGGGTAGCAAATACTCGTCAAGCATATATTCGTCTTTTTTATTTTGGGAAATTATCTTCATTTCAAGAGTACAAAAGATATTATTGTTTAATAAAATAGTATGACTGAGAAATTATTTAAATATTTTGTTTGAAAGGGAAGAGCTGTTTTCAAACGTAAAGTTCAGGAACTCTCTCTCTCTCTCTTATTCTGCTTCTCAAAACTAATTTTACAAGATTTTATGAGTTGTTCCATTCCAATTTTAAATCATATTGATGCAATTTAAACGAATTACTGAGAAGTTAACTTAGTAATTTAAAGAAATATTTGAGGTCCTCTACCGAAAAAAAAAATATTTTCCCGTAATATTCTGAAACAGCCAAACGATCTCATCAAAAACTAATAGAGTTTTATTTTTAGGCCTAACATTATTTGTTTTCTTTGCAATTTGAGACTTTCACTTTTTTACATTTTAACTATCATAAATGTGTGTGTGTGTGTGTGAATTATCTTGAGTATTTTTCTATCTTCTTTTCTTTCATATATACTTGATAAATCTATTGTTTTATTTTTATATTATAATAGCTGTACCCGACCACGCGTTGTTGTGGCTCAGTCTTGTTAAAGAGAAATCACATGTTTTCAGTACGTTAAAACAGGTACGATTTTTTGTAAGGAAATTGTAAAAATACATATGCGCAAAACTACACGTGTTTGTGCCGTCCGTTTTCTGTTTTTCTCGTTTGCTTATGCCCATTTTTTTTCAGTTTGATGTGCAGTTACACTTATTGCAGTACTTTTGCCTTGCGAGTATGTGATGACATGTTTGATTTCCTGCAAGGCATTATACTTATGTAGTGAAGCCAACTGACGGCACTTAAAAAGAAAATAAGGTTAAAACAAAAACATATAAAATTTCAAAACACTAAAAAAAGAAAAAAATCAAGAACAAAAAGAAAGGAAAAAAATAAAAAAATCCTAATGAAATATTTAACTTCAAACATACATCAATTGACACAGCTCAAATCCAACACAATGAGAGGCTGAAGATATTTTCAGTACAATACGCAAGGAAAACTCAAATATAAACACGGATTTTGCAGCAGAAACCTATGATAAAGTGTTGATAATGATGGAGGATTTTTGCAATTTACAATTCGATTAGCATTAGAACAATTGTTATAAGAAAAAGTGTGTGTGTACTTATGTATGCACCTAAGAAGTTATACTTTTTTTTGGCGTAACAAGATAAAAATCTTTCTAAAAATTTTCTCATTCGCATTATCCTACGTTTGTAGAAAAACGACACTAATAGAAAAAAAAGATATTTAATACATTGAAAATTTTATTATACTGCATTACCTAGTTAAATAAAGTTAATTTAAATATCATAATAATATTATTTCTACATAATTAAAAAATTAGGCAATTTTTAGCATGCAACGTATACATATTTTTTTGATATTTATTATTGATCAATAATTTCATAGTCAAGTTGCTGCGGAGAACGAATTAATAAGCAATCCATCTTTATTTATCACCATAAGCCTTTTGGATTTTTTAATAACTCGTTCTCAGAAGCAACTACAAGGAAATGCTTTAAGGAAAAAAAAGATTAAAATTTCAAGGACATTATAATAATATAAGGCTATAAATACACAGTGAAATACAAAAAATAACTATTTGGCAATAGAAATAAATATTTCATGTTTATATAAAAAAATAGTTAATTTAAAATAAATTAATAAATATTTATTCCAACAAAAATATCATCTTGAGCTGATGTTTAATAACGAAAAACTGTCTTTTTTGCATTAATAGCTGTCATTTGTGGAAGATAAATTAATTTAATTCATTATTACAATCAATTGTTTCAGTAAATATATATTCTTGGTCAGAAATCACTTGTTTTTAATTTTAAAAAAATCTAAATTTTCCCTTTATTTAAAACATTATTTTTCAGAATAGAGTTAAAATAACAAATTAATAATAATTAAAGTACACTGCTGGCCACCGTAAATGCAACACCAAGAAAGACAAG
This sequence comes from Trichonephila clavipes, assembly GCA_019973935.1. Lineage (NCBI taxonomy): Eukaryota > Metazoa > Arthropoda > Arachnida > Araneae > Nephilidae > Trichonephila > Trichonephila clavipes. Next base: position 89,355 of record BMAU01016507.1, read on the forward strand.
ATATAGCACAACAAAATTTATTTTGTAGATAACATGATAACCAAGTATCAAATGATTAAATTTATAGACTTCTGTGAAGTGTGGTTCCTGCCAAAATCAGTAGCCAGAGTAGCCACCATTCTTGGAGATCACCGCTGCCACACGCCTCGTCATTGATTCAAAGAGACTTTGGATGAGTTCTTGGGGTACAGCAGACCAAGCCGCTACCACACGTTGCCAAAGTTGATCTGGTGTGGAAGCTGGGGGTGTAATCAGGGTCAATCGTTGAGCAACCATGGACCACATGTTTTCTATCGGGGAAAGATCCGGGGAGCGAACCGACTAGGGAAGCAGTTCAATCTGGTGATTGACGAAGAACCTTTGGACAATGCGTGTCACGCGTGGTCGCGGATTATACTGTTGAAATATGGCTGTGGCTAAGCCCTGAAGGTAAGGAAGGACAACTGGCTGCAACACCGCAGAGATGTAGAGCTGGCAGTTTAAAGTACCGGCATTGCGTACTAGAGGAGTGCGAGAGTGATATTCAATACCACCCCATGCCATAATATCCGGTGCAGGACCAGTGTGGCGGTGCATAACGCAGCTCTTCAGCATCCTCTCTCCACGGTGTGTCCAGACTCGAATACGACCTTCGTCGTGTTGCAGACAAATGCGTGACTCGTCAGTAAAGATAACTTCATTCCATTTTGCCGCCCACATTTTCTTTCCTCGCACCATTGGCGGTGGAGACTTCTGTGCTTCTGCTTCAAGGGTAGACCAAACAATGGACGTCATGAGGACAGACCTCTCTGCTGTAAACGGCGTCGAATGGTACTCGCAGACACTGAATGATGCGTTACAGACTCAATGTACTGTGCTACGGTTCGTGATGTGACTGAGCGATCCGTCACTGCCATGCGCACAATTTGCCTGTCCTCACGTGAAGTGGTGCACTGAGGTGGATGCGATCGACCACGTCGGTCCGTCGTACCCTTCTACATCCAATGGTCACATATCTGAATTACAGTTGTTTGGTTTCGTCCAACACGACTACCGATTTTCCTGAAAGATAATCCAAAATCTCGGTAGGCCACTATCCTTCCTCTGTCGAACTCGGATACTTGAGCAAAAGCTGATCACTGTTTTTCACGAGACATAACTGATCGTTTTTTGAAAAAACCACAAGAAAAACACAATAGTCGAACTTGAAATCGTCGAAATCTCCAAGCCTTAATTAGCGCTTTAGGGGTGGCGCCACAAACGCGCGTGATGTCTGTCTGCATTCAAATTCTAATCATTTGCATATCTCACCTCCGCTAATGCATGTTGTAAATTTCATGTTATTTGCATGCTTCCTTCAGGGTGTTGCATTTACGGTGGCCAGCAGTGTAATTTATTTTAAAAATTTAAATTACTACGTTACGTATCCGCAATTAGGATAATGTAATTGGAAGTTTCTATGCAGAAATGCCAAATAAGAGTTGTGGCTTAAATTCCTCCCGTTGTCGTGGTGGGGTAGTTTGGATAGGGGTGCCAGTACACAAGTGTCAACCTTGCCATTTGAAAGAAGTTCAGAATTACGAAGTCTGTTGTGATTGTTATGTCTAGTTGATATTATGAAGTATATTCAGCTATAGAAGCATGCTACATCTTTGGTCCCCATGCATAAAAAAATAAAATAATAAAATAAAACTCGTTTTATTTAAAAATGCGATAGTTAAAAAGCAAATTTACGGTAGTGTAAAATTTATCATTTCAACATGATGTATAAAGTATTTTTGTGTATATGCAAGTTTTCAGCTTTGAAAAAAAAGTAAATACAAATTCTAAAAAATTACTTTTGCCAAAGAGAAAAATTTCTAGTTTATAGTTTTTTTTAAATTAATTACAATTACACTCATGCCCATAAATTAAGAATAATTCAGAATCACACAGAATTTGATCTCTAAAATAAAAATTTCACCTATAGAATTATCACACACACCTTGAAGAAGAATATGCAAATTACAGGAAACCACCAGATGGCGCGCATAGTACGTCACAATAACGAGAATGTAAGAGAGGGGAATATAAGGAAGGGTGGTAAAGAAGTAAAATTGTTCACAAGCGCTTTAAAAGCCTTTCAGTGCAATTACCGCATAGTTATGGCACAAAAGAAGCATTTGGATGATTTTTTACGTGGTAGAATTATTGGACGACTGGAATGTGGACGTACCCAGCTGGAAGTATCCTAGAAACTTGGTATCGCCCAGAGTGTCATCTCAAGGCTTTGGCAACGATTCCAAGATGATGGTAATGTGAGTAGATGTTACAGCACAGGTCGCCCCCGAGTTAGAACGCTGAATGAGGACCGGTATATATATATATATATATATATATATATATATATATATATATATATATATATATATATATATATTTGCCAGTTACTGCCAAAAGAAACAGACGGAGCTCAGCATCAGACCTGTCTCGTCATCTCTCTTCAGCAACCGGTACGACAGTTTCAAGGCAGACCATGTACAGACGCTTAGGGTGCATTGGTCTATATGCTCGTAGGCCTGTCAGATGTGTTCCACTTACCGTAACTCACTATCGCCTGCAATTAACATGGAGTAGAGAGCTGTTGTGTAACCACTGTTGTAGAGTGGACACCACAACAGTGGTCTTGTGTGATGTTTTCTGACGAGTCCAGGTTTAGTTTGCAGTCTGATTCTCACCGGACTTTAATATGGAGAGCGCCAGGTACCCGTTACCACCAAGAGAACACCACTGAACAACGCCGTTACGGTGGTACAGGATGGCTCGTTTGAGGAGGAATTATTCTTGGTTCCAGAACTGACCTGCATGTTCAGAGTGTAACGATGACAGTTCTCATCTATCGGGATGCCATTCTGGGACAAAATGTACGTCTGTTTCGGGGTGCCATGGGTGCTGAATTTCTGTTTATGGATGACAATGCCCGTCATCATCGTGCAAACATTGTAGACGAATGTCTTCAATCGGAGGATATCACCCATATGCATTGGCTAGCATACTCACCGGACTTGAATCCAATAGAGCATGTGTGGGATATGCTTGGCGAACGAATTGCAGTCCGTCAACCCTCTCCCATTTGTCTACCGGAACTTCGGAGGGCATTGTTTGATCAGTGGTGTAATATTCCCCAGATCAGATTGATAATTTGATACTCAGCATGCCTAGGCGTTTTAAGGCCTGTATTGCATCGTCCGGGAGACATACTCCGTATTAACCATCATACTAACCATGTTATACTGTTTTTTGTAAATAGGTTCTTTTTTGAAATTTGCTCCAGGTACTCTAAAAATTGCAATTTTTATTAATTATGTCAAACATATAGCATCTTTTTTGCTCTTTACCTTTTGTTTAATAAATAAATTTTACAAATAAGTCAAATTTGTTTTGCTTCTGTCTCTTTCTTTGCCTGAACTTCATTATCCTTAATTTATGGACATGAGTGTATTATTTTCTGTGCAAACAACTCAAGCGGAAAATTGACTGCAAAATATGCTTGAATTCCTTAAAAAATGAATGACACTCCTATTTTAAAATAATGAATTAAATCAAATTGGAAAATAATAAATTTGGTGCAGTAACCTTTTTTTTTTAAAAAAAAAAATCTAGAATTTTTATAAAATGTTCAAAACAAATCACATTCACATATAGAAGATCTATTTTTTCTTTTCATATCAATAATTGATTTACTTAAGTGTACAAAAATAGATAATGAAATACAAAATGTTCTTAGAAGTAAATAAATTTATTTTATAGTGTTTTTAATTAAAAAATTCCATTTTATTGTTTCTAAAGGAAGAAAAAGCTGGTAACATTTTGTTATAAGGAAATATTTTACAGAAATATAACTTTTAACTATCGAACCATCTATATGGTTGGAAACAGTTGAAACATACGATGTAATATTAATGATAATAAAAGTCATCAAATACATTGAAATATTGCGCAATAAAATTTGAAAATTTCAACAAAAAAACCCACTAGAAATTTTAAAAAAATTAATTTGTAAGAAGAATATTGTTAAACAAATAAGTTATTTTCAATTAAAGATAAATTAAATTAAAAATATTTACCCATTTTTTTAACGTGGGGATTATTAAGTTTTATTAGTTTTATCAGTTTTGTATTATTGTTCTTCTACACTAGATGGAGCTATGTGTATAAAACCTAAAATGCAGGGTGTCGGTTTCTTGTGACGGTGTGCGCGCGCATCGTAAAAATTTAATTCTCATCATTTTTGCCTAACGCGACTTAAGAAGTATAACTTCAAAAATTTAAAGACCTATCTTTAAAACAAAGTGGCTTATATCTAGATACAGATTGCTTCTCAGATGGATAATTATTTCTTGTCTGGGTACTTAAATTACCGCATCAAATAAAATAGCATCACCGCAGCCAAATTGCCTCCATGCAAATCACACTATTTTCCATCCAAATCAGATTTCTTTTTTCTTAAAAAAATGTTAGAGTCTTTGTCGTTTAGGTATTAAGGTGTGACATACGGGGCACTAATTTTGTTACGGTGATGCTAATACATAAGTACTGTTGTGTGTTTCCACAGCAGCAGTCACCAATTGGTGACTGGACTGGTCCGTGAGAAATTTTGGATGGTCTGCAGAAAAATTGGGACTTTATTTATACTTTTATGATTCAGTTTTAAAAAAAAAGATGAACACAACAAAGCAATATATTATGGGATGGATTATACTTTACTAAAAGTTTTAGTTACCGAAATAACTAAACGATGAAAACAAACGAACAAAATTCTTGAGATAAGCGATTTTTTGGCTATTTTTTCAGATTTTCCATCAAAATTTGAAAGTCAGCTTTGGTAACCATAGTAAATTGGTGGGAAAACACTTCAGTCTGTTGATTGTCATTGCTTTTTATGAATTTTATTTTCAGGGATATGGAAGATTAAATAAAAACGTAAATATAGCTGGAGTGGTTCGCTACATAGAGGTCAATCCTATTAGTGGTGCGCAAATTATGAAGTTATACATTATTAAGTGGTTCATGAAGGGTTGAAAGTTGGCAACAACTCTCTAAAGTAGACACAGCAGACAATTTATGTATCTGCACAGACGATGTAGCAACACAAAATGACAATCCATAATCATCGTAAAATTAACCCTTTGACCGGAAGAGGAGTCATTTTAAATTTATTTTCAAACTTGGCACCTCCCCTATGGAGACAATGTAAATAGTTTTAGATTCATAAGATAAGGGGGAAAACCCATAATAACTTCGAAGAATTCTGTTAACAAATTACATATGAAATCTGTTTAGAAAAGTTTTGTTTATGTATATTTATCTACTTTTTATAAAAGAGAATCATACCTCAAAAGCAAACAGTAAAAGATATCAGAAATGTGTGCTTTCTCTTTTCTTTCTTTTTAACTAGACTGAGCCATAGGAAATCATGGCTGGGTACAGCTAGCTATAACAAATTTAAATGTTAAAAAGCTATCAAAATAAATTAAAGTTCCATATTTTTATGAAATCACCAAAAAGCAGTTCCAAACAAATGTATTTAGGTACTTTTGCAATGTCAACCCTGATTTTGTATGTGCCATACACGATGAATTGGCACAATCACGTGCTAATGTTCCAATAAGGCTGTGATCATACATAAATACCAAAACAAACACAAAATATACATAAGAAAATCTTAATTTTCCCATTTGTATTTCACAGTAAAACCAAATAAAATTTTGAAATCACACAAAATAGATCCTTTGTGAGTCAAATGTTATTGTCCCAACTTTCAGAAATTTCAACAACTATTTAGTGGAAAAATTGCACTGCCAAGTGCAAAAAATATTATTATTGTGTACAGACAGGAATAGAAGGGTTTTCTCTTATTGAATGCGTATTGCAGGATTTGGTGATGTCTTTTGATTTTAGGTAAATGGCCGAATGAACAAAAAGCGCAAGTACCAATATATATATATATATATATATATATATATATATATATATATATATATATATATATATAAAGGGTGTTTTTTTACAGGTATAGAACTTTAAATTACAATAAAACAAAGATGTATTATTCGATTGACATGAATTTTTTTTATTCGAAAGCTAATCTTGTGGCATTGCATTTTAAATATGATTTCTGGCATATGACTACCACGGCTGGCTCGGATGTAGTCCAATCTGGACGTCCAATTTTCGATGACTTTTTCCAACATTTGTGGCCGTATATCGGCAATAACACGGCGAATATTGTCTTCCAAATGGTCAAGCGTTTGTGGCTTATCCGCATAGACCAATGACTTTACATAGCCCCACAGAAAATAGTCTAGCGGTGTTATATCACAAGATCTTGGAGGCCAATTCACTGGTCCAAAACGTGAAATTAGGCGGTCACCAAACGTGTCTTTCAATAAATCGATTGTGGCACGAGCTGCGTGACATGTTGCGCCGTCTTGTTGGAACCACAGCTCCTGGACATCATGATTGTTCAATTCAGGAATGAAAAAGTTAGTAATCATGGCTCTATACCGATCACCATTGACTGTAACGTTGTAGCCTTCATCGTTTTTGAAGAAGGATTCCACCAGCCCATAACGCGCACCAAACAGTCAGTTTTTCTGGATGTAACGGTGTTTCGACATACACTTGTGGATTAGCTTCACTCCAAATGCGGCAGTTTTGTTTGTTGACGTAGCCATTCAACCAGAAGTGCGCTTCATCGCTAAACAAAATTCGCTTATGAAAATCGGGAACAACGGCAATCTCGTTTTGGGCCCATTCGACGAATCTACATCTTGCTTGATGATCGTTTTGATGAATTGCCAAACCAAACTGAGAATAAATCACATGACAGCTGTTAAATCGGTCGCCATCTTGGAAAGTAATGCCAACTTAAACTTCTATACCTGGAAAAAAACACTATATATATATATATATATATATATATATATATATATATATATATATATATATATATACATATAATGCTAATTAGAATTTTAACATTCCGTTTGTCGGAATGAAATTCCTCGCTTCTTCTTGATCTGAACAAAGCTTAAAAACAAGTACCTTTCAAGATTTCAAAAAATTGGAAGCGAGATTTTGTTGGTTTAGCTGATGCAACCATAAATATTAAAATTTAAGACACCTACGCTGTAAAAATTACATTTACCTGTTATAAAGGAATACAGTTTAAACTAGAAGAAATTTTTCGCGGTTAAAATACCTTATATTTTTATATTTTACTTTTTCTATCGAGCAGAGAACATTAATTAATTACAGGCATTTGTTTTAGAATAATGTTTTGTTTTCATTTGTTTTATTTCTAGTTCAAAAAATTTTGAAGGGAACTAAAGAATTTCTTGAGGATAATATTAAGTTAAACTATTACATAAATCTGTTAAATGTTAACAAAGTTGAACGCTTTAAAGCCGGGGTAAGCATTAAGTCGATCGTGATCGACCGGTGGACCGCCAAGACATTTTGGGGTGACCGCCTTCACATAAAATCTTAGACGCGCATACTAAAAGAAACACAGGTGGTTACCAAGATAATGAAAACACCCGTGAATAAAACTCTAAACCAAATTTGAGAGACGTTTTCAAGAATTTACTAGACTAGAATCCCACAAAAGTAGCATTCATGGGTTATTCATTTGGTAATGTTGATGTGAAAAACATAACTAAATATACACTAGCCAGAAAAAGTCTGCGTTCACGTACTATTGCTTACATGAACAATGAAAAAAGTTTAAAAACTGGAATTTAAAAAACAAATTTAATTAGATTTTATTTAGTTCATTTTAAGTATTCAGAATAACAAAAGTAAATTTGGTTTGCCTTCATAGATTTTAAAATAAAGACAGGTTTGTAACGATAATAACAAAAATCAAGTAGAAAAAGTCTGCATCCACTGTTTTAATAGTAACTATAAAAGTTATTTAAAAAGAGAATAAAGAGCTATTTAGTAGCTCGTTGGTTAATCTCATCATTTGTGAACCTCCTGAAGCCATTTCGGCATTGAACTAACAAATCTTAGGGGGTTTTCAGCACTCATCTTTTCCTATTGATCCTTAAGAACACTCTTCAGCATATCCTTGCTAGATACATTGTGTTGACGAATCTTGCGTTCCAACAAATCTCATAGGTGTTCTGTAGGATTCAGATCAGATGACTGTGGGGCTATGTGCAATTGATTTGGGACATTATACAAGAGCCAAAGTTTCACAATCTCAGCGGTGTGCTTAGGATCGTTGTCGTGTTGAAAACGAAACGAGTTTCCTAAGCTGAGTTTGGTGGCACTTTCCTTTTGTGGCGGTGTGATATCTATATGAACTAGTACCAACATCACGTGAAGACGATCGTTTTGGCGTTGATCCGTTAAGTACTCGCGTTCGTTTGGAACGGAAGGTACCCAGAACGAACCTTCCTTCCTTCATTGGTGACTCGGACGTGATATGAACCGCACCCTTCGCGCGCCGCAGTCGTGGCGCCATCTATCCACCGCAAAAACAACCAAACCGTCAAACATTGACGCAAATAAGCCGTTACTTCTCAAAACCGTCTCACGCAAATGACGCAATTAAACCGTCATGAATGGAATGACGCAATTCTCAAACCGTCATGAATGGAATGACGCAATTCTCAAACCGTCACGCACGAATGACGCAACCCACCAAGTGACGCAACTGCTTACATGCTCGGCACGAATTTGGTATCGTTCATTCTCCTATTCCCCAAAACACTGGCAGGGGAGTATGTAGCGGTGTGATATCTATATGAACTAGTGCCAACATCACGCGAAGACGATCTTTTTGGTGTGATCGGTTAAGTACTCGCATTCGTTCGGAACGGAAGGTACCCAGAACGAGCCTTCCTTCCTTCACTTTAAATTGTTTTTAGGACATCAAAGTAATCATATTTGTTCATAATTGATTATATAAACTCCAACTTGCCAACATCATTGCTCGCCATGCACCCCACATCATGACTCCACCACCGCCGTGCTTTACCGTTGGTACTAAATACTTTTTTAAGCACTGTGCAAGGTTTTCTCCAGACTAATTACAACTTTTTATGCCGAAGATACAAAATTTGCCTCGTTAGAGAGTATCTCAGTCCTCCAGAACTCAAGAAGCTTATGTATATGATCTTTTTCAGAAGCTATCCGCTTAAGCTGGTTGGTCATCGAAATATAAGGCTTTCTGCGAACCCCTAGACTATGGTATCCGGCCTTTTTCAAGATTTTTCTTGCAGTATCCGCCCAAATATATTTTTGTTAAACTGCTCGTGAATGTCTGTTGCTATTTAAGTTGCAGACAAACACGGATTTTTTTTCACCATTCATGTCATACTTCGTTTTTCTCTGATTGTGAGTTTAGATGGACGACTTAAAAGAGGTTTGGATGTCTAGTAGATTTAAAGTTATAAATAACATGCTGGATAGATGAATACAGCCGTCCAATGGATCTGGCTATTATATCCCGATGACTTTTTCCATCTTTTCACATTTTCACATTGATTTTACGCTCACTGGTACTAATTTTCTTTTTTTTTATTTTCCATGTCCTTGAATTGCTTCGTATCTCACAAAAAACGTAACAATTATGGCGTCACAATTTTCTTAAGCTGTTTTACTTGATAACTAAATGCAAAAACTCTGTTGCCGGTTAATACAAATTCCAAGAACCAAGAATATTCAAATAGTGAACGCAGATTTTTCTGCCTACTATTTGTGTATTTCGCTACAAAACTCTCGTTATCCTAAGTAGTTTTAATTCAAAACTAACGAATTCTTGCATGCTTGATATTCAAATAATAGAAAACAAATTCCGGAAATTTTGTTAGAAAAAAAATTATATTTCTATTAAATTTTACCTTTGCTATATGATTTCTTATGGGTGAACGCAGACTTTTTCCAGCAAGTGTATGTTACATGTTTTCTTTATCTCTCGAGGAAAACGAAGCTGTTCTCTTTCAAAAGGACGCAATTTGTAAAGAATAACTTTTGGAATCTATTGGTCGAAGTAAAGTATCCCAATTTTAAAAAAGCGGCAATTCATTTAACATCGTTCTTTTGCTCTACCTACCTGTGAGAATCTACATTTTCTACGAAGAATATAATTAAGACAACATAATCCCGTTTCACAGACGACCACTTAGAATCCAGTGTAAGATTAGCAGTTAGTAATAATATTCCGAGGTATTCAAGATTGGGGCAGATAATACGAAGACTAAGTCGTCTATTGAGACTATAGCTATAAAAACTAATTTTAAGGAAAATTACTTAATTTATGATGTATTGGGAATTGTTTGAAAATGCATCATTTCATATTAAATTTATAGGTATAATTATTATGTTTGTATTTTGCGTTTTACTTAAAACATAGTTTTAAAAGAGTAAATTTTGTTTTTCTGCTGTAGTTATGTAGGTAAGTATACACATTCTATATTTATTATTGTTGTAATGGAAATATTCTGTTGAGCTTTTATTTTGCTTATCACAACTACGTCACGTTATGGACCGCGACACCTTGAAAAATTAAAAATAGACCGTGCCATGTAAAAGTCTGCCCACCCCTGCTTTAAAGTGACTGCCTACCTTGAAAATGACGCTTTTCGTCTACATAAGGCATTTTTTTTTAATTTCAAAATCTTAAAGTTTGAATATTTTTCTTTCCAAAACACACAGTTTTTCTTTTTCCTTTACGTAAAATAGAAATAAAGTTATGATTTTAAAAACATCACTCTATGCAAAAGGCGGTAAGATAAAACTTTAAATGCGTTTTTCTCAAAATTGTTTTCGAAAGAAACGCTTTATCAGAAACATGATATCTTAAGAACCAAACCATATAACGTTTTGAAATTTTGTTGGAATGTTTATTATACTATTTTTTTCATAAAGTGGACCAAGTGTTTTGTTGTAGGTTAATATTTTTTTTTCATTTAGGGTAGTTTTTATAAAGAAAAAACTTTAAAAATATCAAAGTTTTCATATCATTATGTATAATTGTCTGTAATTTTTTTGTATTTTAATATTTCTGTTAGATTTTGGCTCATTTTGAAGAGCAACGCAATATATATGTTATATATAAAGAAAAATATGATAATTGTATTAGAAACTTTTATACAGTGTTACCCGTTATAGTAAAAATTTGGTAAAATTTTCTTGAAAACAACCAATTTTTCTAAAAGTACAATATTTATTTAAAAAAAATTTATGTATTTACATATTTTTTTTCTTCCTAATAACACTCAATTTGTTTCAAAAATTTGTTTTTATAAAAAAATTGGGTCCGAAGATAGGCAGTCACCTTAAATTCAGCAAACAAAGTTTCCAATACTTTTCATTTATACAGGGTTTCTCTAAATTTAATGTCAAGAGGGCACGATGAGAAAGGGTAGGGGATCAAATCAGTTCTAGGAAAAATTAAAAAATATATCTCTTTCGCTTGGTTAAGTGATGACTTGCACGTTTTAGAAAATGTGGAAAATTGACACCTTCCTTCACATCATTAGCATCTGTGAATACAAATTTCCCAATTTTAGAGTGACTTTATTTATTAACGCGATCTTACATAGTCGTGCTATTAATCATAGCCATAAGTCGGACGGAACACTTTGCTGGTTTAGTTAAAATGGACACATTTAGTGTGAGTGAGGGAATATTAACGTTGCACACTGTTCAGTTACACGAGGACTTTTGGCGACAGACCTCATAATTTTAAACCATTGTCAAGTGACGAGGATGGAGGTCATTCCGTCACCTAAAAAGACATGTGATCAAAGGAAGGACGTTCCCCCATCCCGTTACTTCGAAACGACATGAAACGCGGAAGTCTGTCTCTCCCTCCCCCACCAATACGCCATGAAAGCGAAGCTCCTATAATCTTATATCTTATCTATAGCTTCAATCTAAGTGGAGCTCCCTCCACCCACCACCTCTTTCTACGAAAATGAATGGCGGGATTCTTTCTAATCCTAGTAGAAGCATGAAAATGAAACGAAATATTTTTAAAAAATGGGCTAAGAGAGATAGAAAAATCTTACACTAAAATTAAACTTAAAATGTAGAAAAGGACATTTTTTTATAGTACTAAATAATTATTTTAATTATCCTTAGCAATATTACAGGGAATTTAAGAATAAAAATCCATTTTTGTAAGCCAATTTAGAATAGCAATGAACAAATAGTTCTATTTATTACATAACTACTTAAATATATACTTTGAGTCTAAAAAGAAAATTAAAACAATTAAAATTTAAAATAACAAAATTAAGTATAACGGTATTAAGAAAAAGTTACATTAAATAAGTTAAATACAAGAAGACAAAATATAATAAAGAAGACTTACCTTACAGCAGCACCGGATATACTTGTACAAAACTGCCATACAACGACAAAAGAGCTAGTATAAGCTAGAGATTATGTGATATAAACCTTCTGATTAAATCTCTTTTTAAAGGTTATGACATAGATTCCTCTCTTCTCAATCAAATACCTGTCTTGTTATCCCTTTGCTTAAATCAATTCATAGATAGAACTGAACTGTGTTAAATTACAGCCAAAATTCACGAAGCCGGATCAGCTCTTCTGAATAAATTACCTATGATTTTAAGTGGGGATTTTAACGTAGATATTTCAAAAGACAAATCAAAAACTTCAGTTGATTTTTCAATTCCTACTATTAGCTCACACTCTCTATATATTTATTGATTTATTTATTTTGGTGAAATTTTCAATCGTTAATAAAATATATTTTAAAGCACTCGATTGAGCTGAAATTTTATATACATGATTGTTTTGGAGGACAATACAATAATTTAATTATAATTAACAAAAATTGATTAAAACTAATTATTTAAAGAATTACAAATACAGCCCCGTTGGCATCTTTTTTGACGACTTGTGTCAAAACTTGAAAAGGTTTTTTTCTCACGTTTTAAAGCATTCAGTTGAACTGAAACTTTATATGCACGTTTGTTTGGATAACAATACGATACTTTAATGATAATTAATAAAAATTAATTACTACTTAATGTTGTGATTCTGTCATATGTATACATATTTATATTAATTGTAACTATTTAATAAAAAGTAGCTAAAATAAAAGTTTTCTTTGTTGATCTAAGTAGGAAATGACTTAAAAAAATTTTTATATTACTTGTGTTTAAAATAAAAATTCAATTTAATTATGTCAAATGATCCAAATGAAAGCGCGACAAAGTACGCAACAATGCTTGACGGAGCTATTTTTAAATATTTAAATAATTTTGAATGTTAAGTATTTATAACCTTTTTCATCTACCATAAACCTATTGTTTCCTTCTTAGAATATAATTAAAGTATTAGTATATAAAAAGTATTACTTCATGAGTACAGATATAGGAATAAATAATTTTAAATGACAATACTAATACCCCCTTTGTTTTTTATTCTCTCTCACCTAACTAATCCTAGAAATATCATTACATAATTTAAGTTATCACTTCTATCGTGTGGTCATAAGTACACACACTTTTTCTTCCTTTTAAAACAATACAATGTACAACTTTTTTTAAAAAAAATATTTTAAAAAATGAGCCAAATGTATCATTTTGCATATTATAAAAAAGGTGTACAAAGGTTATAAAAAAAGTAACAAAATAACATATTCCTCTTCTTGAAAAAGTGATAACCGTTACAATTTCAAAAATTACAATGCAAGTAGAATTCTTAACATAAAAAAAGAGAAAGGATTTAAATTCAAAACTGCAGAAGAATTTCCTTTGGAAAATACTTACTCTCGCAATGTGTTGCGAGATCTTTCGGGAGACATGCTTAGACGTGTCGAGACTGTCAACGCTAGTGAAACGCCAAGAAGTACCAAAAAAATGTTTAAAGGATTACATTTCGCATTCGTGCAATAAACGAGGAAATGTTTACCCGAACTTTAACGTTATCATGAATAATAATATAGCAATTTCTGAATGGAAAAGCGCATTTCCTGTTACTGATGTTGAAAAGTGGGACAAATCTATGGAGAGAATTCGAAAAAAGATGACTCTTGAATTCTAAAATAAGTCATTTTAAATATGGAGTGACGGGTTGTTCGAATATAACTTGTTCCATTTTGACAAAAAAAAGGGAAGATACATATTTTGTTTGAAAATTTCAATAAGTATCCCTTATCTGATGATAAAAATATTTCTTGCGACACATACATTTTCTCCCTTTTTTTTTCTTTCTAAAAGAAGCATGTAATGAATTCATAAATATACAAAATGAAATTTAAAATATTCTATTTAGTAAGAGTAAATTTTCAAAAGTTTATAAGCCTTTTCGTAATTAGAAATAGATTCATATATATAGGTTTAGAATTCCAATAAATAAAAACACAGTTTTAATCTCGCATTTCGTTCAAATTGAAACTAAGAAGAAAACTTCATGTCTGTACTTTAATAGTTAAGCTAAATATAAAGCTTAAGAATGCATTTGTTTATATACTATACTGTTCGAATTCATTGGGGCAAACGGTAAGAAAACGATTTTAGATAAAAGCATTATCTTTTAATCACTTCATACCTTAAGCAGACAGAAAAACCTCTATATTAATACGAAATGTGTCCTCCTGTCAAGGCCGGCGCTAGGGGTGGGCAAGCCGGGCCCCTGCCCGGGGCGGCAACCTAAGGAGGCGGCAAATTGGCTGTAAAATTAGCTAGTTTACGAAAAAAATAAACCAAGATTACCCAGGGGTTCCGCGAGTTAAAATAAAAATTCGAAGAAAAAAATTTCAAATGTGTATGCAAAATTTTCATGTTTTCTATGGAGTCCTAGAGTTTTTTTTAACGAGTTTTCATTAGTATTTAAAGCCGTGTTTCCCAACACTGGTCCCATGGGGGAAGGGGGAGGGGCGATAAAAAAGAATTTCGACATTCGGTTCCTTCTCTTTCAACTAATTTCCTGCAACTGTTACTGCTTTGTATACGTGAATTTGGGTACTATTGAGAGAGAGAGATTTTGGTGGAGATTAGAAACAAAAGTGATGAAAAGCACGGCCAAGTTTGATGAATTAAAAGAAAGGGGCAGAGAGACTGTGTGTGTGTGCGTGACCCTGAGAAAAAGACCCTTTTTCGAAAAAAACTGAGGGAATCTTGTGTCAATTTGACTTCCAAATTAATTCTGTTAGTTTCCTGTGCTTATGCAGACAAGACAAAGTCGAACAACAAAAAAAGGTAACAATATTTTCATTTTCAAATTCTTTTTTAGATTTTTTTAAGGTTCAATACACAGGAATTTTAATCATTGCGTAAGATTATTATTAAGATTACTTATTTTGCTGCATTTGTGCTTTTTCTATTTATTTATTTATTTTTCATTTTACATACATAGATATAAATGTCATCATTTTCGTTGAATATTTTCATGTTGATTAACATCTTTAAGTTTGTGTGTTTTCGTAGCTTGAATGTACTGTAATCGTCTTAAAACATTTTCGATCGACATTGTTATTCAAATGAAAAAAAAATATTTGCCTCTCGAATAAAAACAACTTCTTTAGTCGTTTATAATGGACAAAAGTAGGTCATTTGAAATTCAAAACATTAATGAGCTTTTGAGTACATTCATTAATTATTTACCATACATAAAGAATCCAAATAGCAATAGCTCGTAATTGAAATGCAACGTAGTTATATTTACTGTGATGATTTTGTTTTGTAATCGTAATATATTGTGGTGATTTGTTTTGTAATCGTAATATATCTTGATAATTTTGTTTAGTAACAAATGAACTAGTCTATAATTGCTAAATGTTTAATTTATATTGTTTCAGGCTGTTAAAAGAATTTTCAAAGAAAAAAATAAGTTAATTTTACTTATATAACACTTTTTTCTTTTTATTGAATGTAACATGTGAAATAAACATATAATTTTTCTAATCTCTATTCTAAAACTGTGTTAAGATAGCCATTATTTTGTAAGATGAAATTTTAAAAACTTGAGCAATATTTTTTTTCCATGTTATTGCCATTTTAAGAGGAAGCTGCATGATACCTTTTTAATTAAGATCTTTTACACCAATGATTCCCAAAGTGATATGGACCCCCAGGGGTCTATGACGACCAGCAAAGGGTCCACGTCAGTAAAAAAATAATTTGGGGGTCAAGGAGGTGTAAGTGGGAGTCTATGTGATATTGGCTCTCATCGTGGAGTAGCTAGCTCTGAGAGGGTCCTGAATCAAAATTCCTTCGGAGCCCTTTTTTAGATAAGGGAGACTTGTTAGGGGGACTGTACTTACACATGTTGGGGCCCCTGTAGCTTGGGGGCCCCGTATCATTGATACGGGATCTCATTAAACTAGATCGGGACTTTAATTTTAAACAAAAATTTAATCAAGTGTCAACCAAATTTTACTTATTTAGCAGATTTATTTACTAAATTTAATGAGGTTAATTTACCCTTACAAGGTGACAGCATAATTTTTTTAAAAACAGAAACCATTTCAGCGTTTCTTTCCAGAGTTAAACTAATATATTAGGTCACATGATAACATGAACTGATCATGATATGCACCAATAAAGATTTTAAAGTTTAGAAACGGATGCCAGCAATTTGGCTTTAAAAAGCCAAACCTGTTATTCCCGAATTATGGAACATTGTTAGGAAGTTTTTAATTATTTTTCCTAGTAAGAAGGAGTTTCAGCGCAGTTACCAATCTGCAAAACAAAAAAAAGGAACTGGACACTACTAACAGAGAAGATTTAAAGTTAAATTTTACAAGATTGAGATATATATATATATACTAAATGCTGAAAATTTGTTATTGTAGCGCCAGATTCATCCCTCCCATTAAAATCAATTGTGTGTTGTTTGGTTATTTTGTTTAACATTTATTTTATATATTAATTAGCTTTTAATTTAATTAATTAACATATGCTTTTTAAACTTTTAACTATGTACTTCAATAGTTATAAATTTAATTCTTTTAAAGTAGTAGTAGTAGCTGTCAAAAAGACATCTAAGTTTATCAATTTGCAAAAATTCAATATTAATTAAGCAGGGGTCAACCCCATACCGATAAACATGGTAAGGGGTCTATGAGGCAAAAAAGTTTGGGAACATCTGTTTTGCACGGACAATTTGAAGGAATATTTAATGCAGTCTGATGATTAACTATGTGTATAATTAATTATAAAAATACATAAAAAATGCATAATATCTTTAATTGTAAAACACATTCTGTATGCCACTAATAAAGTTCATCAAAATGCATATTTCGAAAAAAAATTTTAAAAAGTACATTGTCTTAAGTTAGTAAATTAAATTGTAACAGTTAAAAAACTTAGTAAATTGTCTACAGTTTAATATAGAAAGAAATTTTAAGAAAATATATATTTATATAAAAGACTAAAAAAATACAAATATTTTTAAAAAATACAAATATTTAACTCAATGCAAAAACATCCTTCAGATAAATAAATTGCAAAATTTCAGGCTTGAATTTTAAATTTCGAAAGACGATTATTAAATAGATAATTAATTTGAATATATAGTGATATCAAAATAACATAGAATCAGCAGCCCTAATAAGCAAACAACAATGACTTTAAGCCTGAATAATTTCCAAAGCATTTTTTTAAGTTAAATTTTAATCTTATTAGAATATGTTTTATTTGTGATTAATACATAAAAGCTTTAACTCTCAATCGTTTAATTGCAACGAATACAAATATAAAATACTTGGAATTCCTATTTCGATATCTTACCAAAAAAGTTTCAGAACATAACCACTCATCCAAGACATAAACGAGAGGCTCTTAATCAGAGAGAGTGTTCCGTAGAACAATGGTGCACTAAAAATTAAAAAGTCGGTGTTTTCAGTTTGCAATAGTTTTTATTTACTCTGTTTCATTTTACTATTATATTTCTCAAAAATCCTTTAAGATGTATTTTTTTGTGATTGTGAAAAGGTTTAAAAGCGTTAGTATGTATGTTTAAGAAAAAAATTCTAGTAATAATAGGTTCCAATCTATAGCAATATTTAAACTCTTTAAAAAGGGCAACAATAAGAATGTCAAAATTATGACAAAAATTTCTTATAAAAAGCAGCAAAAAAAGGATTTAATTAAAGTTTAATTGTTACAGAACAATAATTAATGTGGAAAAATATAGGTACTATTGTTTTTGCAAAATATGCATTACAGAAATAAAAATATGAACACAATTTATAAAGTAGATCAGTGATTTCAAACAAAATCGTTGGGTAATCCGAATTAAAACCACTAAGGTATCAAGTAGGAGGGGTATACGCTTTACTTGTTTGTAATAATTCAGAGATTGATAACTCTATTAGAGTTGAGGCTTCTGAACTATTACGTTGTGTTAAACGATTTAAGTTTTTATGCTGCATTGTAAAATTTGGTACAAAATCTTAAATTGTATCAATCCTATAAGTAAGCTCTTGGTGATAGAAGACTATGATTTACCATCTGCTATGGAGCTCTATAAAAATTGTAAAGATTTTTTCAAGGATCTTAGATCGTACACAGCCTTTAATGAAATGCTATGCGATGCTCGAGAACTCACCGACGAAATTGACATGCCGGCTAATTTTGAACTCACCCAGCCACGTCATTGAATTCGAAGAAGGAATGTTAATTTTGATTATGAGGCACTAGAAGAGAGAGATGATCCGATAGAAGATCCTACTTTGAAATACACTCATGTCCATAAATTAAGGATAATGAAGTTCAGGCAAAGAACGAGACAGAAGCAACACAAATTTGACTTATTTGTAAATTCTATTAATTAAACAAAAGGAAAAGAGCAAAAAAGATGCTATATGTCTGACAAATTAATAAAAATTGCGATTTTTAGTCCCTAGAGCAAATTTCAAAAAAGAACCTCTTTACAAAAGACAGCATAACATGTTTAGTATGTTGGTTAATACGGAGTATGTCTCCCGGACTATACAATACAGGCCTTACAACACCTGTATAGTGACCTGTCATCGTTACACTCTGAACATGCAGTTCAGTTCTGGAACCAAGAATAATTCCTCCCCAAACGAGCCATCCTGTACCACCGTAACGGTGTTGTTCAGTGGTGTTCTCTTGGTGGTAACGGGTACCTGGCGCTCTCCCTATTAAAGTCTGGCGAGAGTCAGACTGCAAACTAAACCTGGACTCGTCGGAGAAAACATCACGCAAGACCACTGTTGTGGTGTCCACAATGCATGCTCTCTACTCCAGGTTAATCGCAGGCGACAGTGAGTTGCGGTAAGTGGAACACATCTGACAGACCTACAAGCATATAGACCAATATGCCCTAAGCGTCTGTACACGGTCTGCCTTGAAACCGTCGTACCGGTAGCTGAAGAGAGCTGACGAGACAGGTCTGATGATGTGCTCCGTCTGTTTCTTTTGGCAGTAACTGCCAAATATATACCGGTCCTCATTCGGTGTTGTAACTTGGGGGCTACCTGTGCTGTAACATCTACTCATATTACCATTATCTTGGAATCGTTGCCAAAGCCTGGAGATGATACTCTGGGCGATTCCAAGTTCCTCGGATACTTCCAGCTGGGTACGTCCACAATCCAGTCATCCAATAATTCTATCACGTAAAAAATCATCAAAATGCTTCCTTTGTGCCATAACTATGCGGCTACTGCACTTAAAAGCTTTTAAAGCGCTTGTGAACAATTTTACTTCTGTGCCACCATTCCTTATATACCCCTCTCTTACACTCTCGTCATTGTGACGTACTATCCGCGCCATCTGGTGGTTTCCTGTAATTTACATATTCTTCTTCAAGATGTGTGTGATAATTCTACACAGGCGAAATTTTTATTTTAGAGTTCAATTTCAGTTTGATTCTGAATTATTCTTAATTTATGGACATGAGTATATAAGGCAGGGTTTTATTTTTTGACATTGGATAACGCTATCATTGCACTTGAATCCAGGTTTGATTTTATCAGTACCCACACATCAACTAGTTCTAGTTTAATACAATATTTGTGATTTAAAAGATATTCCTCAAAACGACGAACTAAAGTATTGTAAAGATCTAAAAACAGTGTTAACTGATGGGAATTCATCAAATATAAACGCACTGGACCTGGCAGATGAGATAGCGGTTTTGGCTTTGCTAAAAAAAATGAAAGTCCAATCGGGATTTTAAAATTCATATCGGACCTGGATTTTGCTCGAAATCTAGGCATAGTTTTAAGGATATTGCTTACTCCCCCAATAGGTGTGGCAAGTGGAGAGAAAGGAGTTTCTCCAAATTAAAATTAATTAAGAAATTTTTTTCGCTCCACGACCGCCGAGGATCGGCTAAACTGCTGGACAAGAACAGCCATTGAACATGAACTGGCTGTAGAAATTAATGTTAAAGAAATTATAAAAAAATTCTCTGAATTAAAAGTGAGAAAGAAACACTTTTAAGTTTAACTCTCGGTTCAAATGTATTTTTAATATGTAATTAAGTTTTAATATTTAGTGGTTCTATAATTTGTTTTAGTAATTTTTTAATACCTGCATTTTATAATTATACACAAGAAATGACTCTTTTTTTTCTGTGCAACCCTTATTTTAATTTAGTGCCAAAAACATAAATAAATAAATTAGTATTTATTGCTAATCAAAACTTCAGCATTATTGATAGCAATGTTTTTACTCACGTTTTATTCTACCATTAAGCATGGGGTATCTCTAGGGTACCCTCATGGGGTATCTTTAGGTTATCTCTTTTAATTTTTTTATAAACGGGCGGCATTTTACCTCTTTGCCAGGGCGGCGAAACTGCTAGCGCCGGCCCTGCACCTGTAGCAGAAAAGACCTCTTCGACTCGGCTTGGTATTGACTTCACCAGTGCAGCGAACAGGCTCTTAATTTCATCATCGTGGAGCCACACTTGTATAGCATTTTTTATCATTTGTTTTATTGTCGTGCAACTCATCTTGGCGAAACAATTCTTGAGAATATGCCATAAATTCTCATTAGGATTTAGGTTTAGTGAATGACGAGGCCAATTAAGAACTTTTATTTTATTTCCCCGTATAAATGTCTGGACTAGTTTTGAAATGTGACATGATGATAAGTCATGTTGAAATGTTCCTTCAAATGTTTCCATGAATGTAATAATTCTGCTGCCTAATATTTATATGTATTTGACATAATTCGTCATGGGCCTTAAGAGGAACTAAGCTTCTAAGGACTATTTGTTGAGAAAAAAAAAGCCCAAAGCTTTTGTTTAGAAGGGTGTTTTACAGCACTGGGAGCGGAGTTTTATCTTCACTTCGTCTAATTACACCTAATTTACATCCCTGCACAAATAAATGTGTTTCATCACTGAAAATCATCTTCGAGACATGACTTTGTAGGCATCCTTTTTTTCTGTGGAAAAAAGATGCTCTAAGTAACTAAAGACATTTGTATTTGTATTTTAGTTGCTGCTTTCTCGTGCATTGCTGCTGTTGCCATCAAATAAATGCATAATAACTGATTCCCTAAATTCACGCGCCTCTCTTTTTATTCCTTTGGTTATAAAACTTATATGCATTCTGTAAAAAGATTTTGAAGTAGGGTAGAGTGATTTTCTTGTATTAACAGAGATGGCTCATTTTTATTACTTTACAACTCTTTATAACTTAAGGTATCCGAACACGTTTAGGGTACTTTCTGACAAAATAGCAGTTCAAACATTATAATTGCTTTTCTTAGGACTCAATACCAATAAATACTAAAATATTTAACTAACAATAATTAAAATAAATTGCCTAAATTTTACAAAAATCACAATTATAAGTGAAATTTTAGCAATATTTTTGTAAAATTTCCCAGGAATTGGAGAAAAAATTAATAAACTTATATAAGTAAAAGTATTACTAAAACAAATTAGATACATTTATATAGAAAGTGTACTAAAATTTTAATGTTTTATAAAAATTTGACAAATTTTAGAGATTATTGAGTAAACATTATAAGAAAAGTCACATTCTTTATGTGAGACCATTATTTATATAACAAGCCATAACTCAAAAAGTATTCATACAATAAGAAATATTTTAGTACATTCTCTAGAAAATAACATACATATCAGGTTCAAAAAGTTTTATAGAAATATATTTGTAATATTTTGAGGTATCAGACTCACAATGATAGGTTTTAAGCAATTTAAATGCCTACTTCTGGTGAAACAAAGCCCACTTCCGGTTTTTCTAACTTTTTAAAATTGATTGTAATTTGGCCTCTAGGTAGCGCAGAAACGAAAAAAAGTATGTTTTGTAAAGCCAAAAAAAAAAAAGATAGCTCTATTCAATAAAGTAAAAAACAATCTGTCTTTTGACCGAATTTTGTCATTTTCAACGTGTTCGGATACCTTAAAGGTTTTTTTCCCAGCGGAGATCATTACACGTGTGCATGAAAGTCTGACATAACATTACATATCTGTCAGTAGCCAGATGAAATTCGGTGACGAAATTGTAAAATCAAGCAAAATGAAAAGAAAATCTTTGTTTATGGAGATTGTTGTTGAAAAAAGCAGGAATTTTATTCAGTTACGCCAGGCTACGAGTTATCTCGTCGTGTTTTTTTTTCTTTAATAAAAATTACTGTAAATGCTATTAGGATACCATATCAATAACATAATATTATTATACTTCGTAAAACGTCATGCTTTCTTTAAAATAAAAACTTGGCATCCAAGGCAAGGGAGGTTAATCTATATCTGCAGTCAATGGTTTAATCTATAGCATGGTAATGGTTGTCAAGTATTGTGCTCGCGAGTCCTGATACCATTAAGGGGGTCGGTTCGACACTTCCATAGGAACCCATGTTAAATTACGTAAGTTTATGTACCTTTTTCTCAGAAACTTCTAGCTACTAATAGATGACATTTTCACAGTAGGTTATATGTACTATCAATAAGACTTTAATGGAGGAATTTGTCTTTTTGTTAAAAATTAAAACAATTACGAATTTTTTAAAAAAATGCCAAATTTTTCTCCTTAAAATTTAGTTTAAAAATACATTATCTAAAACAGTTCGCTAGATGTATCTTACTCCCTCCATTAAAATGTGTAAACATGTTGAAAGTATACTCACTGAAATATTTAGGATCCTACATTAATTAGTTTTTGAGAAAAAGGTCCATAAAGAGAAAAATATTGCATTTTGAGAAAACAGGCTTTAAACTAAAAATTTGGAATTTGTCAATAAGAGTGGCTTACTTTTAAAAAATAAATAAAAACACTTTTTACTATCGCATTTCTATATATCATATATCATTTTAAGCAGAAACGTTTGAACTTTTTAAAAATTTTAAAAAATCAAACTCGGATAATTTTTTAAAAATTCATGTGCCTCTTAACCTATTTTATTCCACTGTCCTATTTAGAGGACAACTGAAAAAATATTAGGATGGGGAAAAAGAAATCCGTTATTTTTTCGGTAGATAGTTGTGTCGATATCTCGTAAAGTATCTATCAAACAAAATTTGTGCTCGTTGTCGAGGTGACATTTCACACTAAAAAAATTATTTTGCTCTTTTTTTTTTTTTTTTTTTTTTTTGGTCCACTCAGTTGTGAGTTACATGGTGTTAAAAATGAAAGTCAACAACGAGAAAAATCGGTACATTTCACAGTTTTTCTTCGATAAAGGCGAAAATGCAAGCCAGGCGGCTGAAATTGTAAATGGTGTTTATGGTGCCGATACTATAACAGCTAATTACGTACAATTTTGGCTTTGTCGATTCCGTTCATGCATTTTTGATGTTAAAGATGCACCTCGCACAGGCAGGCCTGTCATCAAAAATGTCGATAAAATCACAGAAATAATCGAAGTTGACCGGCATGTTAGTTGTCGTAGCATCGCCCAGGAGCTAAAGATCGACCATAAAACAGTTTTAAACCATTTGCGCAAAGTTGGATTCAAAAAGAAGCTCGATGTTTGGGTGCCACACCAATCAACACCAACAAACATGATGGATCGAATTTCCATCTCCGAAGCCTTGGCCAAACGGTATGAAATCGACCCATTTCTATAACGGATGGTGACTGGGGATGAGAAATGCGTCACATACGACGATATTGTACGAAAACGATGGTGGCCAAAGCGCTGGGAAGCAGCTCAAACGATGGCCAAACCAGGACTAACGGCCAGAAAGGTGCTACTGTGTATTTGGTGGGACTGGAAAGGAATTAGCTATGATGAGTTACTTTCGTATGGCCAAACACTAAATTCAGATCTCTACTGTCAACAACTGGACCTTTTGAAGCTAGCGATTGACCAGAAATGGCCAAAAGAAGAGATGTTGTGTTCCATCAGGACAACGCCAGGCTACAGACTTCTGTAGTGATTCGCCAGAAACTCTGGCGCCAATAAGGACCAAGACCTCTATGAAAGAAGCATTATGAAGCTACCTTTAAAATGGTAACAAATTATACAGCAAAACGGTGCATATTTGACCCAAATTGGACAGTCCGAAGCATGTAAAATAAAGTTTTGAATTTCATGCAAAAATAATAGATTCCTTTTTCCCCAACCTAATATCATGTTGAAATTATTATATTTATGTTGCAAATATTTTGTCAATTGGTATATGTATTAGCCCCTTCTAGCGTGAGTTGTGTTTCTCCCCCTCTCCCTTCCTCTGGACATTTTGCATATTCATCGCATTAGTGGGCATGGTTCGTATCCTCTTTACTGTTGCAGAATTCTTTTTCAGTTTACTTTGGACACTTGGTCGGGTATTTTTTATGTGATAGTATTCCTTCGTTATCGTCCTGGTGGTTAGTTAGAGCTATATTGTTCTTAGGTAAGTTTTAGCGCATTATTTTTTAACTGTCCTTTAAATAGGACAGTGGGGCGATACGTATGCAATTGACGCGTTCTTTCTTTCTTTATAACTAAGAGTAAAAAAAAAATAATTTCACCTCTAGTGTTTCACCCCTGCTGAGTTATGTCAGTGCAAAGGTTTCTGAAGTTAGAGGGAAGATTAGAATTATTAAATAGTTTAGATTCAGATGAGATCGACGCTGAAATTGCTGTGTTACCACCAGATACCAGTGAACTGACGAAGATGTAGGGGATGAAAATGAAGTAAATACTAATGAGATTACTAAAATCGATGTTCCTGGGTCTCTGGAGGTAGAATTTGAGATAGTTTCCTGGCTGAACAGAGCTTTAGCATTTCGACAACAACAACAACAAAAAGCTAAAAGACATCAGTCATCTTGGATAAAGAATAATTTCCTGCAATATACAAAATGGGAACCACAAGTAGAATCAACTACAAATGACTTGCTCAAGTAAAACCCCATCAGAGCATTTTGAGCAGTTTTATTAGGGTTTATGGTCTCATTGTAGAAGAAACTGTGCGATATGCAAAATATGTAAAAAATAAACACGATTTCTTGATCACTGCAAGCGAAATACGTGTTTTTAATGAAATTTTGCTTCTAACTGGTTATCATTCAAATACCTGTGAACGCGATTACTGGTCAGATGCTGAAGCCCTTGGCGTTACCGTGGTGAAAAATGACATGTGTCACGAAATCTTTTGCAAAAGTTGTAATCCTTTTACACTTCGATGACAACGGAGCAGTAAGTCAGCATGCCCAGAATCGATCCATCAAAGTAAAACCTTGGTTTGCCATACTTAATGATCATTTTATGAAATTTGGAGACGAGTATGAGAGGACAAAAAGATCAAGATAACGTGAAGAAACGAATTAGATAAATTCTTACACCATATGGGTGATGTGGGTCACCACACACGACTGGTTGGCCGGACTTTATTCCATTAAAATTCGTGGGAATAAAGTGGTACTGGTCACTTTAGTTCATTGGATATGGCTATGGTAAACGCCTGGATAATTCACAAAACTATCAACAAAGAGGAAGTCCTAAACTTGGAGTTCCGAAGAGCTGTAACCATAGTTTATCTAAAAGAACCGTGATAAGAACAAGAGGTAGACGTAAGACCTCGACTGTGCCTTCTGTTGCAAAATAAGACATCTGTAAAGACAGCAATGGTCATTTTTTAATTAAGCGAGAAGAATAGTCTTTGTCAAAAAGAGAGCTGCAAAAAAACATACTGTGGCATACGTCACAAAACATTTTTTGCCAGGCTAGCTTTTAAACTTTCCCCCAAGATTAGAGTGAAATTCAACTGAAAAGTGAACTATTTTATAAAAAAGAAAGTATTATTCAAATTAAGCAAACTTCTGCACTCGGAAATCGCTTTTCATCGCTGAAGAAAACACTAAAACATATAAGTGCAAATTTTATCCCAGTGTCCTATTTAAAGGACGGGTCAGATTTTTTAGTTAAAATAATTTCAAATTTTGTTATACTTAATTTATTTAGGTTTAATTAACTTCAGTAAATATGATTCTTCTTAAATTTGAACGAAATAAATAAATCGGGGTAAAACGGGTTAAAGACCCCGTCGAATAGAAGGTTTGGCGGATATTGAATCCGTAAGCTCAAAATTTTCTATTTGGAAGCATGTGAAACAGTTTGTAGTTTGGGTGTGAAACTGTTGCGAGTTCAGGTGTCGTCCTAGTTGCTTAACCGCGTTTTAAAATATGAGATTCGTCGCTAATAGTCATCGCGCTGCATCTCATTCTAACTACTTACGACGATAATAAGCAAACATTTTTCATTTAACAGTATTCAAGGTATTTACCGGATGTAGTGTTAAGTTAATGGCCCTAGCGCCATTTGACTGTGGTTAAAAACTATGATGTGTTCACCGTCAATAACACCCCACTGCTTTTCATTTCAATATAAATAAGCAATCGACAGTACTAAATTTTGCTATTAATTACGTAAGCTCAAAACTGCAACAAAATCCATTTGCATAGAAAGGCTGATGCCCACTGAATTACCCAAAAGATATTGGGTATAAAATAGATGTAACGTACATTTTTCCCCCATCATACAGAGTTTGAAAGTACTGAAACTCTCATTTTGTTGTGCAGAAACGAACAACATAGTGTTAAATACTCGTACAACCACGCTGTACGAGTATTCAACACTAGAGTTACATTAATGCAGGGGCTATTGGCGACGGACCTCGTAATTTTGAACCATGGTCAAGTGACGCGGACTACACGTGGGCTAGCACTTCAATCTCCTGTTATTACTGTTGAGAGGAAGAATGAAAAAGAATCCACACGGGTGAGAAAGAAAATATTTCTTTTATTCAATCTGTTTACATGCAGAAGCACAAACACTATTAACATTCAATTCAAAAAATGCTTGTCTTATAAGTCTATATACGCGTAAAAAAAACAGCCGATTATTCTGCCACAATAGCTTTTCTATTTTCGGACAGAAAAAGTGGCTCATTTGAAGAAATAGTTAAAAAAAAAAAAACCTAACGAGACTGTTATATTAGTGATTTATTGCTTTTCTGCCGATTACAAATATACAACCTGAGATTTTTGAAGGACAGAACTCGTCGTTTTTAAGATACTAGATGAAGGGTCGGTAAACCACGGCTCGGGGGACGCATGTGACTCTTTGCATAGACGGTTGCGGCTCCTTCTAAGTATAATTAAAAAATAATTGCGTCTACTAAAGAACACCGTTTGCCTACCTCTTTTTTGCTTTATAATTACAATGAAGTACGTTTAACGCGAAAACGCTTAAGACGAAATATCGGTTAACACAAAATATTGCAACGGTCCCCACAAACTACTATGTATTTTCATGCATTTTTTTCTCTTTACACGAAACGAAAATCGCTAAACATGAAAAGATTTCCCTTCTGGGAATGAACAAAATACAGACAACACCATCCGGATTAGACTGTCCTATTGTAGTATCGGAAAAATTGATTGCAGTAGAGGATGTGAATGTGTGTACAGCCCCAATTATTGGAGACAAAGCATTTTGGAATTTGTTCAAAGCCCAAAAAATATCATTGATGCAGATTCCGATGACGAAAATGAAATGGATGATGAAATGGATAATCCAGCTAATGCTCCCACGTTATACGAAATGAGGAACTTCATGAAAAACAGATACATATACTTAGACGCACATTCCAATGATATGAATAATAAAACGAACGAGATCGAACAATTTGTTGCTAAGAAAGGCAATGCCA
The DNA here is from genome assembly GCA_019973935.1 of Trichonephila clavipes. Lineage (NCBI taxonomy): Eukaryota > Metazoa > Arthropoda > Arachnida > Araneae > Nephilidae > Trichonephila > Trichonephila clavipes. The sequence continues at coordinate 117,456 of BMAU01016507.1, forward strand.
AGGAAAAATCGCAGATCATTTTCCAAGAACTCAATAAATGTTTTGCTTTTCAAAAAAACTTGAAAATTTTGTATTAAATTTCATAATCTTGTGAACGTTTTTATTTCGGTGATTTTATTAAATACATGCCCATTCATATCTATGTAAATAATATGGACTCTAATAAACTTAATTTTTTTCAATATGTGTTTGGGTTTTTTTTCTGCAATATTCCTTAACACGAAAAAATACTTCAGTCTCTCAGCTTCGTGTTAAACGATTTACACTGTACCTATAGAGAAATGTACACATTTAATCATTTGACTGTGATTTAAGGCAGTTACTTTTGTCTTAAATTTAATTTGCATGAACAAAGTGTGTTGAGGATCAGTGAAAATATTAGAATAATCAATAGAAAAATATATAGAAAAATGATATATATGTTACGTTCGGCAAATAAATATTTCACTAATTTGCACTTTTTTTATTGGTATTGAAATGCTTTCAAGAAGTTTGAAAGTTTAATTCTGAACACAATGACATTCTGGCATTGGATGTTTTTGCATTCAACACAGAAATAAAAATATCTTTGATAGAAAGAAATGGAAAATGTGTAAAACTTTATTTAAATAATAAAAAAAGGATTAATCGGAACACGACTATCTTAATCGCGACTGTTACCAGGGACTGCGCAATACATTTGTATTTACGAGTCTCGTACATATTAATTACCCTTTAAAACTTGGCTCTTCTCTCACGAAAGTCTGCCGACCCTTGAACTAGACGCTTTTCAGTTCTCTCCAAATTACGGTGGACTGAATTCTGAGAGAAAAACCCCCAAAGTTCTGTTTTAATAAAAAACGCGAGAGATCGAGTACGTGAGTTATACATATTTTTAAAAAAAATGTATAAAATTTTCATACAATACTAAAAATATATCAGTAACAAGTATGTTTTGAATCAAATGCATATATATAAGCACCAAAAGCACAATTATATATGAACAAAAGTATAAAATTTTGGATTCTGATTCATGTACTGCATATTTCCGAGTACAAGCCGAGAATTTCGGGGCATTTTACGGGGGTGGTTGACTTATGTCCAAATCAGAGGAAATAAACGTACTTAAGGGAAAGTCCACCCTTCCCTACGATTTTTTGTTATCTTTGCGCAAGCGATTTTAATTTTTTAGTTCATTAAATTTAAGATCATTGATTGGGATGTGTTTGAATACAAATAATTATACAACGAATGCTTCCTCCAGGGTGTGAATCTAAAGCCAATGACCACGCGCAGTCGTTTTCATTTGAGCATCTCCACTAATTCAGAATGTTTTATTAATTTTTTTCAACTTGTTTCTCATTTCTTATTTAAAGAGAAACACCGAGCAACCCTACTGTTATTAAAATTGTCTTCAAAAACCCTATCACATGTAGTCAGTGGCATATGCAGACCTTTTCAAAGGTAGGACGTGGAGAGAGGACCTAGTGTACATCACTGCCTACAGTTCGCCGTATAATTACTTTTCTGTAATTTAATTCGAAAATATTTCACCCGTTGTATTTTCATGATGCTAAAAAATCGACAGCGTCCATGTTGTATGATTATGCGGCGTGTCGAAGTTTCATTGAGTGCCTGTTTGGCTTAGGTGCTCTCGGCAAAATCAAAATTTCTAGTACGGTCTCGCATCGTCAAGAGCTCAGGTGCCTCCTTCTGGGGGAGGGCGTCAAAATTATTTGTGGCGATTGGTATACCACCCCTATATGTTACCAAACCAAAAAGAAATACCAGCTCACATGGAATGTACTAGGGGTGCAATGGTAAAATACCAATACGCAGCCCATTATAAATAAAAAAATATATATGTCATTCATTCGGCAACAATTTCGCCCACATGGTAACATGTTTGAAACTTTGTTTACCGATATTCCGCTAATGTACAAATTTCGAATTTGGGGTAAATTTTGAAGAAAAAATACACTCCCGGCTTATATTTGGAAATATACGTCATATTTCTTTTTATAAACAACACGATTTCAAAATATCGAAATGTTAGATGTTAAAAAAAAATTCTACCCAACTTGTTCTAAAACTTTACAGATTTGGCTTGAGCTTCAAAGATATAAATGTACAAGGAATGTTGACGCTTTCTTTGAAAAAGAGTTTACCTAAATGACCATAAAAATAAGTACAATTTTACTATCAATAATACAGAGAAAAACCCAATACATTCTTTAGAATATTAACTCTCAGAGAGTAAAACTACACCAATATCATATTTTATAAACTACCAGAGCATTTCCTTCAAAAGAATATGACTTACACAGATATTGCATATAACTTTTCCTCAATCCTAGCAAAGTACCCAGACATTTCACATTACTATGCATTTAATTTGCTAAAAAGTTCTCTCTCTCTCTCTCTCTTTAAGCACACACCTACCACAATTGACAGACTTTGTTAAATAATGAAAGAGAAAAGGCAAGTACTACTCTAAGAAATTTTGCAAAAGGCCATTTTATTATGGAAAACACAATGCAGACTTTTACTTTAGAATCAAGGATATCATATTCAAAAAACAATGTCACCATCATCTAAATACCATATCTCTCATCAAGGATATCCTTTAAAAAACATCTTAACATTAAAAATATTTAAAAAGGTCTCCTTATCATAACAAAAATTTGTAACAATCTGTAAAATTTAACATAACCTACAAAATTAGCTGGCATGGGTTTATGCATTTTACGGTGTATCAATTTTTATTGTAATAGTTTGAACTTTATGACCACCAAAAATGCCAGAATCATGGTAAGTTTATTCATTTGAAATTAAAGCAAAGAATATTTTCTTATTAGGCTTATGGACTGTTATCCTCTTCATCTAAAGTTATATTTATTTAAAAAATAACCGATTTTGAAAATATGACATTCTAATTATAATACTGTAGTGAAAAAAAATTTAATTTTTTTCACAATACCATTAAACACATTTTATTTAAAAAAAAAAATTGGGTTTCAATAATAAGAAGAATTTTGATTATGATGTAGATTGACAAAGGTTAAGAAGTTAGTATTGAAATTAAAATATAATTGTGGGAAAATTTTTTATTTAAACTGGTGATTTACACACAATTTACAAGATAATTCTGATCATATGACAAGACCACATATGACAAGACCAAGATCATATGACAAGACCACATGAGATGATAAAAAAATTCTCAAATTTCTAAGTCACTCTGCTTGAGGACTTGGATGCCACACTGAATTTAAATAGCGAGCCTCAAAATTCTGCATGATACTTAACTCATGCCCTTGACTTAATAATGCTCAATTGAGTCGAGAAGTCATGACTTTGAGCTTATAGCCAGCAAAATTAAATTCAAGCAAACAATTTGACGAGTGTTTCTATTAAAAGGCCATCATGTATAATGGATGACTGATGCACATCAAACCTGTCAGGCTCAGAGTCCTGACACAAATCAAAACATATGTGCTAAATCAGGTGTTAACTGCATCATCTGACCAAATTCAAAATTACTGATTGCAGTTATTGGGCCTTGTACAGGGCAGAAACAGAGCACCTGAAAAATTCGGCAAACAAATAAATTAAAAAATAATGGTTTGAATATTTAATGCAGTGGCATGTTGGGGGCTCACACATCCCTTCCCCTACAGACCAACAGACTTTTAATTTTTACCATAGTTACCCTTTGGTACTCTAGTCTACATATTTTTTGGACTGTAAACCCCATAAGAAAGATTTGGGTACGCCACTGATTTAAATTTTTGTAAAATGCCATTTGGTCTTGGATATACATATATATAGTACAATTTACCTTTTTTCAGATATTGCATCATTTCTTGAGAGTTAAATTGATGCTACACTATAAAGCTGCCCAAGGGCTATTGCCAATGGATCTCATACTTTTTTTTCAAGTGATGAGGATGACACTTGAGCTAGCACCGCCCCTTCCCTCTTCTCTAAACTTCCACAACACACCAATGGGAGGACATTTGAGCCTCAACATATTTAAAGTGCACTGGCCTACCGTGCATGGTGTGTCTTCCAGCATACTAGGCTTGAACTCATGACATGCTAGCCACCAATCCAAAACTTAACCACTAGGCTACCATGGCCACACCATTTGGTGCAGTAACCGTTAACGTTATACAAGTGTTCACAAATAATTTAACATGAGTACAAGCACACACAATTCAAAACTGAATGTATACTTGTGCGTGTGTACGTGTACAGTATGCAAGTGCATGTTTGTTTTCCACACAGTCAAGTAATTTATTTTTTATCATTGTCAAGAAATTGATATAGACTATTAATTAGTAATCTATTTTAAAAATTAAGAGTATTTTACTTTAAACTCTGTACACATTGATAAAGCTAATTATGCTCAGGTGAATATTTAAAATGTTCCAATACATCAAACATTTCAAATAATGTGTTGTGTAGGTTTCCTAGCAGTACAATCTGCTGTTCCATACATGCCATTGTTCAGTTTCATTAAAACAAAATAACAAGAACAAATTTTTACATAATGACACATTCATCCAATAGCACAGAAAACTATAAATATGGCATAAAAAAATCATACAAAAAATTTTACTTAATTTTACCTCTTCAAAACAAATCTATTCAAAAAAATATCTATTAAAAATATAATCTATTTTTTTAAAAAAAATGCTTTTAATACCAATTTGAAAGAAAAACAGTAAAGTTTTTCTTCAATAATTAATTTTTATAGAATTAGTTATTAAAACTAACTAGCAAGCAAATTAACTAGCTTGATTGAAACATTAATGGAACTACTACGAAATCTAGATAATTCTGCAATCTATATCTAAAATATCTGGAATTCAGTGAAACTGATAAAATGTGGTTATAAAGGAATAAGAGCAATGTATTACAAGTGATAATCTATATTTTTTTATTAAAAAAAAGATGTATAAAATTTGATTTCATAAATATAATGTATGTGTATGAGAAAGAACAATATCTAATCTTCCACTAAGTTTTAACAAATACTTAAAAGTATATAAAATTTGTACTTGTGGTGTTGAGTCAATATGCAACTCATTTTTTTTTCTAAGATAATACGAATTAATTACAAAAGAATTTAAGGAATGCAGTGTTCTATCACAGCAATATTATTTAAATGATCTCTTTAAAATGATAAATGATTTTAATAGTACACAAATCATCCCGGTCATAAAATTTCTAAATTGAAATATAATCATACAAAAAGATACACAGCATTAATTTTTTCACATAATTCAGATTAATATGGATAGGAACTTCACTATTAATAATAGATTTGGTAATGTTTTGACTATTAAGATAGAAAAACAACATCAAAATTAGTATTACCAACCCTGCCATTCTAAAAGAATGATCAATATATTTATTTTGGTTCATTACAATTAAGTTTATTTTAGAATATTATAAGTACTACTGTAATGATAGACATCCTAATATAGTGCAGCAGTTGAATTACATCTGATACTTTCACTTCCTAATTTCACACAATATACCATGGGAACCTCAATTAAACTTAACAAGTAATGTCCTAATTACCAGTCTTTGAGGATTAAAGAATCATATTTTCAGCATGTGACAAAACACATTTGTATTTTCATGTAAAGGTTTTAAATGCCTAAGGCCTGAACTAATTTACTCAGTGGTGCAACAGCCCATGAGGGCCAGGGCCTACTGTGGCTATCTCAGTTTTTGTAACCTCAGGCACTGAGGTGCATGTGCAGATGTTTCGATCAGGTGGTCAATCTGACACAATCTCCCAGAGTTTGCACAAGCTTGGTACTTATTTAATGACCCACAGAAGGGATAAAAGGCTGAGTTGACTTTGCCTAGCCCGGGATACGAGCCCCAGACCTGTGGCGTGGAAGAGCGATACACTGTCACTCAACCACTGGGCTTCCCTGAGCTAATTCCTAGCTAGAACACCAACACAGTTAGAACAGTTCTAACAATAAGTTTCAGTACTTGAATACAGTACAGCAATATACTACATTTTCCAAGGATGTAAAAAATGCAATGATTTTAGCTTAAATAGTTTTTAATAAATGTTTGAAAATTCTTCCTAGATCGTAAGAAACATTTGCATGAATTTATAAAATGTCTAAAACCAAGATTAATGTCAATTTTTCGATAAATAATGAAAAATATATGAAGTAATACATTTGCAATTACAATAAGAGTTGTTAATTTCCATTTTCTTAACTTTAGACAAAAACAGCTTTATTTAATAAAGTAAGAAAAAAAATCTAAAATGGATAGGGGAAATAGAAAAGAGCCAGAAACAAGAAATAATTTTAAAGAATTATTTTTAAGAGAAAAATTATGATAGTGCCCGTTTGCAGTGTTTTAGTATTTTAAGAGGAAAAAAACTTAACCCTCAAAGCATAGGGAAACAAAATTATCTAGAAATAACCATATCATAGAAGCAGTAATACTTAAAATATAATGTTAATGCATAATGCTTAAGTAAATGATATTTCTGAATTCACTAACTGAACATATTTAAATCAATCTTTGCATGTGTATAAATATAATTACAAAGGTTAAGAAACATGATTACATTTCTTTGTGTTAATAACATTTACTTGTACTTCAAAGTAAATCAGATTACCAGAATATATCATTATTAACAGAAGTTTCTTTTTTTAATTTTAATAAAAAAAGGTATCGGCAAAATATATTTGAAATGAAAAAAAGTAATAAAAAGAAAATACAATCTATTACTTATTCAAATATTTTAACACCTTATTCCTACATTAAGGTATATTCTCTACATAAAAAAGAGTGAGCAGTTTCTATAAAGGATTGCATTTAATATTAGAAATGCAAGGTTCTAAACATGGAAATTATTTAAGCTACATAAATGTTTAGAAAATAAAATTTCAGAAAGTTGGTAATGATTGTTACATATAAAAATTGTTCTGTATCAAAATAAGAAATCAAAATAAAAAATAACTTAAAATAAAAACAAAAATATAAATAAAATTTTATTTAAACATATTTGATCAAAGTTAATCTTCAGATGATTCTTCTTCTGCTTCTCCTAGCCATTTTACAAATGGTTCCATCTGTAATAAATCAGACAGTTTCAGAAATGATCTAATTATTAAAAGATGTTATGGGTTATAAGCTAAACTTATTGTAAATATTAGTGAAAAAATTCACTGCATTATATTTGATAATATAATTAAAGTCTCTCCAAGTAATACCTATTTATGTTTATTGTATCTAGTTTTCAATTCTACATATTCAATTTACTAATAACTAGTTTCAATATTTTTTAAAAAAATCAAAACTAGTATACCAATAAACATATTGACTACCTGCTGTAAAACAGAGGTCAAGAATATAATATAACATTTTTAACACGAGATTATCTGGAATTTTGATTACCCTTAAACGTCCACCAGCGTCATTTTAACATTGTGGTATAAAATATATAAAGTAATTGTTTTATCTAAATAATTGAAGAGCTACTGTTCAGTAGGGTTTAGTTTCAAGATTTTTTAATATTATTTCTTTTAGTTATCATATATTATGACCTTTTATGTCATAAAAAACTGACATTTACATTATGTTTCGTGAAGCTTGTTGGACCACTGCTTTGACACAAAACATTTTGAGTCGCAAATCTGCCAGGAACATTACTATTATGCACCATCCATTCTGTTCCATCCCTAGCGACATATATATCAGGATTTACTGGAATATTATCATTTACATCTGTGCTTTCTTTAGATACTCCGCAGTCATGTTCAATGATCTTATGTTTTCATCACAATCTAAATTAGAGCCAATTCATTCTCAGAAATCTCTCACAACAAATTAGCAATTTCATCAGGGGTTGTTATACCTTTTCTAAGAGCCATTGTTTCATGGTGTCTGCTTTGCACTAAGTTTGAAAGTCAAATGAATTTTTTTTTATGAGCAAATAAGCAAATACTATGTAATGAAACACTTAGACACAACAGTTTTAGTACAATTGACTCAATAACACTGTATTTAAAGTAAAAAAAACGTGTGATAGAACTTTAAGAGGTTTGTTTTACTAATAGTATCTACCAAGTGGACTATATTTTGTTGCAAGATAGCTTTTTATTATGATAAATTTATTGGTGTCGAAATGACACCAGCGAACGTTCTAGGTATATATATATATATTTAGTTGCAAAATCACTCTTAATTAACCTAGAACCACAAAACTTTGTTTTTATAATCACCCGGAAAAATGATTAAAAGTCACAAAAAGTTTTCAAATTCCCTGCAAAAATGTGGAAAGGAGAACAAAGTAAACAGGCTCCGGTGTCAAATTTACAGCATAATGGATGTTCTAGTGTTAAAACATCATACTGTTAAACATTATATTTGAACTCAAAATCTATAAATCTAACAAAATAGCTTACCATTTTCTTTATCCTGGCATTTTCTGGAGAAATATTTAAAAACCACCGAAATATGATTAGTTCATGTAATATGTCTTCATCATACCATTCACGTATCAAACGAACTCCTGCTGGTGAACATTTTTCGTGTTTCTTCATAAAGTCCTAATACAGTAAGGGAGAGGAGGAAGATTATTTCACAAATATTAAAGCATTTTTAATAGATATAATTAATATTTAGCTAAGTATTTAATAATTATAGACTTTTTAGATAACATTTCAACACAATAATTACTTATTAATGCCACACTCTGAAGCAACAAGGGCCGCGGTAGCTGAGTAGTCAAGGTATTGGATCATGGCTGGCCTTGTCACGAGTTCGAGCCCAGTACCACTAAAGAACCGCCATCTAGGGCAGTGATGCACGTTAAATCTGTCGAGAGCTGAAACATCCTCCCATTGGTGTGGTGTGGTAGTTAGGAGAGGGAGTGCCAGCTCAGGTGTCGTCCACTTCACTTGACCATGGTTCAAAATTACGTGGTCCGTCGGCGAAAGCCCTCGTGTAGCTGAACAGTGCAACGTTAATATTTATTCACTCACTGAAGCAACAGGAGGACTATGGATAAATGGAACCTCAGTAAAGGGGTGAGGACAACACCTGATCTGGCTCTCCAGTCTTCAAACTTTCCTGCCAGACCAACATGACTCTGAATCTCTCAGCAGATTTAACACACAGTGAGACCCTGTTTAACGCGGGGAATACATCCATCCATAGAGCATAATATGAAACAAGGTTAAACGAGGTTATCTCATCATGTAAATAATGGAGATAAGGGAAGATTAGTAGAAAATTGGTCAGGTATTTTACCATTACATTTAATGGCATATTGTGTTTAATTTCATCATCAATCATTATAGAAAGTTGTTTTTCCATTTCCTCTATTCTATTATTTCTAGAATGGGTAATTCTGGTTGCAGTTGCCAATGACAGTATTTTTTCTTTATTCTTAAGAATGATCCTTATTGTTGAAGTTGCTAAATTCAATGCAGCACTAATTTGAGATTGACGTTCCTCAGTATCTAATCTCCTAATCACTTGCATTTTAGTTTCTAGAGAAATGTTTTTTTTTCTTGTTGCTTTATTTTCGTGTTTTTTACTATAACCCGTGATAAAAACTAAAAATCATAATATTCGTCACTATAGCAATCATTATGTTACATAAATTTATACTTACAATAACATCAACAAATGTTTGAAATGATAAAATACATTCGTTTAACACCGCAGGAAAGAACAAACACACAGAGAGAGAGAGAGATAAACTGTTTCGGATATCGGGAAGCCTAACACTGTGTGCAATATTGGAGAGAGAGAGAATCCCACAATTCAAATAAAAGAGCATTAAACCGAAACAGCGTTAAGCGGTGTCTTACTGCACATCAGTTTCTCTACATGATGGATCTTAGAAAGACCAAACAAAGAAGATATTCAGTTTCATTATAAATTTAATACATTGGAATGAAATGACATTTTTTGAAATGACAAAAAACTATAAAAGTGTATAATAAAGTAATTTACAATAGTATTAAAGTTCCTAAATATACTTTCAGCCCAGTGGCTGAGTGGTTAGTGCATCGCGCTTCCACACCACAGGTCCGAGGTTCAAACCCCAGGCTGGGCAAGATTGACTAAGCGCTTCATCCCTTCAGTGGGTTGATAAAATGAGTACCAAGCTTGCTTGGGAACTTAACACTGGGGGGTTTTGCATCAGACTGACCACCTGACCAGAACATCTGCTCATGTACCTCAGGACCCATGCTTGCACATACTGAGTTGGGCCATCATGAGCTGTCGCGCCGCTAAGTTAAGTTAAATATACTTTCTCCTCAAAGTATCCCAAGAAGGAAAATATTTCATAGAAATTGATTGTCCCTAAGTAAAAATGGGAGCCTTACAATAATTTTAAAAATCTTTTTTACTACTTTTGCTAAATATATAGATGGAGCATGTGCAGCTTAGTACACACAAAAAAATAAATAAAATTAACTACAATCAAAATTTCAGTTCTTCTTTCCTTGACTTTTCTCCCTACTTGAATATGGCTCACATTTGATATAAGCTAATAATATAAGATTTTTTACCTCCTCTTCAAAATATTTCAACAATTGTCACACTATCCATCCCCTCTTCCAGATACAGTCGGATTCTGATTTAGCAAACCTCTACTTAACGAATTTTGCGAATTAACAAATTTTTCTCTTTCCCCGATTAAGCTGAAGGCACCCTAATTAATAAATAATAAACCCTGCAGTATCCAATTATTTCAGCAGCTGGAAAAAATTGTTTCTCTTTTTGTCCGGAACAGAAAAAGACTTTTCTTGTAAGTAACAAATTTCAATAGGAAAGGGTGGTGAAGATTATTATTAAACTTTACAGGTGCAAATGAGTCATGAGTGTAACCGATCATGCGAGTCTTGAGTAGGACAAGAAATTCTTATCTCATCCCAATCCACAACACATGAGTTTAAAGATTTCAATGATTATGATACCCATGATGACAAACTGCTTGTCTGTGCAACTGAAGTTGAGGAAATTGTTGATTTGTCAGAGTCAATGAATGGTGTGATTCTGCTATAAAAATTGATAATGAAACTGCCATGAAAACTGTTACATTTTCTAATGCTTTACATTGTTTGAAAACTGAAATCATACCTTGTTCAACAGGATGTGAATGACACAGTATTTTCTTCCCTGCATAAAGTTTATAAACAGCTCTTCTTAGTCAGGAATAAAAAAGACTGTCTAACATCTGTTAGTCAGTATTTTAAAACTTCCAATAAACTGCTGCATAATAATTCAATAATAGTATTTTAAACTGTTGAATAAAAAGTGTGTAATTTCTAATTATGGATGTTTTCTGTGTAGTTCCTTATAGAGTTTCCAAAATATAAGTGTAAAAAATTTGTATTTTATTTTGACCCCGATATAACGAATTACTCCAAATTAATGAACAAAATGCTTGGTCCCGATGAATTCCTTAAATCGAGGTCCCACTATTTCCAGAAATGTCACGTTACATGTACAAACCAATCACTAAGCAGTTATAGCTTGAATGAACTTTGTTAGGGTGGTACTTCACAAAGTTTTTGATATTTGTCTTTTTAGCAAAGATTTTTTAAATAAGGAAGCAGTAACTTCCTTTATCTCCTCCTGTAAGTTGTTTCATTCTTGTATTTCTCTTTCTTTAAAGTCTCAGTGAGTATCTTCCTTAAGCTCTCATCCACTAACTCCCACTTCACAGGAGCATCACTTTACATATTCATCTATGGACCTACCGAGCATAATAACATTCTTCACCTTAGGTTTAAAGTCCCTTACATCTAGCCACAAATTCTTCAAAGCAGCACTGAGTTTTCTACAGAAAACTTCTTGGCAGATTTTGTTAATGAGTGGTATACAATGAACAATAGTATAGCTAGAAAAATGTTCCCATTCAAAATGGTGATATATCAAGGTTGGATGTATTTCTAAATGGACATATACTGAAGTAACACAGAGATGTTAAACTGTTATCCAATATAAACCAATGTTAAATAATAACTTTTAATATTTTATGAAGAATTCAAATTTTGTAGCTAATTTCTAGCCATTCAAAAAATTTTATGCTAAATGTCTAGTGAAGTTTAAATTTGTTAAAATAGTTACAATTTATAATACTTTTCTTTTATCTTTTTCCAAAATAAAGAATCAATAAAACAATTGGTTTTCACATCACTCAATTCATAATATTGTATATTATTGAATACAATGGCATATATGTGTAACAGAATATAAAGTATTTAAAGATATATCTAAGCATTCAATGCTTAGAAAAATTTTTTAGCTCATGTGAGATTATTATTAATAATTTATGTGATTTTCCTGATAAAATGTCTACTGAAGTATTTACTAATCACATCTGTATTCACAAATAAATTACAGTAAAATACTTTTGTGAGTTATTGAATTACTCATGATGGATGTTACTTATTTCAAATAATTAAAAAATAATTTTTTTTAAAACCTATTGATAATATATTGCAACAAGTAAAAACATAATAAACAAATCTATCAAATAAAAATGATCAAAATTTGGGATAATGTTAAAAAAATATGTACAGGATTAAAAAAAACCACAACTATTTGAATTTTTTTTTTAAAAAAAAATCACTTGCAATATCAATCTAAACGTTGAGTACTTTTTCAAATACAAAATACATTTAAATTTTCAGTCTTTTAACACAAGAAGGATTTGCAACATTTTTTTAAAAGAAATATCACTTAGAGAAAATTTTGTGTAATTTGCAAAGTAAAATATTCTTTTTCTTATGTCAAGTTTTTATTTCTTTTTACATATATTAGTTATTTATTTAAAACAATCAGCTGTGAAATTAAAATTTTATGATATTTTTTATCTGACATAATTTATGCCAGCTAATAAAAATTTATCACAAAATTTAATGTCATATTCAGTGTTACGTGTGTACAATAAGGGTAATTATATACAGTGAAATACATTTAATGTAAAAACGTTCAAGATGAAATATTGGTCAACACGGATCAATACAACAGTCCAGACAAACTACTGTGTATTTTCATGCATTTTTTTCCCTTCTGAGAAAGAACAAAACATTGAAAACATCAGCTGCAGAGGCAAGATTTAAGAGGGGTGTGAAATGAAAGAGGTGGTTTCACATGTTTTGAACAATGGAGGCTAACTTGTCTTTTAAATGCCCTCAGAATAGCCTGTGACATGAGCCAATTTTGATTACCTAAGTTCCTTTCTCCCTCCACCCATACAAACGCCACACAAAAACCTCTCATCAGTTGGCTTTGGAATCAAGTGACAAGTGCATCACAGTGAGTTTGGATTATGTTTTTTCCCCCTTCTATTTTAGAAGAATTTTTTTAGGAGCACAATGGCAAAGAGATCAGGGGGAAACAAACTGCTACATCACTTAAAATGAAAATGGAACTTCTTAAAGCTATTGATCAAAAACAGAAACCTGTTAAGATTTGGAATTGCTAAATTTTATATCAAATTCCATTAAGTTCTTGGAAATGTTTTTGTTTCATTGATTTTTATTAAATATATGCATATTTACATGTAGTACATTTTATCCATGTGAATAAAATGTACTCCAATAAACCTATTTTGTTAAATATATATTTTTTTGTAATACCCTTTAGCACGAAAAAATATATCAGCCCCTCAGCTTCGTGTTAAATGATTTTCACTGTAATATATTTAATTTAAAATAAGTGAAATAAGTACAATTCTTCTAATCTTTTTCAAGCAAATATCTTTGCTTTACATTTTCAATAATAATGCATTTTAGTTAGAAAACTAATGCTTACTTCAAGTAAAAGTGAAATTTCTTTGCATATTCAAACTGGAGAGCAATCAATAATTAATAGAATGTAAAAATATGTGCTTGATGTACCATGAAAACGACTTACAAAATATTACTTTTTAATGGAAAATCTTAACTGCCTCTAAATATTAACTCTGATGTTATTTGATCTATTTACATTTCTTCTAAATATGCAAGGGTTTATCAATATATTATTATTAAAGTATGCATTACTATCTGACTGAGATTTGTTTTACAGCCATTGAAAGCAGATTGAAATTCTGAGATTACAAGATAAATATATAAATATATCCAGTTATAGCCAAAATCTCTTATTGCACATATTTACTAGTAAAAACAGAAAGAACCTAAAAAAGCATACATAACTTCACATTTTCATAACAGAAATAAGGAAATTAATGAAACAAAATTTTATTTCAGATATTTACAATACCTTTCCTTACTACACATGCAACGATAAGTAACCAAATTAGACTTCGAGGTAGAGAATAGGACATCTAAAACGTCTGTCTATATGTCTGACAGTTTGTCAGTATAGCCGATAGTTAGTATGTCTGCTGTTGGTGTGTCTGTCCAAACTTTGCTTACAATGTCAAATACTTTTGATCTGGTATGTACATGATCTATAACATCTATAGGTCAATTTTATGTGATATTTTACGTAATTTTATTTTACAGTTAGAAATTTGGCAAAAAAAGGATATAATTGAAAATCACACAGGAAGTACCTGAAAATTTTATTTTGGGTATTTCCTAGCTTCCATAAGTGAGAACCTATAATCACTACTAAGAATGCAAAATTACAGATGCTCTTGGATAATTCATGTTTTAAATAATAAGTACGCAAAATATACAAGTTTTAGCTTTTTACAGTAACATATATAAAAATAAGAATTGAGGAAACAGATAAAATTTTTAATTATAGCCTCAATACACATCTTGAAAGTTGCTTCGCTCGATCATAAATAAGTCAATTTTAATAAGATTTATAATAAAAAATATTTTGACTTTATATCAAATTCCAAACAAAACCACACAGAAAGGGGAGAAATTCTTCAACTTTGTATTAACACTTTTAAATATATTTCAATTTCATTCCTAAATAAATTAATGCTCACTAAAATTCAAAATAGTTATCTTATTAAATGTTACCACTAAAAATAAACATACATAACTAACTTAATCTAAATGCAATAGTAATCTAGAAATATATTATAAATTCAAAAGTTTGTTTGGATGTTTGGTTGTCTTTCACGGAAAAACAACTGAATAGATTTTAATGAAACTTTACAGTAATATAGCTTATACATCAGAATAACACAGACTATAATTTATAAAGATATTGTGTGAAGTGTCCAAAATATAACGATATTTGTCAAGCAAGTAGAAAAAAATTCTGCCATCTGCAAGCAATTCTGGCATAAAAGCCCCCGACAGCATATATCTTTTATTTGTGAAGAAACCCTTTTTGTTTTGGCTACACAAGGCGCTCACTTCTAATTTATTCCTGTAATCAGCACAATCCCTATTTTTTTTTTTTATTTCAGAATAAAACTAAGTTTTGAAGGGAGATATTGTTATAAATCTATCTTTATTTTAATATTTTTTTAATGATTTTATTATGCACATTTGGTAGTAAGAAATTGATCTTTTTTTTTTAAAATAAATACTTTAATTGCTTCTGGTACTTAAAGTAAATAAACTTTCTCTTTCACACTACATCATTTGGACAAATTTTCAAAATTTGTTTGTGGTTACTAGTTAATTATAATGCTATAATTTTAATTGAATAGGCAGATATTGCATTTTTAAGTATAAAAATAATTATAACTAGTGTACTGTATTTTTTGGAGTGAATGAGTGAATATTAACGTCGCACTGTTCAGCTACACAAGGGCTTTTATGGTCAAGTGACGTGGACGACACCTGAGCTGGCACCCCCTTCTCCTAACTACCACACCTCACCACCTTAGCAGGAATATTCACTCTTCCAAGATATATGGCAGCACGGGTTCTATGATGAGTATTTTAGCAGGGAAAGAATAGTTTTGTAGCAGATATTGCGTTTTCAGCTGATGGTGTTTCAGCAGATAGCAAAGATTATTATTTTTGTCCCGAAAAAATAGTTAATGTCAAAATTTAAGAGTCTATGTTTTTGTATGTTAATGAAGACCTTAGACCATTTGACTATTTATTTTAAGCAAACGGTGTATCTAATTTTACAATGCAATTATTAATTTTACAATGCAATATCTTTATTTAATTTATTAGCTCTAACGGATTGAATTTCCCAAACTGGAGTATTTTGTTTATGTATATCCCTTAATTTTCAATGTAGTGACCCAAAAAAAATATTGCATGAAAAAACATCAGTAAATCATATTGCAGTACATAAGCATAACGTGCGGTGGTATCTCTCCAAAACCACTATTTTCTAAAAAATACCTATAAATGTGCAGTGGTATTTGAATGAAACCAATGGTTCTACAGATATATTTTATCTTTCATAAAAGACACTAGATGTCAGCACATATAAGAAAATCTTTCTGTGAGAAAAATGCATTGTTTTAAAAACCTTTATTGAACACTTTCAAAAAGGTTTTTTAGTAAATAAAAACAGATAAATATTCAAAGTAAGTTATGTACATTTTTGCTGCATATGCTGTTCATAGCATAACTAATTTTTAGAATGATAAATTATAAAAAGATCTACCTCATAATAAGTCATCTAAGTGGTGGTTTCACAGAGATAACACCACACATTTAGAACATGAAAACTGTCCAACTTCTAGCACACACACGTAAGAGATATTCCTTCTTGTTTTTCTTTTTTCTGGCTCAGACAGGGAAGTAACTAATAATTTATGGGGGTTTTGCCATTGCTTTGGAAGAGAGGATTTTGTTTATATTGAAATGGTGATGTTTTTCTCGAATGGAAATTTTTTCTCCTCTCATTGACGTTCTTTTTTTTACTGAAGAAAGGTTGAATTTTTTGGATGATGAATATATGTTCTAATATGGCTGATACTATTTCTTTTAATATTATTTTTGTTTACCTCTTTCAATTAAATTTGCTAATATTTAATCTTTTGAAGCTAATTCTTATCAGTATTATTGCATGTTTTAATAATTTAATAATAAAGAAACAATGAAAAATATGGCTATTGAAGATGATTTCAATCTCTCATAGTTATATTTTGTAATATTTAACATTTAAAATGTAATTCTAATACTTAATATTGCATGTTTTAGTAAATTTATTACAAAATATATAAAGAATAATCTTACAAATCTGATCCAAATCATATATTGTTCATCCGAGAATTATGCCCTAAGTGCGCGGTGGTACTCCTGTGAAACCAATGTACCGTAATTTTTTTAAGGTATTTTCTCTGTTCTTAGGTTCTTTACATTGCATTTATTAATTTTATTTTGAAAAATTCAGCGAATTTATTTTTCTGCGCGTCAAAGGGTTAACGTGCATCGCTCCCCTACACAGCAGGTCTTACAAAGCTCTAATAAAGCTTGAGCTATGAAAGTAACTAGACATTTGCCAACTTGACTCTATCGTCAACATTTCGCTATGTTTTTCATTGAATCGCCATTATAATTTAAGAAACGGCATTCCTTGCGAATATTACAATTTTAACATAAAATAAATACAACAGAAAGTAATATTAATGTATTGCGCTTTCAGATATAAATTATTTACACTATTTTAAGTGTTCATTACACCAAAACTTTTAACAATGTGTTACTTTTGTTGAGCAGAGATCAGCTTAGGGGGGGTATTTTCAAAAATTGACCCTCGAGAGTGTTACAGGGAGTTATAAATTTTTAAAAATCCTTTTTATCAGCTATTATAGACTTAAAATTTAACAAAAGTGGTTTTTTTCTTTCTTTTTTTTTGTTCAGCTGAGATATGCAAAAAGCTTTTTTTGTTTAATTTGAAATTCCCGTAAAAAACTCATTAAAAACTTCTTTATCCTTCAATCTGTGTTGTTTAATTTTTCAGTTCATCTGTGCGAAGAACAGGTATACCAGCTAGTATACACTATATTAAAATTTATACATTCTTTTATTAACAAAAATTGAAGGAGTGAGTATGTGCTTATTAATATCACACTCTAAAAAAACACAAAAACTATTGGCAACAGACCTTGTAATTTTGAACCGCAGTCTAGTGGCTAGGACACAACACTTGAGTTGGCACCCCACTCGACTGACTTCCACATTATACCAACATAAGGATCTTGAGTCATGACAGATTTAACATGCATCAACCCCTCTACACAGAGATTCTTGAGCAACATGAAGACTTGAATCTGGGACTGGACACAGCCAACCAAGAGTTCAAGACCATTACCACAATGCTATCACAACCATTGGTTTAATTTGGAAAAAACTTATATAATCTATCACAGCAAATATAATAGCTTGTTATAGAAAATAATAAAAAACAAGAACTTTCATTAAAAAATATAATGGCTTCAAATACTACCACAAACAATAAACTATATAGAATACCAAAATTAAATAACTGACTTTCATATGATCATTTGTGATTTATTTTTGATGTTTAAAATATGAAATTTAAATGTGTACATTAAAAGTGATTACTTTGATAAAGATTGACAGTAAATTTAATGCTTACCTCTATTGCAAGAAGGCAACTATACTGAGTATCAGCTGATTTAATATAATTGAAAATTACAATATCTAAAGACTCTCGTACACGGCTCAGAGCTGGTGAGTAGCCTGGCCAAGTTAAGTTTGGCTCATATTCAAAAGGCAGTTTTAATAGTGCTTTAACTAATACAGAAACAACTTCTTTTATACTGATATTATATGCATGCCTGTAAAAGAAAGAAAAAAAAGTTAATTGGAGAAGTATTTTCCCATAAGTTTGAAAAACATCAGCAGGATATTAAAATTTGCAATGTTTCAAATCATATAACTCAAATCTTAAAAAATATGACTTAAAATCATCCACAAGAAATGAAAAAAATGTAAGATAAAAAAAATCATGTTTGTAGTTAAATACTAACTGTATATGTAATCCTTTTTATTGCCCCCTCCAAATCAATTTTTTTATGATTTTTAAATAGGGATTTTCAAATATTATTAAAATAAAGAAATTAAGAAATAAAAATTATAATAAATTATTATAAATTAATTAAAAATGAAACTAATTTTAATATAACTCAGAGTTTCTTTCTTTATAATTTAATACATGACGGCATTTTTTTCCTTAATGTTAAAATACAATTATATTTAAAACAATGTTATTTGCCTTAACTATAGCCAACATAAGAAATGTTCTTTTCACAGTTGTTTTTCAAAGAAAAACACAACAAGTAATACATAAAAAAAAAGTAAGTCAATTCCTCCTTTGAATGGATGAATAGAAAGTATTTTATTAACAATTGAAAATTTGAAGATATATATGTATATATATAGGGAGAGAGTGAATTAATTAATAGTAGGAATTGAATAAAGAGCATGATTTATCTGCATTGTTGTAACAATCCACACCCAGTTTGGCTGAAAAACTAGTTTTCAATGCTAACTTTTGTGATTGTTTTAATGGTTACATTGTTACAACAATAGAGACGAATCCAAGTTAACCAACCAGTCCAAAACCAGTAATTAATTTAATTAAATGAATTAATATTTGAAAAAACTGTACTAACATCAAGTGTCATCCACTATAATTTTAAAAAAATTTATTTTAACTTGATTGGGTGAATAGAAAGTATTTTATTAATGACTGAAAATTTGAACGAGATAAAAATGTTTAGAGAGAGAGTGAGCTAATAGTAGGAATTAAAAAAGGTATATTCAAGAGAAGTAGTATAAAATCATATTAATAAGACAATTTTCCAGAAATCATACAGACACAAATAGAAATACCAACATAATTACTTTGATTGCTGCTGCACAGTTTCCAAAATGTTATTCTACATACTTCAAACAATATATTTAACTATATGAAAATTATGACGAATTACATCACATGTGTATACTCAAAATTGTTTAAGAAAGCTCCTCTTTTCAGCATCTTGTGTATAACAATTTTTATGCATGAAAAATAAAGAAACACATGAAATACATGTTACAAACAAAAGTAAGATAATTTTTCATGCATTTTGCTTAGACATACAGAGCTTCAAAATTAGAACAAATTGGAAAATCATTTACTTGCAATCAATACCAATTCCGAAAGGGCATAAAAAATCTAGAATGAGCTTTGACTTGTGCATGTCTGGTTACCACAACATATACAAATGGCTAATCAATAAACCATAATAAAAAAGTAATTATAACACTAAATCACAAAAAAAAGTAAACTATACATGAAAACAAGGTCACATTTTCAAGCAACAAAGGTGTTTTTGAACCAGTGCACATTTTGGAATTTTCATAAATCTAATATTTGATGTCAGTAAGTAAAATGTTTAAAAATCTTCCAGAGTATTATATTAAAATTTTGCCTTGTTTGACAAAATAATTTCTAGCTACATTATGAAATTTTGATTTACATATTTTCTAAATTGTATTTTTTCTATAGTCTTCATTAACAGGTTTAAATTTTTTTTAAATATGTCGCAAGTACACTTCATTGCTACTTATGAAGTTTAAGGAGTTTTTTTGTGTGTTATTTCATGTGTTGTGTTATTGTTTCTTATGTCACCAGATCTAGGCCACGAAATTCATCATGGCAAAGGTCTAGATGCATGCCTATCGTTGGCTATAGCCTTGAGCCCCATACAGGTAACATTAAATTTTAGTTCGGTTCTACCCCAATTTTGAGGGAGAACACCCTGGGGAGGGGGTCAGGGGCCTCCCACCTCTCTTTCCCTTCCACCAACCTCACGAGAGGTCTAATGGCTGGACGGCCATTCAGGGCTGCAGTAGCCCAGTGGTCAAGGTATCAGATTATGGCAGGCATGTCATGAGTTCAAGCCCAGTACCACTAAAGACCCGCCATGTAGGGCAGCGATGCACATTAAATCTGTCAAGAGCTGAAACGATTGGTGTGGTGTGGTAGTTAGGAGAGGGGGTACCAGCTCAAGTGTCGTCTATGTCAATTGACCATGGTTCAAAATTTCGTGGTCCGTCGCCAAAAGCCCTCGTGTAGCTGAACAGTGCTATGTTAATATTCACTTATTCACTCGACGGCCATTCAGAGTACTCCCATGCCGCAAAGGCATGCATTTACAAACTACAAACATCCATGCAATCTCTGGGATTCAAACCCAGCACAGCAGTCAGCATCGCTAACCACTGTACCGGATGGGTGACCAAGTAGTCCTGATTACCCGCAAAAGTAGCTTTTACTACATATATGCAACTCTTTTTTATAATATTTCATAATTCTTTTATCTACTGAATTTCATGTTTCCATAAATAACAATAAAATAACAGAAAACATTTTTTTTTAAATTGTAAATTTTTGTAAATTGTAGCAATTATTGATATCATCAACATACTGGTTTAATTTTTCTTCCTTTTCTTTGCTATGATGGTTCCAAAATTTTCAGTAATATAATCAATATGGGATTGAAGGAAACGAACATTTAAGTTCATTTTGTATTTTTCAGCTTTATGCACAGCGAGCATGAGTTGTGCAATTGTGTTTGTGGTCAAGGTCTTTAGTATTCCCAAAAACTTGTAAACTACATTCTTGAAAGAGTCTACCCCTCTCTCTTATTTTCTGCCATTGCTTCGAAAAAGAAGCAATTGCATAAAAGTTTTTATACGTCAAAACCAGCAGAAAATTCCTTCTTATACCTTGGCTTCAGTTTCGGGAAATTGAAACACAAATATCAAAAACATTCTCCATCTTTTGACAATAATTTTAAAATTGCTTCATAAGCCCTAATTTAATATGAGAGGTGATAACAAAACTTTTCCTGGTGGAGCCAATGATGGAACTTTTTTCCTGGAGGTTAAGGCATCTCGGTGTGGTCAATCAATGTTTGTCCAATGCAGATATCTGGCACAACTATTCCACTATTCCCATTTATTTAATCTACTTGCTGGTTCAACATGGTAAGTATTTTAGTCTCCATAAATCATCCATTAATGCTTTTGAGATTTGATTTTCTCGAGAATCATTGCCAAACCTTTACATTTTTCTTCCATATACACCACCTTTTCCATTGGAAAAGACACAAATGCATTTCAGATATGCAGCGAGACTTCTTTAAAGTTAAATTAGGATGAACCAGTTAATAGGAGGCACAAAAAATGAATTATAGTAAATTATCAAAGCTCTTTATGAGCCTTTGAAGATCACTACAAAAAGCAAGATTTTCTTCTTTGGAGTAAAGCTGAGTTAACACTTTATCTCAATGCCTTGAAGTCCCAGTGAAAGCAGACTTTTGTTACTAACCCTTCAATTTAGCAAATTAGTAGTTTCTTTGGAAAGACCTAAATCTCAAACTAAGTCACTGAGGAAAAAGGGAAAATCCTTCATCAACAGAAAAATCTGAACTAGATTCCTCCTATGGAGGTCACATATTCAACATTCACAGGATATCATACGAACTAAAAGATGGCTGTCAAACTGGTATTTCAGAACTATGAGACACTGGACAAACAGCTGAATCAAAGTTTAGGTAAGATACTTTCTTACTTTTTGTATTGAACCCTTTCATATCAAACTAACCAAAACAGCAATTGGTAGAGTGATGTTTCACTTAATGCCATATCACAGGAATGGCAAGACAAAATGAGTTTTCTTACCTTTAAACCACAAACGAAGATCTTCCTTGCATCTTCTGCACATGTTTCCTCTTGATCCCTACGAGTTATAATTTCAAGTAAGCAAATAAACTTTCTAAATAAAATCATTTATTTTTCTTTGCTGACTTTTTATCATGTATTCACCAGAAATATAACAAAAATTGTCAAGAGAAATAAACACAGCTTCTTAGAGCTATAATTCAAAAATGAAACACAAGCAGAATAATATTTTCAATGCTAGATGTAAATTTAGTACGGGCTTTACATAGTAAGCAAGATACAGAATTTATTTAGCTTGTAGAGACATAGATCTTATCTGAAAGCAGGTTTGTTTATACTTAAAAAATGAAGTGACTGAATTCTTTTAATATTTTTTCCAGCTTTAGTACATAAAAGTCCTATGCAAAATCCAAGTTACAACTACGGATATTCAAACCTAAGCAAACAAGATTAAAGATTATATTTTAGATAACCTACTCGTCAGTATTTCAATAGAAAGCTATACCTTGACAGATATTAACATAAAATTTAGCATACAAAATTTCCGACATAAGACAAACAACCATAGAGTTTTTATGCTTTCTATAAATACCTTTATATATACGTAATAATTCAAAACTTTAAATTTTCTCTTGAGGGGTTTTATTTAATTCATAATGGTCATGAGCCCTCCAAGAGTTTTTAAATGTTTTTAGTTATATATACTGTTAGTTATATATATATAGTACTGTTTAGTTATATATATAATATACTGTTAACCACAGCTTTATCTTAAAAATACTTGTTATGTTCTTGTTTTTTAAAACTAGATGATACAATATTACATCATCCATATATTCTACTTAATCACAGAAGATTGTAATGGAAATCATATGAGTCTAAAAGCTTCTGGTTGAAGAAATTATAACAGCTAAGATCTCCAGAGTGAACAAAGAACGCTTTTGTGTAAAGCGTGCATGGTTGTCCATGTGTATTTGTTTTGCTGTTTTGTGGTGTCCTTTTATGTTTGTGTTAAATAAAATGTGCAACTAAAATATCAATAAATCTCATCCTTTCAATGGCAGCAACAAATTAAAAAGATTCTTCCAGTAAAATGTTTTAAGTCAAGTGAAATCTTCACATAGATACCGTAAAATCAGGCATATAACACATACCTATACTTTAGATCTGCTTATTTTTATTTTTTAAATATATTCACCGTATAACGCACACATCCTTTTTTATGAAGAAACCTGAAATGTATGTATGCAATGCTCTTATGTTTTCAAGACATTTATTTGAGGTATTACTCGACTTTTGAAAAAATATAGTACACTTCTAGAAGTAAAACCTTTTAAGTTCATAAGAAATGTCATTTCTTTTAAATAAACGGTATTTCAATATATGCAGAAGTACATTCTTTCCCATTCTCATCTTTTTCTTATATATATTTCAAGCTCTCATTTTTATACTCAGCATATAATGCACACCTGTAAATTTTGATCTAACTTATGTTTGCCATGAAAATGGGGCAGCTGAGTTGCACAGTGTTATTTGTGAATCTGAATGATGACTATATATGCCCTCAGAAATTCTTTATTAACCAACAACAATTCAATAATGCAATTCATAATTCCTTAAAACAACTTCCGAACATATCATCAAAACATCCAAGACATAAAAGTTCAAAACATACTTCTGAACAGATAATACAGGTTCTCATTGACTTAAACCTGCTAGCAAGAATAAGAGTGAATATCAACCTACTGTAAATTAGATTGAGATATTAAGAGATAGTCAAGTTATAACATCTTGTTTAAATATTTATCATACAGGAAGTTACCACCTCTCCGACGACTTCCGATCAGGTGATAAAACATTATGGAAACACGTGATCGCAACTCAATCAGGAACAATCTCTCACTAACCTACCATTCAGCAATTAATATCTAAAAGGATAGAGACAATTTACCTTTTTAGTTAACAATTTATTGTGTTAAAAGTGTGCACTGTATGCCGGATTTTACAGTATTTAGAAATATTTTTAAAAATAGGCAGAAATGCATAAACAAGGCTTTCACTCAAAACCAATTAGATTGCTTTCATTTTCCATAAAATGGCATGTAAAATCTAGAAATAATATGTTCCCCATTAAATACTTAACTTGAGTATAGATAGCAAAAGATCATTCATAAGGAGTAACATTGCAAAAGACATCTCAATCTCATTTAAATACATACACACATTATTAATTTTTTATATGTTGAAAAATCCAAACAAATAAAAATTATGTGATGCACTTAGGCTAAACAGAACATCTTTGAAATAGGAAAAAATTCCAGTAAGGAGGCTGAATATATTCCTCAGTAGCAACTTCTTGCAGCTTCAATAACCCATAAGACAAAGACCATAAGACATTTAAAAACACCTAATAACTGATCAGGTACACAGCAGTGGTTTCCAAACTTTTTTTAACCCATGGACCTCTTTTTAAAGTCAAAATTTGCCAACGAACCCCTTTTTAAAAAAACTTTCCCCCAAATGAAAGACCTACATAAATGCATAGATAAAAAATACAAATTTAAAAAACATTTTTTGTCAAAGAATAACTTATTGAAATTATAACTTTTGCTAAAAATAAAATTTAAAAAAATGAATGACTTTGAACTTGATGAGATGTTACGAATGTATTTATGTCCATCTTAATGTTTCAGAGTAGCGACCGCAAATCCCCATGAGTACTAGTTTTTAGTCAGTTTCTTTCTTTTTTTCTTGTGATGAGGTTTTTTTACGTCACTGAATCCACCTTCCACCAAAATGGAAGATAGGAAAGTAGTCAACAACTTCTGTACAATAGCCCATAATGCAAGATAGGAAATTGGGATCTGTTTTTGTAACCAGAATTTGTGGTATCCTTGCTCAAACATTGGTTTAAGTTCATTCAAATTCACAAATATTTCAGCAAGATGCTCCAGTATTAGTATGGATTCATCTGTGTTTGGGATCTCTGAGTTAGTCAAAGCACAAAAGGGTTTCAACACACATTTGGGAATATCTAGGTGAATTATTGTTGCTTAATTAAATTTCCATAAAAAAATGGATAATTTTTTTTTAACATTAAACCTTGCGCAAACCCCCTGACTTCGTTCAGGGACCCCCAAATCAATTTTAATTTCCCATGGATCCCCAGAATAGTAGTGGGAACCCCTAGGGGTCAGTAGAGACCACTTTGGAAACCACTGAGGTACAGAATCCTTTTTTTCCCATGACTGCAAACCTGCAGATACATTAGAATTCTGTTTAAAAAAATTGTAGAAACCATCAATAGCCATCAACAAAGTGACAATTTTAAATAGGATTTTTCCTCCAAACAGCAGAAAAAAAAGAAAAAAAAACAAGCAACAGCCAAACTCAAATGGCAAAAGGATTAAAACTCATCCCTACCACAAAATAAGACAGATTTGAAATGTATAGCCTTTAAAAAAAGGCTAGAAGTATTTTTTTAACTACATTAAGCTCAATTGTTTTAAGAACTAAGAAAATATATCTGAAACTATCTACAAATGCAAAAACTTTATTGTATCATCTATCACATTATTTTAATAATATTTTCAAAAAATAATGAGAATCAATTTCTCTAGCCCCAGCATATAACATAAGATAATAGTAAACAATAATCACTATCAGTGAATTCAGAACTTACAAAATTTCATGACAATAAAACTGATTGTAATGTGAAGTTAAACCCAAATGTATGAAACAATTGATTAAACTTACTTAGAGGAGTTAATTTCCAATATTATATTTGCAGCATTAACATTTTCATCACATGCTCTTTGTAAGCTATCCAAAACTTCTCTGTAAAATTCTGAAAAAAAGTAAAATAAAAAATGTCGTACATTATTTCCCTTAAAAAAATTCAGGGATGGGAAGGGGGTAAAATAGAACAGTTTAAATTTATAGATACAGTAGCTCTCAAAATCTAGTACATGAAAAAACTGATCAAAAAACAAGTTCACAAAAAAATTAACCAGAATTTTTTTTTCCCATTAAAACCCATCCTTGCCTAAATATAATTAAATTGTGAACTTACAAAACATTAATTGGAATGAAAGAAACTTTAAAAGTCATATGTTGTTTATTCATAAGTTTAATAACTGCTAGATTCAAATTCATATGATTCCACCCAAATCAAAATGTAGAATAGCAATCCCACTGCAAGTGCTAAAATGTTAATAACATTCTTCATAATACAATATCAATATTGTTTTTTATATCTCAATCTTGATATAACTGAAATTATAAAAACTATGTCCTATTCTAAAATAAAAGTTTCATTTTTTTAATTTAAAATAATAATGTAATTTTCTTTTCCTTAAAATAAAGAGAGAAAAAATTATCACGCTTAACAGAAATTATTTACACCCAACTGTTTTTTTTTACACAATAGATATGTTCCTCTGAAAACCATGCAAAAAGAAAAACCATGTAAAAAAATACATGCGACATACAGTAAATTTGTGAATATGCTCCATTTTAAAAAAATCATGCAAGTTGAAAAGTCACTAAATATTTTTCCAAAAAAAGTAGTAACAAAATTATGCTAGATATTTATAAAGCAAAAACAATTCATTTCTATGACAAAAAAAAAATTAATACCAGTGTACAGTGAAAATTCACAGTCAATAAGTATTTACAACATATAAAAATTCAAATTTAGAACAAAACTTCTAACAACTATTCCTCGCTACTGGATAACAAGCATGCACGTTAATTATGAACTGGATCAAAAATGCTATGATCAGTAGATGTGTTGCATATGTCTATCACAGGCTTTGATTCAAATGAATTCCATTCATTATTAACAGCTTCTGTAGGATTTTTTTTTGACACAAAGTTGGTTATTAGGGGCTGATTTTTGGTTTTTCCAGTTGCTTGTATAATACTTGATATCCTGCTACACAAAACTTAAGAGAATTTTAATGTACGCTTTATGTCATAATCATGAGTAAGAAAATGTTTTTCAATACTTGTAACAAATTTCAAGCCCTCACGAACTAAACCAGCTATTAATAGCTTAACTTCCCCTTTGACCTCATCCCTATTGATTTCTTTATTGTTATAAACTGTAATAAATTCAATCAAATTGTCCTCATCCTTAAACCCCCGAATCACCCAATTTTTTAAAAATTGTTGCTAGGACAAAAATTTTGCATAAAATAAAATCGTTAAATTCATGTACCATGTTATTTTAAAATCATATAAAAGAAGACCATGTAAAAAAAAGAGTTGGGTGTACTTGCTTTATCAGTGGTCATCTTAGATCAGACCAACACAAATGACATGGCCGGCCACTTCAGAAACCCACACGCGGAAACCGGGTCTGAAGTGACCAGGAAGACCACGAGGAGAGAGTATCAAAAAATCGTGCAGCAAGCACTTGTGGACCCCACAGTGACTCGTTCCACGATACGAGCAGACGTAGGCATAGCAATTGTTCCACAAACAATTTCCAAACACCTTGCAGAAGCAAATCTTAAATCCAAGTGCCCTTTCGGTGCACTCCCTTTAACACCAGAACATCGGCAACTGCGTCTACAGTGGTGCCAAGCCAGATCAATGTGGAATGTCACAGATTGGCAAAAAGTTGTGTTTAGTGATGAATCCCGGTTTGTTTTGGGGACAGATGATAACCGTGTATGGGTGTGGAGGCACCCTGGTGAGTGGTACAAGTCCACCCACGCTGTTCTACATCACACTGCCCGCACAGCTGGTGTAATGGTCTGGGGGGCCATGGCCTATGATAGCCGGTCCACTTTAATTGTGATGCGTGGAACCTTAATGGGCCAACGTTACGTTGATGATATTCTTCGACCCCATGAAGGAACTTTCCTAAATGGTCTCCGAGGGGCAATTTTCCAGCAAGATAATGCTCGTCCGCATACAGCAAGAGTTGCTCAAGACTTCCTACGTCATTTTCAGACTCTTCTATGGCCGGCCCGCTCCCCCGATTTGTCCCCTGTAGAGCACGTGTGGGATCAGCTAAAATGTCAGATGCCATCGTGTCACTCTGTACATGGTATAGAGTTGGCTGTTCAAGGTTTGTGGGCCCAACTGCTTCAGGACAACATAAGGTGTCTAATCAACTCAATGCCGGACCGTGTGGCGGCATGTATTGCAGCTGGAGGTGGTCCAATGCGCTATTGAAGTTGCCCAGTATTTGTGTCATTGCACACCCTGTATTTGTTTAATTGTCTTGTTTTTGAGATCAAGTGAATCTCTCATCTGCGTCATTATGTGTATTAAATTTCATTTCAATCCGATGCTTTCTTCTTGGGTCGTTATTTTCAATGTTCCTGAGTGTATGTATGTATATTTATAAATATATATATTTGTTTATACTAAAAACACAAAATATTGCATAAAATATTTGCATTTTGTATATAGTTGTATTGAATCTAGCAGGCCACAAAATTATTCAAGGTGGGCCACATGAGGCCCACAGGTTGGTCACCCTTGCCTTAGATCTTTGATATACACTGATAGAGCCAAGAACTATGCAGTCTACACCAAGTGTACTCACAGGCTTGGGCTTCTCAAGAACATATCCTAGTGTGCTTGGGGCTCTCTTTACTGGATTTTATAGTTAATTCATTGTTTGTTTGGGATTTTCTTAGGGTATATAACAGGGATGGCAAACCAGTGGTACGCATGCCATTGATGGCACACCACACAATATTTTGGGCACGCCACCGATCAAATAAGCTTGCATGTTAGTTCAAAATTTACAAAGTTCACTTTGAAGTATCACAAACGCGAGTGATCGGTCACGGGGCAGCGGGGAGCACACTCATTTGTTATTGCCTTACCTTTGTTAAGTCATGGACTACAATTCCTAATGATGCAAAATTTGTCTATGCATAGCATAATCAATTTCAGTGGCACAACTGTATTTTAAAATGTATTTGTGTTATGTTTACGATTCTTAGCAGTTATTTTACAATGCTAGTTTAGCAGAAAAACAAAAAATGCAAGATATTAAGTGTAACAGAGAATTTCAAATTTAGTGGATCGAGAAATATGGCATAATTAGCAAACACAACAGTGCGTGTATGTATTAAGTTCAGAAACAATAGTATGTAGCATATTGTCTGTAAAATGGCATTTTAAAACAAATCACAAATCTTTTTGTCAAAAAGGTGAATTAGAGCAAAAAGAATTAATTGCTTAGAAACTGTTACACAGATGACTCTGATTCAGCATGCATTCTGCTAAATGTTACTAACATCTAATCAAGGGTGTAACTACTGCCATATCAATGATACGGGTCTCATTAGGCATAAGCAAAAAATTGTTAAATATTACGGAGCCCCCCAAAAGAGCCTATGATGTATTTTGATACTGGACCCACAAAAGACTAGCTACACCAGAGCATTTAACAATCCTAATATAAGTTGTTTGTCATCTAATATGCAACAACAGAAGTCACACTGCCGCCCAGCCAGTATGGTGGATATGCCCCTCAGCTTGTAACCAAGTGGGTTTGGGTTCAAATCCTGAGTAAGGCATGGTTGTATCTTCTTCGGGAAAAGAAGTCAGACTTTCACCTGTAATGGATTCCTGTCTCGAATGGAAAGCAGCATACCACTTCTGTTATATGCTGGGATCATCATTTGTAATAAATGTCTATATTCTTCTGTTTGTATAGTATGCTTCTGTTTTACCACTTGTATTTCATATGTATCCCAGGATAAAAAACACACAACAACAAAGTCACACTAAAGTTACTTAAATTTGAATTACACATATAACTAAAAGTTCTAGTACATTTACATACAGTGCAAAATTTTTTTCATAGTAAATGAAGAGTTTTAAGTTGTTAATATTTAGTTTTCTATTGTTTTCCCAACAATCACAAGTCAAAATTATTTGACAGCCTGTCTCTCTATACCTAATTAAAAATTTCTTTACAAAAAATGACATGTTGATCCCTAAGGGTTCGCCACCCACGGTTATATATAGTCACAGACCTGATCTAGCTCTGCTAATCTCTGGGGATGTGCAACAACAGACATTATCTAATGCACGTACAATTCAAAAAGGTAATTTCTTTTACTTGAATAGAAAATATTGTTTAAAAATGTAAAAAATACATATAGAAAAAAAATGTAAGTAAATTTTTCTTAATATAATTCTTAAGCCTTTGTCAAATTAATTGGATTTTCTTGTCTTTTTCCAAGCAAAAAATGTATTAGTTAAAAAAATATTTATTATTGAGATATTGCAATATGTAACATGATAATAATTTTAACATTTTTTTTTATTTTGAATGTAAAAAATACTTTTTAAGGAACATAAAATTTAAATTTAAAAAAATGCCTCACATCATTAAAAATACAAAAATAATTTGAAATAAGAACCTAATTTTGACATTACCTCTTTGAGAAATCAAAATGATACAGGTAAAGAAATAATGAATAAAGCAAACACTGATTGTATTTTGATAAATCCTTACTTTAATATATTTAATTAAAAAGTCAAAATGTTTCGAGAAAAACAAATGTTTTCTGATATTAAGGAAATATATTTTAATTTAATTCTTCTTTTAATTTTTTTTCACTAAGTTTTTTCCTTTTTAAAAACTTATTAGATCTTATTAAACACTTAAAATTGATTTAAATTCTAGAAAAATATATGAGTTATTTTGAAAATTACATCCTTTCATTTTTAGAAAGCATTTAATTTTTGTACCCATTATATATCAGTTTTCAAATATTATGTATTTAATTGGATTCCTGATTTTTAACATATTTAAAAAACTAACTAATATTAGAAATAATTTGGGGCCATTTTCAAACATAAATACTTAAAATACAATTCTCAATAATAAATACAGGAGATTTCAAGCTCTAATACATTAGTTTTAAATATTCTTGAATATTCATAAATGAGGAATTTAATGAATTAGAAGTGAATAGATGAAAATATTAATTACTAATGAAAATGAACTAATTTTTTCACCAAAATTAATTCACACATTAATACGAATACTAATATGTATTTATATGTGATATTTAATTACATAAAAATACATTAAACTATTATGAAAAAGTATCAAAAAAATTTCAAAACACATTGTTTTATTCAGACAAGAAAAATTTACTTACGTGAGATATCATCATCCTCATAATCGCCACCTTCCGCCTCACTTTCACCACTAGCCCCCTCACCAACACTAAGACTCTCATAACGGGAGCTTTCTTGATCACTAAACAATTGCCTGAATTCTGACCATTCATCTCTTGGCTTGCCCCAAATATCGCTGACTTTCGAAAG
This sequence comes from Trichonephila clavipes, assembly GCA_019973935.1. Lineage (NCBI taxonomy): Eukaryota > Metazoa > Arthropoda > Arachnida > Araneae > Nephilidae > Trichonephila > Trichonephila clavipes. Next base: position 149,351 of record BMAU01016507.1, read on the forward strand.
ATCTTCCCGTTCATCGTTCTTTTCTTCCCAGATATTGCAAACATATCCATGGCCATTAGTTCCCACCAAACTTTTATCAACAGCTAATAATAGATCAAATTTTTTAAAAAGTAAAAATAAAAAATAAAATATTAACAAAAAAACAGAATAAATAATTCTTAACAGTCCATCTTATGTAACAAATCAAATCTATATAAAAAAGACTTTTATTAAATACTAAGCTGTCATTTAATATACATACCAAAAAATAATTAAATAATAAAAGAAAAAAATTAATATGAAATGAATTAACTGAAACAAGCTTATCAAAAAAAAGTATTCTAAAATTCTTAAAATTTAACTTCATTTTTTAACCTTTAGTTTGAAAAAAAATTGTTTATAATTTCTAAAAATTTATTTTATTTATTTGAAACTTAGCTGCTAATCCATTCTAAGCCACATCCCGAATTCTCAACATGTATTTATGAAAAAGTAAAAAAATATTTTAAAAGGTTTATCAGTACCTAACATTAGGGAAATTAAAACAATTTAAAATGAGAACAAACAAGAAGTGAATAATTAATTTATTTTACCGGTTAGAAACTTAAATTCATACATGAGCCTCAGTATCATGTTCAATTTCATCATCTAATGAATGTTTCCACCTTCAATTCTAAACTGCACTTGATTTTTAGTTGCATTAACATAGGAAAAAAAGTGCAGCTTAAAATGAACTATGGTAAATATATGAGCGGAATACATTGTACACTCAAGTTATCAAAACAAAAGTTTATATGAAGACACAGAAATTGGACTCAAGTTATTCTTAAAATAATATAATGAATTTTTTTAAAAAGAAAAACAGAATATTTATGAGTGTAGAGCCAGCCTTTAATTCATTCACAAGAATTAAATAGTTTTTACTTGATTATATGTAATAAAGTATGAAATCTTAATGTGAATAAATTGTTTATCCATACCATTTACAGCAAAGGTGTCAAACTCACGGCCTGCAGGCTGCATGTCCACAGCAAACATTTTTGCAACCTGGCCAGTATATATAATAAAACATAAAAATTTCTCCCCAAATAGGAAAGATAGAGGCAGGGAAGAGATGACAAGTGTCAGATCAAAAACATCTTATTTTTCTTGATCTTTTATTCATGTTTATATAATAATGTATTATTCGAAATAAACTTACATTTCTATGAATATTGATTTTTTTTTTTTTTTTTTTTTTGCTGCCCTCTAAAGTTAAACCTTGTTTGTTTAGCACAAGTTAGCCTTTGAGTTTAACACCCTTGATTTACAGTATTTGCATAGCATTTTGATGTATGTGAAAGCATTTGGGACATTTTCTTTAAATGCATTACAATAAATATCATTAACATAAACATGAAAACACCATACAAATGCTGGTGTACTACAAGCTATATATACATGTTGATATGCTTCAATTAATATGTTACATAAGATAAAGAACCAATTACCAGACAATCAAACTTTTGAAAATATTAAATTTTTAAATACCCCAACAAAGGCAACCTGTGTTAGGAATGGGAACAAGCCATTCTTTTTTTAAAAAAAAGATGATTATTTTATTAAATTATACTAATATAGTAATTAATTTCAATGGTTCAACACTATCAAACAAAAGTATATACTGAGACATTGGTAAATATAGTTTGTTTTCAAGCTACTATACTATATGATTTTCAAAAAAAATTATAATTTTTTTTTTATCAAAGTATTCTTATTTTTAAAAAAGTTTGCCCCCTGTATCTACTAGAAATGAATTCTAAAATTTCTTTTTAATAAATGCATACTTAAATGTATACTGCACAATATATGTTCCAAGGAGAAATGCATTTGTATATTAATAAAATCATAAATAACAGTTAAATAGAAATAAGACCAATTTAGCAACTGATGTATAAAGTGTTTTACACATTAATCTAACATAATCAACCATACAGAAAAAAAAATATTGCATTCTACAAGGAGGGGAAATAATAGCAGTTGTGGGGAGAGTATGAATGACAGTAAATATAAGAAAATATTACAAAATTTTCAAGATACCAAAGATAATGTATACATATTGAGAAAATATACTTGAAATAATACATTTTTAAACTACTCATACAAAATGCATAAAATTTTAATTGATTTTTCTAACAATAGATTGAATAATAAATAAAATGTAATTTAAGTAATATGTTGTATACCTCTACTTGACTTATTGTTCTTTGAATTTCTTGTTTTACTTTTATTTTACCTTGAAATCTTAAGATATATATTTTATAAAATAACTCCTAGGTACAGGAACATTATAAAATTTCAGAAAATGCAAGTGGAATTTGAAGTGCTTAAAGAGAAATTAATGAATTACCTTTATACATCTCTTCTAAATCTGAAATTTAATAATTGTTAAATAGATGTGTTTGTCTTATTTTGTGATGTAAAATATTAATTATGAATGAATCTAACTTCAATAATCAGAATTCTCTTGCATCATCCATTAATCAATTTCAAAATTAAATTCTAATATATGAGATTAATCATAATTTTAAAAAATTCTGATGTTAGTTCTAAAATTGATTTAGACATACATTTGTTAGACTTGGTACTTTCTTCAAAATCATCTTCTCCAAAACTGTCATTTTCACTAACTTCTTCAGCCTGTAATCTTGTGAGCGTAGGCAGAACTACAGAATTATCAATAACTACCTAATAAGAATAAATCAATTAAGGTGTCATGTTTATTCAACAAATCTATCTAAAAAAAAGTTCTTTAAAACCCTTACAAGGTTTGTATGAAAACCCTTCATTAAAATATTCATTTTACTTCATACAAAGTGTGACACACACAAAAAAAAGACTGGAGATTTTCTGCTTCTGCTTGAACCTCTTCAAACTGAGGTAAAATCTGTTCCCTTTCAGCAAGATTTAATTGTAGCGAAATAAGAAGTCACATTAGGCCAAATCAGTTGAATAAAGAGGATACCCCTCACAGTAATGTTTTCGCAAGCCAGAAACTACTTAAATAGGACCGTGTGAGCAGATCCATTGACTTGGTGCAACAGCCATCCATCACTTCCCTATTCTGCCCTTTTTTTCCTCCAATTTTTTCACAAAAATGTTTTAGTACTTCAATCTGGTAGCATTGATTAACAGTTTGACAACAGATGTAAGTAGGAACCCACTCATTTTGGCCATGTTTTGGTCTGTAAATGCTGACCTTGGGCGCCCAACAGATTCATCATCTTTCACATTGACCCTTCCCCCAGAAAACCTCTTATACCATTCAAACACATGTGCATGAGACTAAAGTTTCATTTCTTTAAGCCTCGGTTTATATTTTAAATGTTTTTGTGGCTGATTTCTTAAGTTTGACAAGAAACTTGATTTTGATTCGACATTTTTCTGGCAGAATGCAGTTGCACAAGTTCACTCCATGATGCAGTTCTCCCAACAGGTGCAATCAATTAAGGCAAAACTGGGCACATGGATAGAGGTGCGTGGGATGGTGTCACTAAAACAGTTGTTGCCAACTTTACACTATATTTTCAAGCTGCAAACTTAGTCTTTTTGTGTGTGTGTGTGTCACACCTTGTATTCATAGAATTAATTTTACAAATTTAAGCACAACAATATTTACTTACACCTGCTACAAAATGACAAACATTGAAAATTCAAATTAAACAATTTAATTACTGAATAAGAAAAAGAGATTCTAAGTAAATTTCATCAGTAAAATTATTGCTAGAAAAATTTTCTTTTTCTTTTGTTACTTAATATAAAATTTCAGCAATTAAAACAAAATATAAAACAAATACTATAAATTTAAATAATTTATCATTGCCACACATTTGTGTTTATTATTAGAATTGGTATAAACATCTATTTCTGATATTGTTACATCAGATATTTTACTCATAAACAAGTAATATAAAAAAAATGTAAGTCAATTCCAAATTTGAAAGGATGAATAAAAAGTATTTTATTAATAATTGGAAAATTCAAACAAGATCTCTCTCTCTCTCTATATATATATAAAACACTTTTTCACATAGTATTTTATTACACTATACTATATACATATATATATAGGGAGAGAGTGAATTAATAGTAGGAATTGGAAAAAAAGAACATTGTTGTAACAATGCACAACTAGTTTGATTGAAAAAGCGACATTGTCAAACCAGTTTTGTCATTGTTTTAACACTTACATTAATGGAGTTGAATCTAAGTTGGCATTGAAAACTGGTAATTAAAGTAATTAGTTTAATTAATATTTGTAAAAACTGTATTAACATCAAGTGTCATCCACTACAAATTTTAAAAAATTTATTTGAACTTGATTAGATGAATAGAAAGTATTTTATAAATGATTAAAAATTTGAACAAGATAAATATATATATGTATAAACTAGCTGGTATACTCGTTCTTCGCTTGGGTGAATTGAAAAATTAAACAATACGAATTGAACGATAAAGAAGTTTTTAATGAGTTAATCTTACATGAATTGCAAATTAAACAAAAAAAAATCTTTTTGGATATCTCAGCTGAACAAAAAAAACCATTTTTGTTAAATTTTAAGTCTCTAGATCTAATAACTGATAAAAAGGATTTTTTTTTTAACTCCCCATTACCCTCTTGTGGGTCGATTTTTGAAAACCCCTCCTGAAACTCTCCCTCTGCTCAGCGAAAGTAACATGTTACAAATTTTGTGTAATGAACGCTTAAAATAGTGTATATAATTTATATCTGGAAGTGTAATACATTAATATTACTTTCTGCTGTATTTATTTTATGTTAAAATTGTAATATTCGCAAGCAACACCGTTCCTTAAATTATAATAGCGATTCAATGGAAACAGCGAAATGTTGGCAATAGAGTCAAGTTGGCCACTGTCTAGCTACTTTCATAACTCAAGCTTTAATTAGAGCTTTGGGAAAGATTAGACTTACACTTTTGAGGCATAATTCGTAGTAGGTACTTTTTCTACACTTCCAAAAAATATAGTACAATAGTTATTATAATTTTTATACTTAAGAAATGCAATACCTGCTTGTTTAATTAAAATTATAGCATTATAATTAACTACTAACCACAAACAAATTACGCAAATTTGTCCAAATGATGTAGTGTGAAAGTCAAAGTTTATCTAAGAAGCAATAAAAGTATTTATTTTGATATAAGGATCAATTTGTTATAACAAAATGTGCATAGTAAAATCATTTTAAAAAAACATGCATAGAAATAAATTATCAATTATTGTATTTATGGTTCACTCTTTTGGCGATAATGGCTTACACATGAAAAAATTCAATAATAGCTATTCAAATAAGAAGAGATTTAACACAACTTCTCCCTTCGAAATCTAGTTTTATTCTGAAATAAAAAAAATATTGATTACACAGATCAAACAATTAAATTAAAAGCCAGCGCCTGGCATAGACAAAACAAAAAGGGAAAGTTTTGCTTCACACAAAAAAGATAGATATATGCTATCACAGTTTTTTTTGCAGGTGGCAGAATTTTTTCCTACTTACTTGACAATTATCGTTATATTTTGGACACTTAACACAATATCTTTACAAATTGTAGCCTTCTGATGTATAAGCTATATTATTGTAAAGTTTCATTAAAATTTATTCAGTTGTGTTTGCGTGAAAGAGCAACATACATATACACATACAAACTTTCGTGTTTATATTAGTAAGGATAAATATATATATAGAAAGAGAGAATGAGGTAATAGTAGGAATTGAAAAAACAAAACAAAATATTACAGAAAATAAGAGCATAAAAATCTTTACATACTTCAGGGCCTAAGACACAACCAAAGTTGAGGAATACACGATCACCGATCTTAACTCTATCTGCTAATATACATATTTCGAAATTACAAAAATCACCCACGGAGACTCCATCCCATAAATGACATTGCACAAGTCTAACATTTTTACCTTTAATTGAAAAATGGGACAATTTATCAAACACAAAAATCAGGAATAATTTTCTATAGTTTATAAAATTAAATGAAAGTAAAAATGCACACATACCTATAGTACAATTTTTTCCAATTACTGAATCTCTGATAATTGCATTTTCGCCTATTTTGGTTCCTTGTCCTACAATAACATTTTTCGAAAACCTACAATTTCTGGAAGAAAATAGCAAATTGTTAGATTAATTTCTATAACATAGCAAAAAGCAACAAACTAATATAAATATTTTAAAACCAAACAAATACAGATCAGCTTCATGTAGTACAAGAAAATGCTAATAACCTAATACTACACAAATGGCTAATGTTATTCATTGTTTTTTAAAGAATGTAAAATCCACTTTTTTTAAATAAAATTAAATACAACAATAATGGAGGAAGTTAAACATAAAATATACTAACAATATATATATAAAGAAAGGTACTTATTATATGGGTCATGAAGTCGAACATGTAAAAAACACAAATTCTGACTTATATCAGTTGCTAATATAAACAGGTAGTGATGCTTCTAAATATCGTAGCTCATACCATTTGCTCGGGAGCCCAAATATTATTATCAAATATCAGGAATTTCAATGACATTTGCCTTTTGTTATACTGTTGAATAAACTTTCAACTTTCCACCATTTTGCAGCAACAATAAAAATTTGAAGTCAGCTGATCAACAAGGGAGCAATAAATAATTTTTAACAGAAAAAAAAATTTATAGCAACACTATTTTTGTTTAAACAACATCATCCTACAGACAAAGTAACCAAAAAATGCCACCAGTAGGGCATCACAGTAGGTTGTTAATATCCTTTTGTATCCTAAAGCAATGCATTCTCGAGATCTAGAATTCAGTTTACACAAGCCATACATTTTATTTACTGTATGGGTGATGAAGTGTTGTGTGGTGTCAGAGACAGATGGATTTTAGCCCCAAAACAAGTGTTGATAGATAGCATCAATATAAATGTTTACAAGAACCAAGGAAAGCAGTTGCCAACCCATGGTCCCTTTTCCCAATAACTACCAATTACTCTGAATGAATCTATTAAAATGCAAAATTACAATGGAAATGTTTTGCTTACTTTTTCTTATAAAAGTTACTTTTTTAAGAAAAAGGACCAATGAAAAATAGGATATATTAATTTTTAATTTAAGAAGCATCAAAAATTCACAAACGTTTATCATGTAACGTACTAAATACATAACCAACTTCTTTTAAATGCTTTAAAATATAACATGCTTCAATCTAATACAGCAAAATTAAATAATATAAGGTACCTCTGGCACTTTAATTCCTTTGTAAAAAATGACCAATTATTTTTTGATAACTTCTTGGTCTAGGGCAGGCATGTCAAACACGCGAGTTGCGGCTCGCCATGACTTTTTAAAAAATATTTAAATATCGAGTTTTTTCATTTTAAAAATTATTTGAGGTGAACTTTTTTTAAATTAACAACATATTTACTTGTTACTTATTATTTTAAAAGAAATAGAGAGCAACTTCTTAGTGGACTGAATAAACTACATTTCTCGCACAATATAATACAGTTGCACTAAAAGTTCATGAGGTTAACACCACATTACAAGTCATGTTCCCTTTTCTAAACCATTCTCATAACCTCAGTCTCCTTTTGATCAGATACCTCACACGTCCTATGGGCAGAGGGACTGTCCATTAAAGCCCCCTCTGGAATAGGAGAATATTAGCATGGTGTTAACATTTTTATGACTTAGCAGATAGCACCATAATTTATCGTGTGTGCGACTTTTGTATTTATCTTTCTCCATCTTTAGAATATCCAATTGCGAGACACTAAGAGCATTGTTAGATGTAGTCATAAGACGAAACACAAGATAGAGGGAAGAGTTTGCTCAATCATTTGCAGATGAAAGTGGATTTTGGTAAAACAGGATTAAATCTAAAAAATTATTTAATAATAATAAAAAAAAACCTAACTCCTACTACAATGAGTTAAAAAAGATCAATTGAAGATGAACGTCACATTTTTCATGAAAAAGGGGAACTGCAATATTTTTGTATCCAAAACAGGAATAAAATATGCCTGATTTACAAAAACTCTATTTCAGTTTCTAAGGAGTGTAATCTTAAAAGGCACTATGACACAAAACATAAAACAAACTATGACCAATATGTTTCAAAATTTCGTGAAGAAAAATTGGCGGATTTGAAATCAACTCTTCAAAATCAACAAAATGTATTCATTAAATTTTCTGAAGACAATACAGCTGCTGCAAAAGTTAGTTATATGCTATCCCATTTAATAGCAAGCAGATCAAAACCATTTACTGAAGGTGATTTTATTAGTGAATGCTTAATCAAAGCAGCAGAAGTATTATGTCCAGCACAAATAAAAAAAATTTTAAGTGTTAGTTTAACCCGAAATACTGTAGCTAGCAGAGTTGATGAAATAGCCAAGAATTTGAAAGATCAGCATCATTCAACAATATCAACATTTCAAGCCTACTCGATTGCAATTGATGAAAGTACAGATATACAAAATATTGCTCAGCTGGTCATTTTTATTTGCAGATGCACTGTTAATTTAAAAATAAATGAAGAACTTTTGGAAGTCATTCCTATGCATAATACTACCACTGCCGATGATATTTTTGATGTACTTGTGGAAAAGTTGTAAAAAAATATAAGTTACTTGGATAAGATGGTTTGTCTTGCAACTGATGACACACCTACCATAACCGGTATTACCAAAGGAGTTGTTGCAAGATTAAAAGAAACATGCAAACAACCCGGATACAATAATTTTGAACATTTTCATTACATTATTCACCAACAAGTGCCATGCTCCAAAGTTTAAAATATCGGGCATGTTTTAAAAATTGTCACAAAAACTGTAAATTATATTCGAGCACATGGACTAAATCATCGTCAATTCACTGCATTTCTGGAAAGACATAGAAAGTGAATTCACCGATCTACCATATCATACAGAAGTTCGATGGCTTTTGAGTCATAAAGTATTATACGGTTTTCCAAACTTCTGGAGGAAATCATAATTTTCTTAAAACAAAAAAATACGAATGTGCAGAATTAAAAGATGGGCAATAGCTTAAGGACCTGAATTTCTCAGTTGATATCACAAGTCACCTTCATCAACTTAATCTTAAGCTTCAAGGCAAAAATAATCTTGAAACAACATTTGATCACATTAACACTTTTAAAACAAAACTTATTTCTTTGGTGAAAACAAATAGAAAAAGAAAACCTGTTTCACTTTGAAAGCTGCCAATATTTATTCATTAAATTGCCTAAATTAAAATTTACAGAATATGCTCACCAAATTAAATTGTTAGAAATAGAATTCAATTGAAGATTTTCTGATTTCAAAAGCTGTAAATTATAATTTCGTCTTTTTACTTCCCCTTTATTTATTGACATTGAACTTATTGATGAAAATTTACAAATGGAATTGATTGAGATCCAATGTGATTCTTTGCTGAAGCAAAAGTTTTGGAAGATTCAATTCCAGATTTTTACACATATTTATCAATAGATCAATTTCCTAAGATGTTATCCTTTGTTAAGCGTATAATAGCTATGTTTGGAAGTACTTATTTATGCCAGCAATTATTTTATTTAACAAAAAAACAAAAATTCAGAAAGGTCAAGATTAACCGATAAACATTCATCATCAATTTTAAAGATCGAATCAGCTCAGCATATTCAACCAAACTTTGATGATTTGCTTTAAGAATAACAGTGCCAAACATCTTCTAAAAAGTAATATTGAGACTGGGGCATTCTTGGCTGGTAAAAATACACTTATTTTAAGCTGTAATATCTGTATACTTATGTGCCTGTGAATGTAAAAAAATCACATTTATAAATATAAATAATTATGTGTGAGCAATTAATAGCTATTATATTTTTCAGCCATGGACTTAACTTTAGGTACAACTTGCATAAAGTTTACTGGAATATAACTTTTAAACTTTGTAGTCCTTGATAATATATCCTTCGATGCAATAAATTTTAAAAAAATAAAAAAATTTGAAAAGTTTAATTTTATGATTTAAATGTTATTTAAAACTTTTATGAAGATAATGTGCAATATCTAAAAGTTTTAAATGTTTATTTTTAAAAAAGTATTCATTGTATTGGAAATAATTAAATTTTGTAACCTGTAAGATATATATATATATGAGTGCTATAGGTAGATTTTCAGAAAATGCTTAGGAATTCACACACACATAAAAACTCATTTTAAGAAAATCAAAAATAAGGATATTTTTCATCTTGATTTAAAAAAAAAATTATTTTTTTAATAAATATTTGAAGTCAATAGGATTAGTGTGCTTTATTTTGTTACCTTTGTTTTTCTTTTAGTTTTAAATTATTGCTGTTTAGATTTCATTGTAAGCTTCCCAAACACATGTGTCATCAACGATTCACAGTATCTTCCATATAAAACACTAATATTTTATACATTAATTTTTTACTACTTTTATACTTCACTTTGGGCACTATGCTTGCATGATATTATAGCATTATTTAGATTAATTTATTAGATAAATATGTAGCTGAAAAGTCTTGTTAAAATTATAAAAATAAATCTTTCTTTTAAATTGTCTTGCATAGCTGTTTAAAATTAATTTTAAAAACAAAAAAGAGAGTACAGTGTTCAAAATTTTGTCCCTTTAAAAGGGGGGGGGGAGTAGTATTTTGCTTAGCAAATTAAAATTCAATTTTCCACCTTTCTCTTTTTAGAATTATAAAAAAATAACACAGCAATAGAATTAGTGAGGTATCTTTTAATTTTTAAGACCAAAATTTAAAAAATGCAAAATTTGTAGCATTTTAAAGTTTTGGTAACCTTAAATTCTTAAATAATAATTTTTATTATAACTTTTATTTTCGTTTTTTATATTAAAAAAAACCCTTGGCATTGAGTCTAATAAATGCATAATATAATCATTCTACAAATCATATTTTATTAATTTTTTCAACATTGAGAACATGCAGCCCCCGACTTAATATAAAATAGGTCATGTGGCCTGCAATATCATATGAGTTTGACATGCCTGGTCTACGGTCTTTGCTTTCTATATGACACTTTGACATATTCATTTGTCAAAAAGTCTTCTTCACAAGAAGTCTTCTTTTGAAAAGGAGTTCAACGAATTCTCTCTCTGATTGTTTTGATGAGAGTTGGTGTTCTCACCAAGGAAGGACAATAGCATCCAGTATACTTTTCAGTACTTTTGGTCTCAGAAAATCTCTTACTTGTTCAATAAATGAATAACCTTTAGATGTCTAAATGTTTAAAAGCCTTAAAACATCTGACAAGCTTTTGATGCACAGAAATATTTGTAGTGTGCTTCTTGTTTAAAGCGTCAAAGATAAGACTAATTTATAGCACCATGCATGAAAGACAACAATTTTTTAAAAAAGTATTGAAGACTATCTCGAATGATGAAATTTAAAATTGTCTGCTGCGTTTGAGTCACATTAGACCAGCGATACTCAATCTGAGGAACACCGATCATTCTTGAGTAGCCCGGCCATGGCCCATTGTTCTGAGAAATTTACTTATTTAAGAACAGCTTTTTAAAAAATTTGGTGGAAAATTCTTTGTCAAGAAATCAAATATATCAATTTTGCTTTTTGCTGTCACTGTCATAAGGGTACAAATAGATATTCTGTTTCTATTAGGAATGGTTATGGTTAGTGATAACAGACAACAGTGGATTAGCAACAAATTTATGGATGGAACTAATTTTTAACTATCTTTTATATCTTGTAAGCGAAAAATATTCAAAGAAAATATACCGTTTCAAGACGATTGGGAGGTTGACTATTTTGTAGAGAAAAGCAAACATGGATCAGTAATTGTTTGATTTGTCATGAAAGTGCTGTATTTAAAAAATAATAATAAACAGAAATCATTCAATGACACTTTTCCTAGAAGATCTCTTTCAAGAGGCGATAAATAGACTTTCTTGAATAATCTTTGCAACAGCAACAAAGTGTTTTCTCAGTAGTAATATCACAGCATTAACAAAGATATCCTATGAAATTTGTTACATTATTGGTAATCATATGAAACTGTTTACTAATGCAAAAATTATGAAGGAGTGTTTCTTAAATGCTTCTGATTTAGTGCTAGTGTCAAAAATAAAAATATATTAAAAATAATAATTAAAAAAAACAGGAGTTATAATATTTTGATCAATTTTCCACATTTTAAAGCTTCTATGTTATCTTGGTCTTAAAGCATTTCTCCTTCCTCCTCCATTTATCCTCATGTTGCGGCCCGCGTGAAATACTAAGCATATTTTTGTGGCCCAGCAGAAAAAAAAAGGTTGAGTACCCCTGCATTAGACAATTTCAAATTTTTGTATGAAAACTTATGGCACTAGGCATACAGGTATAAAATATATATAAGGTACAAAAATAATATTTAAATTAGGAAATAAAATCTGTTTTAATACCTTCCAACTTCAACATTATCTGCTTTGTAAACATTATTAGCGGCAGAAATATATTTATTTCCCGAGCCCAGGTGTTGATGATATTCAAATAACTCAGGTACGAAAGGAAAAGTCCATCTTGACATAATATCTTGGCTATAGTAATAGAAAAGAAAACATAAAATAAAAGATATTTATTGGAATAAATGCTTTACATAAACTATAAAAATAAATAAAACTTAAGGAGAAAATTTTTCTTTACTATCAATCAAGTTACAATAAAGTATCAATACCCAAAGAATTGTTAAGTTCTTTTTTACAACTATGTCTACTAAACAATGCAAGCTAATACTCTTGTTGCATATAGAATAAAGCATAAACTGCATACTTGCTGATTAACTTCAAAAGGTTTATTACATTTACCCCATAGATATAAATCTTGTCCTTTAACTAATGATATAATAGAACAAATTATCTCAACCTTGTAGTATTTTCCCCATCCTTGTATTACCATCATACAAAGTAATAATCCTTCCATAGATACAAAATTAGTTGTATCTACCATCCCTCAACAAGACAATGATGGTATCAAAGCCAAGCTCCTGAACATAAAGAAGCCAAAATTTATTAAGGAAATACATGCCATTATCATTAGTGTTTGGACCCTGGGGAAAATGCCCATTGAATGGGGAACGACTCGTTACTTCAAAGTAATTAGAGAATATCAGTGTGGATTTCAAAAAGAAAGATCAACTTCAGATCAAATATACAGCATTAGACAAATTCTTCAGAAGACCAGAAAATATAATATAGATATTTATCATCTTTTATTGACTTTAGAATAGCTTACAATAGCATCATTAGAGAGAAATTGTATCAGGCAATGTTGGAGTTGTTAATCCCTAAAAAATTGATTAACCTGATAAGAATGGCAATCAACAGAGTAAAATGTAGAGTAAAGTTGGGGTCAAAATTATTGGATGCATTCTACACTGAAAAGGGACTGAAACAAAGAGACTCTCTGTTATGTCATCTGTTTAATATTGTACTAAAGAAGACAATTACACTCTGGTATACAAACTTTGAATACACAAAAATTTTGTTAAATCCAAACAGCTCCTAGCATTTGCAGACGATATTGATATTGTGATAAGAATTAAGGCAGCTGTAGTAGAGGCTTTCAGTGTACTTGAGAGAGCAGCAAAAAAATAGGATTGATGGTCATTGAAGAAAAAACTAAATTCATGGCAATAACAAACAGAATCTCAAATCTACGACCGCTGAAAATTAATAAATATGAGTTTGAACAAGGGACTAAATTTAAATACTTAGGTACAATTATAAATAACAGTAAACTCAGTGGCACAACAGCCAATGCGGGCCAAGGCCTACTGTGCCCATCTCAATATATGTGACCTTGGGCAATAAGGTGCATGAGCAAATATTCTGGTCAAGTCGTCAATCTGACATGAAACCCCTAGTGTTTAGTTTCCAAGCAAATCTGGTACTTCTTTATTGACCCACTGAAGGGATAAAAGGCTGAGTCAACCTTGCCCAGCCCAAGATTTGAATCCCTGACATGTGGTGTGGAAGCGTGATACACTACCACTGAGCTTCATAAAGAACACTAATGACATAAAAATTGAAATCAAAAATAAGATCAAGATGACTAACAGATGTTATGGATTGTGAAACCAGTTTAAATCTAAAAACATAAGTAGCAGAACAAAAATACAGCTATACAAGACTCCAGTAGAGGCATGCTTGACCTGTGGCCCAATTGAAGTTTCTAACTGTCTATATTATCTTAAGACTATTAGACTATCGACGTTTGAATAAAAAAAATCGTGTTTTGATCCACCTCTCCTTGTGCAATTTTTTCTGAAATATTTTTTTTTCATTTGACTTCCAAGAAATAAGAAAATAAATATTTAGATATTGAGCAGGAAAAAAAAAAAATTTGTCAAACAGTGTAATAATTACGCTGCTGTTCTTTTTTGCCTAATTGCTTTTGGCATTTGAAATAAAAATTTTGAAAACCTAATACTAAATCAATTTTATGCAGACATTCTGTAACACAAGTATAAAATGTGAAGATGTTACGCAGATAGTTGTTATACTACGTAACATCAGATGCCAGAACAAAACCACTGTAGATAAGAACTTTGTAGGTTAGGAGATATTCTTCCACCAACAAGTGCAATCTGGTCGACTTAAAACTTTGTTGTGATTGTAATCTGTAATTGTAATCCAGGTAAAAGTAAATTTAATGTTTTTGTTTGATTATATCAATAATTATCGTATTTCTTTCTATTAGATATTTATTTGCCATGGCTGAAAGAAAAATTAAAAAGAAAAGAAGACTTGAAGATGAAAACAGACAGTTTCAGATTGAATGGGAAAATATGTACATTTTTATTCATGCCCACTCATTGACATATAAATTTGTGCACAAAGAAATAATTGTGGGATCATAATGGAACTTGGCATGATACATGTCCGGTAGATATGCAAATTATTAAAAATGCAGCATGATTGCACCTTGCATAATGCCACTAGAGGAAAGGAAATGCTGCAAAAGAAACACTGAGGTAGACATGCCATTAAGCCACCTTCGATGACAATATCAGAAGCTGTCAGAGTTCAAGAGGGATGAATCATTGGGATGTTGGAAGCTGGGTGGTCAGCTCGGTGAGTAGCTGATCAAGTAGGCCATTCTGATTTGACTGTGAGGAAGTGTTGGGACCAGTAGACCGAAGAGACATCATTTACACGGTGACCAGGCTCAGGATGCCCTAGACAGATGGGTCATCAGGAAGACCATCACATCATACGACATACACGTGTATAGCCAACTGCCTCATTGGCCACTAACCAAACGCAGACAGCACCTTTTTCAAGGACCCCTCTATCTTCCCAAACCATCGGAAGGCTCCTGGCTGAAGGACATCTAGAATCGCGGCACCCATTACATGTGCTGCCAATGACACCCACCCACTCATGATATCATTAGAAGTGGTGTCGCACTCGACGAGATTGGACTGCAATGGAATGGAACCAGGTTGTCTTCCGCAATGAATCTAAATTCAATTTGAGCAGTGATGACAAGCTTGTTCATGTGTGGAGGCCCCATGGTGAACGTCTCAATCTTGCCTTCTCTTTACAGTGACACACTGCTCTTACAGCTACTGTGATGGCATAGGGTGCCATTGTTTACGATACATGGTCTTCCCTAATATTGACCCTAGGCACAATGACAGCCCAGTGGTACAGCCATGACCTTCACTCATATGTGTTGCACGCATGGCAGAGAACCCAGGAGCCATTTTTCAACAAATCATTGTACAGTCACACACAGCAAGGATGTCTCTGCCACATTACCACCCTACCCTAAATCTGCATGATCCCCAGATTTGTCAACAATCAAGTATATCTGGTATCTTTGGGACAGGAAGTTGGGCAGACTACAAGCTAGAGGTGCAACTGTGGAATGCGAGATGTCTAAGGACATGATACGGAACATGTATGCTTCAATACTCACTCCTATCACATTGCACATTCACACTAAAGGGGGTCCAACAGAGTACTAAAACTTCCGTTAATTTGTACTTTTTTCAACAATAAATTATCATTTTTCTTTGATTTTCTAATCACTTACTAATGTCAAGGTAGTATTTACATAAGTAAAATTTTGTTTCATTTTGACAACTTTTTCTTGGTGCGCAAATTTATATGGCAATGAGTGTAAAAGACAATGCTGATGTTTGATTTGTCTTCATTCAATTTCAACTGTAAAATGATGCAACCTAAAAGGCACTATGAACAAAAACATGAAGAAATTCATAAACTTACTGTTAACAAACAGAAAACTAAGTTACAATCTTTGAAGAACATTTTGACATCTCAACAATACATATTTCATAAGCAAACTTCCCAATCAAACGGTATTGTCAGTGCTAGCTTTCGAGTATCCCACATTATTCCTAAACATATGAAGCCTTTTACAGACGGTAATTGTCATTCTATCTAATTGCCACAGGGGAAGAAATATATCCAGAAAAACTGAATCTCTTTACTAAATTAGTATGTTAGGTCAAACTGTAGAAAGAAGAATAGAAAATATTTTGAGTGATTTTTGCAATGCTAAACACAATTACATCAAACTTTGTAAATTTCTCACTGGTTCTGAATGATATGTCAGATATAAATGATACTACTCAACTTGCTATTTTTATTAGAGGTGTCGATAGTCAAATGAATATTACTAAAGAACTACTCAAACTTGTGAGTTTGAAAGGTGCCACCATCAAAAGAGATAATAAAGATGCTGTCATAAATTGCACACAAAGTCATCAGAGAAACCTTGTAAGGGGATGCAGCCCCTTCAATGGTTGGAAAAAATGTTAGTGCTGTTACATTAAATTTTCGATCTCATAAAAGCTTTAGGAAACAGTTCAAATTATTTTGAAATGTTCATTTGTCATTGTTTTTTGCATATCGAGAATCTATGTGTACAAGTGTTAAATTTGTCTCATGTGATGAAAGTTGTCAAAAATAATTCATTCAATTAAAAACAATCCATTGAAGCATTGTCAATTTCAAGGATACCTTAGGGAACTGGAATCTGAATACAGCTATCTCAATTATTACACAAAATTGGGTGGTTAGAAACTGCTTATTGTGCAGAAACTGCTAATTGCGATTTTGGAAATTAAGGGAAGAAACTGAAACTTTAATGAACAATAATGGTTATAATATAAGTGAACTTTTGGATGATCAATGGCTTCTACATATGTTTTCTAACAGATATAACAATGAAACTGAATGTGCTAAACCATAAGTTACAAGGTGAAAATAAGATGTGATTACCGATTGTTATCAAGATGTAAAAGCCTTTGTAGCAAAGCTTCAGCTTTATGAATCAATTGCAGTCAAACAATTTGATTCATTTCCCAGTGTTAAATGACTATAAAAGTGACCACTCTATGGAAATCGGAAAATTATTTGAAGAATTTAACACTAAATTCTCCTACATACAAAAGTTAGAGGAAATGTTTACAATATTTTTAGCTCCATTTAGTATAGAGGTGGAATCAGCACCTCCAAATTTACAAATAGAGCTAATAAATTTACAGTCAAGCATCGAGCTAAAAAGCCTGTGCAAAGGGAATAAGATTGAATATTATCAAAATATATCCTTGAAGATAAATTTCCAAATTTAAAATGTGACTAATTACCAAATTTAAACGTTATTTTGACTATACGCATAATATTAGCATTTGGAACTACGTATCATTGCAAGTCATTTTTTTCCAAATTAAACTTGGTAAAAACAAAGTATTGCAGCAGGTTGTATGATAAAAACATGACCAATCAACTACGATGCGTGTTGACCGTTGATAATAAAAAAATCTCAAGTAAAATACAAAAACAATAAGATAATAAAATATTTTGAATACTTTGTTTTATTTTGAGATGTGCGGCCTACCTCAGTTTAGTTAATTTTTACTTTGCCCACCAACCGATTTGGGTTGGGCACCCCTTCTCTAGTAAGACCAATTGTTTTATATGGTAGCAAATGTTGGACAATTAACAGAGAAGACAAATAGAAACTATGACTTTTGAAAGAAAAATCTTAAGGAAAAATTTTGTGGCAGCTAGAGAAAATGGAATTTGGAGAATACAATACAACCTTGAACTTCAATTAAAATACAGAGAACCCAACATAGTCAAAGTGATCAAAGCTTTCTAAATAAGGTGGCAGCGACATGTATTCCAATATAGCGATGAAAATCCTGTTAACTTTTCAAACTCCAGAGGGGAATAAAAAAGAGGAAGAGTGAGAACAAGATGGATGGATAAAATAGAAAAGTGATCGAAGGACTTGGGAGTTAACTGATTGAAGAATATAGCATCAAATAGATCAAGATGGTGTAAGCTGACTGAGAAAGCCTTGGCCGGTAACCAGCTGTACTGCTTGGAAAGAAGAACAAACAAGAAATTGTCATGTGTGTCATGTGTCTTTTCATGTGTGTATTGAAACCCCACAAATAACAGCAAAGCATTTTAAAAAGAAAAATTTCAGATCAAAAAGATTCCAAAATAATATTTTAATTTAAAACTCAATTTTTTTCTATCCATAAATGCCATTATTCTACATATATTCTATGCTTACGGTAAAATCCAACGTATATTGCACTTTTAACATAAAAATAAGATTCTAATTTACCAGTGGGCATTATACATTGGGTATAAAAATAATAGCTTCAAAAATAAAAAGAGATGAGCATAAAGAAAATTAGACTTCCACATAGATTGGAATACTGTTTATTTTAAAGAAATGGCATACCTTAAGAACTTCAAGAATTGTAATTCTAGAAACACATTTTTCCAAAAGCCTCAAACAAATGAGTACAAAACATAAAAGCACTGCAAACATACATTTCAGCTTTCTTCGTAAAAAAGGAGGTGCAGGTTATACAGTGAATATACATCAAAATTAAGAGATGTAGCTTCAAAGTATAAATGCACATTATATGGCAGTGAGCTTTATATGCCAGACCTAACAGTATATATTTTCTATCTATTTGTATACTGCAAAATACCGTACTTACTCGAATCTAAGAGATAATCGATCATATTGAACAAGATATTACTCTTAATTGATATTACAAAATTTGAAGTTTTGAAAGTTTGAAATTCCTGCATACAGAGAAATACTTACATTAGAATTGTAAAATATTAGTGAAAGATTTTATAATTTTGATGTGCCATTTGATAGCATTTAATGGCACTAAAACTTCATAGCACATATTTTGCTAAACATATAGTGAGAGAAAAATAGGACTATCAAATTAATTTCTGTTAATCCAAATTGGCATAGTAAAAAAAGATGTAAGTCAAACTAGTATTTCTAACAAAATAGGTAATAAAAATTGCACAAAACACCAAATGACTAAAATCACTAAATTTCCAATCAGCCAATTGTAGAAAAAAACAGGCTGAAAATTAAATATCACCAGAACCCACTTTTTCCTTAATAAGGCACAGAAAATATGTTGGCTAATAAGAAAACAGGTAATTTAAAAACACATAAAAATTAAATAGGAAAAATTAAAGACAAACTATTTTATAACAAAATATGAAACTCAAATTGCTGCTGATTTTAAGAGTATATATAACGTAAAGAATTAATATTAGAACATACATATTAGGTCTAATATGAATGCAAATGTCCATACACTAAGACAGTGTTTCTTAAACTAGGAGTCACACCCCCAAATGGGGTCACGTGACTTGTAGCTGAGATAACCAAAAATTTTACAATTTTCGATATACCTTTTTGCATAAAGTAACTTGTGTGCTAGGAATTTCCAACAATATCTGTGAAACTGCTATACAGAATCTTTTAACCTTTTTCTACAACTTATTTATGTGCGACAACATTTTCATCTTTAAATACCATGAAATCTAAATATTGAGGAAATGCTTCATATAGCAGCATCAACTATTATTCCAAGATTTGATAACATAATTAAAAATAATGAAGCATGGCCTTCCCATTCAGGGGCATAGCTACCACTGTATCAATGATACAGGGCTCCCAAGCTACAGGGCCCCCAACATGTATAATATCCAGACATTTTCAAATAAGTTTTATCAATGCGATCATTTTTATTTTCAAAAAAAGGGCCCCCAAGAAATTTTGATACAGGGCTCACTTAGAACTAGATATGCCAATGTTCCCATTGATACTTAAATCTTGCACATGCCATTGTTAAAAAAAGTGATGATCTTAGAAGTGAATTCAAAATGGCCACACTAAATAAACAGATAATAGTTTATGTATAGTTTACAGTGTAATTACACAATATTATGATTCTTATTTTGTTCCCTAATTAAAATTTCTATATCATTATATTCAAAGTAAAAACTTATTGTGGATGTTTATTACTGCAAAAAACAATTACACTACAAATAAAAAACATATAGAAGTAGCCAAGCATGTGTAAACTTTGTGCAATGCTTATGGGGTTGAACAAAATTTTTGTACAAAAAATGGGGTAATCACTCCAAAAGGTTTCAGAGCCCCTGCACTAAGAGATGCCATTTAAAATATGTTTTGACAATTACAGAAATTCTTCAAAAAAATTAAACAGAGCAAGATCATATTTTTCTTTGAAAGAGTTATACTTCTTTTAGATATAAAAAAATAAAAGGTTCAATCCTTAACAAATAAAATTAAACTCGTTTTTTACACATTCTCCACACATAAAAGAAAGCAAAAGTAAGGAAAATGTCATTTCATAAACAAAACTTTGCACTTTATTAAATTTTCTTTATCCATTTATCTATAGCAATTACTCAATCTGTGCAAAAATAATTTAATTCTCCTCAATTAACAACTATGAATGGCAATTCACTTCCTATATGCATAGTTATTTTAAACCTTTTAGTTACTGTTTTAGTCTTAACGTGAAATCCGGCATATAACATGCACTTTTAACACAAAAAATAAGAGTGAGATTTACGAGTGCGCATTATACACTGGATATGAAAATTAGAGCTTTAAAAATAAAAAGAGATAAGCTTAGAAAATAATTAAGACTCCTACCTAGATCAAAATACTGTTTATTTAACAGAAATGACATTTTTTTATTAACTTAAAGCATTGTAGTTCAAGAGGTATACTACTTTTTTCTAAAGTTTGGAATAATACCTCGAATGAGTGACTTCAAAACATAAGAGTATCGAATATGTACATTTAAGGTTTCTTCGTAAAAAAAAGAGGGTGTGCATTATATGGCGAATATACCTAAAAACTAAAAATTTCAGCTTGAAAGTATAGGTGTGCATTATATGCCGGATTTTACAACATATGAAATTTAACTATATAAAATTTTAATGATACATTAAATTTACCTAAATGTATTCATTGCATCCAAAATAAAATAAAAATAATTATGAGTTGAGCTAACTTTTTAGATTTCAATAGTATGAAGAAATGAACTCAAATCAATAAGCATTTGGATTCAAAATTTGAAAACAAGAAATAAATAATGCTTACCTTACAGCATCATACATGACCAAATTTGATATATTAGCTCCATATCCTTTATCTGAGATGTGAATATACATTGAGTTTCCTAAAAGCTAAAAATATTCATTTCATTGAACACTATCAGTGCATATTCTTTAAAAAAAAAAATAAGCTCTTACCTTCATTTTAAATTAATAATTCAGAATTGCTCTAAGATATAATATAAACACTCTGAATCCACAAATGACATTTGTGTTTTTACATTGATTATTTCAAAAAGTATTTTAGTCAAATTCAGAAGAAAAATCTTTGCAATTCCAGAAAAAGATAAAACCTACTAAATTATTTTAAATGATAATTAATAGAATGCAACTGTAACAAAATTTAATATTTTTCCCCTCAAAAATGGTGCCATCTTAGCTTCTCTATATTAAATGATTAAAATAAAATCCATTTCAAAAATTAAAGTAATAAATTAAGAGCCATCTACCTGATAATATACACTGTGTGTGTTGAGTTTTATTTACCAAATAATAAAATTAAATGTTAGCTGCTTTTTATAAAACATTATACATCTATATATTATAAAAAGTGTAGAAATACTGTATTTAAAAAATGCCAGATGGAAGTACAGCTGAGGCAAAATGAAGTCATAAGGAATGTAATGAAGTTTATCGAATGAGTGAGTGAGTGATTGTGGAATTTAATGGCGCAAGAGCCAATTTTGGCTAAGCTGCACCAAACACTTGTTTAAGCATTAAAAGTATAAAATCATTAAAAAGTTTGAGTTAAAAAGGAGTTGTAGTAATAAAATGTAAATTCTCAAAATATATTTAACAAGTCAGTTTTAAAAATAAAGGTATAAATAGATTTTAGTGAGGATTTCCCCTACCAAATCCAATACATATGATTGAAAACGTTACTATCTGTATCTGATCGGGTTAACCAGCGTCTGGTATCTACTTTCACTTCTTCCTCATTGATGTCATAGATAAGCATGTCTTCATCTGAAGTGTAAAGGTGTGCTTTTTTTTGGGGTTTGGTAAAGAGTTATTTGTATTTCTATTTTGGGGATAATACTTCCGGTAGGACACTTTTTCCTGCGAGTTTTTGAAGTTTGTTATGCAGCCTGGATGTAGAAGGTATGATATTGGATGCAGTGGTAGTAGTTTCAAACACAGGACTTGTTTCCACTGGTAAAGGTGAAAACATTGATACTATGGATGAAGAAAGTGCTTTATTAGAGACTATTAGATGTGGCAGAAGCAGTATCTATTAAAAGAATAGGTGGTTGAGATTCTGATGACATTGTAACTGCCACAGATGTGGATGGTAAGAGGTATGCCTGAGTTGAAATAGATGATTTGGTAACTGTAGGAATTCTGGAAGACATTGTTGGTTTCGGAACAGATATTAAAGGTTGTAGTAATTTCAATAGCGGGCATACTATTTTTGTAATGGTTTGATTTGTTTGGGTTGTTGTGCTTGAAGTTAAGGATTTGGAGTTTAGCTTTGGAATAATTGTGGGGTTAATAATTTTCTTCCTTCTAAATATGATATATTTTTACGAATTTTCGATTCTTAAATTTACTTTTCTTTCTTCCATTTTGAGCATAGTTTTGAATCGGCAGAATAAGGCTGCAAACAATTCGTGCATTAGTGCTCCAGATTGCAATCTTTGGAAGAATGTCAAACAGACGCAGATCTAGAGCACGCTAATTGACCGCAGCAGGCAGCTTGTGGGTGCCCGAACCTTTGACATTAAAAACAGCGCAAAGGATTCGGAATATACGGGCATATTTTACAGTTTAAATAACCAACTTTTATAGTTTTGGGTAGTGCAGGGCTATTGGACAATAAAATCAAATGTTTAGTTGGTACAGTTGTTGCATTCTTTTAAATTATTATTCTCCGAACCTGAATAACACCCTGATCAGAAAATACATCAAGGATTTCTGCTTCAGAGGTGTACAATAAGTCAGGTTCAGATACAACACCGCGAGATGTATTCAGTGATTTATATGGAGTTATATTGAGAGGAGATTTGAGAAAAGATTTGGCATGTAGAAATGATTTATTTTGAACTGCAGAACTAGATACAATAAGTAGATCACCAGATCATAATCTTTTAAAGGATTTTGGTTCACCACCTATTCCTATGAGAGCTTTATGCATAGCAAAAGATGATTTAATAGACATCTCAATTGTTAATTAATGAAATTAATAAAAATCTAGTATTAGCTGCAATTTTGTCAATGTTAAGGTTGGGTAAAACAAGGCCTTTACCCTGGCACAGCTGCATTGGATCCATAAGCACGAAAAAAAAACTTCATCCTGGCTTGCCTTCATTTACTATGGAGTCTAACAAGGGAGGCAGTGAGCAGGTCATCTGGCAAAAACCAGGCATGGCGCTACCTGGAGTACACCCAGAATATAGTGCTACAGCATCAGGGCAAGGATTCAATAGGTAAACTCAACACCCTTTATCTGTATCACTAACCCTACAGTAATGTCTCTCCAAGGACACAGAAGAGAGGACTCACTCCTGCCTCCCGTCTACAGCAAAGCGTGGGCCAAAGGGAGCGCAAAGGTATCCCCAGGACACCGTTTTCCTCCTTACACGACACCACACACAGTAAACATGCAGGTTGGCAAACTAAAGGTTTTAGTAAAACACAATACATATATCAAAAATAAAAGTAATGGAAAAATGAAACCAAATTAACGCACTACAAAATGAAAATTAAACTGTGTTAATAACAATGAATAACATAAAACAAATCAAAATAAAGAAATTAATTGTTCTAACTACGTATATTTAAAAAATGTCTGTGGTCTCAAAAGCAAAAAAAGAAAAGGGGAAATTGAACGACAAGAAGGGGGGGTCGAAAATAGAGAAGGATCACTAGGGTACCCCAAGTTCATGAAACCCATGTTTACCAAAGATCGTAACCCCTTGGGAAAAGAAAAAGATCTGTTCGAGCATGCGCAGTGGGCACCGCACGGCGGTGATTAAGTTTATTAAGCGAAATGCGAATTAAGAGTTTTCAGAGTGTGTGTGGGAGATCAGACGAGCGAGACCGCGGAATTACGGTGCCCATCGCAAGCGTTCCGACATACTCCCTGAGCAACCGAGTGTGAAAATAAAAGAGTTGTGTCAACATCCTCGTCTGGTTTCCTGAGACAAAAACACATAGGGACCACTCCCCAACATGGTCCATCCAGCCGAGCCGGAGAAGTGAGCCATTCAAGGCGACGTGAGTAGTGGTCTTTTTTGTGTTTTTATTATTATAAATTGAGGACTAAATTAATTTTAGAAAAATGTTTAAGAACTGCCGTAAGGAAGATCTTCGGATCGTAGCTCTTGAACTTGGTGAGACTGTTGCTGAAAAAGTAACTATCGTTGAGTTAACTGAAATTATTAAAGAAAATAAATATTTTAAAGAGGATGTTGAATTTGTTAAAGAATTAATTCAATATACGATCGAGGACCGTAAGAGAGCAGAGGAAGACCATAAGCGAATGCAAATAGAGGAAGACCGTAAAAAAGAAGCCGAAAATAGGTTACGAGAAAAGGAGCTTGAGCTTGAACTAGCCCGTTTAAATGTTAGAGTTAATTCAGATAACGAGAGAACAGGTGAGGGTTGTAACATGCTGGATGCGTTGGTGAAAAGTGTTCGAATCCTAATGGTGAAGGTGCCTAATAGACCTGAAGGTTGGGCATTCTTTTTCGCTTTGTTAGAAAGATCCTTTGTATCAAAAAATGTGCCAAAGAAATTCAAGTCGGAGATTTTATTAAATTTGTTGGGAGAAAAAGCTTCAAATTTGTTAACATATGTTAAAGATGACGAGCTTAACAATTATGAACAACTAAAATCAATAATACTAAGAGAATATGAGCCAAGTGCAAATCAATTCCTTGAACAATTTTAAAAAGCTACGCATCATCCAAATGAAACATATATTCAATATACTTCTCGCTTAATTACAAATTGGCAGTATTACTTAAAATTAAGGAAGGTCTCTGATTTTGACAACTTAAACGATCTTATTGTGTCCAACAAAATTTTCAGTTAGCTTGAAAAAGAGGTAGCGTTGCACATTTCCGTTCGAGCAGGAAATGATTGGTTTCGCCCACTAGAGCTTGCCAAAGAGATAGACTTGTATAACACTTCTCGGTGAAAGAGCTTAAAAACTTTGCCGAATGTCCTTACTAGAAATAATCCAGTGAAAAACGCGTCAAAAGTATTTTTGAGTGAGATTAGATTCTAAATGTGTTTGTTGCACTGAATCGCATCCATTATATAAGTGTGCAGTGTATTTAAAACTTCCCATAAATAAGAGAATTGATCTGATTAAAACTAATAACCTTTGCTTTAATTGCCTTTCTACATCTCATAGAGCGAAAGACTGTAAATCGAGATTTGTTTGCTCTGTCAAAAGAGACATCATAAAATGATACATTATACAGCCCAAAACCAGGAAGTAACGAATTCCACCTTTGAACCTCTTAACACATCAGCGCCAGTCTTCCAGTCGCAAGTAGAAATGCATAACTTATTAACCGCAACGAGTATAAACAGAAAAAAATTTGTTTTGCTAAGCTCAGCAATTTGTTACATAAAATGTGAAAATGGTTTATTCCCACTCAAAGCAATTCTAGACAGTGGAAGTACCTCGAACTTTTTAACGAGGAGCTTATGCAATTTAATTGGATTGAAAAAATACAAAACTAATGTTTCGGGACTAAACAAAACAGTAATTCCAACAGACTCGCGTGTTTCAGTATCTATTAGCAATAAAGAAGGGAGTTACATTAAAACATTAGACTTTTTTTTGGTACCAGCAATAACGGAAGATCTTGTTCCAACAACGAAAATAGATTTTAATCTGAGTAATATTCCCAATCTTAAATTAGCTGACAAAAATTTCAATATTCCAGAGCGCATGCAAATGCTATTGGGTGCAGAAATATTTTATGAATTAATGTTACCTCGACAGTTCAAGCTGGAGGGTTCAAATGTTATTTTTCAAAACACTGTTTTCGGATTTGTCGTTTCCGGATCTACTTCTTCAGACGCGAAGGGAAAAGAACATTGTGGGTTTATTCAGGCTGCGGATAATCTAGAGTATTCAATTAAGAAGTTTTGGGAAATCCAAAAAATGTAGAAACCAATCCTGTTAAAACCAGTGAATTAGATATTTGCGAAGACCATTTTAAAAACACTCATTCGAGAGATGACCAGGGAAGATATACGGTGGCGATGCCATTAAAAGAAGATCCTTCATGTCTTGGTGAATCCAGATAAACCGCGATTCAGAGATTAAACTCCTTGTGGAAATGACTAAGTAGAGATAAAGAATATTTGTCCCTGTATGAAAATTTTTTATAGGAATATGAGGATTTGGGCCACATGAGGGAAATCAAGGCGGATGGATCTGGAGTTTCATTTTACATGCCACACCATGGTGTTTATCGCCCCGAAAAGTCTACAACTAAGCTGAGAACTGTTTTTAATGCATCAAGTCCTTCAATGAGTGGGAAATCTCTAAATTCAATTCAATTTAATGGCGAACTGGTCCAAGAAGACCTCTTTTCCATTATGGTTCGCTTCCGAAAGCACAAGTATGCCTTTACTATGGATATAGAGAAAATGTTTCACATGATAAACATACATCCGGAGCAAACGTGTTTGCAAAGAATTCTGTGGAAGAAGGGCATAGGAGAGCCAATAAAAACATACGAGTTAACTACAGTAACCTACGGCACAGTTAGCGCACCTTATCTAGCCACAAGAACTTTGAAGCAGTTAGCGATGGATGAAGCTAATAATTTTCCTTTAGCAGCTCCAGTGGTGCTGAGTGACTGCTACATGGATGACATACTATCGGGATCCGAGAGTATAGAAGAGGTAATCAAGTTGCAGCATCAATTAATAGAAATGTTCAAGACCGCAGGGATGCATCTTCATAAGTGGTGTGGAAATTTACCCGAGATAACTTCCAATCTACAGGAGTATGCTTTCTTGGAGTCTGATGAGACTAAAGCGCTAGGAATAATTTGGAATCCTAAGTTAGACTGTTTTCATTTCAGAATAGAGCATCAAAGGCCAACTTCATTCACCAAAAGAATGGTTTTGTCTACTATTGCAAGAATCTTTGACCCTTTGGGTCTCCTCGGACCGATCATAACTTGGGCAAAGATATTTATGCAAAGATTGTAGTTGCTGGATTTGGGATGGAGTAATGAACTTCCTTTTAAAGAAGAAAGGGAGTGGCGTCGATTTATCGACTCTTTGGAAGCTGTGAATAACATCTCTATTGACCGATGTATTGTGATTCACAGAGCGGAGAGCATTGAGTTACATGCATTTAGCGACGCATCGGAAAAGGCGTATGGTTCATCCATTTATCTCAAGTCTGTATCTGCCCTTGGAGAAGTCAAAGTGTGTCTCGTAATGAGTAAAAGCCGAGTGTCGCCGCTGAAGCAGATTTCCATTCCAAGACTTGAACTGTGTGGGGCAGTTCGGGCCGCTAAATTGATGAAGAAGGTGAAGGAGGCATTGAATATTCATATTACAGCTGTGCATTTTTGATCGGATTTGACTATTGTGATTTCATGGATACATCAAGAATCAAGAGAATTGAAGACGTTCGTGGCTAATCAAGTGTCTAAGATTCATCAACTAAGTTCCCGTGACCAGTGGCATCACATTGCATCAGAACAGAATCCTGCAGATGTGTTATCTAGAGGACTACTTCCTGAGGAGCTTCATGACGACTCTCTATGGTGGCATGGTCCTGAGCTTCTTCTACAGAGTGCTTATTCAACCACTGTCATTTCAGAACCAACCCAGAGAGATGACTTTGACTGCGAACTAAGGGTGTCTGAGAGAACTCTGGAGACTTCATTGCTGAATTCCAAGAACTTTGACTTTTTCAACCATCTTATGGACCTTTCTAATAATTATTTTAAAATAACACATTTTGTTTCTTATATTTATAGATTTTTACACAATTGCAGATCCAAAGTGAAAAAGAGGGGACCTTTAACTACAAGTGAGGTAAATGATGCAGAAACCTGGCTTATTAAACAGGACCAGAGAGAGAGAGAGTGGCATTAACTTAAGTGACCCGTCAGGTAATCTTAAATCTTTGAATATATTCCAAGATGATAAAGGAATCCTGAGAATTGGTGGAAGGCTGGAAAAAGCTTCCATACCCTACAGCCAAAAGCATCCAGCTATACTGGCTAAAAATTCTAAATTGAGTAAAATATATTTCATAACTTTGCATAAGAAATTATTTCACGTTGGTCCACAAGGACTGCTGAATGCAGTAAGATTGAGATTTTGGGCTTTAGGAGGTAGAAACCTAGCTAGGAAGATGGTTCATACTTGTGTGGTGTGTTTCAAGTGTAAGCCAATTCCCTCTTCTCAAATAATGGGCAATCTTCCATATGAAAGAGTAAATATGGCCCCTCCATTCAGTATAACTGGACTAGATTTGGGAGGTCCATATTTTGTAACTTACAAACACCAGAGAAAGGGCGTTTTGAATAAAATTTATGTTTGCGTTTGCATTTGTTTTGTGACTCGTGCCATTCACCTAGAAATTCTTTCCGATTTGACTTCGGATGCAATAATTGTGACCCTTAAGAGATTCATGTCTAGGCGAAGAAAATGTTCCAAAATTTTCACGGATAATGCAACAAATTTTGTTGGTGCGAATTCTCAGCTAAAGGTATTTTATAAGACTCTTAACTTTCCAGATCAAAATCTGGTGGCATATTTCACTGAGGAAGATATTGAATGGAATTTTATTCCACCAAGGGCCCCACATATGGGAGGTCTTTGAGAGGCAGGCATAAAGTCAGTGAAATATCACCTCAAGCGAGCATTGGGAAGATCCCGACTCACATACGAGGAGTTTGAAACAGTGATTATTCAGGTAGAAGGAATTTTAAATTCCAGACCCCTTACACCAATATACAATGATTTTGATAACTTTGAGGTATTAACGCCTGTGCATTTCTTGATTGGTAGATCAATTAATTCTATTCTTGAGCCCCTAGTAATTAATATTAGTGACAATAGATTAAGCCATTGGCAGAGAACAACAAAGGTAATCCAGGTAGTTTGGAAAAAATGGAGTACCGATTATCTGAATACTCTCCAACAGAGAGGAAAGTGGATGATCGAGAAGGACAATGTAATGTGTGGTACAATGGTAATTGTAAAGGAGGATTTTACACCAGTTTGCAGCTGGCTTTTAGGGTGCGTCGTTGAGGTCTATCATGGGTCTGATGATAAAGTGAGAACAGTCAGAATTAAAACAAAGACAGGAGAATTTAGGAGGCCTATAAGTAAGATTTGTATTCTACCTATAGATGTAAATAGTTAAGGTCAATTTCGATTTAAGAAATTATGTGTTTATCTTTAAATTGTGCTATTGTAATTTTAACTTTTTTTACTGAAAATTTATAGTACCTTATATACATATATATATATAATAATTTTGAAAACAATTGTGTAATTTTTGTGAAACTTCTTGTGAATTGTGAAACTGTATTGTACTATTGTTGAATATTAATATTGCAAGGCCGGGGGTGTGTTCGAGCATGCGCAGTGGGCGCCGTGCGGCGGTGATTAAGTGTATTAAGCGAAACGCGAAATTAAGAGTTTTCAGAGTGTGTGGGGGAGATCAGATGAGCAAGAGCGCTGAATTACGGTGCCCATTGCAAGCGTTCCGACATACTCCCTGTGCAACCGAGTGTGAAAATATAAGAGTTGTGTCAACATCCTCGTCTGGTTTCCTGAGACAAAAACACATAGGGACCACTCCCCAACAAGATCACTAGGGCACTTCGGGATTGTGACACCCGTACTCACCTCAAGAAGGTGAGCCCTTGAGGGGAAGTTTATAGAAAGAAAAACAAATTGATTGTAAACAAACACTGACTTTGTGAAATGAGTCGATGACAGACAAGCAAAGTAGCACTTCTTGTCCTAAGTAAATCTTGATTTAAGACAATATGCAGTTATATTAAGTAACACAAAAGGTTTAGACTGCCTGATTGGTGATGCATATAGAATGATTGGTCTTAAAGTTGACACATCAAGTATGTATTTCAGGTTGAATAATTTCACATCATTAAGAGAAATTAGACTGTTGAACAAATTCATAAATGTTATATCTTATTCCTCAATATTCTGTATTTGATTTAAAATTGATTTTGCAAGCTAAAAAATGCCAAACAATTATCAGTAAATACACACACAAATAAGAACATTTAATACACGTAAAGACTATTTTGTGATAAACAGCCCACATTAATATAATCCACATAAATCCAATCAATGAACTTGAGCTGTAGCCAGAAAAATTAAAATATTAATAGTGTATTCTGTTTAGAAATATAAATCATTCAAATACTATAAAGATAATTTACTTATAATTACAAAGAGAAAAAAAATGTGTTTACTTCTTCATTCACAATCAATCCTTTCACAAAATCATCCATGTCTTGATAATCAAAGTTGTCTGAAAACAGTGGTGGTACACAAGGGGAACAAATTGAAACATAACTATCCAAAAGATTATAATGCACAGTAATTTCATCATTTTCTTGAAAAACTTCCTATATATATTTGAGAAAAATTAAATTTATCTCACTAACAAGAAAATGTAACACAAACTGAAAAAGAATTTTTTAAAAATTATCGAAGGCATTAACAGTCAAACTTGGAAAAACTGAAAACATAATTACAAAAGATACCAAAAATGTAAATAACTAATAAAAATTTTTTTAATTATTCAGTAAAATACATATATAAATAGAAAAACAGCAATATTTTATAACTCTAAATTTTAGGAGGGAAAACATCATTAATAGTATGCTGTTATAAAATTAGAACTGAAGTGTAAAAAGATTTGTCCATTTTGGAGCCAAACAAAATGGTTGATGATGTTAAACACATGATAGAATCAATCCAAAATCTAAAATTTTACGTTAATCTGAAAACTTCAAAATAATAGAAATGCAACTTTCAAAACAACTTGGTATATTTTATAAGAAATGTATAAATACATCATGAAAACACATAATATATAAAAAAAAAGAAAAGAAAAGGAAAAAAGAAAGAAAGCAGAAGAAGAAAAATGTATTCTACATAAATTATATTTAGCCACAAATAAAGCATTACGTATTGTGATACAGTGGTCACAAGATACCATCATAATTTTTTTCTTCCATGTAGAAAATTCAGAGTAATTTTTTGAAAATTTATTGGAAATTATCTTTTACTTCTATTAATTAAATGTACAAATTCTAAGTGGTCAACACAAGCATGTGAGAATCAAGAGATAAGGGATGGAGTAAACCTCCTAATTAAAATCCATGACTTTTTGACAAATTATGACAGTATTACAGGACTTTGAATTACCATGTACAATATTGTCAAGACTATTGACAACATTAGGTCTCTTCACAATAAATGTATATTGAAGTCTAACTAAAAATAGCAGAAAATGGCATTAAATTACAACCTGTATATTTTACCACATATATAGAAACACCTTCTTGGGCTAAAGTTCTACCATGAAACAAGTGGTTTAAAAGATAAATATAGTCCTTCAATGCTTCATGTTATGATACTTAGCCCATTTCTCACATCCTGATACAATCTTCTCCCCTTTTCCAGAACATTTTTTGTTCTGTGTGTACCAGGAAAATAAAGAAACAAAGATAGGAATTTGCCAACCCTATTGATCTGCAATAACATATATAATACAACAATCCAATTTTTTAGTTTAACTATTACTGGAAGCACAGGCTAATTGAGTTGCATTTAATGACTGATTCAGATAGTTTTTATAGTTTGATCAACAGCATTTTTTTCCAAGGGAAAAATGTCTACACCTTGTCCAAGGTTGACAGCTTCCATATCTTTCCATGAATCTTTAAAGTTTTGCATGCCATAAGCAACCACATCCCGATCATAAATTTGGCATACATCATGGTTGCAGCACTGCTTATATTAATCCTGTACAGTTTAAATGAAAAGTTATACCTCGAAGAAACAGATAGAATTTTATAATATATTAAGTAAATGATACAAATAGTTGGCAACACTATAAAATTATTGGATTTGAATTGCTATCGATAGCAAGGATTTCTTTAGTAGTTTTACAGTTTATGCCATTGTTAAAAAATATTAAAAATATAAAAATTACCAAAAATATGTGTTAGGCCTTAAATATATCTTTCAGCAAATGAAAATACATACAAAACATTTTGATTTGATTTAATTTTTTATTAACATAACACTCTAAATATATGTCAAGGTTATTGGCAATGAACCTGAGAATTTGGAGTTTTGGTACCCCATTCTCCAAACTTATATAAACCCTGTCTACATTTTAATTTAATATGTCTTATTTAATGGTTGTAACTTTCAATCATTGTTTTTAATGCTTATAAAAACTACAATTAAATTTTGTTTTAACATGGAATTCTGCATATTGTGCTTCATGAAAAAATTACCTAAATAACCTTACCCTAAATACTAAAAAACTGCCTTGCCATACAATAAAATTTGGTTTTTTTAATAAACCTCTTAAAGGCTTAAAACTTATTGAGAAGTACAGGTCTCATTCATATAACATGGTTAATTCGTACCATGCTATATTGAAACTATGCTATACAAGACTTTGCTATTTATTTAAATTATTATTTTACTTATTTATTAAATTAATTGTGTATGTACATAATATAAATCTGGGGAATATGTACCATGTTGTATCAAAACCCTGTTCTGTGTTGTATCGAAACAGTGTTATATGAAACTTCGAAATAATATAAATCAAGGCAATGTATACCAAGTATCAAAATCAAATCTTAAGGTGTTAAGTTTTATGATGGCTGAAATTTTGTTCCAATAAAACACACAAATGAAAAAGTTAACTTCAAATTTTTAATCAAAATTAAAAATAAAAGAAAAATATATCGAAAAAATTATTATTATTACAAAATAAGTAGAAATAGCTATTTAGGATCACAAAATTAATTTTCATCATCTCTCTCATCAAAAATTGCACAGCTAATCTATTTTTTTTTTCAAACTTGGTTGAAACTCCTCTTCACTAGTTATTTCTCCATCATTACAAAAATTATCTGACATAGTTGCAAGTATGTGTCTTTTTCCATCGCAATTCTTTCAGAATTTTCCTATAAGGAGCTAAAGAACTTTAAAATTCTCACTAAAATTTTCCCCTCATTGAATGGAAAAGAAAAAAATTTCTTTTGGAAACTCTCCTTATTGAATGAAAAAGATATTCAATTTTTTTTAAATCATGTTATACCAAAACTGTGTAATATTAAATTCAAGTCTCATGCTGTGTAATATCGAATTCATGTTATAATAATCGCAAATTTTGTACCATGTAATATCACAACAGCATTTTACAAGTACTGTATTATACAAGGGCCACCTGATCTTATTTATTATGTGTTATTTTTTTACTCACAGATGTTTCCCATTAGAACGAAAATGTATAAACAATTTAAACATTTTACTATTCAAAAAGTGAAAAACATAGGTATAATTAAATTAAACTATAAGTACACTTCAACATACAAATATTCCAACAATTTGTAAAAAAATACTCCTAATATAAAGAAAAATAAAACTTAGCTTAATTAATACTGAAAAAGGATAAAATAAGATTGAATAGATTTTGCGTTTTATTCAATAAATAACCTCTGCAATAATAAATACAATCAAATGTAGATTTATAAATTCTGGAAACATTTTAAATACATAAATATAAAATTTAGTTTCATATAGGATAAAAAGAAAACTCAACTAAACTCAGAGGCCTAGCAGCTCATGAGCACCAAAGCCTACTGTGCCCATCTCAGTTTTCCTGACCTTTAGCACTGAGGTGCAATAGCAGGTGTTCCAATCACGTAGTCAGTCTGATGCGAAACCCTCAGTGTTTGGTTTCCAAGCACAAGATTTATATTCAATTATTGACCCACTGAAGAGATGAAAGGCTGAGTGCACCTTGCCCAGTTCGAGATTTGAACCTCGGACCTGGGGCACAGAAACCACACTACCAGTTGGCCAGAATAGAAATAAATTGTAAATTTCTTTAAAAATATTTTTTAAATAAAAAGCAATTTCAAATTTATGATAAAACTTTTATTATTAATAACAATTTCCTTCATATATGTATACATTAAAACATCTGAAAAATTTTAAAAATATAAAACATTTTTAAGACATACGTTACATTTTTAAAACAAATACATATTATAATAAATCAAAAAGATTTGAATATTTTGAAAAATAAAAAAACTCATTAACACTTATGGTAAGTACATTGCAAAATAAATCAATAGGAGCATTTAATGATTTTATAACTAATGTTTACATACCAATGGTATTTGTGGAGCCAATGTTCTATAGGCTCTTTTATAAAATCTTATTCTCTGAGAATTAGATACCACAGCAACTATAAGCACTTGTTCACTACATCTTATTGGATGTTGTGGAGTCATTTTTCTGTATAGTAACGTAATTGCACAATTTTTATCATTTTGTCTTCGAATCCTAATAATGAAATACTTATATTAGTACTTATACAAAACTTGTGTACAAAGAAAATTCACTGTATGTCATGTACAAAATTCAATTACTTGTAAAAAGTAAGCATACGTCAAAAGAGAGAAAAATAATTAAGCATTGAATGTGATAATTGGCACAGAATAATTTAAGCTTTATTGAGATGAAAATTTATTACTTGATTTCAAGAGAAGAATAAGCACTTTTTTCACCCTACCTAAAGAGGAATTTAACCTACCTCTGCAACTTGCACAAATAATTGCAACATAAAGTGATTACTGGCAACAATATTACTGGCCAATGCAACTTATGTTGATGTCAAAACAAAAAGAGCATTTATCAATAACTAAAAAACGAACTGTTTACACACAAAAAACAGCAAGTTAACTAAAACTTTTCCATTGAAATATTGTTTGACTAAAAAAATTGCTTCTACACTTTTGTTTTTCAGATTTTTAATTCAATATGAATAAAACTGCTGCATTCTTTATTCCATATACGAGCAGAAAAGTAAGAAACTAATTAAATTACAAATAATAAATATCACTGATTATTAGAATTATTACCAGAATTTAAAAAACAATTGTATCATTCTGAACTATGTCTAAGCTGTATGCAGAAGAATAACAAAACTTGTATGCAAAATTCAGCACTTGTGTATTAGTGCCAAAAAAGCCAAAATTTGAGTCATGCAAATCCCGCCATGATATAATAACACCAAAAGAAAACAACAGAAACAGATATTTATGAGTTTTATTTGAGAAAAAAAGCAATCAGTAAGATTTTCGTGAAAATAGGAGCAATTCACATAGTGCCAATTTGGCTTCAGTGACACTAATACGCAAGTACCCAAAACTCTAAAACACCACAAATTTTTTTTTTAATTTAACTCCTAAACAGTATAATTCAAAAATACTTGTGATTTTAAAATCTTTTTGGAATTAATTTATCTGTAAAAGAGAAGAAATTCAAGGATGTCAGTAGTAATACTCTAGTTTAAATATAAATATTTTTAATAGAAACTTTTGTATATATTCACTAACATCCCCACTAATATATTTCTTAAAAAATGATGTTTTCATTTCATTCCATTAGGAATGAGAAAAATGTTCATATTCAAAAATTTATCCTGTTTAGGGTTTCTTACAAGTAATACATAAGCATTATTTTACTAATAAATTTTAAAAAAAATGAAAAAACCAATCATCAACACATCAAAGATAGAGAGAGTTTTTTTTATTATTTAATTTTTACCTGTGTTCATTTAAAATATGGCACAGATCAAATGTAGTTAAGATTGCTCCATTAATAAGAATAAAATCCGATTTAATAAGAGCTTTGGAATCAAGCTCTCGCATTATATCTCCCATTGATAGAAAACTGGCAGAACTCATAACACTGACAGACATTCCTTCTTTCTTGGACCATTCTGAATCTCTAAAAAGTTAATGAGTAAAACATGTGTAAATGGTACATATAAATTTTCATATATGCTTTTTATTTTATATTAGTATAAATACAACATTTTTCTTAACTATAAGTAGATCCACCAAATTTTCAAAGGTCAAAGAAATCTTTACTACTACTTAATTAATTCTTAATGGTACTTTTATGATTTACAGTTAGTTAGTTATTTTTTCTCTTTATGTAGCAGAGAATAAGTGATAGTTAAAGGAGTACAAGTTTTCTTTTCTTTTGTTCGAGGACATACAGGAATCTATGGCAATGAACGTGCTGACTGGCTTGCAAAAGAAGCGACAAAATTAAGCGATCCGATTCCTATGAGCATTCCAAAATCATATCGTAAGAAAGTTTTTAAAGAAAAGATTATTTCCGAGTGGAATGACTTGTATCAAATTTCAAATAATGCACATCTCACCAAGGAATTTATTCCTTCTATTCAGAGCCGTTTAAAGGCTAAGCACTTTCATCCTAATTTTAAACTCACCCAGTTTCTAACTGGGCATGGAAACTTTAAAGCATATTTAAAGCGCTTCAATTTGTCAGTGACACAATTCAGAATGCCTAGCAACTGATTCTTGCTTGTACTAAATTCTCTTCGGAAAGACGTACACTCATGAATTCCCTACAAAAGAACAATATAGTGTGGCCTCCTCCTTTCTCTGCCTTTGTTGAAGGAAAATCATCTTTTACATCGCTTTGTGCATACATTAATAGCATTTTTTCCTATATTATTTAAATTCTAAATTTTGTGTGTTTATTAACATTTTCTGTACATGAATATACATGTGTATATGTATATATGTGTGTATATATATATGTATGTATGTGTGTATGTATGTATGCTTTATGTTTTTGTATTTTGAAAATTTTGTGATCATGTTTTCTTATCTTCATTGTATAATTTTATTATTGATAATCTCTGTTTGCATGTGAGCAATCTTGTATTTAATTCTGTATTTGTTGTATTTGCATCCACTTTTTCCTCCCCTTTTGGTTCCCATTTGTGCCTATATCCTTCTACTTGTAATTTCCATTGTATTGAGTATTGACTTATGTTTGTAAGCCTTGTGTTATACTTGTCGGCACACAAGGAGTCTAACTAGTCTCAAATATATATATATATATATATATAAAGCAATACAAGAGCTATTGGTGACAGACCTCATAATTTTGAGCAGCAGTCGTGATAAGGATGACACCTGAGATGGCCCTCCCTCTCCAAACTACCACATCCTGCCAATGGGGAGACTTTGAGCTCAACAGATTTAACATGCAACAGTCCCCTCCTTGTGGTAGGTCTTCAGTGGCACCAGGACTCAAAGATTAAGAGGAAATTTAATGCTTTTCTGTTAAAGTCATACCATTCATTTTCAAGTTGAAAATCCAAATATTCTGCTTTCTTCTTTCCTCATTTTACAGTTCAATATTGATTTTTTTTTAAATTTATGCTGCTCAAATCTGTAAATTTTTTGGATAGCATCCTCCAAAAAAGAATAATAAGTAGGTATATTTAATTCTCCTTACTGATTAAATAAAATATACAGAGGACCAAGGAAAAATTCTAAACATAGCACATAAAAAGTATCAAATTCTAAAAATCAGACATGAAATCAGAAATAAAAGTTAACACAACAGAAAGCTTTTTTCTAATGCAAAAGTTTTACTAACCCTTTCAGGATGAAGGATACAATTGTAAGTGTACTATCAGAGTCGGAGCATTTTTTTTTTTTTTTTTTTTTTTGCAAGTGTCACTCATATCCCAGAGGGTTTTATTACAGTTAAGCCTAAATCTATGAAAATACCAAAATGTGAATGCTTTGTTTAATATTGCAGATTATACATACAGCATATGCTTTATATATATATTGTATTTACATACTTTATTTACTTAGTCACTTTCTGCATGAACATTTTATTTTCAGTATTTAATGACTCAAAACATTACACATTTGAAAACTAAATATGTTACTTAAAATTCCTTTTTAGTATGAGAAATTTGAAAACATGGATCTACACAAAGTCCAACATTACAATCCTAGCATTCATAATAAATTATTTGCTTTTTTGGAAGATTTCTACTGGAATGTGAACAGATGAAAACTAATTTTCTATTGTGGATGACCATAGAGATGTATTTACTTTTGATGCAATCAGTATACAGATGATCGAAATATCATCATCAATGAATTCATAATGAGCTGAACAATCAGCATATATTATTTGTCACTATCAATACTCTCAGAGTCTGCTTCAGAATCAATTTTGCGTTATTTCCACTATTCCAAATTTAAAACATTTTTTATTCCTCTCTCAATCTTATAACAGTAAGAAAAAGAAAAATTCCAACTATAAGATCTAATTATCCATTAAAAACTAGACCACAAACCCAAATCAAACACTCTAGTGAAAATATGTGTTCATTACAAAAGCAATCATATAAAGCATTCAATTTGGAAACAATTCCCTTTAATTTTATAAATTAAATTCCATGTATGTGTGACATGCTATATGCATCTCAAATCCTATGGATATATAATGCCATTCATTGCCAAAAAAAGTGACCTTTCCAAATATTTCCAGCTAGTGGCACATATGTGAAACAATTGGGGGTGAAAGGAGAAATGCTTCTTCAGGTATATGTGATGATCAAGAACTATAGGCACTTCATGATGGAATGTATGTGTGACAGTTGACACAAAAGGCATTGCCGTAGCTAGTCCTGAGTGGGCCCTATATTGAAGATTGCTTAGGGACTCTCTTTTCGGCCTCTTAATATTTTACAATTTTTTACAAACACCTGTTGGGCCCCCCTACCTCTACCTGTATCATTGATACGGCTGACACAGCAGTAGCTACTTCCCTGGCAAAGGGGTTAATTCAATCAAATACAGTTTTTACATTAATGCACCTATTTGTTAAAAGCCCGATTTTAGCAGCACAAGAAAGAAAAGGGTCAGTGAGGTTCTAAAAGGAATCTACAATGATTTGCTACTAAGCTAATTCCAGCATAAGGGCTACCTGCACCAGGTTGTATAGAGGATCGAAGGCATGAACAACCTTATCAAGGTGGAAGGCATTCTCAATTGAATTTAAATCCAGGGAGCTTGGCAGCTAAAGAAGTAAGGGTTAAATTCATGCTAAAATCCTCCGAACCATTCAAGTACAGATTGAACTGTATGAAGTATCACACTGCCTTGTTGGTAGATGCTATCATGCTGAGGAAAAATAATCTGCACATTATGATGGACATGGTTCACAAGGATGGATGCATACTTCTGTTGATTCATCATGTCTACCACAATGATGCATGTATTTGTAAAATGCCATGAAAACATTCCCCAGATCACAATGCTCCTTCATTCAGCTTGGACCCTTTCAGCAATTATTGCAGGGTGTTTCTTTTCAGATGCTTCACAACATGCTTTGCCAACATCCACCTATCCAACGAAACCTAAAACGTGATTCAACAGGAACAACCAGCTATCATCACTCAGAGGATGCTTAGTTTTGGTACTGGTGCACAAATTTCAGCCTCAATATTATGGATGAAAAACAGTTGGCATAGTTCCATTCACCAGGCCCCTGTTGCAAAGGCCCATAAGTAGCAATGTTCACTGAACTGTTATTGAAGGCACACTCTTGATACCCTCAATTCATTTGGGCAACAGTTGTACATCTAGTTACCCAAATGCATATCATCATTCACCTCTATTATCTATGGCCCATGATGCAGGATGTTCGCCACATCACTGATTTTAAATATTGCCTTTTTTTCCATGCACAATATACTTTTACAATGCTACCAGGGTACAAAATTAATCATTTCAAAAATCCTTTCCCTTGGAAGTTAATAATCATGCCCATTTAGACATTAAATAAATCACTACAGTACATCTAGTAATGTAAAACATTTTCTATTTCCTCCCAAAACCCTAATATACCGTCTGTTACTAATACTGTCAAATGCCTTCTATGATTGGTTATTTTAGTTTGACTTTTAAAAAAGGCAGTGATCAAATTAATGTGTGCGCAGGTCTACCTGTTAGGCTACATTTGTCAGTTATTGCATTATTGTGAAATGCGTAAATCTTCCAACTTGAAACAACAGAAGATTTATGTTCACTCCATTAAGTTCAAAAATGCAGCTTTCATTAACAGAACCCATTTCTATTACATTTTAAGAAACATTTTAATTTTGCAACAAATTTTTTTAAGTTTAATGTTACAAAAACTTTATAAATAAGCTTGGTACTTACACATTATTGCAACCATATTGGCAACATTATATGAAACAAAGCACATGGTTGTCAATTCAGCATGTACGACACGTGGGGAATTGGAGTTGCCAATTTGGCCAGTTATCTTACATATTGGCAGCAGCACCATAAGTTTTACCAAACACTAGTAACTAATGGTTACATGTAGAAGACATTAAAACAAATGCGTTATACTGAGGGTAAAGGATGTAAAAAAAATATGGCAAATGACAACCCTTTAATAGAACTGATCAAAAATATCTAAAAACTATACACATATTCATTAATGCAATGTCCTGAAGAATAAATTATTCCTTTTTATGAAAGATTTTAGTACCACTTAAAAATTTACAAAAACTTTCAATACATATAATGCTTTTTCAGTCATTAAAAATTACATCCATTGAACTAGCATATTCATATCACATTCATACTGAAGCAAAGATTACTTCATTAACCCTTTGCTAGTGTCACCCGAATCTAATTCGAGCAACTGCTACCTGATGTATTTGCTTTGCCTGAATTGACTTCGGGCAGAAGAAAAATTAGCATTCCTATTTTGTGAAGTCTGAACTGAGTTCATTTCTACTTTAAAATAATTCACTATTTTCCAAATAGGCATTAGTGTTCCTAGTTTTTCGCCGATTACAACTTCAGTTGAGGAAGGAAAAATGTA
Source organism: Trichonephila clavipes (assembly GCA_019973935.1). Taxonomy (NCBI): domain Eukaryota; kingdom Metazoa; phylum Arthropoda; class Arachnida; order Araneae; family Nephilidae; genus Trichonephila; species Trichonephila clavipes. The sequence goes on from BMAU01016507.1 coordinate 190,853, forward strand.
GGTGTTGTCAGCTGCTCAGATAAACAAAGACACTCTCGGATTGATAATCAAAGAGTTTTGCTTTCTTGTTTAGTTTTGGTTGCTTTTCAGTGAGTTTTTTTGCAAATTTACTTTTCTCGCAAAAAGTGTGATATGGGCTTGTGTGCAATATGTTGTTTTAGAATTTACCATACTGTAAAAGATTTGTAAAATTTATGTATTGAAAATCATATTGTTGTGTTTTTATATTATAGTTGTGTTTTATATTATAATTATTATTAGTTATATTATATTTAGCTTCAAAATTTTGTCTAATTTGCCATAACATATGTGTAATCTATTACTTTTTTTTTAAGTGCATGTAAAACTTATAAATATAATAGCTATTGCACTTAAAATTTTATTTCTGAAATAAAAAACATTTTCTAACATTTATAATAATATAAAGAACAAAATTAAACAGACAAAAAAATTTCCAATTTTGGTCCATTTTTCTGAAATGTGCTCAGTTAAGGGGTGAAAGAATTTTTCCATTAAACAATGTCTAAGTAAAAAATTAGTCACACAAATATAAATCATTCTTATCATAATGGATATCAAACAAAATTGGGTAATTTACAAATACTTACTTTATATAACTTCTGATAACGTGATTGTTTGAACAGCAAAAAATGAATACTTCTTGAACATCTGCTTCTTCAAGAATTTCCAGAATATATTCAATGATAGGTCTATTTGCAAGAGGGAGAAGAAGCTGAAATAAAAATTATATGTACAACATTCCAAAATAAAATTCAAAGCACACGGCAGTTTTTCTTTAAAAAATTGTACATGTTAAGAAATAAAAATTTAATTCGAACATCAAATTCGGTCATTTAAAAATATGATGTAATAAACTGTGCTGTGCACATAAAAAGTACAAAAAAATATACCACTTTAATCAAAAATATTTTTATACCAAAGGCTTCAAGTTTGTAAGTGGCGCAAATCTTTGATTGAAATTATCTCCAATTATAACAGCCTGCGTTATTTTTTGTTGCTGTAAATCATCTTTAGTAGAAGTCCTTACGATTTTGGCACTGGAAGCCATGAGGAATTATGTTATTGTATAAATGTGTCATTAACGAAAGGATAAATGCTCTCGAGGAGACGCAAAACTGATATATCCCACTTTTCAGGGTTGCAGAGTCAGGAGTGGATCAAGACAGCGTTCTGCACCCAGATAAAGTTTTTTGTAATGCAGTGCTATCGCCATCTGTTGTCCAAAATATTATTTATTTTTGTGAATATATCTCATGATTATTTATCAAACCTCAGTTTAATTTGCAATTTATTTAGTTAATGAAAATAATTTATTATTAAATATTAATATTTTCATTGATTCATTTCTATTTACCTTTATAGAATGTTAATTTCCTCTCTTACATCCAAACATACATTTTTATGAAATCATTCTTTCTGTAAGGCCAAATTGCAATTAAATTAAATGTTTTTTTAAATGCAACTATTCATACCACTGAAAGTATTAAATTCCTTCAAAATCTCTTCATTTACATCACACTGTTGGTGATGATGAATATTTTTTAAATGCCTTTTCAAACAGAAAGGGCGAGTGAAGACTTGATTACAAAATGAGCAGATTAAGTCTCTGCTATGCACATTCATTTCAGAAAACAATAAGTATGCAAAAATTGATTACAGAAAATGAAAAAACAGATTGACTAATTAAAATAACAAGAAAGATAACAAAACAATTAACAAAATAAAGCAAAAAAACAAGGAACCAAAAGTAAAAATTATTAAAAATGTAAATAAAAAGCAAAAGCACTTCCGCAAAAATCGTTCGACTAATACAGGGATACAAAAAAAGCAAGGCAATCAATTATTTTAGTTCCTTATTTCGTAACAGATGGTGCTAGCACTGCATTAAAAAAAATCTAACTGGGTGCAGAGCGCTGTCTTGATCCACTCCTACAGAGTCAAGCTATTAGCTCGCTAATCCAGAGCTCGAATACAATGCCAGATGTAGAACTAGTAGTAATTTAGTCAATGATTTTCCTCTGAAAAGATACTGACCACAGTAGCCTAATGGTCATGATCGATCGATAGATTGATAGATTGAATATTAACGTCACACTGTTCAGCTACACGAGGGCTTTTGGCGACGGACCACGTAATTTTGAACCATGGTCAAGTGACATGGACGACACCTGAGCAGGCAAAAATAAGGAAATCCTCTGAAATCTGGTTCGATGCCACCAAACACCCTCCGAGTACACACGGAGTACGTGCTCGTTAAATCAGTGGTCCGTAGTCTTGTGGGCTTAATCACGAGCGCAGGGACTGGAGAATATTTCCCTCCCCTTCAGTTTCCATGCAGAAATTGTGGAGGTGGAGATAGAGGTCGTGTCGCCATCTATCGTCCCTTCGGAGAATTTCGTCGAGCTAAATCGTACTGTCACCTGTATGGTGCTCAAGGCCAACGGCAGGCGTACCTCTTGCCCATACCACGATGAATTTCGTGGGCCTCGATCTGACTACGTCAGACAGGTGGCATTAGAAAACAACAACAACTTAATTCATTAATTGTTATTCTTCATTTTTATTTATTCTTATTTTAAAAATAAACAGATTATTCTGTCAAAGGAGTTTATGAATTCATCCCAGTAACAACATAACATGTATATTCATATTTATATTAGTTGTGAATATTTAATAAAATGTAGCTAAAATAAAAAAAAAAATTTTGTTGATCTAAGTAGGAATTGACTTAAAACTTTTTTTTATATAACTTGTTTTTAGCCTTTGTTCTATGAAGTAACACATTTCTGATCCATGAGATTATTTTCAGGAAAAAATATATCATTTTAGGCACGCATGCTCCATTTAAGACATGTTAATAAAAGAGCGATAAAAGGCGAAAGAAAACAACCTCAAAAAGGTATTGTCTACAAATGCACCAATGAAAAATAAGCTTTTTTCAATTGAGCAAGCGCAAGAGCATTCTATGATGCAGAGCAACATCGTACATCCATTTCAGATTGTTGACATTGATTATAATTTATGTTGCCAACTATTTTGTGATAAAATTCATTAGGATAAAAAAGTGTAGATATCCGAAGATTATGATACGCATATAAGTGTTCTTACAAGAAATATGCGATATTTTTAGTAATAAATTAATATTTGTTATGTTACAACTGACTTCATCAATGTTCTCTATTAGAAAAAATAATATATGAAAGCAGGAGTATAAATTTTTCCCTAATTATCACTCGAAAATACTATCACTGTTGTTTCATGGCAACGACTTTTGCATAAGCGCTCGAAAGTCGAAGTTTATCACAACAGTTATCGAAAATAACATTGTTTGTTTTTATTCTCTGTTTACATCTGGTAAAACTGTTCTGAAGTATAAGACAAGTATTTCACTCTTGCTTGCAGTAGATGAGAAAAAGATTATTTGTTAGTTTCAGACTTAACTATTAATATATCGTGAGATACAATACATGTCAAAAATTTATTATAGAACTGCTGCTTACAAATTTGAAAAAGTATGCTTTTTTTTAAACATTCTTACTGTTGAATGTTCTTTGTAAAAATAATTTCTGATTGCGTAATGTATGAAAAAAGTTTCAATTTTCAAAGTAAAATTTTTTATTCTACACTGTGCATAAAATGTGACAAAATTGAATTTAATCATAAGGAAACATGGTAGTGGAAGTATTCTTATGTCTATCTTTAGCATCAGGACTAGGTAATTTGGTGTTAGCATAAAAGAACAATCTATTTGTGTGAATATTTTTAAAAAGTAATCCCAAAATTTGATATTCTGAAGCAAATTGTATTTTAGCGCAATAATGGCAATGAGCTCGTGGCTTTGTACATTGGTTTCTGGTGTCGTATAAGTGTCCAAAATTTTTAAAAATCTAAAACACTTTAATCTTGAGATTAAATTCAACTGAACTGATTGTAAGAGAGCTAGAGATTCTAGTGCTTTGTAAAAATGGATCACTTACTGAAAAGGGTGATTACAGGAGATTGTGGAAGCATTGATAAAAAATTGCAAAAGGAAACATACATTCTTAACTAGTGCCTTGGGTGACTCTGCCCTGAACGACCAAGACATTTAAAAGCTGTTGAAGATGTTAAAAAAATATTGTATTAAGTTCTAAAGTTTTGTAATATTTTTGGGTTTTATTACAATGTTCGATCACTTTTATGAGGTAACATTTTTTTTTTAGATTTTAAAAAATATATCTTTTTTGTATTAAAAATGCTTTGTATAGTTTTTTTAATAATAAAACTAGATATCATTGAAAATAATTCCACTGTGCAATATCACATTTAAATGCAGTTAAAGTGCTATTTCTTTCAAATAAAAAAAATGATTTCTTCTGGAGATAGCTACACTTATAATAAATTAAAACAATTTCATACAATATATTTAATAACTTAATTAAGCTATTGTTGAGAAGTAAATCAAAAACTCGATTTTAATTGTTTGTGCATAATTTATTCATTTGATAACTCATTTTTTTTCTTTTGCAATGCACATTTGTTTGTCATATAATTTTTTTTATTACTAAAACCTGTTGGGTGTGTGTGTATATATATGCTTTGTTTACTGATGAAAATAAGCATGTCAGTAATAAATAATTCTAGAAGTAATAGCTTTATTATTTTGCTAGATAAATGATTTATTGAAAATTTTTGTCAAAACCACTGTTAGGCACCAGAAAAACAATTCTTGCAGATACCAATAAATCAGTCAGCTAACCACTTTTCAGTCTCATTTGCTTTTATAAAAACTATCTTTTTAATGTTTTCTATTTGAACTATGCTTTTAATAGTTTAGCTTCTTGCTAATTAAAACTTTGCAAGGAACAATAAAATATATCATGGTTCAAAGTCGTAAAGTAAGGGGCTAGCTGATCTTGTCATCTGATCATGGGTTGTTGTTTTTTTACTTCTGTTTTTGTCTGTTTTAAGATAAAAAGTGCTCAATAAATTATATATTTACCATCTTTTATATAAATTTACTGATATAAAATATCATTTCTAATATTACATTGTGGCTTAAGGCTCTTGTACATTTACAATCAGATGATAAATACATCCAAGTTATCAATTAGAAATTCATACGATATATATATGTTTAAGGGAAGTAATATATTCACAAAAGTTATATATGTATTATTTCTCTTGATTTTTTTATTAAAATTTTTCATACATGATATGACTTTCCAGAGACTGAATATAAATTTATAATATAACCTCTTCCAATTTTTCTACTCAAAAGCATTTTTTTAAAAAAATTCATTTTTACATATTAGAAGAAAATTAAGTTGGATAATAAATGTCATGCGTCTGTGTGGTTCCTTAAAAAAAAAGCACCTCCGTCCCTTCCCCTGAAAGGAATTTTTTCTTCCTACATTCTATAAAAATTTAACTCCATTAATAGTGTTATAAGTTTAAATTCTATTTTTTGCTTTCCTTTTATTTCTATTTCATGCTTTCTTTTTTATTTTAGTCATATTATAAATATGTGCTTATTAAAATTTTTAAATAATCACACTTTTATGTATCAATTTTACTTCAGAAAATGGATTCCCGTAAGCAGTTGAATCTCAGAAAAATTGCTGTAATGAAATAACAAGTCTATACTTAAAATTGTGGCATGTGATTTTTTAAATGTAAGACCTTCTCAAAAAGGGCTCAAGTGAGTAGAGTATTAAAAAATCATATTTGTAAATAAAAGTCATTGTTTGTATAAATTTAATGGAATGTTAAAATGAAAAATAAATTCTATGTATGACACATTGCTTTATATTATACCATAAATATTGATTACATATTTTTATGTGCAAGTTTGTATGTTCGTAATACATAGAATGCAAAAAACTAAATTTTCTGGTTTTAAAATTATGAGTATGTTGTGTATGTTTTTTAAAGTTTATTTAAAACTCTTTTAGGATAATTCTTTAGACTTAACTTCAAGCATTTTTGTTAAGGAATTTTAAGTATTTTTGATAAATTTGTAGAATTATAAATGCACTATTTGTATGAATTTGCATCAATATAGATTCATGATTCTTCATTTTCATCAGTAAGAATCAGAAAAATGTTGCTTATTGAGTAACATTTTATAATCTGAATAACTGCAATGCATGCTTTGACACACATTTAAAAAATAGACATTGGTTACAAATTTATTTTTCATTCATCGCTGTCAATTATTATAAAACTGTATAAAAATTACATTTTATCTTATGTATAAACTTTTGGGGGTATTTTAAATATTAAATGTTTTGTTTTCTCTTTATTCACTTTTTAGCATAAATTTTATAAACATTTTACATTTATAAAACCAAAGCAATATTTTAGAATATTAGAGTCAAATGTATATCCTAATTCATAGGCAAGAAATTAGTTTGGCTCTAGGACCACATTGTGGGAACAATGGAGGGCTGTGTCTATTTAAAATGACTGCATTCATAAGTTAACTTTGCATATTAGAGAAGGTATAAAATACACCATAAAAATCGATAAATATGAGCTAAATAAAATAGTGTCAGATTTATTTAATTTACTTATTGTTCGAATTTCATATCACCTGCAGCTTCAGCCACATTTAGTTTTAGAACTAGTTTAATGATACAAATGTTCCCTATCCCACTTTTCTATATTTTTTTTAAATCAGGAATGAGATTGTTTTTTGAAATATTCAACATAGCTTGTAATTTATTATCAGCCAACTTACATCTATATTTACTGTTGTAGATCATCATGCAAGAAAAAATTTTGCTCGCAAATATATGCTGACTTAAATATAGAGAATATTTTCTCTATATTTGTCATCTTCTGACTGTCTTGGCATGCTGCTATTTGCCTACTCCTGTCCTAATAGAAATTAAAATAGGAACAACCATCAGCTTAGATATTTTGCTATCAATTGCAGTTTCATAATCTGTGATGTTTAAAAAACATGTTTGGAATAAATTTTATGTATGAATGTAATTTAAGATTGCACACAGATTATAAATTGAATTCTTAGTGACTAAAAAAGTAAGTAATAATAGAAAGGGAACACCCTTAAAATAAAAACTATATTATGAAGATTTATGGCGAGTATTGACAACATGAGGTAAATTACTCCTCTTTCTCATGATTGTGTAGTATATATATTCAGATTAGTTTGGTATTGCAAAAAAAAAATCTTGACTCAAGTACCCACAAAATTAGATCGAGTAAATGTATTCGTTTGTGGATGGAAAACCACATAGAAAGTTCTGTTCTTTTGAAAATGTGGGAACATCCTTTTTGTGCTCTTTGGCTCATTCAGATCATATAATTAAGTATTATATTTTTACAAATCATATTGTAAGCACTTTAGATCCTTGCTAGATCTAGTACTCTAAAGTTTTTGAGGCTGAAGTTAGAGTTTCTTTTTCATTAAAATGAGATTCAACACTTGTCAGATTCATAGTGATTTTTAAAGCTAATAATACTTAGAAACATAGTGTTACAAATTTTGTGTAAATAGTGTAAATAATTTGTATTTGGGTGTTTAATGCATTTATATTACTCTGTGTTATATTAATTTCATGTTAAAATTAAGCAATGCCGCCCCTTACATTATAATGGTGATTCAATGAGAAATTGGTGAAATCTTGGTGGTAGAGCCAAGTTGGCATCATTTTTGGTGGCCAATTTGGCGTCACTAGCGACCATGTTGGCGAGTTTGGAACGCTCTGGATTTTTCTAGAAAGTAGTGGATCTCTCCATTAACGTCACGCTCGCTGACACTAGCGATTATATTTCTGGACGTTTCTGCCGCACCTATAAATAGGAGTGCCAGTCGCAACCAGTCAGCCTGATTTTAATCAGCGAAGAGTGAGGATTGTTTTGACTAGCGATTAGCATGGCTGTGCTTGTGGATAATCTTTTACATACGTGTATTTTTAAACACTGACAATTGTGTTTGAGTGCTTTTGAAGGTGTGAAGACCTTCGGAGATTTACTCTGTGAATATTGCGGCTGAATCCTGTATTTAAAGGATTGGATTTTTGATAATAAATTCACACATCTTAAAGAACTGTTTAATTTCTTTGTGATTGATTGTTTTGCATAAAATCCGCGAACCCAGATCTATGTAACAATATTAAATTAATTGCATTCTTTCTTTTTCTAGATTTTGGTTGTAAAATGTCAGAATCCAAAGAAGCTACCAAGTATGAAGTTTGTTTTGTTCAAACAAATGATGATTCAAATGATCCATCTGAAAATATGAAACTTGCATATGAAGCAATGGACTCAAGTCAGTTAGAACCTACTTGGGTAATTCCAAGTGAATGCCTGAAAGTTTTAAAAAAAGAACCTAAATTGTATGTTATAGATCCATTCAAAGGAGAAATATTTCAACATTTAAAATCGAAAAATTGTCGAATAGTTGGACCATTATGTATTCTGTACTGTCTTCGAAATGGTGATATTTTGCCTAAGAGACCCCATCCAGTATTCAGTGTATCAATGCGCAAAATAACAGTTTCATGTTCAAATATAGACCATGTAACTAGAGAGAGTATTAAAGAAAGAGTTGAACAGATGGGAGGTTTCTTCAGTAAAGATTTGACTAAAAGTGTCACTCATTTAATTATTGGTAGGTATTGAAGGATGATTATATATTTTAGCTTGTATGTTTACATATATTTGTTTTTGAATTCAGTTTTTAAGATTTTCTTTTCTATATTTCTTTACATATTTTAAAATAGTTCTAAATTTGTTTGCTAAATAAATATTTCAAAAGCAAAGATTTAGTTATTAAATTTTTGAATCAAACTCGGCAAACTGTGTTTCTTATCTTTAATGATATAAATATTTGTTAGAAAATTAATCTGAATAGATTATTATTTAAAGTGCAGTTTTTTAAAAATGTACATATGAAAAATTTTAACAAATAAAAATTGCTATTGCTGTATTGTATTTTAAGAGTTATAGTATCTGAATTCACTAATATTATATTTATAAATAGACTATCACTGATGTGCGTTTTTGTATGTTACACATATTACAATTTTTTAAAAGTCTGCATGTGAGATAAAGTATTGATTAAAGTGTGGATTTTAATGTGCCTCTGCAAAACTGGCATTTTTTTGGTGACCATTTAAAAATTATCAATATGTATAGAAAGTTATTTGAAAATTGGAAGTAGAACATTTCAAACAAAATAATAATATAAAGTACAAATTTCAACATTTATAAAAAAGAACCATCGGAGTTAAGTGAATAAGCCATTTGAGTTCCGGAGGTATAAAAAAAAACACTGCCAAAGAATCCCAAACCGTGCAACCGCACTTTCTCAGAATGTGTACGAAAAGACCCAAACAACACAATAGTGTTTGTTTTAATTTATGTTGAGAAATACCAAATGGCACTTTGTTCGTTTTACACCAATGAATCCCAATCGGAGCTATTGTATTGTTTTACCTATTGTAAAATGTACTATTTACATCAAGGGTGTCAAACTCAAAGGCTAACATAGGCCAAACAAATAAGCTTTAACTTTAGGTAGGCAGCAAAACAAATTAATATTCATAGAAACGTAGATTTATTTTGAGTAATACATTACAATAAAGATATATTAAAGAACTAGAAAATTTTTATGTTTACGTCCTGACATTTGATATCTCTTTGCTACTACCTTTCTTAATTTGTGAGAAATTTTTTCATTTAATTATATATTATTAAATGCCGATATAATGACCAGGCCACAAAACTGCTTATTGTGGCCATGAGTTTGACACCCCTGATTTACATTAAAAAGAGCTGTGTAATGTACTTGCTTCAGTAAATCTGAGCACGCAACTTCAACAATTAGAAACACACCATCAGTTCTCCATAATGTTCGAAATGTACTGGATTTTCTTGACGTAAAATCTCAACAGCGCGATCGCGCTGCTTGCAACCCAAACGGTTAATGAACATTCGGAAATAAGAATTATACCATTTCTAAAGACAACGGTTAGTTTTTGTTAGAATTTTAATTTTTCCAAAGAAAAATAAACATTTCTAAAATCACCGAAAAAGATCAATACTGTTCATTAAATTGCTGTTTTTGTACATCCTTTTCCATGTGAAATTGATTAGAATTGAATCTCAAATGAAGCGGCTGAGTTTCGTTTGTACCCAAGGAGAATATACTCTGAGACATCTAACTCAAAATAATTGAAATCACACTAGACCTTTTGTATCCACATATATTTGTTCTCATTTAAATCTGGATCATACCTCATTTACTTTCTGTAATTCTTTTTTTTTTCTCATAGAGCTAATTTGATGCATATTCATTTCTTTCACATTGTTTCCAAATAAATTGAATAATCAAATGTTCGTCATTTTTGCAAACTGAACCTTTAATAATTAAAATAAAATCTTTAGCAATGAATACATCATTGTATCACAAGTATTTTTCCTTTACACTCCAAAAATCATTTTAGAAAAAGAATGTAAATTATACATTGCATTTATATTATTCAAGAAAAGCAAACTCCAAAAAAGGAAAGAAAAAAGTTTATATATATTTGCAGTAATTATCAAATCAAATATCTTAGTAATTTTTTTTCTTTTTTTTGAAAAAAGAACTATGAAATGTTTATTGTAAAAAGAATCCTCTGTCTTTTATATAATCTGCCAATTTTAAGTAATAAATAGCAATCAAGTATGAAGAACATGCAATCTTGTAATAAATCCACATTTCATTTTATCTGTATTTCCAAAATAAACAGTTTGCTGGAGTGAAATCACTATTTCTTCATGAAATCTAAAAAATATTGTCAAATCCAAGGAGCATTCTTATCCTAATTAAGGGATACCTATTCCAACCTAACTTTGAAAGTAAAGTTAGAAAAAATATTTTTCAATTATCTTGCTGGTATGATTTAAGTTACTTAAAATTATGAATATAATAAAAATAATTTGATATGTTGGTAATAAAAATATTATGTATCAATTTCATGTTCACATTTTTTATATATATTTTAAAATCTGCCCAAAATATTCGTTTTATTTCTTTATTGGCTTGGTATTACATTATGAACAAAATATGTAAATTGTTAGATTACTTAACGTATCATTTTTATCTCTTAATGCCGAGTAGCATTATGTTGAAAAAATATTTCAAAGATTGTTAGTTGAGAGTATATTCATTCTGAATGCTCTCTTGTTTGTTTGAAAAAAATCACTGTTATTCTATAGTAATTTTCAATTTAATTTAAATTAAAATACAAAAATTTTTCCCTCCCCTTTTTTTTGCACTGAGAATTATTACTAACTAGAAGGTTTCAAATGCTAAGTATTGCATTATAATTTCAGTTTCATACTTAACTCCTTATAGAATGCAAACAAGTAATACACACACTTGCTTATTCTTGTCTGACTTGGGTTAGTAAGGAATTTGTATAGTTAAATTATACATGAAAACGGTTTATTCTTGTACATACTAAACATATCAAGTTTCAGTGTGCTCTTATAAACTCTTTGTGTATGTGGGGTGTTTTGAAATTTATAGGTGATGCTATCTTACGTATCTTCTACGAGATATGTTGCCAATAGCCCTTACGTGCATGGCAATTTCTTTAATGTAAAAAAGTAGGTAGTTGAGGAAAAATGAAGATTTATTATCTTGAACACAATGTAATTTTGGATTGTATATTTATTTTGCATTATTATTGTATTTTGTGTGTAGATTTTTTGTACTTACTAATCTAAAATTATGCGTTGTAATATTTGCATGTCAAAATATTAAGTAAGATTTGCGTACATCTTTCAAGCTTTTCCAGTATAAAGATATAACATTACTAATGTATTTATTGTGAAATATTTAAAAAATAAACTGTTTATATATGAACACAAAAGGATTATTTTTATATACTTACCATAAAATATGGCATGTAACGCGCACTTTGAATACGAAAAATAAGATAAAAATTTATGGGTGTGCATTATACATCGAGTATAAAAATGAGAGCTTTAAAAATAAAAAGATGAGCATAGAAAAAATTAAACTTCTACATATCTCAAAAGATCGTTAATTTTTTTAAAAAATTAAATTCTTTATGAACCTAATGGTTGCAGTACACTATTTTCTCTAAAGCTTGGAATAAAATCTCAAATAAAAGACTTTAAAACATAAAAAAATTGCACACATATATTTCAAGTTTCTTCTTTTAAAAAGTGGGTGTGCATTATACAGCAAGTATACCTTAAAATTGAAAAATGCAGCTTGAAAGTATAGGTGCACATTATACACTGGATTTTACGGTTATTAAACGGCCTAGAAAGAATTGCTGTATAAATTTTAATTTATTGGTTGAATTTCTTATAAAATAATGTTAGGGTTTTTTTACCTTTTGTAATATCTTTATGATACTGCATATATTATTCAGTATTGTTTCCTTTAGTTTTTTACGCTAAATATTGTACTTGTAAAAATTATATTAAAGATGTTTTCAAAAAGATACTTTAATATATATATTTAATTTTTAATGCATAATTTAAGTGCAACATTTAAAAATGAACAAAATGTTATTAATAGCATCATAATGCAAATAAATTATAATGGATTGAAGCTTACAAAATGTTATATCGTCAGTGGTCTAGGATGGGCTTTCACCTGGGGGCGGACTGGAAATTTGTTGCATCTCTATTTTAATTATTAGTCAGAAAAATTAGTAAAAGTAAAAAAAAGCTTTATATTTTCTTTATTGATTGAAAATGCACTTTTTGTGTTTTTTTTATAGCAAAATCTTTTATACAATTGTCTATCAATATGTATGTCATGTTCAGTTGCCAAAATAGCTTAATTTGTTAGCCTTAGCGTGGACATAGTCAATCTGAGATAATTTTTGAAGAGAAGCTTTTCTCGCAACCGCCATTACTAATGGCAGGTGTTAAAAAAATTCTCATCATTATGACAATGTTTGAGAAGCCATCTTCTAGTTTGGACTCAATAATATATTTTAATAAACCCATAGAGCCGGACCTAATTCGTTCTTTTTTGCATCCTGGGTATGTTGCAGCTGCAAAAGCTTGTAGACGTACTCGCTCAAGTTGGAATTCTTCTTTATTAATGTATTGAGGAGCTTGATCTATGTTAAGTTCGTCCATGCTCAATATCACTTCAAGGCCTTAAAAAAGCATATTTTTGCACTAGATTCTGCAACCTGTTGGAATCTTTCTCGATTACTGAACACCTTTACTTCCATTGCCAAATATATGCTTCCTTTTGATTCGTCTTGGGGGCTCAAAAGAAATTTCAAGCTCTTCACATAATTTTTGAGCATATATTAAAGCGTCATCCACATTCCTCTTGTTTTGCTTCTAATACGATCTGTAAAGCATGTATTTTTTTGAGCAAATTGATGGATATTTAGTCCCTTTTTTTGTCTGCAAATAATTTTGTGAGCATCATTGACTTCACACAGTACCAGTTGCCAGAAGCTTAAGTAACATAAAAACGAATGCGATTGCATACTGATTAATAAACTTCCCGCATCTGTGTGTGTATTAAAGCTCCTCGTTTTCATCAGTTTTGTTGCACAGGCATGATTTGGAGTTTGAAATATTTTTTTTAATTTAAACATTGCGGTGCTTGCTGCCGACCCTTTTTGTATGTTGCCTGGGGCCATGGCCCCCTCTGCACCCCCCATGTTACGCCACTGTATATAGTATTTAAAATATTAGTCTTTAAAGCATAATACAATAGTAAATTTGTCTCTTCTACTAAAATATTCAATGGTTCTGTTAAAAAAAAATGCCAGGCACTTTTCAAATAAATAAGCACTGATGGGATATTTAAAAGGCATTCAAAAACAAAATGTGTTAAGGAAAATCCTAATAACTTACAATCATCATTTTCTCATCTTTCCTTTTATATTTAATTTATTGAGTTTGAAAGAAAATCATGTCCTAAAAGATGAAAGAAAATGCTTTTAGAGAATGTATGTTAGGCAGATAATTTAATTAGAAATACTATTATATTAGCTGTTCTATGGTAAGTAAATTTTAATGTTATTTTTGTGGAAACCTTTATGAATAAATTCATAACAGCTTTTCTACAGCATCTTGTTGGTGAAAATATTTAACACAGAATGCATAGATTGAACTTTATAGTAACTGTACTGAAACTTATAATTAATAGGAACTGAGAGAAATCAGTAGCATTGGTATCAAATTTTGTTACAGATCATTTTCAAAGATTGTCTGTACGGTCTGCTAATCTATATGCGTTAAATAAAGTCAAGCATTCACGTTCTTGAGCATTAGATTGTTACAGCTTAAAATGAATGAAACCGTGCATATCCTATCAAAATGCCTGTTTTTATGTAAATAAAAGATGAACCTGTTTTGGGAATTGAGTTGGACTTGTGATTTTGTTGCAATCATTTTTTTTTATATTGTGCTTTCTTTATAAGACATTCATTATTTTTTATAAGATTAGAAATAAACCAATACTCCCTCGCTTACCATTTTACTTCAGAAAGAACCTCTCTTTACCCACTTTACTTGAAGAATATTTTCAGGCAATTATTACTTGTTTGGTCATAAATTTATTGAAGTATCCTAAGCTTCTATCTTGAAATAATGTCAAAGTTAATGATACTGAAACACTATACAAGGTTATTCTTAATTCTGTATGAGGATTTAAAGCACAACAGTAAAAAGAAACCAAAACTACTACAGCAAAAAAGAATGTTTTAAAGAATACAAAAACAATTTTAAGTTTTATTTACATACCCTACTTGTTTTTATGTGTGAAGCCTTGGTTTCATTGCATACATCAGTGTAATAGTCCAGTTCAAGCCACTCTACTCAACATAGTGTTATTGACAGCATGTGTTATCCTAAAATATTGTTTATAGTGCTACCTTGAGTAGAATAGGGCAGGGACTAGACTATTAAATTGCTGTAAGCCATATGACCAAGTTTTCACACTTGGAACACCTGTAAGGTGTATAAAAAATGAATTGTTTTGTTTTCTTTTACATGTTCTTTTTTGCTGTATTCATCTTAGTTTTTATACTATAGTGCACACCCAAACCGCGAGGTAATTATGAATAACCTTGTATTTGAAAGAATATTTTCTATCCTGTCAAGTAATCCTGAATGCTTTTGTAAGAATCTGATTCTATATTAATGTCTAAAAGAATCTTCCTAAATCAAAATTTTCTCTTTTGGATTTAAATATGTTATCAGAGTAAAAATTGATTAGAATTGTTACTTAGTCAAAAATATTACCATCATGGTCAATGAAATAATAATATTCCAATTTTAATTTCTTCAAAAATTAAAATCCTAGGATTTTCCTCTCCTTTAATTATACATAAGCCATAAAGTTGATTTTTTTGTATTAATTTCTTGAACTTTCTAAATAGTCTTGCGTTTTATGACTATGATTCAGAAATTTGAATTTTATTTGACATTACATTCTTTCTAACCCAGCATTTATGTTATTGTTCATTTGAACCTTCATTTTTCTAGGTGAAGTTGGATCCAAGAAATACAGAGTAGCTGCCAATTTTGGGTTGTCAATCATGATGCCAAGTTGGGTGGAGGAAGTGTGGAAAAATGGTCAATACCAACAACTTCATGCCACTGACAGCTCCTTCAACAAATATAAGTGTCCTGTATTTAAAGGTTTAGTTATAACTGTTTCTCAGATGAGTGTTGACGAAAGATCAGCCATTCAGACTATTATAGAAGAAAATGGTGGTACTTATTTAGCTCCACTAAAAGCTAGCAAAACAACCCATCTCGTTCTTTGTGAACCTTCAGGGGATAAATACAAATATGCTAAGATGTGGAAGATTTACTGCATTAATGTTAATTGGATATATGAAAGTGTTAAATCAGGCTATTGTAAAGATGAAACATTATATAAAATTGATGATTCATCTAAAAATACTCAGCCAAAGCGATCTACTCCAAACAGAGACCTAACATCTTGTGATTTACCATTAGTTGATTGCAGTGCAATTACTAATGTTTCAATGGTTACTCAGTTGGATGAAACAATGAAAAGTGAGATATCTATTGTAACTAGAAAAAATTCATGGGTTCCTGTGTTGGAGTCTTTTGATCTCTCTTCTTTACCAAAATATGGGCAGTTTTTAGATGGTTGTAAAATTTTTCTCACTGGATTCAGCTCAACTCATTTGGATAAATTGAGGAAAATTGTTAATGCTGGTGGAGGAATGAGATTCAATAAGTATAGCGAAAGCATTTCTCATGTTGTTTGTGGTGACCCTACTGAAGATATTTTACAAAGCCTCAAATCTAGTTCTGTGAAACCTTATGTTGTAAATCTAAACTGGCTTCTAGAATGCTGTAAGAATGAGAAACTAGTGGATGAAAAACCTTATCTTTGCATGGACAGCACAATGTTAAGTCCAGAGAAAGAAGCACCTGTTTCTATGAGTCAGAATCTGAAACCTGTATCTCTTAGTCAGACTGTGAAACCTGTATCTTTGAGTCAGTCTTCAAAATCTCAGTCTAAAAAAGATCCTCCTTCCCCCTGTGAAAACTTAACAGACATTTTTAAGCAATATGTTTGTGAAGATAATGATAATAAAGATCCAAATAAATCTGATCAGAATAGAAAATCACTTAAAGAGAGTAATAAGGAATTTGCTACTGAATCTAAATCCCGTAGTGGTGAAACAAACAGCAGTATTAAACAAGAGATAGATGTAATCGATTTGGATGATGATGAACCAACTTCAAGCTCTGTCCAATTATATGCTGGTCTTAAATTTTCAATTGTGGGATTTGGAGAAAAAGATTCAGAATTATTTGCTAAAATGATCGAATTTCATTCTGGCAGTGTTTATAATAACGATCCTGCTTTTAATGTTGATATTGCTATAGTACCATTAATTTGGAATGATTATGTCATTCATGCAGCTAATATTATTACCAACTGTTGGCTGCAAAAATGCATTGAAGATAGTCGTATTTATGAGTTTGACGAAAATGAATTGTTTAGACCTATTCATATTCCTTCTGGTAGAAAACCATTTGAATCATTTGTGATATCAGTTAGTCAATACAGTGGTACTGAACGGGATTGCTTGATGTATTTATCTGAAAATTTAGGTGCAACTGTTCAAGAATATTTTGTTAGAAAGGCCAATCGTGCCAGAGGTATTTTGTCAAATACTCATTTAATTGCAGCAACTCCTGAAGGAAGCAAATATGAAGCTGCAAAAAAATGGAAAATTCCTGCTGTTACAAGACAATGGGTACTTGATGCTGCTGTGTCAGGTGTTGCTCCATCAGTTGATAAATATTTGGTAGATGTCTGTGCAGCATCAGAAGTGAATAATGATATTGTATACAATCCCATAATTCTAGAAAAAGCAATAGAAGTAGAAAATATAAAACCAGATGAAATACAGGAAATATGTATAGATCCTCCAAATATTACCCAAACTCGGAAAAGTTTGGCCAAATTACAACAAGAAAATAAGAGGAAGGTTGTTGTGGATATTTCTAATAGTGGTGCTAATGAAATAAATTTAATCAAATTGGATTCTGGTGTAGACTCAGAATTTGCAAAGCCTCTCAATGCTATATGTACTTCAACACCTCAGAGAAGTGTCAAGGAACTGCATGATAAAAAAGAATTATCACCTATGGTATCCAGAACAGAATCAACTTTTAATGAAAGTTTAAACTTAGATCGATCATATAAATATAAATTTCAAGTTAGTGGTCTTCTAAAAGATTTAGATGCTAGTGCCACTCAAGAGCATTCTATCACTGCCAGTTCCAAAAGAAAAAGTTTGCCTGTTGAAGAACTCTTTGGTCGAAATCTGGCTTCTGCTATAAGAGGAGTCAATAATAAGGTACTTTTTCCCAATGGTGGTAAATTGGATTTTGATAGTAATAGTTTTACTGAGAACCCTTCAACGTCTGCCACTAATACAGTCATGAAAGGTGTAACTCTTTGTGTTGCTAAAAAGCTAGCTGATAAGCAAAATGAATTGAATGAAATTGTTGCTTCTATGGGTGGTGATTATCAATGGACATATGATGGCTCTTGTACTCACTTTGTTTTTACTGGTAAAGCTAATGATTTGTCTAAAGAGTTCAGAGAGGCTAGAGCACAAGGGAAAAAAATAGTTTGTCCTGAATGGGTTTATGCTTGCAAGGAAAATAATGTTGTTGTTGATGAAGAGCTATATCCTCATACCTTAAAAATGAATATGTCTTTAGCAGGAGACATAGCAATTGTGAAACATGCAAGTACAAATGATGATAACGTGAAAACTGAAAATGAAAAACCTCAAGATAAAGATATAGTTTTCATTGGTGAAGATGTGGTTGATTTCAATCAGCAGTTAAATGATTTGCTTGTTGCTGCAAAATCAGCTAAAAAACGTCAGTCAAAGCGTCTTTTAAATTCAATTTCTAATAGTCCTGTTAATGAAGCAAATCCTATTCATAAACTACAGCGAAAGCATTTGTCTGACTCATGTATTAAATCAGATCACCTGGAAGAAAATGGAACTTGTGAAGAACAAGATACTGGTTCCCAGTCACAGACTTATCCCGTTGTTTGGGATGATCCTACTGGAAGGCAAGAACGAGAAAAAATAGCTGCCTTGACAGCAGCTTGTGAAGCTGAGAAAAATAAGCAAAAGGAAAAGCCATCTTCAGATTTAAATGACATAAGCGATTTTTCAAATGCTCAACTGGATACATTAGGTGATGACAATCCCCTTAATGAAATTTTCCTTGGACCTAAAAAAAGGAGTTTAAATCCTCAGGACCAAATAAAAATGAAAAAGTTCATGTTTACTAATATTCCTGAGCCAAAGAAAATGAAATTTGTGGAAATCATTAAAAAACTTGGAGGTGAAGTATCTGATGAGAAAGCTTTTGATATAAGCTCTACACACTTGATTCTTGAGAAACCTATTAAAAATGAGAAACTTTTATCTAGTATAGCTTCAGGTAAATGGGTACTACATCCTCAATATTTTATAGCATGTGAGGAACAAATGAAATTTGTTCCTGAAGAAGATTTTGAATGGGGTGGACCTTTTACTGAAGAATTTTTACAAAATCTTCCTAATAGTTGCAAAAAGATGGCCTATTGTCCTTTCCGATGGCGTGTGAAACTTAATATTCAAACAAGTTTTAAAGGAGCTTTTAATGATTGGGTTGTACTTGTTATAGCTGATGATAAAGCTAAACAATTGACTTACACTAAAATTTTAGAAGCTGGTGGTGCTGAAGTTTTATCTTCAGAAATGAGTAATCATAATCTTGAACGACTTTCTTATGTCATTGTAGACATGAAAAAAAGAAGTTTATCTCAAATAGATCTAAGTCCTTATGTAAGTAATAAAATTAAGTGTGTTAAACCTGAATATTTGGCATTTTTTCTCATTGAAGATCCAGCACCTGATGTTGAAAGTTTTATTGTACCTGAAGCTCAAGACTTATCTGGTACAGATCAATCATCTAAACGCCGCACTCTTGGTATTGTTACCAGAGGTAGCAAAAGGACAAAGTTAACATTATAATACTTTCATAGTATTTATTTACACCATAATGTATATTGCAAATGCCATATATTTTATTTAAAGTAATAAATTATGTAAAAAATTGTTTTATAAAAATGATTTTATTTTTGTATATATGAGAATTAAATGTGTCACTTTGAGATAAGATCTCTTTCCTTTACTTTCATGTTTTAGTGGTACATGGAAAGTGAAAATTAACTGGCTTGATAAATTTATTTTAAACAAGTTGACTATTTTAAAAGCTGCAAATAAATTTTTGAATTACAGAACTTTGACATTTTGAGCAATTTTTTTTAATTAAGGAAAAGTGTGCTTTGTGTGTTTAATGGAATTTTAGATTGAATAATTATTTTCCACAATTCAATAAAAACATATATTAATACCTAATTACCTCTTAAGCTATAAATTAATAATAGGATTTATAAATGAAAATGCTCACACAGATTTTATTTCTAAAACACTTCATACATTTCTTTATATATGGTTTTATAGGTTTTTTTAATTCTTATAAAATTAAAATAATATCTATTTATTTTTGCTGCATTCAGTTTTATAGAAGAAAAAAATCTTTTTGATTTTGTTTGGGTCACCATGACAATTTCTCTAAAATAAATTCAAAGGAGCTTTTATTTACTCCATGAAATATAAAATGGACCTTTTAGAAACCCCTTCTTCTATCTTATCCTACAATTGCTATATTCCTGAAAAAATTCTTTTATTTTCCCGTAGAAATTATATGTCATCTCTACTATTTTGTTGTAACAAACTTTTGCTTCACTTTATACATTTAATTAGTGAAATTTAAATCTTAAAATGGGTTTTTCCATTCTCTTATTTTGATATTAAATCCATTTAATAAAAGGTGCAATGGGAATCCTGTGTACTATGCTCTTTATTAGTTTCTTCTCAACAAATATTGTGGCCACAGTAGCTGAATTTTTTAAATCTGTCAATCGGCTAAATTTATGATAATTACATGTTCACCATTAAATTCAAAACTGATGTAAGACTTGTGCTTATTTTTCTATTTGTTAAATTTAGAAAAAAATTCAAGTCTGAAAATTGAGCCAAGATTTTTGACATTAAGATTTTTCAAAGTAAAAAATTTCTTCTGTAATATGAACTTTTTAAACCAAGGGCATTTTGTTTACCTATATATGTTATTATTGTTGATAAATATGTACTTTTTAAAATAAAAGTTTCAGCAAAACATTTGGCCTGATTAGCCAGAAAAACATGATTTCATTTATCATGTTGCTGTGATGTCATGTTAATTTATGAACTAGTTGGCTGGAAACATGTGATTATGACATAACAGGAATTTAGCTCATTGTTAAGGCTGAAAGTCCTCATATTGGTGTTCCTGTCCTCTTAATCCCGATACAAAATTGTGAGTTCCATCATTGAGAAGCCTGGTGTAACTTCAAAATGCGACACTAATAACACAGGTCTGTAAAAAAAACCTTTTTTAAAAATTGTTTCGATTTTATTAACTGATCTTTATTTAGTTATTTGCGTTGATTTCAAAAATGACATGGATTTTTTTCTATCACTTAAGGCTTGCCTACAAAATAAAACTGCCTACAATCAGTAAAATATTTGAAAAAAGTACAAAAAACAAAAATTTTGGATTCGTTTTTATTATTTTAACATAAATTAAAAGAAAGAAAAACAAAGATAAATAGCTTAAATAAGAATAATAGTGATAAACATGTGTTGAAAATGCTATCGTAAGTCTTTGTAAAAACGTTTTCTTTTCCCATCGAAGCTTCTTTTAGTACTTTTTCGGCTGTGTTCTTGTGAGTTTTAACATCCAACAGTAGTCTGCCATCATGTTGACATTCCAACAACCTTGGTATATGCGCTCCATTTCTTTTATATCCTGATGAAAACGTTCTCCTTGTTCCTCACTTACAGCCCCAAGATTTTCTGGAAAGTAGTCCAGATGTGAGTGGAGGAAATGGACTTTGACACTCATGTTGCAGCCCAATATTTAGTAGTTTTGTAACAATTCAGCAACCAAAGCATTGTAGTTTGGATCATTTTGTTTCCAAGAAAACCTGTTACAGCAAGTTTAAATGAATTCCAGGCATTTTTTCTTTCATTTCCATTTTAGTGACAAAAGTTTCATCTTTTAAAAGTTTTCTTATGTCAGGCCCAACAAAGATGCCCTCTTTCAGCTTAGCATCGGATAGACCAGGAAACTGTTCACAAAGATACTTGAAACACTCTCCTTTTTTTTATAATGATTTCACAAACTGTTTCATTAGCCCCAATTTTATATGAAGTAGTGGAAACAAGATCTTAGGATCTACTAAACTTTGTCTTTCAACATTTTTAACTCCAGGAATAAGAGCCTTTCTGATTGGCCACATCTGCTTTACGTAGTGTTGTTTCCTGTCACGGCTATCCCAATCACAGAGGAAACGTGGAAACTTTGTGTAACCACTTTGTTAACCTAGTAACATAGAAATAACTTTTAAATCACCACAAATGGTCCATTTATGATCTGAGTAGCTGAGCTTATTAAGAATAAACTCAAGATTTTCGTAGCACTCTTTCTAATGGACTGAGTGTCCAACAGGCACAGAAGCATATCGGTTGCCATTGTGAAGAAGTACAGCTTTCGAACTCCTTTTTGATGAATTGATAAAGTCTCCATTCCTCTGGTTCATACATAATTTTGAACATTTCCAAAATTGCAGGTACATTGTTGTGCAGAAAACTAGGTCCCCCTCTTGCGTAAAAAAGGGACAAATTCCTTTTCTCTAAATCGGTACCACGAAAATGAAACATCGGAGTTTAACAAATGTCTTTCTTTAAGTCTAGAACCTAAAACTTCCTCTGTGTCCTTTGGGAGGCCCAGATCTCGTACTAAGTTGTTCAAATCTGATTGAGAGAAAAGTTCAAGGTCATTTGTACCTGGATTGTAGCCATCATCACTGTCGCTGCTAATATGTGATATTTGGTCTAAATCGTCTAAAATGTTGTCCAGGGTATCCGGAGGTGAAGGAATAGGCAAGTCAGCATCATGAGGTACAGGGCGAATAGCCGAACTTATGATGGTTGGGTATGAAATGTCCTTCCTGTTTTTAAATTGAAACCTTGCACTGAACAAGAACAAAAATAACAGTCATCACTGTGATTTTTAGGCTCTCTCCAAATCATGGGTATCCTCAAAACGAAAGGACTTCTTCTTACCTTTAAACCATTGTCTCAGTTCTTCAAAAGTTCATTGTTCATTTCCAGTAGGAACTGGTATTCCGAGTTTAGATTCATTGTCATAGCAAATAAATAGAATAAACCTGTGTTTGTAAATAACGTACATTGTTTAGTAACCTATTCACCATAAAAGATCCATAATTCAGACTAAATTCACCAACTATATAGGCTATAATATTAAAAAATCGTACGCATACTGGACCTGAAAGTGAGAAAATTTCAGATGAAATTTGTGACTTATCTAAGGGTGACGGAATTTTTTCACTATTTTTCCCGTAATCAGCACAAAAATTATAGTTAAACCCACTAGTTAAATATACAACAATTTTTTCATCGCAGACCTGTGTAATCAGTCAACCTTTCTACACAAAATTTCACCAAAAAGAAAAATCTTTTTTTTATGAAATGCAAATTTTAGGTTTTAGTTTCAAACATTGTTATTCAGTTATATTTATTAAAATTATTTTCCAATATTTTTTTAAATTTGTTTGTATGTAAATATTGTCACAGCAGTTTTAGTAACTGAATGAATGTGTTAATCGTTTTGAACATGATTAATTTTGTTTCTGATTTTCATTAATGCTTTGATATTTAGCTGCAAATTTTTCACTTTTATTTAAGAAAATTCAGTAAATTATTAAAAAAATAATAAATCTTCACAAATTTAATACACCTGTAAAATTTAAGAATATTTGTGTAAATGAATTTATCAAAAATTTGTGTTACTTGAAAAATCATTAAGACATGTGTCTGTGTAAATAAAAAAATGATTTATATATTTATTATAATGATTATTTTTTCATTAAACATGTAAAAAAAAATTATCTTCTGAACATGTTCAAAATTAAGAAATCTCTGAAAAGATACCCTATCTTTTTAATTCTTGTTGAATTTGAAAAAATGAGACATCTTGAATACTGAAAGAGATGGGATGGGATTTGATAAATGAACATTTAAAAGGAAAAATATAACAATGTTAATTTTTCTTGATAATTCACATTTAGGAAATGATTTTGTATTTTTTTTAAGTTGTGAAGGAATAGCAAAGCAAACACCCAAAAATAGTAAATGAGCTTTCTAAAACCAGATGTAGGAAAACAATTGTTAAAAATGTGAGTAGATGATGAGCTCCCCCCTCTTTTTCGTAAATAAAAAAAATACTTATATTCTTTTTAATTATTACCGTATTTTCCTGTATATAATCCGCAAAGCCTTTTTTTTTTCCGAGTAAAAAAAATAAACATTGTATAATCCGCGGCAGTTTTTACGGCAAGTAATCCAAAAATATAAACTGCCGATAATGATATAAGGTATAAGAATAAAAAATACACAATATAATTAAATATAGAAGAAATTGTACAGAAAAAAAAATTATTATGAAACTTCCCTTTAAATATATATATTTTTTACGATAATCTCAATAAAACAAAAAAAAAGATCTTTGTTACTGCCATCTATGTTTTGAGTTAAACAAAACATTTCACGCGGAAAAAAAACCTTTTTTTTTAAATTTAGCAAGTTAACAGCAAAAAAATTAAGATCGAGACTGCTTTTCCATTGTCTCTTTCTTTTAAAATCTATTTATTTATTTCTTCCTCTAATTCTGGCCAGTGAAGTTTTCCACGACTATCGGCTCTTTAACGTCGATCACAATTTTCGAAGTTGGTCTTGTTTTTTCTCCACAAATGAATATTCAATTCGTCAACGTTGAAAAACCTTGCAGCTTCCCGATTTCGGTAGCCTTCTCTACAACTTTTAACTTGAAGTTTGCAGTGTAACTTAACGCTTTCGCTTCAACATGATGAAAACTTTCAAAGGACGTAATAGCTCTAGTTAAGAGAAAATTGGAAATGGCGCCAGAGACTCGTAACTGCTTTTTCCTTCCGAGGAATCGAATTTGTTTTTGAATGTAATCAGACAAAAACTAGTTATGGCTGATATACGTCATCCGAGTCATAAAGTGCCATCCATTATTTATTTTATAAAACATAAACGGCATTTCTTTCAAAACTTTATTGTTAGCTTTTCTGATGGAGAATGCTTTACCTCAGATAATCCGCGGCGGCGTATAATACGCACAACGAAATTTGAAACTTTTTTAACACATAATCCGCGGATTATATACAGGAAAATACGGTAATATTATTCAATTGTGAATATTTATTTTCAATGGAATCTTCATTCCAAGTTCATTTGTGTACTTTCTGTGCTTGCAATATCGTTTTTATAGCATTATATTTTTATGTTCATTTTTGTGTTTCAGCATTTCTGCTTTAATTAAGCATTGATTTTTTTTTAATAAGTATTGAAAGACAATGAAATTCAGACAAACTCATAAATATTCTAAAATGCTCTGCTTATTCTCTTTCTTTAAAACTTTTCAGCAAATTAATTAAATTATAGATGAGCTCATGAAGCGTCCCTGCAATAATTTTTTTCATTTTTAGTGTAATACGATTAGAGACTTCTTAAGGCTCTTGGTTGGGCCCTCGACTTTGCCTCAATAAAATCATGATCCGGATAATTATTCCCTGACATGTTACAGTTAATATCTTTATGTGGGATATGGAGCGACAAAGGCTATTCCATAAAAGACTAACAAGTTAAATGATGTCAAAATATTTCATTTTCTGAATAAAAAATCTGAATGTTGATCTGTTTGATATAGCTTTCTCCAGTAACTCTGAAGGTGATATTGCAACCAGGATCAATTTTGAGAAAAGATTTTAGATGATTTCGAGGGTGAGTATACCTATTGCAGCTTTATAAAATATGATTCAAGTCATTTAAACAATTTCAAGAACTGCAAATTGATTATTCGTTAAACTGAATTTTTGAAGAAGCCTTGGAGTGATGATCATTTTGCTTAACATTCGAGTGCATAGAATTCTTCTCTTCTATTGTTTGTTCATTTAGAAATTATGCCAATGTTTGTGTAATATTGCCCAAATTTTGAAATATTTGCTTGAATAAAAATTTTCTTTTTTTAAATCTTTCTTGATATATTTTTTTATTGATGTCTTCTGAGGCAATCCAGTCGATGTAACGTTAGACTCTGTGACAGATCTTGCGAGATAATCCGCCTGCTCATTCCATAGTATGTTAGAGTGTCCCGGAGTCCAAAGTAAAATCAACTGATTGGTATAATATGATTGTATGTAAATCTTACTAGCTAATCTGTGAATGACACTATGTGATTTGATTGAATAATTCTGAAGAGCATAGAGAACAGAGAGGCTATCAGATAAGATTAGCAGATTTTTGTTTGAAACAGTCAGATCAGAGCTATTGTGATTAATTCTGTAAACAAAAGAGATTTTCTGTTATACCTGCTGTAGATGTTGTTTGTTCATTTTTCGAGGAATCGGTAGCTATTATATGGAAATTCTGAAAATCATGCTCAACTGTTTCATCAAATAAATCCCTTATAGCTTGAACTGGTAAATTTTTCTTCCTTCATAATTATTAAATTTAGAGAGTCAGGGTTATTGCTATGTAATGGAGAAAAGGTTTGATTGGAGAAAGGAAAAATTTATTTACCGGTCTTCTGATTTTGCCCGATAGAATTTCTTGTCCAGCCACAATGGAGTCCATTGTGGAGGACCTAGTGCAATTCTGAGAGCTTTAGTTTGTATAACATTAACAGATTTCAATTGATTGTCAGACCATTTATTTATTATGTGACATGTGTAAAAAAGGTGATACAGATGCTATTGTTGATTAGCTGGATAAGATTTTCAGCTCTCGAACCATAATGCTTGTAAGCCATACCTTTAAGAGCATTGATCTTTTTCAGTGATTTATTTTTCACTTGATGCATAATGTTTATATTTTGATTCCGTTTCGAAAAATATACTCCTAAATATTTAATTGAAGATTGTCACTGAAGAGAGAGAGGGGTCCCAGCTAATAATATATTAGGAAAGGAGTGAATCCTTTTGTTCGAGAGTTCAGTTATAGTACTTTTGTCTGTGCTTAAGCTCAATTTCCAATAATTATACCATTGGTTAATTCTCTCTAAAGTGTGTGTGTGTATTTTGTAATTTACGACGGGTGATATCAAGTGATTGATGTGAGCAATAGAAAAATATGTCATCCGCGTAAATGGAACACTCGACTTTAGTCTCCAATGTTTCAAAAAAGTCATACATATAGATGGTGTATAATAATGGAGACAGTATACTGCCTTAGGCAGTGTTTTTTCGGATGAAAGGCATCCCCTCCATCAAATTTGCAGCGATCTGTGAGACAAAAATTCATGCTTCCAAAGCGCTATTTTCCCAGTAATACCAATTTGTAAGCACTTGTAAATGAGACTATCTAAATACACGGAGTCAAAAGCACTCTTTATATCTAAACTAATCCCCACGGAGTATTTTTTTTTTATCCAACTTTGCGTCTGTTATTGCTTTGTAAATTATATAAGTTGCTATTCTCTGTTATCTTTAAAAGGAACAAATACATAATGTTTATACAGTTTTCGTTCTGTTGTATCAGAAAGTAGGCAATTCGATTGGCTAAAATTCTTTCAAATGTCTTAGAGAAAATCGATGTTAAAGCGATAAGTCTACATGAGGAGATTTTGGTTTTATCTTGACATAGTTTGCGAATTGGAAGAATTATAGTATGCATCCATACTTTTGGGACAATTGAATTATCAAATATCTGTTGAAAGAAATTTAAAATTATGATACGTTCACTATGGTTCAATAGTTTCTACAAATTTTTTTTCTTATCCTCCGCTTGAGGAAATGAGATATATTTACAGATATAGAAAACGTATCCATATTTTTAAGGAAAAGAAGAAGAAACTGAAAATTCGTGATTAAAAACTGTAGTTTATGTCTTTAAAGTTATCCAATATCAATGTTATTGTATGTATTGTTTATATTGTGAGATGCACTTGGTATAGATATATTAAATTTCTGTTGCATTTTAAACTTGTCTTTTTTTTTTCTGCTGGGAGAGGATGGTTGTTTACTTATTTCTATGATGCTTATCAAGTGTTTAAATATTGATTCCATCATTATTTGCATAGAATTCATGATAGCTGCAGTTTGCTTTTCTAGAGCAGTTTGAAAATTTTCTACTATATTTTCTAGTTTCTTTTCGAATTCTTGCATGTTGGGTCCTGGAGCTGCTGTTTTTAATGCTGTAGAATACTTTACAGAGTGAGTTTCTTTGAATTTACGTCGTGCCTTTCCCAAAGGTAAGTGCTGATTACATTTTCTTTTCTTTGATAAAAGTGGGACAATTGGGGGAGTTTGCCGGATGATCTCCTGTACAATTTATGCATTTGGAAGTATTTATACACAGTCCAGTATGGGATTCTCAACAATTAATGCATCTTACAGGGCTGGAAAAGAAACGGGATAAGTGAGTGAAGCGAAAACAATTGCTACATTGCCGGGGTTAGTCTATTAATACTTGAATTCTATGATTAAAAAATCAAAGCTTTACTTATTCTGGTGTATTAATACCCAGAATTGTAATTAAGACAGGAGAAGTTTCTTGACAACTGTTTGTTTTGATGAATCATCTGATTTCAACTGCTTCAATATCATTTGAGTTTTTTAATTCATTTGCCACGTCTGCCAAATGTACATTAGTTGGGATATCGAAAAGTAGGAATCATGAAGTGAATCCCTCCCATATTATGTTGGCTTTTACCGGAGTATTTAAAATTTGGTTAACAGCTGTTATCTGAACAACGCATACAAGATCCGAGGTGTTAATTTTTATTTTTCCACTCCGAGTGAAGTACATGTGCGTTATATTGTCATGCCTAGGTATTTTGTTCTTTAATTCAGCATGTAATAAGTGGGGGTTCGATTTAAGGATGCTTCCTGTTTTTTCTGTATGTTCAAGTAAAATTGTAATTTCATTAAAAATCTTTTGTTGCTTGTTCGCAGAATTAGTTCTTGGGCGGCTTGGGCAGATTTAAAATATTTAAAGTCTGCAGCTTCCTTCAAGTTTTCAGTAATTTTGTTGCTTGTTTCATCGGATTCCGTAATCTGGAATGAGGAGTGACTCAGTTTGAGTCTCCTTCAGGTAAGAAAAATATGCAAAAAAAAGAAAGAAAAAAAAAAGAAATTGGTGATTTTACCAAAGTCCAGATGAAAAAGAAATAAATTTTGCAAAACTCTTTCTTAGAGTTGTAACAAAGTATATTAGTCAAATGTGAAAAAAAAAGACAGTGAAAACTGAAGATTTTCTTAAGTGCTTTCCACCTCAGTTCATCCTCCGTTCAAATCTCTTACCACAACCAACGGTATGTTTATTCACATACGATATGATCTAATTTCCACGCTTCTCCTTGACATGTCCTCCGTAAAATTGGGAATTTTGAGTTATATGTCAACTGGCAACAGAGAGCGGCAAGATTGCATTATTATGTGATGCTCTTCATCCATGCCTAGGCTTACCACCATAAGACTGTGAGATAAGCACCTTTATTTGTTTCAGATTACTATTTGAATTTGGCAACGCATGATATGTACTGTCTACTTGCAAGGGTCTCAGATGGCGCTTACTTTTGCATAAGGGACCAGGCCCTCAAATAGTCTTAAGACGCTCTGAATACCATTGGTTTCTGGATTAAAAATGGGGCATTAGAGACTAGTTGTTAGATCACGGCAGAGAATTATGTAATAAAAAATGTTTTCGACGAAAACACGTGCTGAAGCTCAATCATTTAGACCGAAAAAACACTTAAGGAATTATTTCAGTTGTTTGAAAATCAAAAATCTATCATTTTTGTAAAGACTTACACTCTTTCCTTATTTTCTTACTTGTTATACTTTTGACCAAAAGGTTTATCTTAATCACTATTGTATATATAATTGCATATATGCAGTATTTCCGTAATTTATTAAAAATTGCTTGAGAACTACGAATAATGGTTAAATATATATCTCGATTATTGATCCTTTTAATGTTTCGCTGCATTGCAAATGCTTACTACATAACTTTATATTTGCCTAAACAATTATAAAATAAGTTACACCCTGAGGAATCGTCAAATTAATTTTCACAGAATGTATCGTGGTGGTATCTGGGTTTTTCGTTGTACATACATCCATACATCAATTATAATATTTTTACTTACTAACGAAAATCCTAGCCTATAAAAGATACACAAATTTTTAAAATTAGGTTCTATATTATGAGAAATACTTGAAATGCAAAAACGAATCCAAAATGTTAATCGGCGTTTAAATTTCCTGTTCAGCCTTATTGCTAAGCTAAAGATTAAAGCAGTTTTATGGATTTAGCCTGGTGTGCGAGTGTCTGGTACCAGATATATTTCAGACTACCTATTAGCTCCTTGTTACTGGCTTAGCCAGTCCTGAGGGGACCCTATATCAAAATTCCTTTTTTCACTCTTCTTTTTTTAAGAGGAACAGGCGAAAATATTACGATCTTTACTCACACATGTTAGGGCCCCTGAAGCTTGGGGAGGGGGCGTATCATTGATACTGTGGTAGCTTTTCTCCTTGCTCCTTGTCCAGTCAATGACTCGCCGGGTATTATTGTTTTTGGGAGTGAAAAGTCGTCCTAATTTACATTAAACTGGTGATCATGATGTAATGATTCTTCGATACTTCCACATACTGGGTGATTTTTTAAAACTGGTACTATATTCAGAGCCAACTGTAGCTTCATCTAACAACCGCAATGGCACCTAACTACTTGGTGCGGAAACTAATGATGACATGGAAAGTAAGATTCCATGCAAAAAAATTGTACCGAAAATTACCGATGGGGTATTTATGGTGCTTTTACAGTTTACGGAACCGAGAATCAGCATAAAACTCGGGTATCAATGCAAAATCCGAATTTATGATTTCATAAATGACAACCACTCAACAGAAAAAAATGCAAAAATTTCAAGAAATTCTACTGACGAATCAAGTTGATTAAAAAGTCGGATATTTCTTACCGCACTTCAATAATTGCTCACGAGATTGCGTTTCCGTGCAATTTAGTTTGAAACTGTTTGTTTTATATTTTATTTATTTTCTTTCTTGAAATATTTTTATACACAAAATTTGGCTACTGTTTTTTCCTACCCTGTGGATGATATTTTTTCCTACACTGCGGCTGTTATCTTTTTCTGTACTGCATCATGTACCTAATCTGCGCTGGAGACACTGCTATTTTTAAAAAAATGAATTTGTATTCCGTAAAAGTGACTGATTATATGCTTCAGGAAAGCTTACCTTAATGTGACTTTTGCCCTTTAGAGGGCTTTCTCTGAATGGGCTTAAAAGTCTTAAGAAGAAGCGATACTCGACTTTGACTAAAACATCACAAAATACAACTGGTTGACTGAAAGAATTATGGCTGTGGAAAATATCTGTTGTTGTTGTGTCCAATCCTTCAGGATCTAGCGGCAGCTGGATCAGATCCATAAGACCATTAACCCGAGCAAAGTCCAGCATCAGAAGTGGACTCGCATGGACGTCTTCCAAAGCTAACCCCAAACAATCTAGGATATGTTCCGGGGAAGCTGGCAATAGGTGACACTTGGAACAAGTCTGGAAAACCTTACAGCCAGATTCGAAGGTCATCCCTTTCAAATACCCACTGAGCAATCTGGACACAGCCGTTTGATCATTTCTGTTTCCGTCAAATTTCAAAGCATCCCAGGGCTTTTCCTACTGATCCCGGGATGATCGAGAGGGGCTATCCAGACTTGCTTGTCCTTGATTTTCATTAAAGTGTAAATCTCTCGATATGTGAGTGCATAATCAGTGGTCGCAATCTCAAAGTAGCCTCTTTTGGCCAAGAAATCCGCGACTTCATTTCCAGGAACGTTAACATGTGAAGGGATCCACTGAAAGTGGACGTCTCTATATTTTGCTATGGTTCTGAGCTTATTGATTATTCGAATGCTCATGAGGTCATCCACTCGAGTCCAGCCCTGCAGGCGTTGAATGACGCTACGGCTATCTGTGAGGATCCAAATGTTGCTAGAGTCAGTTCTGTTGAGGATGAACTTAAATCCCTCGTCAGTAGCAATTAATTCACTTCTGAGGACTGAGCAGTTTTCTGGGTTGCGTCTAGAAAGCAGGATAGAAAGCTTCTCGATGAAGACACCGCTCCCTGTGCGATTTGACTCGTCTTACTTGATGGAAAATATCTTTTCTGTTCTTTACTTGAATCTTAAGAAGACATTGTTGCTACAATTTAAGAAGTACCCCGTCGCTGGAACTCCTCCTATTAATATAACTGTTACTATGGATAGCGGACTTCACACAATAATATTAATGCATTATCAAAAGTATAAAACCTTATAATAGTTCCAAATTTTTCATAATATTCTAAACATTTTCAATTACACAAAATAAAATTTTTTTGGCTTTCATTTTTTTCTTGTGTTTCACTTATTTTATTATTTACATTTTGATTTGCCCGTTCCTATTCAGACCAAGACGTGTAGTATACCTCTGGGCATTATTTTATTGAAAACTTTCTTGTGTGGTGCAAACCAAACTGCAATTCGAAGATTCACAGAATTTTTTTCTCCGTACCTCTGTATAATATGTGTGCCCCGATCGACATAAATGTTCAGAAATGTGTCCAGGAGCAAATATGTCCATTGTAGCATTCTGTGTGGGTCTATATGGCTTTTAATAGTAAGGACTGGCTCCCTTCGTTGTCTTTAAACACATCAGACATGGTAATCGGGGAAGAGTTGTGTTCAGTGTTGAACAAATAATTTTTGTGACGTCCATAATAACAAGTGAATATTTGTTGCGAGAGGACATTAGTGTTTGTAGAGTTAGTTCAGTGTATGTGTAAACATCGCGCGCGAGAAGAGCGTATGGAGAACGTTCGAATAAAATTATTTTTCCAAGAGGTTCCTGCCATTTAATGTGTTGTGAATTGTTAGTGTAGAAACATGTTTATAGAACCTAAGTGCCAAGAAGTCAGAAGAGACTCGAAGGAGAGTATTCATCACTCGTCATCACAATATGAAGTTTATCAAACCCGTCACCAATATAAACGAGCTCGACATTATAACGATGTGCAGGGTTAGGCACTTAAACTGTCAAACATTTTTGCATGAATATTAAATGTATCATAACTAACATATTTGCATTTTATAACTTTTCCTCTATCTTTCGTTTTCATTTTTAAATAATTCTAAAATGGGAACTATATTCAAAGTCAAGAAGAGAGGAGTTAATTTTAAATCTATCACATACTAATATTCAGATGACAGCATATAAAGGTACTTATGTATTATCGCAACAATTGCTAACTCTATTAATAACTCGCCTAGTTGGCAACCCTAATTTCCTATGTGTCGTATGCGCTGAATCGGCTTAATTCATGTGACGTCAAGTCACATGATAGTGAAAGCCACGTGATTCTAGCCAATCAATTCAAAAACTCATGTGACGTCATAGTCACACGATGAAAACTATTTTGTGTTTCCAGCTAATCAGTTCACGCGCTTCGGTGTTGCCAAGTTTTGTTCTTCGCAGAAACTTTCTCTTAAAAAGTGTATTGTATACAAAATACATTTTGTTTAAAAGTATAAGCATAAAATGCGATTTTTTTTTTAATTTAAAAAAT
The DNA here is from genome assembly GCA_019973935.1 of Trichonephila clavipes. Lineage (NCBI taxonomy): Eukaryota > Metazoa > Arthropoda > Arachnida > Araneae > Nephilidae > Trichonephila > Trichonephila clavipes. The sequence goes on from BMAU01016507.1 coordinate 224,233, forward strand.
CTTTTTGAAGACATTTTTTTCCCTAACATTTAAGCATCTTTCTCCAAATTTGAAATTTTATCTGAGTTTTACTAATAGAACAACAAGTGCTATTAGTTTAATGTTTGTTTTGAATTCAATGGAGAGCACGTGTTTGTCTTTGTCATGAATTGAGCCCATTGGCATCCAGGTACTTCGTTTCGTGTATTGTTGCCAATAGATTGCGATAATACATAAGCACCGATATAAATATAACTATTCACATTTTTCGCAGATTCATCAAGTAACTGAAGGATTAATATAGGCATTATTTTATTGGCATTACTCGGTAAATGAAATAATAGGAGTATTTTTTTTATCTAAGATTAAATGTGTATTCAACATATATTATATATATATTTTCAATATTATTTATAGACAAATTAGTCGGACTGTCAATTTTGTTCAATAATTTTAATGTTTGGGCTTTAATAAGAGTTTCAACTTTACTTGGCGCCCAAAGGTCAGAATTTCTGATAAACCATCGATTCTTGAAGATCTGTCTAATTGCTATATTTGTACTCTTTCAAAATTATTTAAATGAGTTTTGCTGCATGTCCCCAAATTGGGTTGGCATAAGTCAGGACTGGTTTGAGGATTAGACTAGATAAGCAGTATTTATATTTTATCTGCTTAAGGGGTCCGGCACATGAATTTTCAAAAAATTATCGATTTTCATTATTTATTTATTTTCTAAAAGTTCAAACATTTTTGTTTAAAATTATATACGATATGAGGAAATACGATAATCAGAAGTATTTTTTTTTTAATTTTAGATGAAGCTACTTTTTGACTCACATCAATTGAGCTCTGCTAGGAGCACCTGTGTTTCCCCTTGCATAAGTTTCTGATGAGCGTGAATCCATACGATGTTCAAGTGGAAAAGTTAAGAGTTATCCAAAAGTGTATGGGTACACGTCTTTTGAATCTTAAAAGCGAAAGGGGAAAAAAGTTAAGTCATGGAAAAAGCCTAAGTGATTGTAACTGAAAATCACCGACATTTTAATATAAAAAAATTCAAAAATATTATAGTATGGCTATTAGAAATAATATCAATGATATACACAGCATGAAAAACTGCAATTTGGGCAGTTTATTTTTATCTTCTGTCTTCAAACTAGAGCCCTCAACATGGACTGTGTACTGCGGAGCGGATATAAATGCCTGTTGCAAGTTTCAAAAGATAGATGCTGAGTGTAATAAAAAGCACTATGATCATAAACACATGCACATAAACCATAATGAATTAAATGAAGCTAATTTTTAGAGATCTAGCTGATCCTATGTTACTAAGAAAAATGTTTACATGGAAAGACTCGCGGAACCCAATGAGTTAGTTAATACCACCATATGGTCATTGACTCCAAGATCTACATTTACGGAAATAAAAACTCTAAAATTAGGGGTAAATATGGCTATTGCACAGTTCAATATGAGTCATATAGCAAAATCAACTATCTTAAAACAGTGGTCGGCAAACTTAATAGCTAAAGAGCCAAATATGAACATTACAACAATTTTAAAAAAAAATTGGGAGCCAAATCTGCTTGTTTAGTATAAACTTTTGTTACACTAACGAAGTAGTATACTAAATAAAACTAAATTTCATACTTAATAAATATTTATTAATCCGAACAATGTACTTGCATCTCCTTGGAAAGTTTTAGTAAGTCAGGTTTGTATGTTGTTGTTTTTAGTTTTAGGCATGATTCTAAGTTCTCATCAATAAGACGGTTTCTCAGTTTACTCTTGATAATGTTCATGAAAAAGATTATTCGCATATATATGTAGATCCGAAAAGAGAAAGAACAGAAAACGCGCGCGAGCTTCTTTAGCTGATCGTGAGTCAGGAATACTATTCCGAACGTTGAAAATGATCATGTCTTCTTTCCCCAGGTTATTCAAAGCAGACCACTTGTGTTGTGAACTAAGATCGCATTGTTTCTTCTCCAATATTTCCAGTTCAACACAAATACTTTCGAATTTAGAGTGCCATACCTCCTTGTTTTTTAAACCCAGCAATTGTATTTCAAAGCTACCAATATCAATTTCAAAAGGAGAAAATTTGAACTCGGTTATCGTGGCATTAAGAGGATTTTTGACAAATACTAAAGTTGTTCTGCTGTTTTTAAATTCCTGAAACCTGCCTGAGAAATGCTTCCCTCATATTTAAAATTATTGTTTTAAAATGGTATTTATTAATAAAAGAATTATTTTCTTTATCGGAATTCGGAAAGTGAAACAATGTTTCCCTTTCAAAATCCTGAGCAAAAATGGATAACGTTTTCGAATGTTATTACTTCTTCTAATAGCGAAATAGCAATAATCCTAAAAGTTCTTCTTTAGGGCCTGAATGAGACATAAATTTTACAAAAAGTTAAACTTGCGCTGTATCATTTATGTCACAAGACTCGTCAACTGCTATTGACTGAGCCGAAACCAATTTCAGATCTTCGATATGCTGGGTGGTTATATTCGAACACGTTTTAATTGTTCTATCTTTAATGGTTTTGGCAGACAATTGTATCTCTTTAATTCTTTTCAGAATATCTGCTTTGTTCTTAAAATCCTGAAATAGCTCTTCGGATGCATTTATAAAAGAATTTTTCATGTATTCGTCGTCTGTGTACGGTTTCCCTCTCTTAGCAACCTCTTGGCTAAAAACAAAACTTGCCATATTAATATTGCTGGAAGATTGCATCCAGTTATTAAACACAGAAGTTGACTACTCTTGACTTTTCTGAAGCTCGTCAACTGCTTTCTTCTTGCATCACCGGTAGAATATTTAGTGCTAAATGACGCGTGCTTTCTTGTAAAGTGTCTTTCTAAATTTGACTTCGTGTAATATGCGAATTTCTCCTTACAAATAAGACATGTCGAGAGTCCATTCAAATTTTGAATAAACGCAAAATTCTCGATTCTGTCAACTTTAAATTCGCGGTTTTCATCTTCCGTTTTTCTTTGCCTTTTTTTTTTTTTTTGGTAGCCATGTTAACTGGGGTGCCTATAAAAATATTCCAAATATATATTTTTCTAAAGCCACCAGTACAAAACTATCATTATTAAATTGATGAAAATAAAAATTAAAGAAAAATCTTTTTGAAAAATACAATTTCGTTAATATATGTAAAAGCTTTAAAAAGAAAAAAAATAATTTTTTTCCATCATCAGAATAACAAAACTTTTAATATGACCAAAAATGGTAGAAAACTTCCAACATTTGAACGAATAGAAAAGTTATCGAAAAATCGATTATAAATTTTTTACTGGAACCACAAACATGTATAGCAGGTGTAATAAAATCGTATAAAAATACCTGTAAGATGTGCAGCTAGATTGAAAAACACAACAGCTTTTTAATAAGACTGGGCAATGGCAGACACGGTAGATAAGACAAAACTGTTCACACTGCAACTGCTGGTCTGTGATGCCAATTTGTAACCCCCCTACTGTAGAAAAATTATGCGCGCACATGCTTGTGGTACCTTTGTATCACACCGGAGTTCGCCGAAAACATACGAACAATTTCAGCCGGTAGCTTGTACATGGTTTGTGTTTACGTTTACGAAAACCAATAAAGTTAAACTCGATGTTCGTTACGTATTTTTACAACAATATAAAATTTTAATTACCTATCTATCTTTTAACTTAAACAAAAAATTATACATGTTCTCGATTTATAAAAGAACTTTATCAAAATAAGATGTAATTTTTTTCTTAACAAGTTTTTTTTTAATGAAAATCTTGCGCTTTCCGTGTGGATATTTGTGCCAGAGCCGCACTTAAGGAGCCAAAGAGTCACATGCGGCTCTGGAGCCGCACTTTGCCGACCACTGTCTGAAAACATTGTGATATTGAACTACTTTATAACTGTTTGTCATCCTTGAAAAAACTATATACACGGAGGATTCGTGTAGCCCAACGAAAGCACCTTGAGATCCCCAAAAAAGGCTAAATTGTTAAAAATAATGAAAAAAAAAAAAAGAAAATTAGAAGAGTCTTTTGTATGATCAGAGAGTAAAAATAATACTTCATATGATTCTGGAAAATACTAAAAAAAGTAAAAGCTCAAAAAATTACAAATTTTTACTTTAAAGCCCGTTTTCTCAAAATGTAATATTTTTCACTTTATGTACCTTTTTCTCAAAAACTACTAATCATGTAATCCTCAAATTTTCAGTGAGTAGACTTTTAACCGGTTTAAACATTTTAATGGAGCATAAACATCTAGCACACTTTCTTAGATAAGACTTTTTAAAACTAAATTTTAGGGGAAAAAATTGGACAATTTTTAAAAAATTCATAATTTATTTATTTTTTAACAAAAAGACAAAATCCTTTCGTTAAAGTTTTATTAATAGGACACGTAACCTACCGTAAAAATATATATCAGAAGTAAGTAGTTTCTGAGAAAAAGTACATAAACTTACGCAATTTAACATGGGCTTTTATGGACGTGCCGGACCCTTTCATAGACTTATGAGAAATTAGGGGCAAATTTTTATGGTTAGTATCTTCAAATTTCTTTTTAATATATATATATATATATATATATATTCTGTTGTCAAAAAAGTGAATTATTTAGCTAAAACTACACTATGCAATTAAGTTGGTGCCTATGAGAAATGACAGATCCTCTTTATGTGGGAACGTTTTTCTTCCAGTTTTCATTACGTTTTTGTTTTTCTCAAAACCTCAATTGCTGTTGCATTGTCCATTGCCAGAGTCCCATTTCAACAAGAAAGATTTTCACAAAAGTGTTCCATTTTGTTATTTACTTTGAATTTCGTAAGAATATGAATTTAACTGATATTCGTGTAATTTTCTTACATGTCTGTAATCTTGGTAATAATGCTGCAACATGTAAACCAGGCATTTGAAGATAATACTGTTAACTGGATCGAAAAGTGTGGTGTTGGTTTGAAAAATTTTGGTCTGGTAATTTTTCCCTAAAAAATGAACCACTCGGAAGACCCAAAACATTTATGAAAAAGAATGCTCTGAAAGAATGGGTGGAAACGAATCCAATTATCTGTTGTACTGCTAGTGCATTGATAATACATGAAACATTGAAAATTAGAGGCCTATCACATGTTAATCGGCATGGCCCAATACTTCTCCACGCCAATACTCGGCCACAAACGTCTACAAAATAAATGCGAAATGAAATGAACAAAAATGCGAAATTTTGCAGCACCGAGCTCATTTTCTGGATCTTTCGCCATCCGACTTTCATTTTTTTTTTAACATTTAGAGCAGTTTTTACAGGTTAAACAATATTAAAATTAAGATGGCCTAAAAAATTCCACACGAGAGTGGATTATTTTTAAAAATCAGAATTCTTTGAGACAGGCATGCATGTATCAAAATCTCGTTGGGAAACATGCATTGAAGCAAATCGAGCCTATTTTTCAATTACTACTATTAGTTATTCTCTCTCTCCATATTTATTTATACAGTAGAACGTCGTTTATCCGAACGTTTATTATCCGGAGCGTCAAATATCAGGACCAGTTTTTTCAGAGACTTTGCAGCGAAAAAACGAAGGTGTACAATGGTACAACGAAAAATAAGTGATTATTTTCCACAATAAAGGTAAAATTGCGCCCTTTTTCATCTATTTTGCTTTTTCTTCAAGCACGTTTCCCGCATGTGATGATGTTCATTATTCATATAGTGACCGGTTTCATACACTGCAGGATCGCTTTCGGTTATCCAAACAATCGCGTATTCGAACGGTGTCCGGTCCCAAATGATTCGGATAAACGACGTTCTATTGTATATACATATATTTATCTTGTTTAAATTTTCAATCGTTAATAAAATACTTTCTATTCATCCAATTAAGTTTAAATATTTTTTAAACTTGTAGTGGATGACACTTGATGTTAATACAGTTTTTTTCAAATATTAATTCATTTATTAAATTAAATTTAATTAATTAGCGGTTTTCGACACCAACTTAGATTCGTCTCCATTTTTGTAACAATGTAACTGTTAAAACAATTGCAAAAGTTGGCGTCGAAAACCGATTTTCAGCCAAATTAGCCAAACCGGGTGTGCATTGTTACAATAATGCAGACAAATCATGTTTTTTTTTCAATTCCTACTATTAGTTAACTCTCTCCCTATATATATATATATTTACTTATACATAGTATAATAAAATAAAAGTGAAGAAGTACTAGAACCTACAGTGTTAAAGAAGGAAGAAATTGAAATTCACCAGACCCAACAAATGTAGATACAGAGAAGTCTTTGAACTAAACTGGAGACCTATTCTAATTTCTAAAGCTGTCGCTGAATTAGGCCAGCAATTTAGGGTTATAAATTCTTTATGGATCCAACCTTCCCCGTACAGCAGAAATTTTCGACATAATAGGGAAAGAAAAAAAAATAATAAAGCCATGTTGAAAAGTTATGCCTATTACAACACGTGGATGATGAGCCTCATAATGTAGTAAAAAGAAATTAAGAAAAGAGAACAATAATGAATCTCTCAAGGAGAGGAATAATAATAAAAAATAATTTATATATCAAAAATTAGGATAAAAACTTACATGTAAAATAAAAACTGGAAAACAAAAAATCAACCTTCGTTAAGATCCCACGCGAAATGACGTAAAGGATTGAAACGTCAACACAAGAAGGAAAAAACCGTGGTGCCACGTGGATAGTTATTTTGCAATTAAACTAACCAATAAGATATTTTAAAATAAACTAAACATAAGAAGTTTTAAATAAAATAATGAACAAAGTTAAGTATAGATAATATCAAATAGAAATATATTTCAAAGTAAATTTCCTTGGATAATTATATACTTGATAGTTATATTGCAATTAAAATAAGCGCTTAAAATATTAATTTTTTTTTAAAAAAAAATATATACTTATTAGAAGAAATTTTAAATAAAATACAGAACTAAGATAAAAATATAATTAATTAGAAATAGATATATATTTAAAAATAAATTATTATATATATATAATGTATTACTTTCTATTCATCCGTTCAAAGTAAGAATTTACTTAAAATTTTTTATATTACTTGCTATTAAATAAATAGCTTTAAAAATATATTAAGTTTTATATATTCTCTTAAAAATCCGACATTTCATACGCATCAAATTAACGTTATATGGTGTACTGAAACCAAGGAATTTTATTATTTTTAATAAGACGTCAGGAGTTGCTATACCGACAAAAAAAAAAAAAAGATCGCTTTCGTCGTGGATGCATTTAACGCAATTTTCTACTCGGAAAACCAAAGCACTAGGCGGGGAAAATATCTGTTTAACTTAACTCAGTGGCGCAAGAGCCCATGAAGGCCAAGGCCCACTGTGCCCAACTCAGTACACGTGACCTTGGACCCTGAGGTGCATGAGCAGATGTTCCAGTCAGGTGATCAGTCTGGCGGGAAACCCCCAGGGTTAAGTTCCCAAGCAAGCTTGGTATTCATTTGTCAACCCATTGAAGGGATGAAAGGCTGAGTAAACCTTGCCCAGCTTGGGGCTTAAACCTCGGACCTGTGGTGTGGAAGCACGATGTACTAACCACTCAGCCACTGGGCTTCTAGGTTACTGTTTAACATGTGTAAAATTAATGAAGGTTTCTTTTATTGGCAGAGAATTGGCATACATCTACATACCTACAGAATAATGTGATGTTCGTGATACAGTAATGTATTATACCAACGGTGAGTGAGTGACGGAATATTAACGTCGCACTGTTCAGCTATGCGAGGGCTTTTATCGACGGACCACGTAATTTTGAACCATGGTCAAGTGACCTGGACGACCCCCCCTCTCCTAACTACAACACCACACCAGCGAGAGGACGTTTCAGCTCTCGGCAGATTTAGCGTGCATCGCTGCCCTACACGGTGGGTCTTTAAGGGTACTGGGTTCGAACTCGTGACAAAACCAGCCACGATCCGATACCTATACCACTCGGTTAGCGCGGCCTTATTGCACGAACAAGTAATGTAAAAAATGTATGAGATCAAATCCTTCGGCACTCCTGCTGGAATAGGTCTTAGATTTGAGAGCGTGTTATTTACTTTTATAAAGTTGATTACTTTCAATGAGATAAGAATGGATAAGTTTTATTTATGAGGAATGTGTGTTGCATTTGATGAGTTTGAAAAATGAGATTTGTGCTGTATTCTATAAAATGCTTTTTGAATGTCGATTACTTCACCGTTTCCAATATATTCAGCAACTCTAAAGAGCTGATATGATGTGGGAAGTTGTGGATTAAGGTCATGCTGTTCCGGTATCAGAATATTATAGTTGAAGAGATGTTAAAGAAATCTTTTCAAAATTTCCCTTTCTGCGCGTTTTCATAAAATCGTAAAAAACGCTGTAATTTTCTGAGAGTAAGGTCTTTCATCAGGTTTTAAAATCAGAACAACTAATGAACTTAAGAAGTACTTTAGATTCGGGATATTTTCTATTGTGTTAGTAATTTTAAATAATCATTAAAAATGCAGTTTTTTAAGCATTTTTTGTTTTGTTATTTTGTTCTTACTCTGAGGTTTTCGGTTTTTATTTTGTTAATACATTCGAATATCTCCGAGAGAGAGAGAGGGATCAGAGGGAGAGAATTAGAGAATTTAGTTTCTTTTTTTACGAAGAAAATTGTTAGCCATTTTTTTTAGTGTAATTGCATGAATCTTGCAGCTTAAGAATTATATTAATTCAATAATTTTACCTATAAAACTGTAAAAAAAGAAATTCTATAAAAAGTAGTACATTTCAATAAAACAATTAATGAAAACGTCATAAAAGACAAATAATTGTTCATTTCTTTACGTGTTTTCAAAGAAATTAATAATTCTATTTCTTCATCGATGCTTATGTTATTGCTGAATCTACAGCAGTGCTAGAATGAGATACTTCTCACTAAAACTGTGAAAGATGTTGAAATAGACAGAGCTATATTTATTCCTAACATGTGGTTTGACCCATAAAAGCTTTTAGCAGTCACTTGAAGAGCCCCACTGCTCAGCGAATAGTAAATCCGGATGGTACTTTCTGACCTCAATTCCATAGGAGGAAAAAGACGGTGATTGACCTCTTTGCATTGTCGCAAATGAAGAATATTGTTATTTGGTGTAAGATATAGTTTAAATATCCTTTTTCCAAAAATAGTAAACTGGTTTATTGTGTCATTATTTTAGTTGGGTTTAATATCCGTATCAATGAAATTCCTGAACATTTAGCTAAGAGTTATATTATTTCATTTTTGCATCGAACAGTTTATAAGAAAAAATTTTTTTTATGTTTCAAGAACATTATCTTTCTGTATAAATTTTACAGTACTACATAGGATAACTTATTTTTAATTAAATGATTTCTGATGTAGTTCAGCTGTTATTTGTTATGTATTATTAAACTATGTAATGAATAAGGTTGTAGTTCTGTTTCTTTTTTTTAAATTATGATTTTGGATGTTGAATTAATGTTTAAAAATAGATTGGATATCTAGTTACAAAGCATAAAATTTGCGATTTTATACGTTTTAAATGCTACATCATATTTCAAAAAAATTTGGGAAAATAATCTGAATTTTCCCTACAAGTTTGAGAAGAATTGATCATACTTTAGAATTAGTTCTCTTAACTTATTATGGCTCTCCCAACTTTTGTAACATGATAAATCCAGTAGTCAAGGTCCAAAAGTTGAAGGCACAATCATGCACATTAATTTGAGATTTTTTTCAGAGGAGTGACAAAATAATGACAAATTATGATTATGGTACCAGTTTGTGAAGAATACAAAATTGAGAAAAAAATTAATCTTGACTAAGTCGAAATATACGATTTTCCTTTCCGACGCATCTAAAATATTTTATATAACAGAGTTTTTAACCTGTTTAAAAAATTGTAGCTGTCCCAAATATTTATTTTTAAATTTTTTTTACCTCAGAAGATACGTTTGGTTACGAAAAGCTAATATGGGACTTTTTTTTTTCATAAAATTGAAATAATTACTTTTCAATGCTTTGATGTAGCATTGCATAAATTCTCATGAAGCTCGTGATAATCACCGTACCGAACTCGCGAACGGTGTATCATAAACTCTAGCCCTAATTTCTCTGAATACTCGCCGTGAAGGGGGGTTGGTGCACGAGAAATATGTTGTGGCTCAAAGTCCTCGCGTGGCGTGGAAGTTAAGAGAGTGGTGTGCCAGCGCAGGTGTCGTCCTCAGAGGAATTTAAATGTTTGGCTTATTTATGTCACATCTATTAATTACGGTATATACATTCATACTGAAGTTGTTGAAAATGGTTATTTCATTAGGGTTAGGAATATGATATTTGTGATGGAGGAGGCCACACACAACCGTTCTCTTCGGTGTTTTCCAAGAACATCCTTTCGGCTCTCTCCGGGACGGGATGGTCTTTTTTTGACACCTCAAATTACATCTAGCTCATGGGTGGAGCGGGATTTCTCACGGCCTAAGTTTGCCGGGGCGATGACAGAAGACAGGACCCCGTAATATTTAGGAGTGCACGTGCGCATATTAATGCTGTTATCTTATCCGCAAAAAGAAGCCGATTTTTCTGATGTGTGACGCGAAAACGCCACACGTGATCTGTCACAAATATCTCTCGTGTTGCTTGACAATACGAACGTTAATAAGCACTTAATCGCATAAATTGAACGCATCGTAAAATCCGATATGTAATGCGCACCTATACCTTCAAGCTGGATTTTTTAATTTTTAGGTATATTCGTCGTATAACGCGCACCCCCTTTTTTACGAAGACACTTGAACTGTACGTATGCAATGCTCTTATGCTCTGAAGTTATTTAATTATTTATTTGAGGTATTATCCCAGGCTTTTGAAAAAGTAGTATACTTATAGAATTACATCCTTTCAGTCCGTAAGGAATGTCATTTCTATTAAACAGTATTTCGATATACGAGGGCTGTTCAGAAAGTATCGAGACTGAATTTATTATGCAAAAACATACATACATAAAAAGGTTTTGAGTCAACCTCCTTCGAAATGTGCTACATTGGCAGTAACACACTTGGCCCTACGATGTTTCCAGTCCTCGAAACATTTCTGGAACTCAGACTTTGAGATGGCCTGAAGCTGTTGTGTCGAATTCTGTTTTATCGTTTCAATGTCCTGAAACCGGTGTCCTTTTAAGGTGTTCTTGATCTTGGGAAAGAGGAAAAAATCAGGAGGTGACATATCCGGCGAGTAGGGAGGATGTGCTGCTTGGATTATTCCGTTTTTTGTCAGGAACTGCTGCACAAGATTGGCGGTGTGCGCTGGAGCTCCGTCATGATGAAGCATCCAGCGAGAGGACGCTCATAACACCGGTCATTTTCTGCGAACAGCCTCTCGTAATCTCCTCGTGACGTCCAAGTAGAACTCATTGTTCACTGTCTGGCCCTGGGGAGAGTACTCATGATGAACAACTTCAACTGCATCGAAAAACACAATCGACATGACTTTGATCTTTGATCGCACCTGCCATGCTTTTTTTTGGCCGAGAAGAACCGGGGATTTTCCATTGTGACGACTGCTGCTTTGTTTCGGGATCGTATCCGTAAACCCACGACTCATCCCCAGTGATGATGAGCTTCATGAACTCCGGATCGTCGCTTTCCCTTTGAAACAAATCAGATGATGTTGCCAGTCGTTGGAATTGCTGATTCTCAGTGAGGAGACGCGGCACAAACTTTGCAGACACTCGGCGCATGTTCAAGTCCTTTCTCAAAATTTCATCACATGATCCTACGGAAATGTGACACTCCCGGGCAATTTTTCGGGCTGTTAAACAACGATCAGAATGCACCAAATTCTTCACTTGTGCAATCTTGTCCTCATTGCGAGAGGTGGATGGGTGTCCAGAACGGGGATCACTGTTCACTGATTGACGACCCTCCTTGAATCGTCGGAGCCACTCGAAAACCAGAGTACGACTCATCGCCTCCTCTCCAAATGCTGTTTTCATCATCTCGTAGGTTTCGGTGCCCGTTTTACCGAGCTAAAGCAAAACTTGATACAGATTCGCTGATCCGTGTTTTCACACATTTTCTTTTTTTCGATGAACGCATGCAAACACTCCACGTGAAAGAAGTCAGTGTGACTGAACGCGCGCGGCGCGCTGTACCAACACCTTGGCTGTACAGACCTGCCGATTTTTGTGAGACAAGGTGAAATATGCGCGCGCATGGTGCGCATAGTCCCTCCGCTAGGGGTTTTCTGGAATAAATTCAGTCTCGATACTTTCTGAACAGCCCTCGTATATACATATAGAAATCTTAATTTTTTAATGCCCATCTCTATTATTATTATTAAAGCTATGGTTTTTATGCCGTATGTATAACACGCACCTGTAAATTTCGATCTTATTTTTTGTGTTAAAAGTGCGTGTTCTACGCCAGATTTTACAGTGTGATGTGTTTTTGTATCAATTGTGAGACTGCTACATAATGTGCGCATTGAAATAAGCCTTTTTTTTTAAAAAAAAAAATAATTATATAATAAAAAAGGAAATATGTCAGCATATTTGCTGCAGAAATTATTGTAGCACATGCTTTCGTATATTAATTTTAAAATTCCAAATAAAATTACTTTAAATGTAATCAAAGTACTGGTGTGTTGGAAAGCTAAAATCTTATTTTTTTGACAATTTGAGATTTTTACATTTTCAAATTGTATAGATTGTAACCTTTCTAAAAATACCTTACTTTAACCTCTAGGGTATTTAGAAGCCCTTAAAACGTATTTTTAAATAATCGTTGAATTTTGGCCACGCCCATTTTAATGGCGAAAATTGTAAACAAATTACTTTGTTTTTGCTTTAAAGTGTAACGACCGATATAAACCAAAACATGTATCTTTTATTTTAAATTGAGCCTTTTATTTTTTTACTTTCTAGCCAATTAGAAGTCTCACTGTATACATTAAAATCAATTTATCTCAAAATGTAAATTTTAATGTGCGATGTACCTTTTCTGAGAAACTATTGTTCACAGGTATGTAAATTTTTTATGAATTATTTATAATGATTTCTAATGTATACTAAAATGAGCTTTTTGTAAAAAACTCAAAAATTTAATTTTTACAAATTTTTAAAGTAAAAAATGGGTCAAAATTCGCAATGTTTGATAAAATATTTCATAATTTATTAAAAAAATGAAAATTAGCTAAAAGCTCATTTTAGTATAATGAGAGAGGTGTACTTTAATTGTATGAAAAATTTCAAGCATGTACATAAAACAGATTTTGAGAAAAGGTACATCGAAAACAGCCAATTTAACATTGTCAGTATAGAGGGAGAGAGAGGTTTCCAACTCCCCTTAAAATGCAAATGAAAAATTAAGTATTATTTTATCTATCGATGGATGTATTTTATTTATCTTTATTGATACGCAAACAAAAATACGGAGCATTATGGAAAGTAAAATTAAAAATTATGAAGAGACAGGTCACGTTTCTATCTCCTGGTCCACACAAACCATTTCTTCTTAAGGATGACTTTGCACCAAGGTAAGGAAAGGAATCCAAGTTTCAAGCGGATTTATAAGTAAAAAAATATCCAAATATTAATATAACCTCAAATGATTTTGTTATATGTGCTCAGTTATACTGCATTGCAGCTTAACATATAAAAATATTTAATAGTTAAGTAATTTTGTCACTAACACACGAATCTATCAATTTGTTTGCCACTGAATTATATAAAAGTGGAAGTATGATTACACTATATACTAAAAATAATAAGTTGATTACCAAAATTCGTTATATGTTCTTTTATTACAAATAATAAAATCAGAATGTACGAAATTAACTTTGGATCAGATCCTTATCTAGAAAAGTAGACTGAAGTAGGTTATTAAAACTCTTATCTCTAAAAATTTCATTTATATTCTGAAACCTAAATTTTTGCATGGCACACATTAGAGGATAGGCCGACATACTTCCCTTTTGTAGTTATAAGTTTAGAACTCACTTAGTATGAAATTTTTTATAATTAGAAAACACTTTGCTGCTGCTGTTGTTGTTGCTTATGCCACCTGACCGACAGTAACATCGGATCAAAGTTCACGAAATTCATCGCGGCTAAGGACTAGACTCTTACGCCTATCGTTAACCGTAGATTTGGGCATTATGCAGGCGACAGTACGATTTTTCTCGGTTCCACCCCAATTTTTAGGGAGAACACTCTGAGAGTGGTCAGGTGTATGTTTCGTCCTTGACATTTAACCGAGTTTCGAAATGACGAGGTCCAATACCCTTCGTGTTGCTTTATAGTGCTGTTAACATAACTCTTACTCTCTCCTTTTGGATGAAATACACCAGGGAGGGCGAATCTTTGTGGATCAACGTGACATTTTTTCTAAAGAAATATTTAAAGAGGAATAGACGCGCCGTCAAACAATTTTGACTTGTGATTATTGAGAAAATAATATGAACTAAATACTAACAACTCAAAACTCTTTATTTACTACGAAAAAATACATTTTATACAATAAAGTAGTAAATGTTTTAGATATACTCGTAATTCAAATTGAAGTAATATTAGCGTGACTTCTGTTGTCGCAAATTTGATGACAAGTAACTTATATTCGGATACATTTTAGCACAATGCATGCTGAATTAGAGTCCTCTGCCAAACGGTTTCTAAGCGAGTCTTCAATGTTGTTCATCTGTGAAAATAATGACTCGTAGGCACATAGTTAGAAGAAAACATGGTTAAATTAGAATGAGCCAGCTTCTTCAAACAGTTAAATGTATCTGGAATTGAATTCCATGTTCCCAAAATTTCGCCACTGGCATCTTTACTTATACATTGCTTGTTGTTTCAACCAATCCCAACTTTTTTCTTGTTTCAATAAATTTTTGAATCTATATTCAACTGGACAGGAAATCACTCAGTTGCATTTCAAATTCTACAATTTCTGGCCAGTCGAATTGGAGTGAGTGAGTGAATGTTGGGGTTATTGGCGCAAGAGCCATTTTCGGCTAAACTGCGCCAGGCATTCGTAAAAAGATTAAAAATATAAAATTACCAAAAGGTTTGATAAAATTTCAATTTAAAAAAGGTAAAATCTCACATTTTATGTATAAAAATAATTTTCAAATTAAGAATACAGAGATAAGCGGGGGAAGTCCCCACGAAATCTGATAAATATTAAAAAAGGGTTATCTTCTGCTTCTGGTTGGTGTTAAAAGCAATGATCCCCTGAAAAATGTCTTCCCATCTTTTCTTACATAATCAGGGTTCGATTCGATTTCATTTTCTTCCACGTCGTATACAATCATATCCTCTTCATCAGTAGAATATTCAACTGGAGCTGGCTTTCTAGGTCTGTGTTGAGCCATTTTTATATCAATTATTGATTTAAGCACTTCTTTTTTCCTTTTCTATCCCGAAATTTTGACTTTTTTCAAATTCTGTGTTGAAGATGCAGAAGGGGGTTGAATACTGGAGTTGGATGTAGAAGCGGATATGATTGATGAAGATGGTTCGATAGGTATGAACATATTACTGGTGGTGGAAAGTAGAGTATCAGACACAGGTATAAGGTGCGGAGGCTCTGATATTGTAGCTGCTATAGAAAATGTTGAAGGTAAGAGGTCTGCCTGAGTGGCAGACGACAGTGTGGAAACTGAATTAGACTTATCTGGCTGCGGAACGGATAGTAAAGGTTGAAGTAATTGCAAAGGCGGGCATTGAATTAGTGTAATATTTTCGTCCGTTTGGGTTGTACTGGTAACAGTTGAAGGTTTGGCAACTTGGGCGTAAGTTTGGGATAACTGCGGTGCTATTAATTTTCGGGCTTCAAGGTATGAAATATTTCTATTGGTTTTAATGGCTTGAATTTCTTTTTCAACTTTCCATTTAGGACACTGTTTTGAGTCAGGAGTGAGGCTGTGAACAATTGACGCATTTCTGCACAAGACTGCAATCTGCGGAAGAATGTCCAACAGATGCACATCTTGAGCACGTCAATTGCCCAGGGCAAGCTATTTGTGAGTGTCCGAACCTCTGACACTTGAAGCAGCGCAGAGGATTCGGAATGTATGCACGGATTTTACAGTTTAGATATCCACCTTTGACAGTGGTAGGTAGTTTCGGGCTATTGAAAGTAAGAATCAAATGTTTTGTCGGCATGATATTCGAATCTTTTTTTTTTTTTTTTATTGTTATTCGCCTGACTTGAATCACACCCTGATCAGAAAAACCTTCAAGTATTTCCGATTCAGGAGTGCTCAGCAAGTCAGATTCAGAAATGACACCTCTGCAAGAGTTTAGAGTTTTATGAGGACTTACATTTACCGGTGAATTAAGAAAAGTTTTGGCGAGAAGAAACGACTTCGTTTGCAAATCAGATATGGTTTCAAGAAGCAGATCCCCGGACCTTAATCTTTTGATAGATTTCGGTTCACCACCTATACCTAATATAGCTTTGTGAATTGCGAAAGGCGATTTATTTGGCAGGGAAATCAGTAAAAATCTCGAATGAGCAGCAATTTGATCTACGGTGAGTGTGGGTAATACGAGGTCTTTACCCGGGCACAGCATATTCGGATCCATAAATACGCGTAAAAACTTCATCCTGGCGTGCCTCCACCCACCACGGAGTCCAACAAGGGAGGCAGTGTGCCGGTCATCTGGCAAAAACCAGGCAAGAGTACACCCAGAATATAATGCTACAGCACCAGGGCGAGGATTCAACGGGTAAACCCGACACCCCTTATCTGCAGCACTAACCCTACAGCAATGTCTCTTCGGAGACGAAGAAGGTACCGCCAGCCGATTGACAGGAGCGGGCTCACTCCTGCCTCCCGTCTACAGCGAAGCGTGGGCCAAAGGTAATCCCAGGACACCACTTTCCTCCTTACGGGACGCCGCACACGGCAAACATGCGGGTCGGAAAACCAACGTTGTTAGTTAAAAAGAAACTAAAATAATCAAAACAGTTAAAGAAATCCAAGAATAATAATATAAGTACCAAAAGAAATGATCGAAAAAAATCACGAAAGGATTAAACTAAATTAACGCAATGCAAAATGTATGCAAAAATGTTATTGAGAAATTTAATTAAAAACAAATCAATGAATTATGCGCATATGTATTTCGAAATAATTGTCTGTGTTCTGGACGGGAAAAGAAGAAAAGGGAAATTGGAATGGCAAGAAAGAGGGCCGAAAATAGAGAAGGATCACTAGGGTTCGTGAAGCCCGTGTTTACCAAGGACAGTAAACCCCTAGGGAGAAGGAAAAGATCACTAGGGCACCTCGGGAGCGTCAAACCCGTACTCACCTAAAAGAAGGTGAGCCCCCTGAGGGGCAGTCGAATTGGAACAAGTTCAGTTTATCAAATAAAGTCACACACATCAGGGTGCATAATAAACTTGAGGGTTTCCGATAATTCTTTGAAATGAGAAAATCTCGCTGAAAATTCCTTGATTGACGAATCAATTACGGAAATATTTTGAACTAAAATGCAAACCGTTTTGTTCAGTGGCGTGCCCAAAATATCATATCAAGTGCCATCAATGGCACGCGTGTCATTGGTTCGCCATACTTGAAATACACTAAACTGGGAAAGAATCCTGCGAAATAACATAGCCTTCTTTTACTGTCTTGTACATCTGATTATTTACTTACCCATACTTCTTTTTGTACAAGAAAGAATAAATATGCTTTTATTGTTTGTTTGTTTTTAAATTAAAAATTACCGAAAAATATATGAATTATAAAAGATGTATAAACTATAGTTTTAATTTTCAAAAATATTTTTAAGCATCTACATTTCTATAGGGGGAGAAAACACTTTAAAAACAGCTAATACACTCATGAACAAAACAATTAGCACAACAAGAAATAATTGCGGGATCGTACCGAAACTTGGCCTGAATGTACATGTCGGGGAGATATGCAAATGATAAGAAATGCATCGTGATTGCGCATTACGTGTAGTCGGTAGAGGGCGTTTAACGTCTCCGCGGAGTATAAAACAAGTAACAAAAGCTTGTTTGAGTGTGCTAAATTGTTTACAAAGGAAGAGCTGAGGTAGAATGCCCCGTTTTCGAAGACAATACGAGCAGCTGTCGCAGTTTGAGAGGGGGAGAATCAACGACTTAAGGGAAATTGGGTGGTCAGCTAGGCGAGTAGCTAGTCAATTAGGCCGCTCTGATTGTGTTTTAAGGTTTGTTGGGACCAGTGGACCCGAGAGATGTCATTTACATGAAGACCAGGTTCAGGACGCCCTCGACAGACCAGTCGTCGAGAAGACCGCCACATTGTAAGAAATGCACACATACAGCCAACTGCTTCATCAGCTACCATCCAGGCACAGGTAGCACCTTCACTAGGGGCCCCTGTGTCTTCTCGAACTATACGAAGGCGCCTGACCGAAGGACATTTGGGATCACGGTCCCCCTTACGTATGCTGCCCTTGACACCCACCCATCGACGCCTCCGTTTGGAGTGGTGCCGTGCACGAGGAAACGGGACTGCAACGGAATGGAACCAAGTAGTCTTTAGCGACGAATCCAGATTCAATCTCAGCAGTGATGACAATCGTGTCCGTGTAGGGAGACCCCGTGGTGAATCCGTGCCTCAATCCTGCCTTTGCTGTACAGCGACACACCGCTCCCACAGCTGGTGTGATGGTATGGGGGACATTGCCTACAATACACGGTCACCCCTAATATTGATCAGGGGCACCACATGACAGCCCAACGGTATATACATAAAATCCTGCAACCACATTTGTTGCTACTCATGCAACGGCTCCCAGGAGCCATTTGCAACAAGATAATGTTCGGCCTCACACGGAAAGGATGTTACAAGACTGTCTTCGCACTGTTACTACCCTTCCTTGGCCTGCCCGATCCCCAGATTTGTCTGCAATCCAGCATATCTGGGAACATTTAATATGACGAGTTGGGAATCTCACGAGTTTGAGCGAACTAGAGACAAGATTACAGCAAATATGGAACAAAATGTCTCAAGACATCATACTGAACTTTTATGCCTCAATTGCCGATCGTATCACATCGTGCATTCGCGCTAGAGGGGGTTCAAAAGGGTATTAAGTCCTCCGTAATTTTGCCTTTTTCTCTGAAATAAATGATCCGTTTTCTTTGATTTTCTAATCATTTACTTAAATCAAAGTAGTCATTACGTGTATAAAATTTCGTTTCATTTTAATGACTCCTTCTTGGTGAGCTAATTTTTTTGTCCATGAGTGTAATATGGAATTTATTATATAATGCAGTGCTTCTCAAACTTTCAATATTTGCGATCCAATATTCTATCATACTTTCCATCACAAACCTCCCTCTATGCAATAACAATTTTTTGAATTCAATAATACTATAATACTTTGACACTAAAGCTACAATACGATTTTAACCTCTTAAGTACCACCGGCGTATATAAACGTCTCACTTAACCCGAACATTAATTTCCACGGACATATACATGTCTGTCCAAAGTAGGATCTTTTCTGTGCACTGCTATCCGTAAAATTATTCCGAAGGCTTTGGAATGCAATAAAAGGACCTTGACAGTGTTTGCGCAGGATTTACTTATTTCAGGTAATTTGCATATGCATTCCTTTTTCTCCCCCCCCACCCACCGAATGCATTGCATACGCGTGCCTATATGGAAAAAGGTGTCTTTGGGGAGCGAACCACGTAACTTTTAATCGACAGTTAAGGGATTAATTATAAACCTTACAATTTTTCAAGATAAGTGTTAATTTTTGTATATAATTTTGTATGTGACAAGCCCATGAGGTCACTTGTGATTATTAAACTTGTTCTTTACTTATTATTGTTAAATTAATTATAAAATATACTATATGCAATCTTGATATATTTGTAAGTGTATTATATCAGTGTAAATGTGTATTTTATTTTTTATTATATCAAAGTGTATTTGGTTTGTTTATTTTCAGTAAATTAAAAAGTTTTTTAAAATAATTTTTTGTTTTCGACTTTTCAATATGCTCCCACCCCCTCGTAGAGTCATGACGCCTCCCTGAGGAGTGGCGCCTCACAGTTTGAGGAACGCTGATATAATGCGAAAGTGGCAATTCAATTGAATTAAATCTGTTCAAAAATCGAACTTTCTGTCTTCTGCGGGACCTTCTCTCCTACTCATAACTCAAAAAACGCTAACTGAAAACGCATCCTCAAAACTGTGGTCACGTGAAAAAAATAGCACAAAGACGTTTCGGTTATCGGTATAATTGGACAAAGAAAGCTGTAGCTGCAGGCGTGTCCGAACAAAAAATAAAAAAAAAAAAAGAAGCCACTTTCGATTTTTTCTACCACCACCATCTTGAGGAATTAGTTCCTTGTTCCGGAAATACCTGAAGAAGTGTAGGAAAAACTTCCTTAACTTTTGAAAACTGGGCCGCTTGTCGAAAACGCTTTCTCTCACAAGACGGGTAAGACTAGCAGGAAATTCATCTTGGCAGAATACTATGGTAAGATGCGTTTTCTTCCTTTCTAGTTTTATAATAAGTTATGTAAATTCTCTAGTATCGAAAAATATTTCTATTTGCTTAGTGTATTCATATTACAGATTGGGTCTTAATATTCTTCTAGTTTTTGACTGGCAGGTGCTTCACTTATGATTGTATAATTTTTCTTTGATTTAAGCCAGTGTTTCCCAAACTTTTGACACATATGTACCCCTTCTGTAATTTTCGTAACGCTGAGTAACCCTAGACCAGGGGTGGGCATTACGTCGATCGGATGACCTTTAAAACATTTTGGGGTGATTGCCTGAAGATGGCATATAGTAATTATATATGCGGAAATGTTCAAGAACGGCTGACAATATGCAGTCTAAATCTTCCACTGACTATAATTACGAGAACTATATGTATAACTTTAGATGAAAACATTTTACTTTATGAGGTATTTTGAATTGTTTGTTAATAAATGCATCATTTGATTTTACTATATTTGGGGCTATTATTATGTTTGTATCTTGCGTTTTGCTTTAAACGTGATTTGAAAAGCACGAATTTTTATTTTAGTTATGTAGGTAAGTACATATTCCGTATATATTATTAAGTCATAATAAATATTGTAGAACCTTTCTTTATCTCGCTACACCAACGACTCTGGGCAGTGGCACACACAAGGATTTTTCCAGGGGGGAGGAGGGGCCGAAAGTCTACCATTCTGGTATCATGCATCAATGCGCAGCCAAACAATTTGTTGTTTTTTTTATTATTTGGATTGTCTCGGGAACAGAAAACACTAAAAAAATAAATTGTAGAATTGTATTTACACTCTTCCCATATTAACAGTAAAAATATCGGGTCACTCTTGTGGATGAACCGCAACACCCAAATCTCTCTAGAAAAGCGGACAGAACAATCTTCAGTAATGGCCAAGTTTCGGAACTGTAAGGATGTACGAGCATGGGCTCCGATCGCTTTCAATTCTATGCTAACTATTAGTTATCTAGTTATGTATGTAAATGTTTGTTTTGTCTGATAAATGTATTTAATTAACTAGTGGACTTTGTAAAGAACCCCTCCCCCGCCTGTCCTTTTATTACCTTGTGTCACACCCCTCATAATTTGGCGCCCACCGCGTCATAATCTGGCGCCCTTTTTTTTGTGACATACACAAAATAATAAGGAAAGGGAAATAAAATTATTCAAAATAAAGTATAAATAAAAGTTATATTAAAAATAACATTTGTTTGGATTAATGAGAAAGATGAAATTGTTTGTGCTGAAATGACAGATTGTCATAATTTAGTTCCCTGGCTGTTAATTTTAACCTAAGATGTGGTTTCACGTCCAATAGTTTATTCATCTGTTCTCAATTCCTACTATTAAATATAGGTCACACTCTCCTTTACATACTATATATATATTAGTTATCTAGTTATGTATATAAATGTTTGTTTTGTCTGATAAATGTATATATTATATAGTGTGTTTAGTTCAAATTTTCAATCGATAATAAAATACTTTTTTATTCCATTCAAGTTCAAATAAATTTTAAAACTTGTATAGATGACACTTTTCTTTTTTGACAAACATTAAAATATTAATTAAATTTAAAAAATGAATAAATAGTAACAAAAGGAAGAGTCCAACACCATATATAAAAAGAAAATTCACTCGTTGTGTCCCTGTATTGCAATGGGTAGCGCGTTGGATTTTTAATCCAAAGCTCGTGGTTCGAATCCCACCTGAAAGGGTCTAATTTCTGGGAAAGTGTTTGCTTTTTACTATGCTATTTTATTTGAATAATTAAATTTAATTAATGACTAAATAGTAACAAACAAAAAAATAGTCCAACACCCTATATAGAAAGGAAAATCATTTTTTTTATTTTGCCACTTAATATTGTGACTTTGTTGCATGCATAAACATATTTATTTATTTATATTAGTTCAAATTTTCAATCGATAATAAAATTTTTCTATTTATCCATTCAAGTTCAAATAAATTTTTTAAAACTTGTATAGGATGACATGATGCTAATACAAGATATTTTTAGAACATTTTTTCATTAAAATTAAATTTAAAAAAATGAATAAATAGTAAGAAAGATGTTAAATCCGAGTACCCAAAACCATATTTTTATAAAAATTGGCAAAAATTCACTCGTTTTGTCCCTTTATTGCAATGTACTTTATTTTTCCTCCACTAGAACAAAACGCGTTTTAGTAAAAGCAAATGCCATAACTTTACACAACATGTTCAAACTTGAAATGGGTTAATTTCGGGAAAGTGTTTTTTTTTCGAAAACTCAAACGGGGATGCTATTTTAGTTTTGAAAATAATTAAATTTTTTTAATGACGTAAATAGTGTTTTAACAATTTATCAAAAAAAAATCCAACACCCTTTATAGAAATATAAATCATGTTTTTTTTATTTTGCCACTTAATGATTAGATGTGCTTTTTTGCATGCATAAAATATTTATGTTAATTGTAATTAGTTAATAAAAAGTAACTAAAATGAAAAATTGAGAATTTTTTTAAAATCTTTGTAGAGACCTAAGTTTATGTAATTTTTCGTACATTTTAATAGTTTTTTCCCATTTTAATAAAAAATTTTTTTCTATAGATCAATATGATTTTTTCCTTAAAATATACAAGATATGTTTTAGAACTTTTTCTGTTAAAACCGGATACACGTGTTGTATTTGTAATAAGAAAGATGTTAAAGTACAATCCTTATACTTATTTTTCTAGAATCCGTCTGAAGCAACAATTATTTTTCTTCCACATTAAACAAATCTTCTGACATGGATGTTGTATTAATATTTAATGGATATCTTATCCATTCAAAATTTTAGAACTTAAAATTAGGCGCAGCTAAGCGCGGTGCAATGCATATTCCGACCAAACTCTGGGGAAACGCGTACCTCCACCAAACTCTTCCCGTGCCTTTGGGGATACGCGTACCTCCACCAAACTCTTCCCGTACCTTTGGGGATACGCGTACCACACTTTGGGAAACACTGCTTTAAGCTATTTTCACTTTAAACCAGAGAAAAATGGAAACCTTGTATTTTTAAAAAAATCTATTTACGTATTCAGCCTATTTTCTCATCCTCGTTTTCGTTCTAGTTATCTTTTTAACACACTGCATGACTTATTCTTTCTTTTTTATAAATAGAAATCATAACGGAATCATTACATGTTAATAAATATTTTGTATATTTATCTTCTATTTTTGTAATCTTTCTTATTACAATGCAGTTTCTTATAAAATTAAGTTTTCAGATCTATTCGTTTTGTAATATTAAGTTGATTGGCTGTGTTCGGAACCGCGATTTTGTAAAAGCGTAAAAAAAATGAATACCTTTTTTTTTAATATTTAGTGTGAGTTGAACTAAAATATGCATATAAAATTGTTTTAAGAATAATATTACACGAAAAAAATTATTTCAAAGCAATTTTTTTGGTCAAAATTGAAAAACAAATGACATTTTCTAAATATTTTCCTTCTATAAAAAACGCTTTTGTAATAATAGTACTTAATATTTTCTCATTTAGAATTATATAAGGTATTTAAAGAAGCAGATGTCATTGAAACCATCAAGACTGATCGTTTGAGGTTTGGAGGCCACATCTGCCGTATGGACCCCTCATCCTTGACTTTCAGAATTTTTAATTACAAATCTATTGGAACTAAAACTAAGGGTAGGCCCAAACTGAGGTGGGCTGATTGTGTGGAGGACGGTTTTAAAGTTTTGTTGTTGCTTATGCCACCTAATTTTGTGGACCTTGATAACATCAAATCAAGGTTCACAAAATTCATCGCGGTTAGATGCAAGAATTTTACGTCTGTCGTTAACCTTAGCTTTGAGTACCATGCAGGTGACAGAACGATTTTGCTCGGTTCGAGCCCAATTTTTAGAGAACAACCTGGGTCTCTCCCAGGGTGTTCAGGGCGTACAAAATCAGAAGTCTCCCACCTCTCTTCCCCTTCCACCAAGCTCACGAAAGGACTTGAGGCTCGAAGGCTGTTTAGAGTACCCCCTGTCGTGAAGGCACTATACATTTACAAACATCCATGCCTTCTCCGAGATTCAAATCCAGGCCCTACGGCATTTCAGTTAGCGTCACTAACCACTATACCGGATGGAGAACCGCTGCTAAGTGGAGATCGGAATGGAAGAGGGTTTTTTAGAAGGCCTTGTCCACACAGGGTTGTTGTGTCAATAGAAGAAGAATATTTTCTAATTATAAAAAAATATCCATATATAAATAAATAGAAACATAGCAAAACAGAAAGTCAATCTAGAAATATTAAATATTGAAAAGAAATGATCATTTCTAAGGTGATTGATTATGCTTAGAACTGTTATTTTGCAAAAGCGTATAAACGTATACTTTTTTGATATTTAGTGTCAGTTAAATTAGAACATACATATAAAATTGTTCTAAGAATGCAATTTTTTGGTGAAAAAGGAAGAAAGAATTATTTATTTTCAAAACAGTCTTCTTTTATAGAAAATACTTCTATAGTAATAATATTTTGCCTGTATATAGTTAAGACTTCTCTACAGAACTTGGACAATGATTTTTGAAATACATAATTTAGAAGTGGATTTATTCATGTTTCAATAAATCAGAGGAGATAAATTTTTGCAGAGAGAGCACCGGTTATTATTTCAATTGATCGTAACTCTGAAATAAGTTAAGTCTGTATACAAGTCCCAGCTATATAAAGGCAAACCATTATTATTAAAGGAGCATTTGTTTTGAAAATGTCATATTTTCTTCATTTTTTGCTAAAAAATAGCATTTAAATATTTTTTTTCTAATAATATTCGTACAACAAATATATATATATATATATATATATATATATATATATTCTAATTCAACTGATCCTAAATATAAAAAAAAATTATTTATACGATTTTTCAAAAGTACGGTCCCTCTCTGTCCAATGTAGTCTCAGTCAGCTTATATCATATAACTGACTATTAAAGCAAATCATTTTAATTTTTTAAAACTTTAATGTTAAAAGGAATTAAGTAATAACGAATAATTTTATATTCGGATCAAATATATTTTCTCTTAAAGTATTTTATTCGACCCCACCCATTTGTTTTAATGAACCTTCTAATTAACTTATTACCATCTGCACTTACGACCAATAAAGAAAATAGTAGATGAAGAAAGAATAACATCATCAGAATCGAAAATATACACAGTAGAATATTATATATAAAATAGCGACATACATTTTTACATATCTGTAACGGGTCTATTCACGTTCTTCCAACTAATCCTCTTGAGGAATAATGGGTCTTTAAAAATTATTCTATTGAGAACTTTCCTCGTCCGAAGAAGACGTGATTATTCAAATCATGGCTTGTATTTAAAGATTAAATTTTCAAGTTCGGGAGAGTGAGAGAGG
Organism: Trichonephila clavipes; assembly: GCA_019973935.1. Classification (NCBI taxonomy): domain Eukaryota; kingdom Metazoa; phylum Arthropoda; class Arachnida; order Araneae; family Nephilidae; genus Trichonephila; species Trichonephila clavipes. The sequence goes on from BMAU01016507.1 coordinate 250,157, forward strand.
TTAGAATCTAAAAGGATTGCACGTTGTAATTAACGTAAGGCTAGGCGAGAGCACTTCGTTAATAATTTGATTAATATTAAGATTGAAGATTTGGTCAATTATTTGTTAAATCGAATTCAAGTTGATTTGAATCAGATTACTTTTGAAATCATCTTCAAATATAAGAAGGTGTATTGCCTGGACGTGCTAAGTGTAAGTGATCAGATTTATTATTATATCTCCAATTATCTCGTCTACTTCGCTATTGTTCCCTTATTTAACTATTGGTGCATTTCTTAATTTGGGTTGTTGAAATTTGTGACATTGTCGAGAATTGTTAATAAACTGAGTTTATATTGACTATAGCTAATCTTCCTTTCGTCCCTCATACACTAATGGATGGGTTCGTCACCCATTACAACAACACGGAAAGAAAGATTACAGTGGTCCTGGAGTTATTGTCTGGGAAGGGATTATGCTGAACAGGTGGACTGAGCTCTACGTTTTCGACAGAGGTTCTATTATCGGAAATCGATATTGTAAGGAGATGATCCTTTCCCATGTGCGTCTGTGCAGAGATGCTATTGAACCGGACTTCGTTTTTATGGCTGACAATGCATTGCCACATCGGATTGCCGATGTTTAGCAACTACTGGGAAGTGAAGAATCTCTCACATAGATTGGCCAGCGTTCTTCTATAATTTAAATTCCATAAAACATGTATGGGGTGCTTTGGGGAGACGCCTTGCAGCACGAGTACGTCCTCCCAACAACTGAAACAGATGTTGATTGAGGAATGGGCCCTCTTACTTCAAGAGCCGTTGGACAATCTGGTGCTGAGTAGGGAGAGATGGTGCGAAGCAACCATTGCAGTAAGGGGGAGGGTATATCCCGTACTAAAGAACATCTGCTTGTTGTTCTTCCTCTTTGATAGACAATCATAAAGTAACGATACTATAATTCAATGAAACTTTTTTTTTAAAAAAAAATTTGATTTCATACTTTATGGATTGTAATCACTTTTTGCACAACTATGCTTTCTTCATCAACTGAATAAATATAACGAAATGTGACATAACAATTATTGCCTCAGTTACGGGTGTAATAACATAAAATATATGTACTGTAATACTTGAAAAAAAAAAAGATTTCAATGACGTATAAACTTATAAGACTTTAGAAAGTTAAACTTGCTTAAAAATAATCGTCAATTAAACTGTAAATAAACCTGAAACGCAGCTAAAAACACTTTGTTTTAAAATTTTCATTTTTTAGGCTGTATGTTAAGTTTCCTAATTCAAAAATAAACAACACAAGAAGAAATTTTTCCCATATTAAAAATTGTTTTTGTACCATTTTGTATATAAGTTTTACGTAATTTAATACCTTTAAGCTTTGTATTTATTTTATAATAGTAAAAAATTATTATTATTCTCTCCAATATAAGTCTTAACATCCCTTCCTGATAAGTAAAACCTGTTTATTTTTCCTGGGGCAATTTATTTTTAAGCTGACAAAAAAATGTTCTAAGAAACTCGACACTGTATCTTTTCTTTCGACATCAAAATATTAATAACACTAATGCGCAGACTCGTTTACCAGAGGGGGAGGGGGAAAAGAATTAGGTTTTGTTTCCGAAAACAATATATATAAAGATAAATGGTTGCATGTGTTGCAGACAAAGAAATGTACTCTTATGTCTGATCTTACAAGAAATATGTTTTGCGAAATGTAGAGATTTCATGTAAGCTAAAGTTTATTGTTCTTAAAAAATATAGTCGAGGGATTGTTTATAAAGCTTTTTTTTTCAAAAGATTAGATCTAAAAAAGTTGACTGAAAACTTGACGGTTGGTCATGCAGCAGCGTTTCTCAAACTGGGGGTCGCGCCGCTTTAGGGGGGTGTGATAACTCTACGAGAAGGGTGGGGGCATATTGAAAAGTCAAAAACAAAAGATTATTTTAACAAATTATAATTTATTGAAAGTAAACACACAACCTAAAACTTTCTTACGTAATAAAAATAAAATACACATTCACACTGATGTAATACACTTATAAATGTATCAATACTGCATGATGTATTTTATAATTAATTTACAAAGCTAAGTTAAGTACAATTTTAACAATTACCAGTGACCCCATGGGGTTAATTAAGTGTTAATTTTACACAAAAATTAACGCTTATCTCAATAATTTATATTGTTTATTATTAATTCCTTTACTACTGATTAAAAGTTGCACAATTTGCTTCCTAATGCCACCGTTTTCCACGCAGCATACGCGTACGTATGGGATGAATTTGGGGGGAATAAATAAGCAAATCCTCTGAAGTAAGTAAAAATCCTTCACAAACACTGCCAAGGCCTTTTTATTGCATTCCAAAGCCTTCGGAATAATTTTATGAATAGCAGTTCACAAAAAAGATCGTACTTCGGAAAGACATCTATACGTCAGGGGGAATCAATGCTTTGGCTGAGCGAGAAGTTTATACACGCCGGTAGCACTTAAGGGGACTTGGCACCCTTTGAGCAAACTTCTTTATTTACGTATTTAAAAATTATATTTTAACATTTTATACAATGTTTCTATTCAAGAAAATGTTACCAGATGAAAATTTTCATATATTATTCACACAATTTTAAAAATTTAAATTTTTTGAAGAAAATTGGGAAAATTTTAAAATTCTACTCCTTTTGTAAAAATTAATTTTTTGACCTGAAATTTTTTTATAATATTCTTATGGATGTTCTTAACAACTCTTTAGGGATCGATTTTAGAATAACTCTTCATTCGTTTTCGAGAAAAAAAAATAAAATGTTGATATACAGGCTAAAAATCAACGAAAAAGCCAACATGTCTTACATTTTATTTTTTTTTAAAAAAAAAGTATTCAGTTTATAGCAAAACGGATCCCTAATTTTATTACATGCTTTATTTTTAACACGCAAGAAAAAAATGGAAGTGATTGGTAAATAATTGTCGAAGGAGCATTTTGAATGCACTAAGGTTTCGAAAAACACAAACTGAAAAAACCACTTTAAAGTTTATAATTCTGAACAAATAATTATTATAAGCTTAATTAAACTTAAAATACCACTTTAAGATATTACTTATACGTTTTTCTTTAAAATAATTGCATTTTCATATGTTTTCAACCTACACATTTTTATAAATGATCAACTTTTAGAGAGTACTAATTGCACCAGAAAACTCAAGAAAAACTTTAAAAAAATTTTTTTTCTGTCACGACAGAAATTTTAGCTGTTTTTCTTCTTATAATATTAAAGTATTACAATTTGTATGAAAAATATATCAGGAATAAGAACTGAAATTATAAAATTATTAATATAAAAGGCCTTAATTTAAAAATTTTACATGCACACATTTCACAAGGAAGAAAAATTACATTATTGTATTGCCTCGGAAATATTCTGCTTTTAATACTACACATTCTTTTTTATAGTTATTATTTCTATTTATAAAATAGATTTTTTTTTTTTTTATCATAACGCATTTTTAGCTTTTTTTTTTCTAAAAGGGGTGTGGCTAAATTGCCTAATTTGTTTTCAAATGAAGTTTTATTCAACTTCTAACTTTCCGACATGCACAAGTGATATATCAATCGAAAGATAATAATGCAAATAAGATTAAATGAAAATAAAAAAAACGATAGGTTTGTGATTTTTAGGGTACCAAGTCCCCATAAGAGATTAAAGTCGTATTAGTCATTTTAATGTCAAAGTATAGTATTATTGAATTGAATAGATTGTTATTGTATGGGGGGAGGCGCAATGGAAATTATGATTGAATATTGGGTCGCCAATGTTGAAATTTTGGAAAGCCCTGTCTTACAATATATATCACCAAGTCTGAAAACATTTCCCCGTGCTTTATAATCCTTTCAGAATAATCTTATCTGACGTATTTGCTTTTTATTTAAAAAAAAAAGACTAAGAAATTTGCTGAAAAGGCAGAATTATTTCTTCTCTGTTTGAATTGTTAATTTACGTAATGATTTTGAAAAATTCTGAACACAAATTAGCGCTTTAAACGAAACACAAAATGTTAAGATTTCTGAATGTTCGTCTCTGGTTTCTTTATAACTGCCAGCAATTTCGAACAACATTATCGTAATCACCGTATTTAAATTAAGTCAAACACTTGGAAAGAAATAGAAGTTGAGAGAGTACGGCAACACGACATTAAAACGAAAAGCGAAATGAAATTAGTGACCCTAAGAACGGAAAAACACATCGATTTATGAATAACAATAAATAAATAAATATATATCTATTCTAAAACTAAAAATATTATATTTGAAATATAAAAATAAAAAAAATAAAATATTTCAAGGAACACCACCGCGTCCTTTCTTTTCATTTTGAAATCGAATTTGATGTCTTAGAAAAATTCTTGAAGAAAATTCTACGGGGAATGTAATTATTAAAATAATAATTATGGGATGGGGTTAAAATTTTTCTTAAGATGAAAAAATATAAAAATTAAATATAAAATGTATTGTGAAAGTAACACTTAAATAAAAGCGTTTAAATAAAGAATAACATCGTATAAATATTCACCACGTTTTTATAAGAAAGCTATATTCTAATAATTTTAATCAAAAATGTTAACACGAAAAGTTAATTTATATATTTGTCGTTTAAGGATATATTGCAGGTGTCCAAATATTACATTTCGTAAATTTATCTTTCAATAAAAGAATTGAAGAATCTAAGTAAAAGCTTGTATATTTTTGCTTAAGTAATTCAAATCTAATATACTGTTTTCATGTGAAAATAAACATATTTGACAAGAAATGAACTGTAATAAAAATTTATAACCTCATAAGTTTTATTTAGGAACTTAATAATGCAAAAACTTTGATTCATAACATAATCGTCAGCAATTGTAATGCTTATAAAGAAGCCTTATAAAAAGATGTTTTCAATGGCTATTTCAAATCGTTCCATTCATCATTAGAAAAAGAATATTATTTGATTTTCACAATAAAAGGAACAATAAACTAAAATAAAACTATCTCCATTTCTATTTACAAAATGTTTTTGTTGTATTTTTACAATAGACCAATAAAACTCATATTCTATTGGAAGATTACTAATATTTAGAAATGTGATAGTTATACGTGAGGAAACATTTGTTTTGAGTGAATTATTTATGTGAAGCTATTTTTTATGCATAATTTTTTGTTCTATTGTTGTTTACTCTTGACACTTCTATTTATGTGTTCGTATTTAAATGATGACAATTTTCCTTTATCTTTTAATATATGTTTAACAATAGATAAATAAGCATTGTTTTCGTATCGGAATTAGAGCCTTGCAATCCTTAAGTACAGGATGCTTCAATATAAAATCCTGTCGAAGCTTTAGAATTAGTTCTTATTGATGCAATAAAAAAGATCGTGAATAATAAATTTGAAAACAAATAATAACTACAGATGAGAAAAATCAAAGAAGCAAAATTAAGTGCTGAATTTTTACCCTTTATTTACAGACATTACTTACAAATACCACTCACTTTAAAATTACATAGAATAACCATTTTTACGAATATTCTGACGATATTTAGCAGGAATATTCCTTAAAATGCACTCTTTCAAGATATATGGTAGCACGGCTCTGTGAAGAGTATTTTAGCGGGAAATGCGAATAGTTTTAAAGCAGAAATTGCGTTTTCATCTGACGGTGTTTCCAGCGGTTTGCGAAGATCATTTTTGTACCGAAAAAGTAGTTAATGCCAAAATATAAGTGTCTTATTTTTTTGTATGTTAATGAAGACCTTAGAAAACGATTTGACCATTTATTTTAAGTGAACAGTGTATATATTTAATTTTAGAGTTGAATATCTTTAATTAATTAAATAGCTTTAACGGATTAAATTTCCCAAAGTTGAGTATTTTGTTTATGTATACCCCTTAATTTTCAATGTAGTGATCAAAAAAAAATATTGCATGAAAAAAACTTCAGTAAATCATGATGCGGTAGATAAAAGGTTAAAATGAGAATATTTATTAGCAATATTTTTACAACAAAAATATTTTAATTAAAATTTTATCAATATGATTGTGTAAAAACAAACTCTTTTGAAAATTTTCAGTCAAAAATGATACATAAAGAACAATGCATACAATTACTTATCAAACCTCCTCACCCATATATATACAGGGTGTTGCCGAATTCGACCGACTAATTCGGAGGAGGGAAAGTAGGCAGCATGGGGACGACAAATCACCAAACAGCATGGGGTCACAAAGCACGTTTAGTCGGCGTAATTCACACACACACAAAACTATGAAAGTTGTTATGTCGATTAGAATAAAAAAGGGTAATAAGGTGTAATAAATACTTTCCTTAGACACAAAGTACGTTTACAATACGAATAATGCACCACAGTTCAACGTCAGAAATGCAACGACATGTGATTGTCACAGGAATTATTCGAAGTTGCGGCCGCGTAGTTCATAGCACCGACGGATGAAGGATTGCCGGACACTTTCAAACAAGTACGGTGAGCTGACGATCTCAGCTGAAGCAACGACGATCCGTACCGTGAGGTCCTTCACTGTTGCCATCTCATACACTAGAGATTTCAGGTGGTCCCTGAAAAAGATATCCTAGAGATTGAGGTCCGAAAAGCGTGGAGGGGGCACAAGCAACAGGCCCACCACTTCCAATTCATCTCCCGATACATATGTAACATGGAGGTGGTTACGCACCGCAATCGAAAATGTGCAGGTGCACCATCGTGCATGAACCACATGTTCTAATGCGCAGCGATCGGTACTTCCTGCTGCAACTCCGGGAGGAGGGGATGTAGGAAAACAATGTGTTATTGCTGTTATTGTTTCTAATGCTACCTGTCTGACGTTGTCAGATCGAGGTCCACGAAATTCATCGTTGCAAGGGGCTGGATGTACGCCTATCGTTGGCCTTATCCTTGAGTACCATGCAGGTGACAATACGATTTAGCTCGGAGAAATTCCCAAAGGGACGATAGATGGCGACACCACCGATTTCCCACTCCACAATTTAGGCATGGAACTGAAGGGGAGGGAAATGTTCTCCAGTCCACTGCACTCGTAATTCAGCCCGCAAAGCTTTCGACCCACTGATTTAACGAGCACGTACTCCGTGTGTACTCGGAGCGTATTTCGTAGCATCGGGCATCGAACCCAGGTCTTCCGGTCTGGAATCCGATGTCCTAACCACTAGGCTACCCACAGCCCTTAGGAAAACAATGTATTTTGTGCCATTGAGGCGTATTGGGAGTATATGTATATTTCCCCATTGGCCACTCCCCTTATTTAGTTCGTCCTCCCGACGGCTGCTGTTATAGCGATTTTAGCCAAGTAAATGTGGTTTGCGACCCCATGTTCTGTGATGATTTGTCGTTCCCATGCTCTCTACTATCATCTCTCTGAATTTGTTGGTCGAATTCGGCAACACCCCGCATATGTAATGTATTTACATTAAGGTATCCGGCTACATTAAGGTATCGGCGTTTTTTTCTTAAAATTGCTCTCCTCTGTTGTTGCAAAACATGGATAAACCCACTTCTAAGTTATATATTTCAAAAATTCTAGTTCAGCCTCTGTACAGAGGTCAGAGCTATATACAGGCAAAATATTATTATATTAGAAGCATTTTTCACAAAAGGAAAATGGGTCATTCTATGTTCATTGTTTGTCAAAATATTGCACTTAAATAATTTTTTATTGTAATACTATTCTTAAAACAATTTTATATACATTTTCTAATGTAAGTGATACTAAATATCATAAATATTATCCATTTATACGCTTTTGCAAAATCACGGTTTCGAACGTAGTCGAATACCTTAATAGAGATGTACTCGTGGCAAGCCAAAAATCAAAGTAGTTAACAAAGCGCCACTTACATATGAAAATTTAGCATCAGGATTATAAATCGAGTATCCTCTCCGCTTAAGTGCTAAACTACAAAAAAGCATTGAAATCCCTTTTTTACATTCAAATTGGGGAAAATATAAAAATTTAATAAGGAAAAAAATTTCAGAAATTACGTAAGTGGTTTTAGGACAAAGTTTCAATCGCTCAGTAAAGCATGTGTAAGGTAAGACATCTTTTTTTTTAAAAAAAATTTAGAATTAATCTGCCTAAACACAAGGTCTAATCTTTTTAATGAGGAATCGAAAATAAATCTCACAAACTACAGATTTTAATGCGAAATAAATAAGACTGATGTTCTGTATTAGTAATAATGATTCAGAGAAAAAAAATATAAAAGGGTAAATAAATTTTAAAATCAAGTTATGTATATATAACTTCCATCCAATATATCCCATTGGATTTCGCTCAATATTACAAATAGAAAAGAAGAGGGTGGGCTGCACACGCACAGCACGCACGCACGCGCACATATATATAGCCATAAAATTCTGGTTATTCCACTTTTTTTTTTCAAAAAAACAGTCCTTAATTTGCAATTGCTTATACACTGGTGTGCAAAAATTAAGGACGAAGTCGAAAAATTAGCATATCAGCTGAACGAAGAGGCAGAGCGGACAGAAAGACCAATCAGGAGATTAAGTAAGGTGATGTACGGTAGCACATGCGCAGATATGCAGGTAGACGTAATGGGGGAATGTCTGAGTAGTATAAAGCATGTTGTCGGCGTAAGATCAGTATTTCTGGCAAAGACATTGCACGCCGTATAGCAGTTAAAATCACACCGAGTTGCTGCCTCAGCGAGAAATGGCAAATAATCAATCTGTTAGACGACATCTGGATGCTTTTACCCGAGGTCGAATCATTGGGAAGTTGGAGGAAGGCCGCAGTGTGACAAGTGTGGCTGCAGAGTTCGGAATTGCTCACAGCATCGTTTCACGACTTTGGAGACAATTTCAAACTACAGGAATAGCTATCCGGGGGTTCAGTAGGGGTCGTCCACGAGGAACCACACCCGCAGATGACCGGTACATTGTCTTACAGGCCAGAAGAAACAGGCGGCAGACAGCGGGAGAAATCGCTAGACACACGACACAGGCGACTGGACGACCGATATCGCGTTTTACCGTGGCCAGAAGACTGCACGGTGGTGGTCTGTTTGCCCGACGCCCTGTTCGGTGTGTACCTTTAACGCCCGCCCATCGGAGAAGGCGTTCTCTGTGGTGCCGGGAACACCGGAATTGGAGAGACAATGAATGGGGACGAGTACTCTTTACAGGTGAGAGCAGATTCAGTTTGAGTAGCGATTCTCATCGCATACTCAATCTGGAGAGAGCGGGGAAGCCGCAATCATCCCTCGAACATCATTGAAAGGGACAGGTATGGAGGTCGCGGTGTTCTCGTTTGGGGAGGCATCATGCTTGGTAGTCGTACAGACCTTCACATCTTCGACGCAGGTTCAGTCAACGGGACCCGTTATTGTAACGAGATTCTTCTTCCATATGTGCGTCTTTTTAGAGGCGGTATGGGCCTGCAGTTCCTTTTCATGGACGACAATGCACCATGTCATCGCACAGTAGCTGCCGAACAGCTCTTAGAGAGTGAGGATATTGAACGTATGGATTGGCCGGCATGATCTCCGGATCTCAATCCCATCGAGCATGTATGGGATTTTCTAGGCAGACGCTTGGCAGCTCGTACCTTACCACCAGTAACGATTCGGGAGCTTCGATTGGCGCTGCAAGACGAATGGGCAGCAATGCCTCAACAACTCATTGACACCCTCCTTCTCAGCATGGGCAGACGCTGTGAAACCTGCCTAGCAGTCAGGGGAGATCATATCCCCTACTAAAGACCGGATGTTTCTTGCTGGACACCCATCACAGGGATGTTTCGGCCTTCAGTCGCATTGCGCTCAATGCTACTTTTTCAATCAAGCTTCTTTTTATCCCTCTGATTTCTCTTTTAGTAAGTGTTGCTTACATTACACATGTCCTTGCGTATTGGGGATCTTACGGTATTAAATGTGTTGATTTGGAAAGCTTTTGTACAAAGTTATATTGAAAAAACCGCCTCGTCCTTAATTTTTGCACACCAGTGTAGATGTTGATGCCCGTCTTTGTTTTTTCCAAAATTTCAATGATCAATTAATTTTTAGTATTCAATTAATTTTTGTCTCTTAAATTAAATATATGAAAAATGAAATATGAATATGAATATATGTAATACATACATAAATATTTCTCTTCCCATTTAGTTCAGAAACAAGAAATTTGCTGTTGTACTTAACTGAATATACATATTTAAATTATTTAATCTTCCTAATATTAAATAATTTAAGAAAAATATTTTCACTAGAATGTCTGGGATTTCGATTACCCTTAAACGTCCACCGGTGTCATTTTGACACTGTGATATAAAATATAAAAAGTAATTGTTTTAACTAAATAATTGCAGGACTACTGTTCAGTAGGGTTTAGTTTTAAGACTTTTAAATATTATTTTATGTAATTATCATAAATTATGACTATATCTTAAAAAACTGACGTTGACATTATGTTTCGCGAAGCTTGTTGGATCACTGCTTTGTCGCAAAACATTTCGAGTAGCAAACCTGCCAGGAACATTACTATTATGCGGTATCCATTCTGTGCCATCCCTAACGACTTATTTATCAGGATTTACTAGAATATTATAGAATACATCTACACCTTCTTTGCATTCTTCGTTGTCACTTTCAATCAATATTACGTATGTCTTCATCGTATTCTAAATTAGAGCCGATTCATTCTCAGAAAACTATCGCAAACAAATTAACAATTTCATCAAGTCTTAGACCTTTTCTAAGGGCCATCGTTTCAGGGTGTCTGCTCAGCACAAAGTTCGAAAATCGAATAATTTTTTTTATAAGCAGATACTAAGCAAATGCTATGTAACGAAACACTTAGACACAACAATTTTAGTATAATGGATTCATTTCCACTGAGAACTCAATAACACTGCATTCAAGGTCAAAAAAATGTGCGATTGAACTTTGGGAAGTTTGTTTTACAAATTGTATCTATATAATTACTATATTTTGTTGAAAACCGCTTTTTATAATGATTAATATCCTTATTGTCGAAATTACACCAGCGGACGTTCTAGGTGTATTCAGTTGTAAAATCCCTCCTAATTAACCAAGAACCACAAAACTTTTTCTGTGTTATCTCCAGGGAAAATGATTAAAAGTGACAAAAAGTTTTCAAATTCCCTGCAAAAATGTGGAAATGTGAACAAAGTAAACAGGCTCCGGTGTCAAATCGACACCGACGGACGTTCTAGTGTTAAAGAGATAAAAGAAAAAATTTTTTGTAGCAATTCAAGAAAAAAGAAGAGTCTGCCAGATTTTTTATTGTAAGTAATAATATAAATGTAATTTGTTTTTATTTATTATAGATCGTTTTGCTACTTATTATAGATGTCCAGTGTTTTTGTTATTAATAACATATTTTAATATTAATGTCTAGTTTCTTTTTGGTTTTCAAAATTTAAATTTAAATCTTAGATTCATATAGATCAGGGGTGGCCAACCCACGGCACGCGTGCCACCGTGTGGTACGCTGGAGTTGTAACAGTGGGACACGAGGACTTACTGAAAAATTAAAAAAAATTTTGGAAAGATACTAAATATCCATGTTTTACAATTTTATTGAAGTGGGGTTGTTTCAGACAAAAAAACCTAAAAATGTGGATCAAAATATGTCTGTGTTGAATGAATGTTTTCTGCTATGAGCATAGTAAAATAAATATCACTCACAAAACTAGCTAATGTGCACCTATAACATAATTTTGTGGGTATCCGTTAAAGTTAATCCTAATATAAATGACTTGGTAAAAAGAGTAGTAATTCAAAAGCTACATTAAGTAAATACTGAGCGTTTAATACTTATTTTGAATTGAATGATTCAAGTTACACATTTTTATTTTATACTTAACCTAATTGATTGAACTTGTTAAAATTTTAATAAAATAAAAACCTAAGTTTGTATTTCCGTCTTATTTGTAATATTATTTTTAAATTTTGACTACATAGACTTGCATTAAAAAAAGTTCTATTTGCTAAAAAATTTCAAAAGTAGATCCCATACCCCCTGCGCTTATAAGTAACATTTTTTAACTTTTTCATATTTGTTTGTTGGAAAAGATGGAAGTGGCACTTTTAATAATAATATATATATATATATATATATATATATATATATATATATATATATATATATATATATATATATATATATATATATATATTTATTAGTGGCACTTTTCAACCACTTCCCAAAAAGGTTGACCGTCCCTGATATAGATTGTCTTTGTAAAAATACTCTTATGTTTTACACTGAAAATATATATAATGAAGACATCAGATTATTTTATAAAAATACTAAAGATTAATACTGAATGATATATATGTAATACTATATTATAACGTGAAACACCGTGGCCGAGTGGAAGTGTTCTATCCCCGAGCTAGGCAAGGTCGACTCACCCTTTCGTCCCTTCAGTGGATCGATAAAAGCTTGCTTTGTAACTGAACACTGGAAGTTTCGCGTCAGACCGACTACCTGGCCAGAACATCTGCTTATGTACCTCAGTGCCCAAGATAAGGAAAACAGAGATGAGCACAGTAGGCCTTGGCCCTAATGGGCTGTTGCGCGGCTGAGTTTAGTTTTATATTACAACGCTTAGAACCATAAAACAAACAGACAAAAAGATGCTGTATTAACAGAAACTCAGGGAATTTACTTTTCTGAAACTGTAAAACTTTTGGACTTATTTCTCTCATCCTCCTTTTGCTCTCCCAATTTGCCGGGTGAGGCTTGAGCTGCCTGTGCACCAACATAACAGATTAAATATAATTAAACCCCATATGAATTTCGTGAGTGAATTTTCAGGTAATCTGGAAAGAGCCAAACAAAGATTTTCTGGATTCTATTACAATGCATTGCAATTGTGATAAATCATGCTACTGTAAACAACCCGTGTATTAGGGTAAATCGAGGTTATATGGATAAAAAAATTGCAGTCGGATGTCCATTTTACGAACTTCGGTATTGTGAAATTTTCTATTTTCCGAACTTTTCCTGGAACCTAGAACATTTTACTATTTTCTTCGTAAAATAACCTCCAAATAGCGAAGTACGTTTTCTATTTAACGAACTTTTTATCTTGTGATTTAACTATGTTTCTTCCTTTTTTAAAAATATTTTTAGACATTTCAAATTATTCTCTCTTTTAACAGATTTTATGATCAGTTGTCTTGAACTGGTTTTACCAGGTGCCTAACTCACCTAGAGAAGTGAAATTGCCGTGATTGTTCATTTTTTCTAAAAAATTAACTGTAATTAAGTTTAAAGACGCATGTGGTAAAGTAGGCTTATAATTACTGGTTATAAAATAACCAATAGACATGTTTAAAATTAATTCTAGGCTTAAAATTAGAAAGTGTCATTAAAATTCATTAATTTTAACATATATAATTTTTTTTAAGATTCAAAATGCAGTGTTTTTTTTCTCCTTGCTTTCCTTGCAGATTTTTTTTGATGGGTAAGATATATAAAATAGATATTGATTTATACAAAACTGGTGTGTATAATTACTTTTTTTTATTATGTATAGTGTTTATGAATTTAAAATGTGTTTTATGGGGTTTATAAGATATACTGAAAAAGATGAATCTCAATTTAGTGGATTTTCCACATAATGAACTTTTTTGGGGGGATTTAGCGACTTCGTTAAATTAACGTCGTCGTTTAGCGACTTCGTTCGTCGACTTAAATTCCTGCTGTATTATTAATCAAAACCTACTCATGCGAAAAAGATATTTTATGGTATGAAGATATTAACAAGAAAAATAATTTTAAAATATAATTTCGAAATTTAAGGTATCCGACTACTTGCGATAACTTTTTTTTTTAAAAAAAAAGGGACAAATGGAGATTTTTTTTGTGGTTTTTAGATTTATTTAGCACATTTTAAGAAAAAAAGGACTAAAATTAAGAAGAGAAAAGTAAATTATTACTTCTAAAATGGGTAAAAGTTGACAAAAAGTTACATAAACGGGGACCACTCTGTATAAATAATTAATGAACAAATTCTCAATTTTTTAATTTTGATGCATTACTTTGCTATTCCTTTTTGAACTGACCTTCAGGATAAGATATATTTTATTTTTTACAAAATCTAGAGCACTTTATCTTAGTTATTACATGAAATTGCTTAAAAAAGTGATAATATTTACATAAAGAACTGTAAATGCTGTAATAAAACAGTGATTGATAAATCTGAAGGTTAAAACACTTCTACTGTTATACAGAACATACACACAAAGTTTCAGCAAATTATTTAAAAAAATTTTTTGAGCAATCGCTGTCCCCGTTTGAACTTTTTGAAAACGTATTTCGAGTAAAACGCATTTTAATGTTTGACATCTTATATAAAGTTATGGCATCTGCTTTTACTCAAACACTTGTAGTTTTTGCTCTAGTGAATAGAAAATAAAAGAATTTGGTATTTTTATAAAGTTAATAAGATGGCTTATGAGATGAAATCATAAAAAAATTGTCAATGTTTTAAAAAATCATGATTTTAGGGTAGTCGGATACCTTAATATTGCCATAATAAGGTTTGAATCTTCGATGAAACTGGAAAAAGACTTAATTTTAAGTTAGATAACTTTAGATTCTCTAAATAGTTATTTTTATACTTTATAAGAAACTAAAAGGGATGATTAATCAATAGTGGGTAACTCAATGTACACAGTGCAATATTCATAACCTACCTCTTTTCTCCGAGATCTTTGAATCGGTTCGATTCAACCCTTTTCCATTCTTCCGTTTTATCGTGCGCTGCATTTCCGCGGCAGTACGTTTTATTTTAGAAAAATGTAATTCTAAAGAAGCTGTTAAATGTACCTGATATGTTCTTTTTCTCTTCTTGCAACTCTTTAGTAGGCGTATTCTCATCGTAATACATGTTAACCGCTTGCCTGATTATCCCGAGTTATCTCAGGTTCATATATATTGCAGTTAATTATTATCCCGAGAAAACTCGAGCGCAGCAGAATTTGTCAGTACGTTTTATCACGGTTTTACTCAGGCTGGAGGAAATGAAAGGAAATATTCAACTTTGATTGTCAGTTTGCCGAGTTTTGTTGGTTTCGTGGGTTTTTTTTGGCGGGAGTGGTCACGTGTTTTCCCTGTTGTATTGTATACGTCGGATTGTTGATTATCTCTATATATAAATATAAGACGCATTTGTTGTCTGTTTGTCTGTTCCCTTATAACTCAAGATCCAGACAACCAAATAACGAGAAATTTGGTACACGTATACAAAATTACATGGGGAAGGTTCTTAAACAGGTTTCGCGTTCGTAATTCTTTCTAAATTTTTAAAAATTTAGTTTTTAAGTGATTTTCCAGTGTTATGACGTCATATGATGTCACGTTTCTCACTAAATGGAAAATTTATACTTAACACGCAGTTTTTCAAGATTATTACATATTTTTACAATAGCTATATTCATCCGTTGGAATGTTTATTCAATTTTTCTATTCTATGATATTTAATTAGGATTATTTTTCGAATAAATCATTTTTTTAAGGATTATTCTTTTAACAACTAAAATTTTGTGTTGTTATTTTGGCAACATTTAAGTATTATGGCGGGATGTTTATGTGTGTGATTTTGCTTACAAATTACAACTTATTTATTTAGAATGCGAAGATTATAATTTTGACAAACTAAAACTTCTCATTGATAAGGGTTATATTTCAGTTCGGTTCAAGTGTAGTATAGGGGGGCACTTTGGATTTGGCAATTTTTATCTAAATGTCATGGTGAGATATCGAATTAATTCTAAAATAAAAAAATACCGAAAAAAGTACTTTGGCGACCACTTTTAGTAACCAAAATAAAGGACTGCGTCAAGTAGCCCCCTATACTACACTTGATCCAGTAATATGGTTCTTTGCAATTTCATGTGTCTTTATTTTAACCTTTAAGGGCATACTATTGGCTTCAGTGCATAAAATTGCCATGCAGAAAATCAAACTTGGGTAATCATACTGCCCAAGCAAAAGCAGTGTTGGTAGTAATTACATATCAAACTGGAATAGGCATCAGAGAATGAGCAAAACAGACAAATGGCTTAAATACCTGTTGAGGAAGCAGGTGGTCGTAAAATAAATTATTTTTGGAACTTATGTACTATCCTAACAATCGCCAACGTTCAAAATAACTTGCCAAGTTGGCAACCCCAATTTCGCATGTCATATATATGCTGAATTGTGAGTCGTACTTCGTTTCATATAATGTCGCCAATAGGTTGCGGTTATATGTAAGTACCTTATTTTTTCAAATTATGCTTTTGCATTGGTAAAGTTAGTTCAGTTTTTTTAATGTCAGTTAATGTTAGTATTGTACTTCATTTTTCAATTTATTTTTATGCTCGGGATATATATACTTTAGATAATTTTTTTAGTACTTGCGTATTATTGCACAATCGCCAACGTTCAAGACAACTCGCCACTTTGGCAATTCCAACTTTGTGCGAGTTGAATTGGCAATCATGTGCTTCATTTTGTGTAATGTCACCAATAGGTTGCGATAATACATAAGTACCTCTAATTCTATACATTACTATAACATTAGACTGGCCTCAACATACCAATTTGGCGTGATTTCAGAATCATGCCAAAAATGAGTATGTTGAGGAAGCAGGTAGTCGTAAGATAAATTATTTTTGGCACCTATGTACTATCCTAACAATCGCCAACATTCAAAATAACTTGCCAAGTTGGCAACCCCAATTTCACATGTCATATATATGCTGAATTGTGAGTCATGTGCTTCGTTTCATATAATGTCGCCAATAGGTTGCGGTTATATGTAAGTACCTTATATTTTCAAATTATGCTTTTGCATTGGTAAAGTTAGTTCAGTTTTTTTAATGTCAGTTAATGTTAGTATTGTACTTCATTTTTCAATTTATTTTTATGCTTGGGATATATATACTTTGGATAATTTTTTAGTACTTGCGTATTATTGCACAATCGCCAACGTTCAAGACAACTCGCCCTTTTAGCGATCCCAACTTTGTATGCGTTGAATTGGCAATCATGTGCTTCATTTTGTATAATGTCACCAATAGGTTGCAATAATACGTAAGTACCTTTAATTCTGTACATTACTATAACATTAGACTGGCCGCAACATACCAATTTGGCGTAATTTCAAAAAAATGCCAAAAATGAGTAGCCAACCAATATGAAATTAATATTATGAGTATTATCTTAGCCTGTTTTATCTTTCCCTTCAGTAATCCTTAATTAATTCAATATATAATTTTTTTATATTTTAGTACTTATATTTTTTTTGGTTATTATGTACTGCAAATATTTTTTTGCGCATTGCGATGTCTTTGGCAAAATTAATCAGTGGTATTTTTCTTAAATATGTTTTTTTATCTGTTTTTGACAATTTTTAAAATTTTGTTTGATGTCTGTCTGAAATGCAAATAGCAAAATAAATGTCTCACAATAAATATATTGTGTTTGTACGAAAATGTTTATACTGATTTATTCAAAATATTGAGCCGTCTTTTATTTTTGATATCTTTTTAAGATTTAATTTTATGTTATAACTAGCTATACCCAGCTAAATGTTGCTGTGGCTCAGTCAGCTTTAAAAGACTGGTACACCATAAAGTATGTCATGAGGCTTACAAAAGTAATAATACACAAAAATTCAAAAACTTATCTATATACATATAAGACGCATTTGTTGTCTGTCTGAATAAACTTTCTCTTTCACACTACATCATTTGGACAAATTTTCAAAATTTGTTTGTGTGGTTAGTAGTTAATTATAACGCTATTATTTTAATTGAATAGGCAGATATTGCATTTTTAAGTATAAAAATAATTAAAACTACTGTACTGTATTTTTTGGAGTGAGTGAATATTAACGTCGCACTGTTCAGCTACACAAGGGCTTTTGGCGACGGACCACGTAATTTTGAACCATGGTCAAGTGACGCGGACGACACCTGAGCTGGCACCCCCTTCTCCTAACTACCACGCCACACCAATTTAGCAGGAATATTCTACCAATACTTAGCTGGAGTATTCTTTGAAATCCACTCTTCCAAGATATATGACAGCACGGGTTCTATGATGAGTATTTTAGCAGGGAAGGCGAATAGTTTTGTAGCAGATATTGCATTTTCATTTGACTGCGTTTTCTGTGGATTGCAATGATTATCATTTTTGTCCCAAAAAATAGTTAATGTCAAAATTTAAGTGTCTTATGTTTTTGTATGTTTATGGAGACCTTAGAAAACGATTTGACTATTTATTTTAAGTGAACGGTGTATATAATTAATTTTACAGTGGAATATCTTTAATTAATTTATTAGCTCTAACCGACTAAATTTCTCTAAGTGGAGTGTTTTGTTTATGTATGCCCCGTAATTTTCAATGTAGTGACCTAAAAATATTGCATGAAAAAATTGCAGCAAATAATAATGCGGTAGATAAAGCATTAACGTGTATCGCTCCCCTACACGGCGGGTCTTACAAAGCTCTAATAAAGTTTGAGCTATGAAAGTAGCTAGACATTTGCCAACTTGACTCTACCATCAACATTTCGCCATGTTTTTCATTGAATCGCCATTGTTATTTAGGAAACAGCGTTGCTTGCGAGTATTACAATTTTAACATAAAATTAATTCAACAGAAAGTAATATTAATGTATGACACTTTCAGATATAAATTATTTACAATATTTTAAGCATCACAAAACTTTTAACAATGTGTTACTTTTGCTGAGCAGAAATCAGCTTAGGGAGGTATTTTCAAAAATCGACCCTCAAGAGTGTTACAGGAGTTATAAATATAAAAAAAATCATTTTTATCAGCTATTAGATCTAAAGACTTAAAATTTAACAAAGGTATTTTTTTCTTTCTTTCTTTTCTTCAGCTGAGATATGCGAAAAGCTTTTTTTGTTTAATTTGCAATTCACTTAAAATTAACTCATCAAAAACAACTTTTTTATCCTTCAATCTGTGTTGTTTAATTTTTCAGTTAACCCGTGCGAAGAACGGGTATACCAGCTAGGTTATGTATAAAGAAGGTTAGTTGCGTTGAAAAAAAGTAAAATAATGGCGATGATGCAAGATAGCGAAAGCGATGATTTTTCAGATAGTGACTATGAAGAGGTGGACATTGAAAATAATGAAAGTGATTCGTCTGTTTGTAGCTTTATTGAAGAAGATTGTTGACTTATTGAGGCAGTGCTCCCGCGTAAAAGAGATTCCACAGGTAAGCCAATAAGAAAAGAGACCAGATATCAGTGTACAGAATGTCAGTAGAGTTTTGTGTTGTCCCTTGTTTCAAAAACTATCACACAAAGACTAATATTAAACTTTTTGCATTTGCCCTAGATAACTCGGGATAGTAAACCTAATATTAAAACTAAATGCTTTTACACCTGCAATAAATTAAAAATTCAAATTAAAACCTACTTGTTTTGCTTTATTTCCTTGTATTTAATAATAAAATTTAAAAAAATTATGAATTTTTTCATTTTTTTCAAAAAAATTAGTGAGGGAAGCGTGAGGAGGGAAATTAGTGAGGGAGAGAAGCAAGATTATTAAAAGGCATGTTTCACTTTAAGAAAAAATTACTCTCTTTGACTTTCTTCCACAAAAAGAAAACTGAAATATCTAAACTCCATTCCCCTAGTTGCAGTACTTAACAGAGAATAAATGTTTTATATTATTTTTCCCTTTATATGTATGTCGTAGAACCTCTTTTTCGTACAAGCAAGTTTTGAAGTTCTGAAAAAACAATTCGATCCACTTTACTGTAAAAATGAGTATACATTTTTTTAAAAAAAGTACCTTTTTGTGGAAATTAATAAAGTCTGAATATATTTAAAGCTCTGAAAATATTGTTTAACGCTTCGGTGTGAAGAGAACTGTTTTTTAAATGTGTTATTTGTTTCATCGACGGAAACAAGTTAATGTGTTTTTCTTTCCGTTGACAGTTGTTTGTATATACAAACAGAGCGTTTAATTGTATAACCCATTACGGGAAAGGAATTACGGGAAAGGGCAGCAAAAGTCACGGTAGAATAAAAATTACCTGCTTTAGAACACATTTTTTTTCAGAGCCTTCGTGAAATCATTTCCCAAAACCTTTCACTTGCTCTCACGTGTGAAAATTTTATTGTGAGTGTGTGATTTCTCATCTATGAAGCTTTTTTTTATTTTTAAGATGCAACGCTACGTTGCGCAATCGTAGAACTAAACAACGGACGAAAAATAATCAGTGCAGAATTAAATAAACATAAGGAAGTGGTCAAGCTCGATTTCTTGATAGTTAAATTGATATGAAAGAAAAAAAATGACGATATTCGAATTTTAATGAAGTTAATTCAAATTTTCTGTGCTTTAAAGTAAACAGAATAAACATGCACCATTTTTTATTTAGTTATCAACAAATTAATTATGTGTTTGTGTGTGTGTGAGTATTACTTTAATTATTTTAATGCTATTAAAGCTAACGGAACAGATTTTTTCCAGATATAAAATGACGAATTTTTGTAATTAGCAAAGTCACTTGTGTACCTTTGGAAGAAATATATTATGTTTTATTATTTCCTACATTTTTATTTATCATTTTTCTCTATTCTAAAAACCTGTTCTATTGAGCTATCTTAAATAGCTCATTTGGTTAAAAACTCTTTTAAGTGTTCATACTTTTATTCCTGCTGAATAGTTTTAATATATCCTGCAATTTATTTTGCAGACCGAAAATTTTTTAAATCTGATTTAAAGGTAAGTATAATTTCTAATAAGATCTATGTCTAACGTATTTTGACATTTATTCTCAATACACGCATTAAAGAGAATACTATTTCAAAAAGTTCTGTGTTTGTGAATGGTAATATGTGTAGAGGGTTATTAATGTTTCTCTCTGGAAACATTTGAAAGAACCCAAAAACCTTTCAAATGTTATAGACATACCTTACAGGTGTTCTATGTGTGAAACCTTGGTTGCACAGCTTACATCAATGCGATGGTCCAGTTCCTCATATACTCAACTCAGCATGGTACTATCATCGTTATTGACAGCACCTGTTATCCTTTCATGCAGCTCTGTTATATCATACGGGGAAGGGGGCACGGGGGGAACTTGAGTCTGATGTAAAATACCAAGTTTTCCGATAACATGTGCTGTCAATAACATTGGTAGTATGATGTTGAGTAGAATGTGGCAAGAACTGGACTATTGCATTGATGTGTGCCATGTAACCAAGGTTTCACACAAATCAGTAAGGTTGAAACGGGTACTAAAATTAGATATACGCGGACGACAGCGCAGCTGGCTCTTTTACTCAGTATAATGGTTCTATTCGGGTCTTCTGCTAATCCTCCTGGGGAAAATATTCTTTAACCGGGATATTAATTTATAAAACCACCTTCTGCAAGAGATGACTTGATTTATGTAAATGCAACTACTATTTAAGTGCCAGTCATTGAGTAGGCGGGATAGTGGTTAAGAGTTGATCGTAAGCTGAAATCCAAGTGTTAGTAAGAAGCGACTGGTGGTCGCGTATCTTGACTAATAGTTGAAAAAGAATTCATCGGAATATTGGAAGGCATCAGCCCTGCAGCGGAACAAATTATGAGGCTGCGAGCTTTAACTAAGATAAGTAGTTCGGATAATTTAGTTGTCTGATTTCGGGTTAAGATTTCTTATTGCTCCCAAAGTTTAGTTATAAAAGTGCATTTCGCAAGGTGATAAAAACTGAATAAAATTACTTATCCTAAGATCATGTCTGCTTCTTTTCCTCGAACCTTCCCACACCAGCGATTTACGGGTCGCGACAAGGCAAGTAAATAAAACTTGATCTGTTTTTGTATTCTTTCTTTTTATGTCTTTTATATTTATGTATCCTCTTATTTTTTACTGTAGCATTTCGAAATCCCGGAGGAAACAGGGATTTATGAGTAACCCTGTAGTTTATTGCTCTAACTCTGAGTATTTTCCCCTTCTTTTTTTCCCCTTGTACTTTAATTTCACTTCTACTAGAAGTCGGTGTCATTTTCTTATTGAGTTTAATTTGTATAAAAGAATCACTTGAAAGCGGAATCAATTTTTTTGCTTTCATAAATTTAGAAACTAAGGTAAAAAAATCATGCGAATGAATTTCGAAATTATTTTATCTCATCTTCTTTTTGCTTCAGAAAATATTGTCTGAACGACAACTTAAGTTATTTTAATTAGTTATAACATAACTTCTTACTACTTTTGACCATAAAATTCAATACACCATATGGACCTTTTTCTTACCTCTTTTTTTTTACCATTCCAATATCAATTTTGTGCAGCTCTGATTGATCTTCTGCATCTCACATACTGTAGACCAGGGGTGGGCAAACTTTTCCAGGGTACGGGCTACTTCTAATTTTTTCAAGGTGTTAAGGTCCACCAAGTGTCAGTGTCGAACGCAAAGGTGGAGGGGTCCACGGGTCCGGACCCTCCCTCAAAACCATTGATTTTTTTTCTCCGATTGATTATAATACAATGTAAAAAGAACGTAAAACGTAATTAACTATTTGTTGTTAGTATTTTTTTATTAATTAATGTTAATTATATTTATTCAGTAATTTATTTTTTGTTCCCTACAATCGGCAAAATCAAAAAAATATATTTGGTTGCGTATCGGGGTATGATACGAGAAAGGTAGACCTTCGACCCCCTTTCGTGAAAATTTTTTGTGTGCGCCACTGCCCAATGCCGTAGGGGTGGTGCGGTAAGGAAAAGGTTATTATTATAACTTAATAATAAATACGGGATATGTAAATACCTTTTGTAACAATTCTTTTAAAACCACGTTTAAACCAAAACGCAAGATACAAACTTAATAATAATAGCCACAAAAATAATAATATCAAATAATGCATTTATTATGAAACAATTTAAAATACATTAAAAAGTCAAACATTTTTATCTAAAGTTAGTTTTCGTTGTTATAGTCAGTAGAAGACGTTTAGTCTGCGTACTGTCAGCCAATCTTGAATTTTCCGTATGTAATTACTACCTGCTAAAATCTTCAGGCGGTCACCCTAAATTACCATGGCAATCCTCCGGTCGATCTCGATCGACGTAATGCCCATCTTGGCTGTAGACCAAGAATCGCTGATGTAGAATAATGTAAATAATTATTTATCGAAAGGAAGAAGGCCACGGACTGTTAATGCTTAGAAAGTCTGAGAGCGTTTTAGAAATGAAGAAGCAATTTAACACAAAACTTACTAAATTTTGTGCATTTTTTTCAGAGAAAGTCATAACCTACACAATTAAAAGAGAATGGGATCATACGGCTTAGCAGCCATGGTTACTGAGAACTACCTTCTCACATGGCCTCAGACGACATTTTCAAGACCTTACTTTCTACTTTCCACATGGACAGCCACTGTTGCAACTTTTCTTTTGATGATGACTTTCTTTGCTCAAATTACAGCTGTCGTCATCATGACAGATCCCACCATCAACATACGGGCACTGGTATGGAGCGACAATTTAAGAGGTGATTGGTTGTATTTCTTTTGTAGATATAGTTATTGATATATATGTTAATATACAGAGGGTGATAGGTTAACGAACAGATCGGTTAACAAACATTTTCACGAAGGATTTTTGTGTTCGGATAACGAACACTTTCAAGAAAGATTTTTGTGTTTGTAAAACGAACACATACTCGGAAGTGATCAGGGATACACCCCTTAAATTATGTATGAAATTTTGACAACTGCTAGAGATCTGGAATTGGAGGTGAACGAGGATGACATAGAAGAGCTCATAATGGGACATGAAGATAAACTGACGATAGAAGGACTCCAAGAAATTTTGAATGAAGAACACCTAGATACACAACGAAATGTGTCTCCTTCTGAATAAGAGGAAGACGAAAGAGAGGACCAATGCCGACATCTGCCACTAAAGATCTTTTGAAAAAGTGGGAGGCTGCCAGAGCAATGGTCTTAGAATGGCACCCAAACCAAGCTGATGTCAGTAGGGTTGGGGATCTTTACAACGACAATGCTATTAATTACTTCCGGAAAATCCTGAAAAAGAGAGAAAAGCAATCGACATTGGACATGTTCTTCAACGCCCCATAAGTAAAAAATGAAAAGGACCAATTAATATGCAAGACTATATGTATGTATTATTTTTTTAAAAACTTACTAAGAAATTATAAGTTTTTTTAAAATTTAATTTTAAGGGTCTCCAGAACGAATTAATCGATTCCAAATAGAAGTCTATGGTGAATCGATGATCGGTTTAAGAACGATTCGGATAGCGAACATAGTCTTGGAACGGATTATGTTCGTTAACCGATCACCCACTGTACATAGAAGGTTTTTGTACTTAATGGAAACAATTTTGGTAAATCATCTTCTCGTTTGTATTTTGAGATAAAACTTTAGCAACTTCAGAATAATCGTCTGCTTCTGTTTTCTTTTGATTGGAATGTAAAAATAAAATTTTTCAAAGAGGGCTCCTAAAATTAATATATGGCTCGAAGGTTAAGTAACTGCGCTTTCCGATGAGTAAAATTTGTTACAACAAATTATAAAGCGGTAGAAAAATCTCAGTTATTTCATTTCAATAAAAGGTATTTTTAATAAATTAAATTTGAAAGAGAAAAAAAAACGAGTAGTTGAAAGTAAAAAGGAAAATATGACCACGAAACTTTATCCTAAGACTGTTCAAACGCAGGCAAATATCAAGAAAGTGGAAGTCTCTGATCCTAAAAAAAAATTCGCCGACTCAAAGGCTCATTGCATCGAAACGAGGAATGTCTTCCGTCATTGTATCTAAAATTATTCATAGAGATTTAAAGTTACAAAAGATGTTTAAGCTTAAAGTTCGTCTTCTTTTTTAAAACATATTGCTGAAAGAAAGACAAATTGTAGAAAATAATATAAAAAAATTACCTAACTGCTGAAAAATAGAAATTTGTGGTAACACTTGATGAGGCATGGGTATATTTAAGTGACTGTAATAAAAGATCAATTTTCTGTGGCTCAACTGACTGGAATAGTACGAAATGGCTTCGTCATTGTGTCTGTACATTGAAGTTTCCAAAGGGATTCATGATAGTTTTAGAGTTTTCTAACAACAGCAAATTAAGAATTAAGAAAGTCTCAAGTAAAACCAAAATTAATTCACTCTACTATAAGCAGAATATTTTAGAATCAATTTTTGAAAAAGAAATTTCAGTCTTATATGGAAAGGACATTCTTCCATATAAAAGGCTTCATGTGGACAAAACATCTAGTCACATCTGAGTCAACTACTGCTTATTTACTAAAGAAAGAATAAGAAACAGGAATAAAGTGATGAAATACGTGTAAAATCACCCTAAGCTTCTCCAATGGACTTTTGTGCTTTCGGTTTATTAAAACAAAATTTAGGAAAATGGCTTCCAAGAACAATGGTTCAAGAGGAATGGAGTAAAATTTACATGGCAGTACTAAGAAAAAGTTTACTTTCATGAAAAATTCGAGCTAGAGCTGTTGCCAAGAGTTATGGCTACCAGATAGAAGCAAATTGTCTAAACAAATAAGGTATTTTTTGGTAATAATTAACTATTAAAATCATTTCTATACAAAGTGCAAACGACCTTGTGTACTTGTGTGTTTGATGAAGTCAAAAAGTACTATTGCTCTATTTGTAGTTCAGAAAATCTTTACTAAGAATTAATAAACTGTATTAAGAGATATGGATAGAAAAAAATGAAAGTAAGAAATAATAAAAATTGGATACTATAATCATTTGTTTTTTGAAACTTGTGTAACAATAAAATATAAAATGAGTGTGTATCGCTTTGTTTCAACGAGTTTTTGAAGTCGTAAAAAATTTTGTTAATGGAATGTTTTCTAAATATCGATTCCAGCTTAATTCAAAGATCCACTTTACATTGTTTATATGCAACGCATTTTTTTGAATCACAGTCATCAGACAAGATTTATACTTGACGTCATTCTTTATATCCATGATACGTCAATGTAGAAACCTTGAGCCCTTACATATATTTAACGTTCTTTATTTTACGCTTTATTCGATAGTCGAGTGGTCATGTTGTAAAAGGATTTATTCTGTTTTCTACCAATCCTCTCGGAGTAAATATTCTTTAACTGTGATTTTAGTTTAAAAGCCGCATTCCTTAGATATGACTGCAAATGTAGCTACTATTTAAATGTCTGTCGTTAAGTATGTGAGTGATTGATTAAGCGTTGATCGTTAAGCTTATTCCAAGTGTTAGTAAACATACACAGCGAATGGTGGTCGCGCATCTTAAGATTAATTCTAGCTACATGGCCCGGCGTTGCACGGGCTTTCTCTACATTTATAAATTTTCCCTTCCTTTCACAAAATTATCACTTCAAAAATTCTTTTCAAAATTAATTTGTTTTCCCCGCCGCTTAGCCCGGCGTTGCACGGGCTTTTACCGAGTGTATAACTTATTCTCCATGTTAATTTCTTCTTTCCTTCATGACGCCAACACTTCTGTGTGGGTGTGCAGAAGTACGATATGAGTGTTTGCTGTAATGATGTCATTAAAATTCACTTTTTTAAAATTATTCATCTCTTTTCATTGTCAGACAGGTTTCTTTCCCCTCCATTTACCCCCGGCATTGCTCGAACCTTTTTGAAGGCATAACATATTATCATGAAAAATCCCCTTTCGATGTCAGCACTTCCTTGTGTGTGTGATTTCTATATTAACATCATTGTAATTTTTTAAAACCCGGAAACGAAAATGTATCTTTTTTAAAAATAGTTGTACGTTGAAAAAAGGCAGAAAAGTAGATTTTTTTTAATTATAAAGTTCCACAACTATATTAAATGTTGAATTAAAATTGTGATCCTTCTTTGAAATTTTCGACACCCTGGAAAAAAATTTCATGCAATTATATTTATAAATGAAGAAGTTATTAAATGTTTCATTTAAATTTTGAGCATTTTTTTAAAAAATTCGTAAAAAAAAGTTTTCGGCATTTTATTGCTCCCAGAGTTGTTATAAAAGTGTATTTCATAAAGTGTTAAAGATTAAATAAAATAAGCTATTTTATGATCATGTCTGCTTCTTCTTCGAATCCTGTCACACCCGTAACCTTCGGGCCACAACAATGTCATGAATTTATGGTTGACATTTTCCCCATCAAGTCCTAATACCGTTAAAGACGTACCGCCGATGCAAGTTTAGTCTGTCGAGGCTCAAAGTTCTCACGTTGACGAGACGTGTACGTTTAGAGAGTGGAATACCAACTCAGGTTTTGTCTTCAATAACATTTGATCAAGTAAAAATCCTTTTCGTTCAAAATTATGATGTCTATTGCCAACAGCCCCCTTGTCGACGTTAAAAAGAGTATGACGTAAAAATAAACAATAAACTCATGCTATATGATATTTTTCATGTTCACACTTAGTATCATATCTGAGCCATTCACCCATCAGTTACGACTTACAGGCAGACTATTTCTGGATATATAGATTACAGTCTTATTATCTTACATGTATTCAAAGGCCAAAGCTCAAACGATTTTCATTTTTCTTTACATTGTTCTCAATTTTAAAAAACAAAAATTTTTAACTTAAAAATAAAATAATAAAATATATTTACGTTATTTCTCTAAGCATAGTTAACTGGAGCATACAGATTTAAAGTTTAGTAAGTACTATTAAAATCTTGAAGATCCAATGTATATATAAGACAAAAATTTAATAATTTAGTTATAATTTAAAAATAAAATAGCAAAAAATAATTTTTAATATGGGTTTCTTTAATCTGGAACTAAGTCAAAGACAAAAAATATCAAACTCAAAACTAAATCGGAGATTTGTCATGTGTCTCTGTATAATTATTAACATCTCTCTCTAAAATATATAAAAAATATTACAATATAAATTTAGATTGTTAGATTTGATCAAAGATCCATATTATTCTCAGCTGCTTATATGTATTCCACTATGTGATATATTTTTAAAAATCGTTTGGTTTAATTATATAAAATCTACAATAAGTTTTCAGAAAACTATGTTAATTTTTGTTTTCTAGTAATATTTGATTACTTATTTATATCACTTCTTATATATATTTCAATTTAAATAATATAACCCTGGATTGAAGCAACAATCTAAAAACGACACTCTTAAATAAAAAATCAAAGAAATTATATAAAATTTAAAAATTAAGATAAAATAATATTAAGTTAAAAATGGGCTCACAAAAGAAATCATCTTTATTATTCGTTACAAAAACAATGTAATAATATAAGAAATAAGAAAAATACAAAAATTGTTGACTTACGTCATGTAACGCTATTCTTATTATATTTCAGTCATCCTTTTTAAGTAGTTTTTAAAAAAGAGTTATATTTATGACTTTTATGAAAAATAAATATTACAACCTTTTTAAGGAAAAGTTATTTTTCTAGAGGTTGAAATTATTTTCTTTGTTTTCTTTGATAATTATATTTTTATTTTTCAATGCTATCGATGGATATTAGGTACTTTATTATTTCACCGTAAATAATGTACAGGTTTTTTTCATTTGTAAAATTTAATTTCTTTCAAATAATTTTAGAAGTTATCTAATATGTTGTGAGATGCAATTATTAGTTAAAATTTAAGATTTAAAATGCGTACTTAATTGAAAATTTGTATTATATGTGTGAATAAAAGAATTGAGTATTACATCATAAAATTTGCTTCTTAATTTAATGCCAAATTTTTAATTTTCCCGATATTCTATTTAGTAATTTGAATTTTATTCTTGATAACAGACCTAGCCCTGTTGATTAAATAATGCGTCATTATACATCATACAACTTTTTTTAGGGGAGGGGTCTCTGCGTAAAATTAATAATATTAATTTCTTTCTGTTTAACCTTTAAAAATTACTACTTAAAAACGAGGGGAAAAATCCATCTTTATAAAGGATTTTAATGTATTTATTCCTTATTTTTAAAATACTCTTTTTTTATTTTTATTTAGGTAGTCAACCAGTCTCTCGGCGATCGAGTTGAAGCGAAAATGACTTCTTCATACGAGATAATTCATTTCATTTAATGCAGTGTAATTAAACATTTCATTGTATGTAGTAAAAGAAACATGTCAGACTGCTGAAATATTACTCTTCTGTATACAATGTTTAACATTTTTTAAAAAAATATTTTTACATCAAACTACATTTTTTAAAATAAATTAACATTTTCTAACTACATGATTACAAGTGTTTTCATTGTTTTCTTATTACTCATATATTATCTTGAAAGGAATATTGAAATTGAATTCATATGTTGCATTCTCATGTACGTAATGTATGTTTTGCTTACTGACAGTGGCGTCAAAAAGTCTTGTACACACTCAGTTTTTTGTAGCCAAATGTGTTGAGAAATATTAAAAGGTACACAGTACCCTTTTTTTAAAAAAAATTTTGGAGGCAGAAGCAGTAAAAATAATTTGTTTCATATTCAGATTATGTTTTTAAATTGGTTCTGAAAATAAAAAGTTGGTTTAACAAGCCATTATATCACAATTTTAAAAAATTAAAATCTTTTGGAGCTTTTTTAAAATTTTTATAAAATGTTAAGTTTTTAAAATTATTTTAAGTAACTTCTGTTTCTTAGATTTTTGCCAACAAAAGTTAATTTGTAATATAAAATCTGTTTCCTTGTTGAATTTTAATAATTATTTTTATAGCTAAACCTGAAAAAAAATACTAAACTTTTTTAAATATTAATTTTAACAATATTTTTAAAAAAATACATAGAGCTCTCTCAGATGTAATCCCATACAAAACTTTTATAGGACACATACATGGAGGTATCTACAGATAATCTCACTACTTTATCTTGATAAGAATAAAGTTTTAAGGAACAGAAAACACATTTCAAAAATAACCGTCTGAGAAAAACGCATTTAAAATTTGTGAAAGCAAAAAAACAAAAAGTAATAATGCCTGTAAAGCTCTAATTTTTCATATTGTTCTAAAACTTATGTTCCACATCAAAACACTACTTTAAGTAATCATGACTAAAATTATTTTCTTAGTCATATTCTTTTGCATATTGATAACATTTGTTACGACGACAGTTTATATTCAGTTCTATCTTGACCTAATATTTTCAAAAAAGTTTTAAACACAAAATATTTATACTCAAAATAACAATGATACTAACTTAAGCTAGAAATCACCAAATTTGTAAATAATGTCTATTTTTTCCCCTCAGTTTTAAATCGGGGCAGTTTAGAAAGTTTAAATTTTTGTTGCATTACTTTGTGGTACTACAATATACATTGGCCTCCAAAAGTTAAGGAACAGCCGATTTTTTGGGTCTTATTTGCAAATGAATGAATTTAGAAACACTAAATTTGGATGACATATGCACAAAACTGATATATATCGATTGCAAGATTGAAATTTGCATAAAAAAAATTCAAAAATGATTTAGAACAAAAAAGGGCAATCTCGCTGAAGAAGTCCATTCTTGAAAAAATAATAATAATCAAAGTTTTATGGGGTAAAATGTCATAGAAACATAAAAAAATGAGTTTTAATATTTAGGATATGCCCACCCTATCTTGAATTCATTCATGACATTGAATTTCCATGCTGTCAATTAAGTTGTCGGTTACCGAAATGAGAAGCGAAGACCAGACACGGAGTAAACTTTGTACCTCTCCTAAAGACTTTAGAGGACTTAAAGCAGAAACCTGTCTACCAAGATAATCCCAAAGATGCTCTATCGGATTTAAGTCTGGAGATTGAGATGACCATTCCATTTGCTCCAAACCAAGACCCTCAAGATATTCCTCGACAGTTATAGCTCGGCGAGTTCGTGCATTATCATCCATCAGAATGAAGTCATTGCCAATTGCGCCGGCATACGGGTGGACGTATGGATCAAGGATTTCATCCCGATATCTCACACCATTCAGAGTTCCTCCCTGGAACACATGTAGGTCAGTTTGACCACCGAGTGAGATCCCTGCCCAAACCATTATTCCACCATCTCGGTAACTGTGTCTTTCAACAGTGTTGGATTGATGATATGTGGTGCTTCGTTCCCTTCAGATGAGCAGACGTCCTGAATCACTCTCCAGGGTGAATCTGGACTCATCTGTAAAGAGAACAGAAGCCCAACGCTATCTGGTCCAGTAAACGTGTTCTCTTGTCCAAGATAAGCGGGCCCTTCTCTGTCGTCTGTTGAGGGGTACACACACAACTGGTCGCATTGCATAGAGACCTGAATTGTGAAGACGCCTTCGCACCGTACTAGCGGATATTCTTCTACCTGATGTTCCAGAGGGGTCTGCAACAAGTTGCGGCACAGAAATCCTTCTCCTTCGGGCCGAAAGAGCGATATAACGGTCTCCTGCAGGTGTTGTAGCTCGGGGTCGGCCTGGAACATGACTCCTGGACACATGCTTCAGTTTGATATTGATTCCAGAGACGGTGGATTACACTACGAGACACATTAAGACACCTAGTAGCAACAGCCTGTGAGAACCTCATTTCCATCCATCTGACCGTCCTCTACCTTGACGAATCGGGAAAATGGCTTCTCTCAGACATTGCTAGACCCCACAGTCTATTATCAACAAATCTGCTAACAGAAGCTGTAAATCACCAAAAGTTAAACGCGTAATTACGAATCCCTGATATATGCATATTTTTCTCTCACTCATATATATCTATTCTTTCCTATTAAAAAAACAAATTTGTATAAAGCTCGTTTTTATCATTTATATAAACTATAAATTTTATTGTTACTGTCATTTTTTTTACGTTGAACTTCGAAAAATGTGTTGATCCTTAACTTTTGGAGGCCAATGTATTTACTATAATGTAACTTGGTCTGTCATGGAAATATTCCATTCTTTCTACAATACTTGTATTCAGAACACTTCTATTCTGAATTAATTATTGAGTATCAGCTGAAGGCCGAATTTTAGATTTTGATCGTTTTCTCTCTCTCTCTCAGTCATATTCCATTCCTTCCAAATATTATCTCTCATGGTAGTCTGAGTACGTTTTAGCCATGGCATTTTTTTAACAGGAAAAAATTAGTGGAAACAAAGCAAAAAGTTCCTAAGTTATGCAAACTATGTATAAAAAATAATTATTGGTCTTGAAATAAATCTTAATTAAATAACTAGGAGAGAACTCAAAAAAGTCTAAACATAGGCAAACAGAAATGATTTTAGTAATGAAAGTCACAGTTAATAGCCATTTCATACTGATAAAAAATTGATCAAAAATATGTTCAAAAATGAGTGTTGAAAGATATTTTTAATTAATTCAATTTAGAAATGTGTAAAAGTTATTTAAAAGGAAACCGAAACTATAAAATCTAGATTCAGAAAACTTCAAATATTTTAAAAACTAACTGGTTCAAAGATATGGAATTTTGGGGCAAGCTTTCCAAATGTATAAACCACAGAAAAATGAAAACAAAAAAATCGATAGATTTTTTATTTTTAGGGTATTGTTATGCCTTAAGTGCATTGTTCAGAAGGGCATTGAAATGTTTAGAAGCGTGGGTGAAGCTTAATTTTATTTTGCCAAATATACAGCCTAGTGTAAAAAGTCCTGATAGATTAAGATTTTAAAATAAAAACTATTGGTATATGCAGATCAATTGTTCCTTCTCCATCGGCAATCTTTATAATTTCTTGGTTTTCTTCTCTATAAAATGTTTTGACCGCAATAGCCTAGTGGTCAAGGTATCGGATCGTGGCTGGCTTGTCACAAGTTCGAGCCCAGTACCACTAAAGACCCGCTGTGTAGGGGAGTGAGGCACATTAAATCCGTCGAGAGCTCAAACGTCCTCGCGATGGTGTGGTAGTTAAGAGAGGGGGTGCCATCTCAGGTGTCGTCCTCGTCACTTGACCATGGTTCAAAATTACGAGATCCGGAGCCAAAAGCCCTCGTGTAGCTGAAAAATGTGTGACATTAATATTCACTCACTCACTCACTGGGAAATGTTTTACAGCTGTTAGGGTTTATTTATTTATTTTTGAAAACGTTCTTTGTTATAGGCGTTTTTTTTTCCATTTGAAAAATAAACTTCTTTATTGTATTTTAACACTGTCATGTAAATCCAATTCATTACATTCCACTCATCTTAATTTTGCAAAAATTGCACTAATGAGTATAAAATTATTTTCTGGAACTCAAGATCATAAACAACAGAATATTCACAATTTAGTATACACATATAAAGAAAAACGTATCTATATTCTTGTATTATATTGCAATAAAAGTTGCAGGAGATTATTAATAAAAGTAGGGTGCAGAATTTATTTAATTTTCTTCTCGTGAGACCATGTTTCCCATGTTGGGAAACATGGCCTTAAATATTTGTGGTCATACTAACTCCATGGAGAATATGAATCTATTTTACTTACATATTTATATTTTTCTTTTCGAATTTTTATTTTAAGTCATGGAACCCTATGGGTCCGGTAGAACACAATTTGAAGACCACTGATGTACATTAATCCACTTGTTTCACTTACAATTTGGCTTTTCTTTCCTGAAGTTTTGCTGCCACCTGCTCCATAATAACTCAATTAGTAACAACCTCTGAACAATTTTACTACAATATGATATAAACCCATCTATTGTACTAGAATTATTTTGATATTTTCTGATATGAATCCTATTTTAATCTTGCATAGTGATTCTACCAAAACCAGTTGGGTGACTCAATTCAGTATAAGTACCTTTTATAGGTTTGTAACGGGTTCTATTCAGGCTTCTACTAATTCTCTTGAGGAAAATACTCTTTTTAACTGGGATTTTTTAATTAAAAATTGCTCTCCGTGGAGAAGACTTTGTGATATCCCCCTGGGAGAATATCTCTCGGAGTGTCAGCGTGAGCTAGAGGTGTAGGATTAACGAAAGAACTAGAAGGAATCATTATCTTAATATGACTTTATTAAGATATTCAACTTAAACATTCAATAAATTAAATTATAATAACTAATGTGAGAGAATCTACGATGGAAAAA
This sequence comes from Trichonephila clavipes, assembly GCA_019973935.1. Lineage (NCBI taxonomy): Eukaryota > Metazoa > Arthropoda > Arachnida > Araneae > Nephilidae > Trichonephila > Trichonephila clavipes. Next base: position 284,224 of record BMAU01016507.1, read on the forward strand.
TACGCAACTCACAATATATATAGATAATAACGACTTAATCCAATTTGGACCACTATCAATAACGGGATAGCCCCTAACCTCAATTCTAATACAATCACTGATTCTAATATTAAGTAGTCAATCCTACCTTGTTGCAGTCTGAAGAATCAATCACTAATATCTTTGAAGCAATCTTGTATTTACTTGTGTGCACTGGAATGCACCTTGGTTGTCTATATCTTTATCAATTGTAACTTCTAATCACCGCCACGTATCTTTATCCAAACTTGAACCACGAACTATATTAACATTTCTCTATTTTCCATTAACTGCCACAAACTGCCATCAATTGCCATACATTGCCATCACGCTTACTCTAAGTTCCAATATTTAAAAGCTTGTTAATTTGCATCTTTCATTCACACTTCACTTCTTGGATTTGGTTGGAAAAGAGTTGCCATTAATTCTGGCCCAAAGAACCCAAAGGACATGTTAAAGAAAAGACGCGTGAGCCCGTCACAACTTGATTTTATGTAAATACAATCTTCTATTTAAGTGCTAGTCATGTAGTAGGGGGGAGGTGATGGTTGAAAATTGATCCTAAGTGGAATGTATAGTGTGAGAGACCGGTGATCGAACTTCGTAATATTAATTCCAAAGAGAAGGATTCAGCGATTGGTGGAAGTCGTCCACTTTACGGCTGGCGATTAAGCAAGTTGGTAGCAAGAGCGTACAAGGGAATTGATAAGCGTTTATATTTATCTAATAGGATTAATAAGTTTTATTGCTCCTCGGGTTTAGTTAGCAGAGTGCATTCTCATAAGTGTTAAAGGTTAAATAAAAGTGTTTAACTTCAGATACTGTCTGTTTCTTACTCGAACCCTCTCACACCCGCGGTCAAAGGATCGCGACATGTTCATTACAAATAAATAAGACAAAATGCAATTTATAAAAAAATAAACCTATTTTTAATGCAGAAATTACTTAATATCTATTTCGTTTTCCCTAATAACTCGCAGCCTTCCTTCGAACATATTACTTTATGAGTCAACGATCTACTATTATATCCATTTTGGTTTAACCGATCACCGAATTAAAATTAGAACCAGGATTTTGCACAAACATTTTTCACTCTCCTTCTTTCATTTTCCTTATTTTTAGGAGTTTCTTTAATACGATCGTATTTTTCGATTATTTTCAGGAGAAATTTTAAATTCTAGTTATTTTGACAATTTTCTTGATGCTTAAGAGCACATATTTATTAAATTATGAATATCAAACTAAATCACGCACATTTAATATTTGGAGTGAATATACTACTCGCGATTATTCAGTACTGAGGATTATATACAATCGAATGTTTTTAATATATAATTCTAATTTCGTATACTTTTGTCTAAAACTTCTTTAGAAACAATTCTGAGTAATTTTCTTAAAAATCTCAGAAAGTTTTATGCATTGTTTTTGTCAGTTTTTAGTGTATTACTGCATAGGCTTTGAAAATTAAACCAATGAAAAAATACATAAAGAATAATAATCATGATCAAAATATGTTTTTCATCATGTATCAAAGTAATAATTCATTAGAATACTACAGATTATCTTGTCTTACAAGTTTTATTTCAATTTAAACAAGTTTTATCTGTGAGAAAATAAGTATTAATTTCTCATTTGAAATTCTACCGATTTATTCATTTGCGATGAAGTTTCCTATATAAGGTTATTTTAAAACAGACATATAAAATTTTTGATAGTATATTTACAGAATTCAAAGTACGCTTTTGTTTATTCATAATCATTTTAAGAATACTAGAGTTAAATTCACACACCCACGCACTTATAGCCCTTTATCAGTTTTTAATTCGATTTTTACTGTAACCAAATCAATAACATTTTAATAGACAAGGTTAATTTTTTTCAGTCACAAGTTATATCTGTTTATAACTTTCTATTTGAAAATTTTTAGGGAAAAATTCAGTATATTTTTTATAGTAATGAAATTCATGAACTTGGTAAAATTGGTATTCAAATAAAACACTTTCGCACATGGTGTTAAAATTTCATAATTTTTAAGGGCAATGTGTTTTCATCTTTATCAATGAATAAAGTATATGTTTTAACTGTGTTCATAATGAAGATTTAATGAAAGTATGGTGTTTAACACATACTTTAAAATCTTAGGGCCTCGAAGGAATATAAAACTAGGTTCTGAAAGCAAAATTTAAAACCTGTTTTATTATTTCATCACTCATTAAATGTTTAATATTTCTACAAAATGTCGGGGAATGTGAACTCGAATTTCTATTTATCTTACCCTCACAGATTTGAAATTAATTTTAAACGTAACAACAAGCTATAACTTAACGTACACAATATTAAATGTAATTTTTCATTTATATTAGAGTTTAAAAATTATCCGCAAATGTAATCGCTACAACATTTTTAACACTATAGAAGGCTTTACTCCAAGGTTTTGCTAACTAAAAGTTGTTGATTGCTAAAACATTAAACTATTCGAACCCATCATTTATTACCTAAAAGTCCTTGAAATTTTTTCGTCTTCGAGCTCTTACCTATTGTCTAGCTAACCTTGATCTTAAACTTCAAATCGTAATCGTCCGCTTATGAGTCATTTAATAGAGTCGTTATGGTTAAATTGAAAAGATTAAAGAAAGCAGGTGCCATTTTAGATCTACTCGACCGTTCACTTGTAAATGAGAATTTAATGATCAACTTGATGGTACAGACGAATTGGTGTTTGATATAAGAAAAATAGGACGTGAAAGTGAGACATTTCAACTCTTATTGTAAAGGGAACCCTTCGATTTCCAAGAAACAAACTGATTTTCTTTAATGTAAATAAATCAATTTTGTTTATTTATTTGTAATGGAGCTGGAGCCTTTTATAAATGGGAGCCCCAATTATAGAATCACACAAACTGTTTTGACAACCCTTGCTCTAACATCGAGGTATCACCCGAATCCAAGATGAGATCTGCCGCTTTTATGGTAAGAACTTTCAGTTTTGGGTTTGAATGCATTAAGAGAGCTTTGGAACTTATTGCGTCTTCTGACTTTATGCACAGTTTTTTTCCCCAATTTAAATCTTACAGAGGAAATACTTCTTCGTTTTCTCTACTATATTCTTGCTTATTTTTATTCATCCCCGATTAATGTTATGTGATTGTCAATGGTATAACTTACACTTAACTCATCTTTTTGGAAATACATGTTCCACAAACTGATAGGAATAAGGATAACAGCCATTTATGAGCATGTCAAGCTTAAGTTTTGTATTACTAGCTTATTCGTCTTTATTACTAAGCATAAATTTTATGGTCAATGGATAACTTTTGCTAAAGCACTATTATAAAATTATTAAAATTTGACCAGGAACTTATACGAAACTACATTGCTTAGATAAAAATTTTACTTAATTGACTCCAGAAATGATATATATTTTGTCTTTACTATACGTTAGGGATTCTTAAAAATTATATTTAAAGATCTGTTGTTGACAATAAAACTTAAAGATTGATTCTTAAAAAAATTCTTCTTTCAAAATATGAAGATTTTTATTCAGTGAACAAATGAAAGAATGTACGAATTATAAATGACAATACAAAATAAGAAAATTTAAGTTTGAATTTTCATTGCAAAAATTATATGTAGCTCGGGCCTTATTGGAATTTTAATGACACCCCCTGTTGATTCAATGGCATTTCAACTCAGAATTTTCTGCTATTCATTTAATGTATTCATTTTTATTAGCTTACTAAATACAATTAAATATAAATAAGTACATTTTTTTAAAATTTATAATTTGCGTAGTGAAATACCGTAAAATTCGGTGTATAACGCACACTCCCTTCTTTACAAAGAAACTTGGAATGCACGTATTCAATGCCGGTATGTTTTGAAGTCATTTTTTCGAGGTGTTATTGCAGACTTTTGAAAAAATACTTTACTTCTAGAAATACAGCCCTTTAAGTTCATAAGAAATGTCATTTGTTTTAAATAAACAGCATTTCGATGTATGTAGAAGACTAAGTTTATCTTTATATGCACATCCCTTTTTTACTTTGGAAGCTCTTATTTTTATACCCGGCGTATAACGCGCACCCGTAAATTTCGATCTTATTTTTGGTTTTAAAAGTGCGCGTTATACGCCGGATTTTACGGTATATGTTCATTTTTTTTCATAATTATGGAAAATGTATGTATGTGATTCTGTACACGTTTCCATGCGTAATAAAAAAATAATCATTTTTGCATACCTAAGTTAGTAAAAAGAATAACAAAAACTGTGAATGTTTCGTATTCATATTACACATTACACAGTGTTAAATCTTTATATATTTATCTCTCAAACTCCGGAAAAAACCTTGAAATTTCTAAGAGCCTTCGAGCTTTCTACGTGTTGATGTGGTATTATATAAAAGTGAATACAGTACAGTCCCGCTAATCCGAACACGGCTAATCCGAACATCCGGTTAATCCGAACGGCTCCGCGGAAAATTTTTTATAATTTTAAGGACGAAAATCGGTGAATATTTCAATATAAAACAGTGTAAACCTTAATTCAAAACAGTTCTTTATTTAATATTCACGCAGAGGCATCACCGTTCATTAATTTATTTAATTGAATAGCCTTTTCTTGAATGATAGGCCCACTGAGGGGGGTTCCTCTTTGTTTTTCCTGGGTAAACCAAATATGAAGCGCATTATCAACTTTATCGTACAGAGATTGCTTTGCTGTCTGTCTGTTTTCAAGAGTCTCGCCAGAAGAATTAGCACAGTATTGTTCAAGCTTTCGACGATTTTTTCTCCAATCACAAATTGTAGCTTTGCCAACATTAAACTCTGTAGCCAATTTTTTGTGTCACACCTTCACCTTTATCTAAACGCTTTAGAACCTCTAGTTTGTCTTTAAGAGTAAGTGTTGAGTGTTTACGCTTACTCGCCATAACAATCTTTACGTACACTGCATCACAGATAAATGTCCAAAACACACAACAAACGGTTTTCACTGTAGAATATCACACTGTAACACTGTTATTAACACAGACACAAAAGCGGACGAGTGTAGAACGAGCGCGGAACGACTGACGGCCAACAGTACGGGCACACGCAGTCACACTGACACTAAGTTAGGAGTGGTGTAGGGGAGGACACACGCGTCGAGGAGTGGGAGTCCAGTCCACGCGGCAAAAAGCGGGCGCGTACGCTCACATTACGACAAAATACATAGACACAATAGACCCGTACTCCCGGTTCAAATAGTGATTTCGCTGTTACTCCGGCTAATCCGAACAATCACGTAATCCGAACAGGGGTGGGTCCGATATTGTTCGGATTATCGGGACTGTACTGTATTCCCTTTCTGTTTCAGATATCAGGATTTAAGATATCTTCAACTATTTTTACTCTATGAAATATTCTTAAGGTATCCATTAATTTATTTTTTAACAAAAAGTTTTGCTGTCTTATATAAAAAATTGGAATTTAGAAAATCCGTGCTCAAGCAGTTTTTTACAAAATAGTATTTATTATTTTTACAAATTATTGCTAAGAATGCTGCGTTTTTTAACGGTATTTTAAAATCGGATATGCTTTTGATTGAGATAAAGACATGCTACAAACGCAAAAAGTTTTGTTCAGTACCTTTACATTTTGGTATCATTCCATTAAATTTTGAAAAGTATTCAGTAAACCAATAATGAGTTTTGTAGGATGAACTTAATCCTATAATCAATAATAGCCTAAGCAATATTTTTAAAATGGATGAAAGTCATTTTTATCATTGGCAATTGGATATTAATTATAACATTACAATTGCTTTGATATTTCAAATATCACAAACTAATTTTAAAATAACAAAATAACTATTTTAATTCAATTTATAGAAGAAATAATAATTAAGGAACATAGATTTTACTTCTTTTTAGTCCTGATATTTTTTCACAAATGTAAAATTATTTGTGCACTGTAATTTTTTTTAAAAGTATCTTAAATATATCCGTGGAAAATTTTTATATAAAAGCCTCTTATTTTTCTTAAAATTATTTTGAAAAATGAAATAAAAGGGAAACTAATAGATCTAAAATTAAATTTTAGTAAATTAATAAATATTTATAACCCTATTTTATTTTGCTTTTCATAGAAAATATTAAATAAAGAAAAATATACCCTTGGATACTTTACGCACTACACATCATTCTTCTAAAGGTAGCAGATTAATTATGATGAGAGAATCAAAATACTTTTCTCAGAAAACAAATATACTTAATATTTCCAGTATATAAAACATCATAAATGTATAAATGAAATAATATAAACTATTCAATGTGTTTTCTTTACATAGATTGTTCTCTTTAACCTTTTGTTGGTTGGAATGATTCAAGCTTCGACCTTTGGCGACGAAAAAGTTGCTCACGGGGGACATGGAATTAAAGAACATGGTGTTGGTGCCAAGGATCACGAAGGCGCTGGTTACGGAGGCCACAAAGGTGGTGTCACATCCAAAGGCTACAGCAGAGGCTTCAGTTACGGCACTGGTCACGACACTGGTAAAGAAGTAAGCGTTGGCGATGAAGGATATGGCGGCAAAGGATTTGGCGACAAAGAATTTAAAGGATACGGACTTGGAGGTCTTGGTTATGGAGGACTAGGATTCGGTGGCTTCAGAGGTCCACTCCTTTTTTTTAGATAATTCAATGTATTACACTTAAGTAAATCATAGATTGCTGATGCTTTTATCAAATGATTTATTTGTAGTTTTGAATTAGCAGCATTCGAAGTGCAAAATAATAAAATTTTGAAATTTAACTATATGTATTTGTGTGTTTTATTTTTAAGAAAATCACATAATGTAAAAATGGATGTATGTGTTATGTATTAAAGAAATAATTTTAAAAAAATTATAAATGGACAACGTGTCTGTAATTGAAATAAAATTTGATTGAAGACATTGAATACACAGAACGATTGAATGATTATGTAACTAAAAACTAGTTATTTTTCAGTTGATATTTAAAAATTCAGTTTTGAAAAAAAGGGGGTTTAATGATTTATTTTGCAATTTATTCAAAGTATGATTCACACATGTAATAAATCTGATACATTCGAAATTAATATGCTTTACACAATATGGTATATAGAAAATATTTAACATCTGCTCGGTACCATTGATATCAACACTAGAATGACTGAAATGTAGTATATACCTATGTTGCCCAAAAGCAGTCAAAATAACTGCATTGTGAAAGAATGATTAATGTGTAAATAAATTTGTTTAAAATTATTATATAACTTTTATATTTTTTATATTATTTACAGTCATATAGCAAGTTATTAGTAAATATTAACAATAAGAAAAAAATTTACTTCACTTGGAAAAAAAATGTATTCTAAAAAATTCTAAGAAAGTGTGCATTATATAAGTAACTATTTTTCTAATTGAAATTAAAAAGCAGTCAAAATGACTTCCTGGGGCAATCTAGTGTTAATGGCTTTTCTATTTTTTGAAGGAAAAAGGCAGATAAATTGGCTTCAACATTATAAAAAAATTTAATTTATTTTGTTTAATTTAATGGGAAAAAAACTTTAGATAGGAGTTTTTAATTTTTGAACGAACAGTTTTTGGATTTTCCTTTTGTTTTTGTTTTTCCAGTTTACTTTTAGATTCGGGCGAGATTTCGTAAGAAAGTATCAAATCTGATAGAACCATTTACTGATGATAAATTATGGCAAAAATTATGTAGCTTCTTTATTTGGGCCAATTATTAAATCTTGAAAAAGGCCACTCGGTTTATTTTTTCCTTATCTTTCTCATCTCTCCCTGAAGAAGATAGATGAATAACTTTTTCTATTCCATATAAAAAAAAGTAAGCATCTCAAACAAAATATTAAAAACAATAGGATGCTCATTAGATTGATAAAGATCTTGAGCTACTGAATTATCTGAAGCATCAAAACCAGATGCAGGGATTTGACCATATCCATAACATTTAAATCAATTAATCTCTTAGTGTCCTCTTTCTGATAGCAATTCATAAATATCTGTATCCATTAAAATACCCTCTCTACTTTTAGGGATCAGTGATTCCTTTGGGGGAAATGTGGGATGTTTTCCAATGCCTAATCTTGCTACCGAACTTTCTTGACGACGTGGTTTCCATAAAATTATAAAATCATAAATTATAAAATCATTACATAAAAGGAAGTTGAAAATAAAGTAAAATACGTTTAACTTGAAAATGCTTAAGATGAAATATCGGTTGACGCGAAATAATGTACAACGGTCCCAACAAACTACTACGTATTTTTATGCATGTTTTTCTCTTAACACAAAGCGAAAATCGGTTAACACGAAAATATTTCCCTTATAAAAATGAACAAAATATGCAAAACACCAGTCAGATTGGATTATTGTATTGGACTATTGCATTATCCGAAGAATTCATTGGAGTAAATGATGGTAATGTGTGTACAACCCCAAATAAGGCAGACATAGACATTTTGGAATAGGTTCCAAGCTCACAAAATATCATTGATGCAGATTCCGATGAAGAAAATGAAATGTATACTGCAGCTCCTGTTCTCATGTCATCCGAAATGAGGAACGTCACAAAAACTATGCACAGTTATTTAGACGCACATTCCAATGGTGAAATGAATAACAAAATGGAAGATATCGAACAATTTGTTGACAATTTGATGCTAAAAAACAATGTAAAGAAAGATATCAGGCTATTTTCCAAAAGTCAATAAATGTTTTGTTTTTCCAAAAATATTAAAATTTTGTAATAATTTTCTTGTATGGTTCTTGTAAATGTTTGTTTTTCATTGATTTCTATTAAACATATACATATCTATGTAAATAAAATAAACTAATAAATTTAATTTTGTTGAAATATGAATTTTTTTATGCAATATCCTTTAACAAGAAAAAATATTTCAGTCCGTTCAGTTTCGTGGTAAGGGAATTTCACTGCAGTGTTTTCATTTTATGAAAGTTTTTTTGTAATTGTTTTGGCAATTTTTCATTTATATTTTACTTATTATTTTGTAGGTCCTCAATACCTGCATTGCCTGGGTTAATGTAAAATTATTTTATGCATGATTCTCATGGAAAGTACATTAGTTATAAAGGGTGTTTTTTTAGAGGTATAGAACTTTAAATTGCAATAAAACAACGATGTATTATTCGATTGACATGAAATTTCCACGTAAATGTGCGTATGTGATGCATTGGAGGGGGAGGGGGAGATAAATTGGCACATCCTTTGAAATAAGTAAATCCTTCGAAAACACTCTGTCAGGTCCTTTTAATGCATTCCGAAGCCTTTGGAATAATTTTATGGATAGCAGTGTACAGAAAAGATCGTGCTTCGTAAATACGTCTATATACATCCGGGGAAAATAACGCTTTGTCTGAGCGAGAAGTTTATATACGTCGGTGGCACTTAAAAGAAATATTGTAGTTGTAGCATGAAGTATAGTACTTTTGAATTCAATACAATGGTACTATATGGAGGGGGGCGCGGTGAAAATTATGATTGAATATTGGGCCGCCAATATTGAAAGTTTGAGAAGCACTGCTGCACACTGATGTATAAAATATGTGAATAAGTCCACTTCCAAATAGTATGTTTCAAAAATAGCGTTCAAGCGTTTGTGGCTTATCCGCATAGACCAATGACTTTACATAGCCCCACAAAAAATAGTCTAGCGGTGTTAAATCACAAGATCTTGGAGGCCAATTCACAGGTCCAAAACGTGAAATTAGGCGGTCACCAAACGTCTTTCAATAAATCGATTGTGGCACGAGCTGTGTGACATGTTGCGCCGTCTTGTTGGAACCACAGCTCCTGGACATCATGATTGTTCAATTCAGGAATGAAAAAGTTAGTAATCATGGCTCTATACCGATCACCATTGACTGTAACGTTGTGGCCTTCATCGTTTTTGAAGAAGGATTCCACCAGCCCATAAAGCGCACCAAACAGTCAGTTTTTCTGGATGTAACGGTGTTTCGATATACACTTGTGGATTAGCTTCACTCCAAAAGCGGCAGTTTTGTTTGTTGACGTAGCCATTCAACCAGAAGTGCGCTTCATCGCTAAACAAAATTCGCTTATGAAAATCGGGAACAACAGCAATCTCGTTTTGGGCCCATTCGACGAATCTACGCCTTGCTTGATGATCGTTTTGATGAATTGCCAAACCAAACTGAGAATAAATCACTTGACAGCTGTTAAATCGGTCGCCATCTTGGAAAGTAATGCCAACTTAAACTTCTATACCTGAAAAAAAACACTCTTCATATGGAGGGTCATTTTCTTATCGAAAATATGTCAATTGAAAGTTCAAAATATACATTTGTTTGTCCGATACATGAGAATGGACAACTAGAGCATTATTAGCCATTTTTTAATAAAAGTACTGCTACTAAAAATTGTATGAAGATATATTATGTAACTATAACTAACGATGAAAGAAAATATATATAAGAATATATAATTAAAGCTATCAGAGAAAATTAATAAAAAAAAAATCGAAAAATCAATGTTCAATTCCTCCTTTGTTTCTACCTATTTAAAATGTGGCTTCAGATGGTAAAAAGGTCCTCTACCTCTGGTATGTACACTTGCAATGGTGTAGGTCAGGGATGTCCAACCCAAATGACCTTACATGCCACTTCGGAAAAACATTATAATCTTGCGGGCCGCTCATAAAAATATTAACATTGTATCAGATTTGGAAACAAAAAAGCATTTATTGGAGTGAAAATTTAAAACAGAATGAATTATTATTATGGTTTTCATTATTTTTCATGTATACACAGACATGGATAATATAATAATGTTTATATAACATAATAATGCAATGATCAAAATAATGTTTGAAATATTACAGTTGCCATTTTTTGAAAATTACGGTGTTCCTATTGAATTGATCTTTCGTTACTTATTTTTCAAATTTGATAGTGCTGTCATTCGCAAACGATTAAGTATACATTTTCCTTTATCTTAACCGTCCTGAATATTTTTTAAACTTTAAAAAACATCTCTGCCTCTTGCTTTTTGGACACTCCAAACAGAAAACGAGGAGAAGCGAAAGTCGCACACACAGAGAATCCTGTACCATCCATAGTAAAGGATAGGCATAATGTAATTCGAAATTTATTAAAAAAGTAATTTACTATAGTAAAATCATATGTAACTGTTTGATAAAAAAAATCTATTTTAATCTAAAGGGCATTTTCTATGATCAAAAAGGATTTATTTTAAAACAAGAACAGATAACAGGCAAATACATTGTATATATATATATATATATATATAAATTTTCCCTCAAATACATTTCAAAATGTAAAAACTTTAAAAATCTGATATTTCAAAATTTTTTAAAAAGAGTCGGCGGGCCGCGTGTTGGACACCCTTGGTGTAGGTAAGCAGGGGTCTACCCAAAACCGAAAAACATGTCAAGGGGTTTATGAGACAAAAAATTTGGGTATCTCTGGTTTAAGGAAATGTAACAAAAAAGACCAACACAAATTTAATTTAATAGACTTTTTTAAATCAATTTTTGTATTCCCACATGGAGATAGTTATATTACTCAAGGTAATAAAAATAGTTAATACATATGTGAGTTTTATTTTAATCATTCTGGAAACTAGAATAAATTTCTAACTTTTTAACAAACTTTTTCTATTTGAGCTATAGTACGAGTGTAACAAATAGCTACACATTTCTTCTACGTGGAAATTCACAGGTGCCATTCTAAGTTAATTAATTGTAATACATTTTAAAAAGAAAGGAACCAATAAATATTTTTAAAGTCAATCGATTATTTCATTGAAGTTAATAAAAAGTTATTAATAAAATAGAATATATATTAATGTTTACAATAAAAACACACACACACACAAGTAATATAAAAAAATTTTTAAGTCAATTCCTACTTAGATCAACAAAGAAAAATTTTATTTTAGCTACTTTTTATTAAACAGTTATAATTATAATATAAATATGCATATACATAGGACAGAATCACAACATTAAGTGATAATTGATTTTTATTAATTATCATTAAAATATCGTATTGTCATCCAAAACAATCGCGTATATAAAATTTCAGTTCAATGGAATGCTTTAAAACGTGAGAAAAAAAGCCTTTTCAAGTTTTGACACAAGTCGCCAAAAGGGTCGCTAAGTCGCTAAAAATGACAACGTGGCAGTATTTGTAATTCTTTAAATAATTAGTTTTAATCGATTAATTTTTATTAAATTATTGTATTGTCATCCAAAATAGTCATGTGTATAAAATTGCAGCTCAATTGATCGCATTAAAAGTATTTTATTAACGATTGAAAATTCCATCAAAATGAATAAATAAATAAATATATATAGAGATAGTGTGCGTTAATAGTAGGAATTCAATAAAGTTACATTATGTGGATTCTAATCTAGTTGATTGTAGGCTATATCTTAAAGGCAAATAGTCGTGGGCTTAAGTCTTTTAAATACAATTATTGGAAACAAGAAGAAGAGTGGAATGTTTATTTAATATAAGGCTTCAAGGCCTTGCTTTTCATTTTGGGAAAGTTGAAAAAATAAAATATTCTCGATTATTTAGTATGTAGGATATTTGGCTGGATTTAGAACGATGAAGTCCGTCATCAATATGCAATTGCATGCAACATAAATTAAATTAAAAATAAATTTAAGAAAAAATGCATGTACAATCATTTTCAAATGAAGTATAAGAAAGAAATAAACATTTAAACGTGTTTCAAGTAGGAGACGCTTTATTAACATACATAACATTGTTGACATCAAAACATTTTACTAACGAAACATTCCACCCATGGGTCCAAACATTCCTAGTCCATAACCTCCTAGTCCGCCCATTCCTTGTCCAATCATTCCTCGGCCAAACATTCCTTGTCCAATCATTCCACGGCCGACCATTCCTTGACCGAACATTCCACGTCCAAATCCTCCCATTCCATAGAGTCCAGATCCATATCCCATGGGGCCCATGAATCCTCCCATCATAGGTCCATAGCCACCAGTCATGAAGTTTCTTCCTCCCATCATGCCCATGCCCATTCCTGATCCATAAAGACCTCCACCATTTAGCCCTCCAAACATACCAACTCCTCTTCCTATCATGCCAGCACCTCCTCCAAGCATGCCAGCACCTCCTCCAAGCATGCCAGCACCTCCTCTAAGCATGCCAGCACCTCCTCCAATCATGCCAGCACCTCCTCCAATCATGCCAGGGCCTCTTCCTAACATGCCAGCCCCTCCTCTTATGCCTGCACCTCCCCCAAGTCCACCTAAGCCAATCATCTGAGAAGAGCATCCGGAAATAAGGGCCACCAAGGACAAAAACTAAAAAGAAAAAAGAAATTCATTTTAGAATATAGTATATGCATCGAGAAAACAAATTCGAATCTGTACAAGTTAAGGTCCTTAGAAAACTTGGTTTGAAATAATATTTTTTGAATAAATCTGTAGTGAGTGTCAGTTGCATGAGTTAAGTGAATCTATTTTGAAAATAATGTATTCCATTCAATTATTTCTATTGCTTTACTATGGCAGCTAAGCTTTTATGATTAAAAGTATTCGATCGACTGAAAGACTATTTTACAGCAATTATTTTATAAATATTCTATTTCTGAGCCTTAATTATTTTTATTTTCCTATTTTACCCAATATTACAAGCAACTTGTTTTTTTATATGTTTCCGTGATATCCGAGTTTCATATACCACCGTTCCTCTCAACTATAATAAAATCTGCATTTATTGAAAGACATTTCAAAGGGAATAATTATTTAAGCTGGGATGGGGGCGAATGGTCAAACAGTATAAATTATTTGTAATTCTTAGTTCAATCATCCAGTAATTATTGCGATAAGGTTACATTTCTCAATAAATTCCTTTTCAATCTAAAAATGGTAATATGTGATAAAATGTGCAAAGAAAATACTAATTAATTTTTAATGCTTTTATGTATTAGCTATTTTGAATTTATGTGTGTGAATGCCGCTCTAATACAACTACATTTTTCTTCCCGCCTCAAACTTGAGACATATGAATCGATTTGAATGCAATAAAGCGCATCAAAAAGAACAAAGAATAACAAAAGTTTCTGTGAAATTACATTTTTTCTTCCAATTTCTGAAAATATTTCATAATTTTCAATTCGAAATTAAATTTCAATTCATAACTTCAAAATTGACATATTTTTTTCTCTGTTTCTTTTATTAAAAGACTATTTATACTACATTTTAAAGAACAAAGTCCAAAGGCTTAAACTGGGAACACAATGTCAAATAAAAAAAATTTTCCTATATTAGTAATTTTTCTTTGTTTTTGTTTTCAATTTTTTTTTTTTTTTTGCACCACTTATACTTTTTAAAAGAGTTTCGCCTTCAAAATTTAGAAATATTATACAAGTACACACGCGCATTTTTTAATGTTATATAATCAAAGTTCTAATTCATTTAGCTGTGATATAATGTACTGTATATGCGAAAAAATATATTAGATTTAAAAAAAATAAGATCTAACATTAACAAGTACTTCTTTTTACTAGAGTGATGCCAGAAGATAATATATTTTCTTAAAATCTTACTTCCAAAATGGTTCCCCAAATTCGGGTTCTATTTTCTACATGTTTGGTGCGAAGACAGCTTTGTTTAAAAATTATAAACATGTCCTTATTATTTCACATTATTGAAATCAGAATATAACGTTAATATTTAAATAATCTCACTTTATAAGTGGATAACTGAGAAGAGATAAAACCGTTCAGTTCGATAAATACTTCAAAATTCCAAGGAGTTTTTTTTAAATATCAATAAGAAAAAAAACTAAATAAATGGATATATACTGCTAAACTATGTATTGTAGATAATAGAAAAATTATTTCAAGTCATAAATCTTCAAATACATTGTTAATAATATTTCTTTTATAGATGCATCCGGTGTACTTGTCATCTGTTTATTTTCATTCTGTCTGCATGACTTGTAAATAAACATTTATTCTTGTACACTTGCTTCAAAGACAGGTGAACAGAGTGCAAATTTAATATTATTATCCGCTGCGCCTTATTTGAAAAATGAGTAATCTTATAAAAGTTTGAATCTACCACGGAAAATGTTGGTTGCTGTAAGAACAAGTTATTTTATAAAATATAAATAAATACATTTTTTCCTCAACATCTAGTACATCGTTTTTACTAAAATATCAAAATTAAATGTAATGTGTGTGTGAGGTTTAAAGAAAACTACAGCTAAAGTATTACTGGTAATTTAAAATCATATATTATTAACAATTAGTTGATACTACAAAGTCATTCAACTAAGAAATTAATTTCTACAAAAATAATTAAAAGGAAATTTTTGTTTCAAAATTTGAATTTTTGAAGAAGGAGATCTGATGTATGTAAATTTTTTTAATTCATTCTCGTTTATCGAATGTTTTTTTTTCTTGACATTAAATAAGTTTTTCTATTGTGTTTCTGGTTAACATTTAATTTAAAAAATAAAGAAAACAATTTTAAAAATGGAGAAATGTTTGAAAAAATGTTTTGTTTCTCTCCTTATAGTTTAATTTTTATGAATTAACATGATTAATTCATTAATTATTAATTAATAATTATTATTATTAATTAAGATGTCATTTGTAATAACATTTTATTATCCTATAGTAAATTGAAATCGAGAAATTTTCTTTTGTCATAATTACACGATATTTTTTAAAGAATGTTCATCCCAAAAACTACGTCATTTTACCACTAAAGGATTGAAAATCTATACATGTGTTAAATCTTACGTGTTATATACTGAAAATAGAACTATTTGGTCGCTGCATTAGACTTAACATTACTTACATCATAGCATGTAAGCTACAGAAAATAATATTTCCATGTACCTGGACCAATTAAATAATTTAATATTTCGTAATTTTAGGTAGAGAACTTAGAAAAGAATGAAATGTTCAGTATATAAATAACGAATATATTTTTATATAAGTAATCTTTTTGTAATGAAGAACCATTCAAAAAAGTTTATCTCTTAACCGTGAAATTTGATTCGTTACTAAAATACAATAACAAAGTTCAAGTAATATTTTGAACTTTATTTTTCATTAGCTTCAAATAATATTACTTTTTGCCGATTGTGTTTATATCGCGCTATTACATTTAATATCACGACATAAATATATTTTCTTTTAGTGTAGAAATAACGCAATAGATGGCGCCTTAACATTTCTTTTCGCTCAGGTTGTGCCGATGTATTCGGGCTCTGGGCGCAGATCTACAGGCCCCTTGGCACTGGTGGATCGAAATTTATAACCAAAAAATCCGGTTAAGTTCTGCCTATCCCAATGGAAAATTCGGTACAGCTCTCACAGGGCCTTAAGGTATCCGACTCCGTTCGGATACCTTAAGTTATGTAAAATAATAATAATAATAATTAATAAATTTCGCATATAAAATAAGTGAGCAAATCAAAAATATTAATTATTTTTTAAGTAATGTTGTTCAATATATGTTTTTACTTTTGTTCTTTTATAATCATTTTTAGGATAAAATCATGCATTTAGATTTGATATAATAATAAATACTTTCAACACGTTACAGTTGTTAATTTATTAATTAATATTTTTAATCTGTCTTACTGTGTCTAATTTTATAGACTTCAGTAACTTGCAGCAAAAACTACAGTGATTAACAAAATAAAAAAAAAATTCAAAGTAACATATGCAACCTATTTTGCGAAAGGAAATGAAAACTTTATTTCAAGGATTTTACAATTATTTTGTTAGACTTGAATTAATTCAAAGAGAGATTAAAAATTTTAAAACGCTAAAAACTAGAATTATAGGGTGAACTTTAGTTACTATGATGTTTTACTTCTACGTAACATTATTATGAATTTTACTTAAATGTTTTTTTAGCTATATAAATATCTTGATTTCAAATTTATGTACACCAATATTTCTGATAACTTTTGCAGAACACTCCATGGAATAAAATTTACAAACATTGAATAATAATTGAGATATAATTCTGATTTTTTACCAATACTAAGCATATGAAAATTCAAATAAATAATTACAACAAAAAATGATTATTATTTAAGATTTTAAATTCTGTCATAATTATATTTCAGTTTTTTATATCATATATGCAGGAAGAAATTTCCTTATATATAGGATTGTTTTGAAAAGCAGGATTTTTTTTTAGTGATCGAAGAACTTTGAGCAAATTGAAGTTTTGCTTATCTGTTTGCGATTATATACGTAAATACATATATATGGAGAGAGAGCGAGAGTTCTTAAAGAAAAAGTAATGGTAAAACTTGGGAAAAGGAAGGAATTAATAAATATACTTACCAAACTCTTAAGCCCGACCATTTTTGAATACGCTGGAGATAATCCAAAAGATACACAAACTTGTACTAGGAAATATTTCTATTTGCAGAAGGTGTTGTGTCGAATACTTTAGATCCGGGAGTATTTATACCAAAATTTTGAAACAAACCTCCCCAAAAAAATCTAACAAATACTTTAAAAAAAGTGAAAGTCTATTGAAAAGCATTCCATGATTTCAGTTAATTTTTATAGGTGGTTTCTAGAGCGAAAAGCCATACTAACGATACAATGTCTTGTCTGTAAATTGTAATGAGTAACGAAAGTGTGAAAAAATGCGGTTCAGTGCAGTTTTATTAAAGAAATTTCATGGTTCTTAAAGAGCTAAAACTCTTTTGTATGAAAAGAACTTTGCGATTTTTCTATAGAAAAGCAAATGCAGACATTAACAAACTAATTATTCTGAAGGGAATATTGTTTATTTTGTAACTGGCTTCCTGAATCTGAATATTAACCATGAAAACTTAAACACACTTAAAATATTTTCACTCTTAGGTATGTGACATTTTTTTGAATTGTTGACACTGTTAGTATCAAGTTGAATTTTTTCACTTTTCAAATTCCTCAAGTAACAATGCTGAAGTAGGCTTTATACTATGTTATTTTACGCTATATGAATTCAGTGTACGTAGTATTTTTATATGAAATATTGTGAAGAACTTTTTTCGCGGTTTGAATTCGATTTTATAAAATAATCCTTCAATTTTTTTAGAGGTAAGCATTATTTAATAATCATAATAATTTTTTAGTGTATTAAGAAGATTTATTTCATTCTGCTATGCATAAAGTTAAACTTTTTTGTATTATTATTATTATATTTTTGGCAACTTTTTTTAAAATATATTACAAAATTTGTCTGCATTACAATTATTATTATTATTGTACGAAGGGCAATGTTTACGATTTAAAAGTGAAAAATTTGTATTTTTTTTATTTGTCATTGAAAAGAAATCCTCCTCATTCCTTGAATTCACCCAAGTGGGATCAGGAATTTATTTTAGTAAGGAATTTATTTAGAATTAAAAGATAATTTTTTTCCCTTTCAACTAACTCCTTTTTTCTTATTTTAATAACTTGTGCAATGCATGAAGTGGATTTACCTCTAAATATGTTGAACCTCTCGCATTGTCCTTTTGTGTGCTGTTTTTGACTTTACTTTGCTCTTCATGTATTTTTTAAAAAATTATATAGTATTTTATTTATGAAATTAAATACTCCCTTGAGAGATTCCCTACTTCTCGAGATTGGAGGAGGAGAGAGAAATAGGGAAAAATGTGTTAGTATGTTTATCTTGATACACAGATTATATTTCAAAGCTATTTCTGCTTAAAGCGAAGAATAGATCCCAAACTCGCAACAATTTTTAGCATTATTTTAAAGTTTAAAACTCTGTCTTATCTTTGCTAGCATTTAAGGCTAGCATCGCTTTAACTAGCATCAAAGGCTACCATTATGATATGATGCTAATTTTGGCTGGAATATCTTCTGATTTCCTCCTTAATTCCTCCTATTTTCAGTGTAAAATAAGTTAAGTGTATAATATATTTCAATAGAGTTTCTGATTTTCCTTTGGAATATAGATCATTAAGGCTGTTTTCGCCATGTATACGACAATGTGGACTTACCGCGGAGCACATTTTCAAACAGAAAAAAATGCCACAATTTTTATAAAAATTTGTGACATTGTAACTCGTACATTTGTTAATAATATAGTGTTTTTAAAATTTCAAAATATTTCATAAATAATCAGTTTTTCCTTTTAACTTGTAAAATGATAGCTCATTTAGCATTATGGCATAGGAAAAAAATTGAGAAACATATTTTATAAAAGAAAAAATGTGTCAACTCGGATAAAAATGAATAGTATGATAAAATAAGAGATTCTCTACAGGATAGTGAAGCTAAAATATAATATTAATGTTTGAGTACTTTTATATCTGAAAAAATATTTTAAATTTGAGTCATATTCTTTTAACATTAGCCGAAGACAGCCTTGAGGGGTGTATTCATTACAATCCCATGACTTAAATCAATATTGATGTAGTTCACATCTTCAAATTTTGGAATAACTTAAGAATTTGGAAAGGTTTCTACTCTTCTTTTTTAAAAATTTAGGTCTTTTTCTACAATATCGAATGAAAACCGACTTCATCATCATAATCCTGGGTGTAAAAACCTAGGATGGGACAAGATCTTCTGAACTAGACGTTTCCAACCAAAAAACTTCTAGTCGCAGCTAACTCTTTCAATTCTTAGTTTTAATCCTCCCCTCAACTGCATCTACCTATCGAAATTTGAGTCTACCTCGTTTTATAGTATTACATATATCAATAATGTGAGTATAGGGTGAAAATAATATTAATTCATTCAACAATACATTTTGATAAAGTTAATAATCTTGAATATAAAAATTAAAAGAAAAATAATTAGTCAGACCTGATATAAAGCAAGATAGTAGCAAATCAATCAAAGATCAAAACTTCTCTGTCAATTTGTAAACTAAGCCTGTACTTCGAGGAATTGTTTTCTTTGGTAGAAATATCTGCCTTTAGCTTCATAGAGATTAAGAATATTTAGAAAAATATAGAAATGATATTAAACACATTATTGAATAAAAATCAATTTGAAATTTTTTGAAATGACAGTTAAATGCCACATAAAAAATATGTAAATTAATTAGAAAATGTAAGAATATGATATTATAAAATTATATATATGTATATAGTAAAAATAATAAAATTCATCATTCTTATATATTTGCTTACAAAATAAATAATAACAAAGAAATATATTCTACCTATGTTATTCTTAGGACTTAGCTTCGACTTATTGTATAAATTCGACTATACGCTACATTTTTTAATTATAAATTTGTGTGTTATGATTACGCAAAATTCAACAATGATAAGATAATACGGAATTCAGTGGATTAGATTTTATTATGAGATGCGAAGGGTGATCAAATAAGGCGTCTTACGCAGGTGTAAGCCTTGTCATCTGATTAGAAGTACAAAGTATATTAACCATTAAAAGCGAATTTTGAGTCAATTAAAATAGGCAGTCCAGTACATTCAATAAAATAAAGAGAAGTGAATGGATATTTATGGATATAGAGACTATTTCTCGAAGTCGTCCTTACAAATACATCACGTATAGTGCACATAAAAAAATAAATTGAATTGAAAAGTTCGACCAATGAGAAAATGAGAATTAGATTTAAAAAAAATTATGCAGCTACAGAATATAAGTTTTCTCGTATTTATATTAACATTAAAGTGGCATTTAAGGTATCCGACTACCCTAAAACCATGATTTTTTTCAAAAATTGGCAAATTTTTTTATGACTTTATTTTATAGAGCATTTTATTAACTTAATAACAATACCAAATACTTTATTTTCCTCCACTAGAACAAAAACTACAAGCGTTTTAATAAAAGCAAATGCCATAACTTTACACAAGATGTCAAACTTTAAAATGCGTTTTACTCGAAATGTGTTTTTTCGAAAAACTCAAACGGGGACCGCGATTAAAAAAATTTTGAAAATAATTAGCTGAAATTTTTTTGCTTATGTTCTGCATAACAGTAGAAGTGTTTTGATCTTCAGATTTATCAATAACTGTTTTATTTCAAAATTTGCAGTTCTTTATGTGAATATAGTCAATGTTTTTTTTTAAGCAATTTCGTATAATGACTTAGATAAAGTGCTCTAGTTTTTGTAAAAATTAAAATATCTCTTATCGTGAAGGTCACTTCAAACAGGAATAACAAAGTAACACATCAAAATTGAAAAATTGAGAATTTTTTCATAAAATCTTTGTACAAGCGGGCCCCGTTTATGTAATTTTTCGTACATTTTTACTAGTTTTTCCCATTTTAATAATAATAATATTTTTTTTTCTTTTACCAATTTTAGGATGTTTTCCTTAAAATATACTAAATAAATATAAAAATCACAAAAGATCTCCATATCTCCTTTTTTTCAAAAAAGTTGTCGCAAGTAGTCGGATACCTTAAGATAACAAGTTATCGTTAGTAGTCAGATAAACGAGAGAAGCTTATATAAAAACAGGCTTTAAAGAAATGTTTATATACACTTAATTCAAATACATACAAAATCTAATAAAACACTTTTAAAGTAAAATTTAAAAATTTATAATGCAAAAAATTTATCTTTAGTGTTGCATAGAGAAATTGGTATTAAGTTGTATGCAAACCCGCATACAAAATGTAAATAGATGCTACCCAAACGATTCGCTGAAAATAACATATTCTGCATTAATAAACTGAATAATTCTCCTCGAAAAGATTTTATTTAATTATGAAATATAATGAGCTGGTTTTTACATGTATTACCCGACTGCGTGCTCAACGTTTACTAGCAATTCACACATTCAATTACGAGCACCGCGAAAGGGCAAATATTGGTATTAAATTATTCTTATCAAACAATATTTCACTATCTAGATTGCTTGGTAAAAATAATCGCTGAAAGGTGTTATCAAACATTACCTTCGAATAAATAATTTATTAAAAGTAAAATTGTATTTCTCCAAACGATATTGCAATCGAAATGATTTATTTCAGTTTCTTTTAAACTATATCTGATTCATACTGATAAGAAAATTAATTATAAATATTTTATCAGCCATTCTTATAATTTGAAACGAGAAGTTCGTTTCATTATTTTAAGCTTTTTAAAATTCTAAGGATAGATTCGAATTCGATGTCATAAATCTGAATTTCTCAACTTTATCGCTATTTTGGAATCTTAGAGAATCGATTGGAAGTAAATAAAAGAATATTATATAATTATAACAAAAATTGCTATAGAGCAGTAGTAAAGCATTATATACAAAAGTTCTATTATGATTACTAAATCAAAATTTTGGGTTAAAAAGCATATGCTATTAGTTATTACAATTATTATATAACTGGTGATTCCAATAACTTTTGATACCTCAGTAACGACATATTAAAATGAAAGCTAACCCTTAAGATTTTTTTTCTTACATAAAATTGTGGTACACTTCATTCATAATTCTTTTCAAAGAAAGATGATTAGGATGCATAAATATAAAGAAAATCATTAAGCCTTTTTCATACATTCAATTAAAAATATCTCCCAACTATTCAAAATCTATGAAATAAAAGCATTGCTATATTTATATTCGAATCCAAGACTCATTTTTTTTCCAATTTTAATTCTACTGAAAATCGGATGCGGCTTAGAATCGAAGGCGGAAAAATTCGTTTGATGAAGGAAATTGATCATGATACTGACGGTTAGAGCAATTACAGGCTCACGTACGTATTTAAAAGTTTTTAATACAATTAAAGTTAAAAATATTCACTTTTAATTTATTCTCAGTTCAACTTTTTTTTAAATTTCGTAAATATCGGAGATTAATAAACCATTTTAGCTATTTTTTTTTCATTTTTTCACAAAAATATGTGGAAGATTTTGGGGACGGCTTAGATACGAATAAAAACGATGCATAGCTTGGAATTCATTACTGAAATAGGAAATAGATAAAGCAATTTACTGTTTTAGCACACTGACTGCGGTGACGTCAAGTATGGGCTCGAATCTCGGAGAAGGCATGGATGTTTGTAAATGTATAGTGCCTTCTCGGCATGGGGATACTCTAAATAACCGTCGAGCCGCAAGCCCTCTCGTGAGGTTGGTGGAAGGGGTAGAGAGAGGGGGGAAGGCCCCTAGCCATTCCAAGGATGTTGTGCCTCAAAATTGTAGTAGAACCGAGCAAAATCGTACTGTTACCTGCATGGTGCTCAAAGCCAAGGCTAACGATAGGCGTAAAAATCTAGCTCTTCGCCGCGATAAATTTCGTGAACCATTGATCTGGACAGGTGGCATAAGTAACAACAACACTGCTTTAGCTTACTAACCCTTTTTTTGCCATTGTCTCCCGAATACAGTTCGGGCAATTACTATGTACAATATTTATCGGGCAGGAGAAAAACTAATGTTCTATTTTGTGAAGCCCAATTTGATTTCGTTTTTACTTTGATGTACTTCATTCACTATTTTACTAATAGATGGCATTAGTGATAAGACTTGAGACAAGAGTTAATTGCAAAGTGTGCCATATGGGCTTGTGTGTAATACCGTGTTTTGGGATGCCACTTTAAGCTGATTTTGGGCCCTGGGCGCAGAAGATCTACAGGCCCCCTTGGCACTGGAGGATCGAAATTAATAACTAGAAAATATGTTTAAGTCCAGCTTCCCGGGCCTCTAAACACCCGCCCCAAGAGTCCAATGGATAAACCAGCGATGGATATACCATGCTGTAAAAGATTTGTAAAATTTATGTATTGAAAATCATATTGCTGTGTTTCTATATTATATTGTACTAGTTATATTATATTTAGCTACAAAAGAGTTTTTTTTATTTGCTTTAATTGAAAAAGATGCGAGTGTAATCCATTACTTTTTAATGTAAGGTATATGTAGAAATTATATATAAATATAGTAGTTATTGAAGTTAATATTTTATTTTATGAAAAACCATTTTTTAACTTTTATAATATTATAAAGAACAAAATTAAACGGTCAAAGAAATTTTCGATTTTTGGCTCATTTTTCTGAATTTCCTCTAAAACGTAACAGGATACGTAAATTCTTAGAAATTGATATAAACTGCAACGTGAACCACATGTTTCAATTTAATTAATGTGCGTCGAAACATAAAAATTCAGTACAGTTCAATGAACACTAGACTAAAATTAATGTATCTAAGCAGATTAAAACATGATAAAATCGAATATAAAACATTTTATTTATTTATTTATTTTCTTTTACGTCATGCAGAAGACTTAAAGCGATAGTATCGGAGATCAATTTATAACCATACGTATTTCATTTATGTTGACAAATGCCAGGAATGCTGAACCAGAAATGAAAGAAGAAATGCATCCATGATTGAGAATCAGTAAACAAGCATCAGGATTAAAGTAAGTAAATAGTTCATAAAAAATATTCTAAATCCTATATTACTATATCTTATGTTAATGTTTCAGAGAGCTTAGAAATTGTCAGTTTGAGTGCGCAGTATCTTTGAATAGTAATTCACTTTAATCATATGAAGAATTTGATTAATCCATCAAAGTGTGAAGTGAATGCATCACAAGCCTCGCTAACACATAAAATTGATGTATTACACAGCAAACTTGTGTATTTAGAATAGAAACTCAGTTGAAAACACGACAGCGTGCTTATCAGGTTTTTAAGTAATACAATAAAAAAAATATCATTTATTTTTAATATTCTGTTTATTTATGTAATTTATTGAAATTTCGTTATTTGAAAAAATTAAAGGAAGAAAGCTCTTTTTTGCCTTTTGTAAAATTCAAAGCATTTTCTCCTCAAATAAATATTTTTGAAAATAATTATTGCCTTAGAAATGGTTAAATAATTATCATATATTATAAGAGATTATTAAAATTACATTTATGCAAATACAATTACTTTTAAATGTAGCAGTGTTATTATAAAATTTTGTTACACATTTATATATTTTATAATGGACTATTTTTCTTATATAATCTTAAATAATTTCAATTCATTAAGGTATCCGACTACGCTCAGAACCGTGATTTTGCAAAAGCGTATAAATGGATAATATTTAAGATATTTAGTGTTACTTAAATTAGAAAATGCACATAAAATTGTTTTAAGAGTAGTATTACAATAAAAAATTATTTAAGTACAATATTTTGACAAAAAATGAACATAGAATGACCCATTTTTAAAACATTCTCCTTTTGTAAAAAATGCTTCTATCAGTGGCGCACACAGGGGAGGGGGTCCGGACCCCCCAACAAAGCCCTTGATTTTTTTCCCAATTGATTATAATTTTAAGTGCGTAAAATTTAATTAAGTATTTGTTATTAATGATTAATTTTATTAATTAATGCTAATTATTTATTCAATAATTAGTTTTTTACTGTTTTTTGCTCACGAAAATCGACAAAATCAAAAAGAAGCATGATACAAGAATGGTGAACTTTCGACCCCGGACTCCCCCCTGAAAACTTCCTTTGTGCACCACTGGCTTCTATCATAACAATATTTTATATTTTGCCTGTGTATAACTCAGACCTTTGTACAGAGGCTCAACTAGAATTTTTGAAATATATAACTTAGAAGTGGGTTTATCCACGTTTTACAACAACAGAGAGGAGAAATTAAAAGGAAAAAACGCCGATAATTATTTCAATGGGTTGTAAACCTGAAAATGTGAATTTTTCAAAAATCATTGTTAAGCCTCTGTACAGAGGTCTGAGCTATATACAGGCAAAATATTATTATAATAGAAGCATTTTTCACAAAAAGGAGAACATTTTGAAAAAAGGTTATTCTAAGTTAATTTTTAGCCGAAATATTGTATTTAAATAATTTTTTTTCAAAATGTCCTTGAAACAATATGATACTTGTATTCTAATCTAAATGACACTAATTATCAGGAAAATTATTCATTTATGCGCTTTTTAAAATCACGATTCCGAGCGTAGTCGGATACCTTAAGTTATGAAGTTATTAAACGGAAGAAAAAAATTAAGAGCTTCATTAAAAGCGAAAAAATTCATTTTGCCTCTGATATTATTTCAGTGACGCAGGAAGTCTTATTCACCAATCATTCGGGAAAAGGATAATATAGTCTATTTTAAAAATGCTTATTTTGTTTTTAAAATATGGATTACATATATGGTTTTAGAAAAAAAACCTTTGTTATATATATAACAAATACAACTATATAGAGTTGTAGATGTACATTATTGGCCACTACAAGTGCTACTCAGCGACACGACATACCACTCGTGAAATTTGCATGATATGCTGTGATATGCAAATGATTAGCTTTTCAACACATTCATGCTAAGTAGACAACGGTAGTGTCATATGAACTGTTGTAACGGGTCTATTCGCGTTTTTCCTACTAATAATCCTTTTGGGGAATAATGGGTATTTAAACATTATTCTATTGGAAACTTTCCTCCTCCGAAGAAGATACGATTTATTCAAATCAAGGCTTGTATTTAAAGATTAACTCTCAATCTTGGGCAGAGAGAGGTTAGAAGCTATCAGGATTGCACATAGTAATTAACGTAAAGTTAGGCGACATCGCTTCGTAGATTATTTGATTAACATTAAAATTGACGATTTAGTCAATTAGTTGTTAAATTGAATTCGGTTCAGTTTGAATTATATTACTTTAGAAATTATCTTCAAATATAAGAAGGTGTATTGTTAGAGGACGTGTTAAGTGTGTAAGTGGTGCGATTTATAATTATTTCTCCAATTACTTCGTTTACCTCGCTATTGCTCCTATATTTATCAATCGGTGTATTTCTTAACTTGGGTTATTGATATTGATTACGTTATTGAGAATTCTTGATAAATAGAGTTTGTATTGACTATGGCCAATCCTCCTTCTGACCCTCATGCACTAATAGATGGATTCGCCCATCCATTACAATGCGTTTAAAAAAAGATATTGCAAGCAGGTTTATCGTACAGAAATGTATGTAAACATTATTTTTTGGTATAGAAGGCTGTCACTATGCCTCTTGTAAGAAGTAAAATTGACTATCAGTACGTGTCTGTATTTGTTTGAGATAGATTAGCAACCTAACAGGATTGAGGTTTATCGTGCCTCAGAATTACTACACACGTTCAATGCACTTTACGTCACTAAAAGCCTAGAAGACATACATATCATTCACATGGCCTTAAAGAATCGTAAAGTTAACATGGGTCAGAGATATGGTATATTTTCAGCCTAGCAAGCGCTTGCATGGACAGCGCTAGGGCGTTTGCAGCAACAAGAACTGTTAGTGAGCCGATCATGGATTTGGCTACTCTCAGAGTCATCAATATAGTTTGTACAAAAAAATTCACCTGTATTAATTTCATTTTTGATTATCCTAGGGTAAATATGCGGTAGGAAGGAAATCAACAAATGAGCCCCATCTAAATATCAAAAATAGCATATTTATCTTTGTTAGAGAACTTCACAGATCTTGGCAATATCCAAGATGAATCCAGCAGACAATGATCAACACTTCACCAAATACTCAGATTCGTATAACAACCCCAAATTATATCTCTTTCAGGTTTGTTTTCTCATTTCAGATCTCCTTAAATCAGGGCTTCTCAAACTTTGAATACTTGCGACCCAATTTTCAATCATAATTTTCTTCGCGCCCCCCTTCCCCATCCAAACAATAACAATGCATTGAATTCAATAATAATGTACTTTGACGTAAATCTTCAATACGAATTTAATTACAAACCGTACAAATTATCAAGATGAGTATTAAATTTTTTATATAATTTTATATATGACAAGCCCATGGGGTCACTGGTAATTGCTAAACTTGTTCTTAATTTGGTATTGTTAAATTAATTATAAAATACAGTATGCAGTACTGATAAATTTAGAAATATATTATACCAGAGTAAATGCGTATTTTATTTGTTATCTCAGAACTTATTTTTTTTTTTATTTGCTTTCTTTCAGTAAACTAATAATATTTTTAAATAAAGTTTTATTTTCAACTTTTTTATACGCTCGCGCCCCCCTTGTTGGGTTATCACGCCCCCCCTAAGGGGGCGTGCCCCACAGTTTGAGAAACGCTACCTTAAATAGAAATGCTTATTTACATTTGTCGAAGTTCCTTCACATGACGAGGGTTTTGTATCAAACAACATCATTTAAGAACCTCAGATGTTAATCGGAAGAAAGAAAAAAGCGTGAGAACCCGCTTTAAACTTACATAAAATTTACTACACAGCTAATATTCAGATATTAGAATAACCAAAAAGAGTTACTGTATTGTTTTATAATTTGCCTGATATCTATGAAAAACAACAACAAAAAAAAAGATATAAAGTGCACCCAGTAAGTTAATTTAATATATGCTATTTACATATTTCTCTGGAAGATTAACAATAAATTTAAAAAAAAAAGTTATTGGAATCTCAAAAAAATTAAAATATTTCCTGAGGCGATTTAAATTATTAAGATATTTGTAAAATATTGTGGATGACAGACGTTGACGAGAGATAAAATTTTCGCAGCTGAAAATTCTGCAGAGCGTACAAAAGCATGTTTGAAAGTCAGCTTCAGTTAGTCGAAAGTTAAAAATAGGCACACATGAAAGGTATATTAAGTTGTATATACAAACACATCGATTGGGACTCTAGGTAACGGGAGATTTAACAGACAAATGATTGCGGGAAAAAAGAGGAATTGTTGTCCCAACATTTTGAGTGAAATTCAAAAGATTATCCTAGGACTCAAATTTTTAAAAATAATCTTTCAAAGAGTGATCGTAAACAAATAATCCCAGGAAGAAAAGGCAGAACGCGAAAGTGCATCGTAAGGAAAAATCTTCCAGGAGTCTAAGAATCCATCGTCAAAAATGGAATGAATGCCTCAGTATTTTCAATACGGCAAATGCTCGATAAATTTGATTTTCAATGAACTCACTTAATTACGTTCACTTGAAAAAGACAACCATGTGCTCTCCATTGAATTCCCCATTGAAAAATGTTCAAATGTTATAAAAAAAATTTCTCAAAAGATTTTAAAGTTTTAAAAAAAATCTTATTTTTTGCGTGTAGTTAAGGTTATAGATGGCGCTGTTTCAACAGTGGTGTTGTGTAAGTGTAATCCCGGGAAGGGGAAGAGTGGTGAGTAAGACGTAAAAGAAAGAGGAGCGTTAGAGAAAGAGTTTAAGTAGTATTAAGTATAGTGTTTTTGGTATGAGGTAAATAGTTAGTAATGAATAAGTTAGAAGCTGTAAATAAAAGTATTATTTGTTATTAGAGAGTGGTAGAGTTAATTGTAGTTAGTAATGTATTCACTACACATGTACCTTTAAATAAAATGCATTTTGTCTATCTATATGTATTATTGTTGTTGATCAATTTGTATTTTTTAAGAGAAAGTTTCTGAAAGGATCAAAAGTTAGCAACAACGAAGCGCATGAACACATGATAGCATAGTTGGAATCACATGGTTGCTTTTACGGTGTTACTATGACGTCACATGAAATTTTGAACTGATTGGCTAAAAACGCGTGGTTATCATTATCATGTGACTATGATGTCACATGAAGCAAGCCCATTACGTATACTCAAGGCAAGGTCGCAACTTACTTACAAACAAAGAAGAGCTAAAATCCTGCGGTTAAAAATTGTTTTGAGTTATTGAGGACTAGAATAACGTATTTTTAGCGAGTAATTATTGTTTTGTGTTTCAATGCTCAACAGGGTATCCGTGTTTGGAGTAACAAAGTTACTTGAAATATTCAACGAAGTTTAATGATATTGTCGTAATTAGGAGGTGTATGAATTTGAGGGTTTACAAAGATGTGTGCATTTATACAGAAAGAATGAATTTACTTTTAATTATTTTATGATTCCATTAAGGTATCCGACTACGTTCGGACCCGTAATTATGCAAAAGCTTATAAATGGGTAATATTTATGATATTTAGTGTCACTTGGATTAAAAAACGTATATGAAAGTGTTTTAAGAATATTATTATAATAAAAAATTGTTTAAGTACAATATTTTGACAAAAAATTAATATAGAATGACCCATTTTCAAAGCATTCTTCTTTTATGAAAAATGCTTCTATTATAATAATATTTCGCCTGTATATAGCTGAGACCTCTGTAAAGAGGCTCAACTAGAATTTTTGAAATATATAACTTAGAAGTGGGTTTATCCATGTTTTACGACAACAGAGGGGAGAAATTTTAAGAAAAAAACGCCGATATTTATTTCAACTGGTGGTAACTCTGAAAATAATGTGAATTTTTCAAAAATCCTAATTCAGACTCTCTGGAGAAGTCTTTACTTTATATAAGCGAAATATTATTATCATAAAAACATTTCTTATAAAAGGAGAACGTTTTGAAAAAAGGTTATTCTATGTTAATTTTTGCCAAAATATTGTATTTAAATAATTTTTTCTGTCATAATGTCTTAAAACAATTTTATACATGTACTCTAATCTAAGTGACACTAAATATCATGAAAACTATCCATTCATGCGCTTTTTTAAAATCACGGTTCCGAACGTAGTCGGATACCTTAATTGAAATTCTATTTGAGCATGACTTTATCTGTCACTTGTATATGTCAAAAATCATCTCTACTTTGCTTGAGAACAACAAAACCAAAGTGCTTCTTTGGCAGACCAGTTTTTCCGATTTAAACTCCATTGAGAATGTGTGGAGTGTAATGAAGAAATATCTTCAGCACTTAGCTCCGAGAATGACAAAAATGAACTTGTACAAAGCGTAAAAACTGTTTTGTCAACTCTCATCCAAAATGACTGTAAATAATAGTGCATACTTTTCCAAATCGGTGTATATGACATAATAAAGGTCAAAGAAGATACTACTAAATACAAACTATTCACAATGTTTTTCTCATTCAAACGAATTATAACATTTTTTCACATTAATTTTTTGAATCGCTGAAACAACTATTCTGGTTGTTTTACCTTTTTTTCTTGAATTTTCAGAATTAATTCATTATAAAAAAACTACTAATATTACACTAACTATCTGAGTTATATTGAATGTTCATTATCTGCATCTTGAGCTTCTTCTCAGAGTACAAATTGAGTTATAATGAGTTCATGAACTGTCATGTTACTATTGGGTTTATTATTGTATTTTAAAACGAAAAGAGAAGTATTCTTTTTAAATAGGATATGAATAAACTTTGCTTTATTACACTATAATTTGCAAATATTTATTGTAATTCTCCGTAAAAAGGATATGGATGGTTAAATGAGTGTAAAGTAAACAATATATCAATTGTATTTATGCATTTCAGCTTCAGCTGTCGTATGCAAAGTATTGGTTGAATATTTAGTTAGTAGAATAATAAAAAATATCAAGCATTTATATTTGAGAAATCCAATATTAATTTCCAAATCTGTAATAATATTTTTCAAATTGAACCAATATGATTGAATGACTATGTAAAGATACATACACACTCTCAATAAATTAATATTTCATGGAGACTTGTGTTTAAAGTATACGAACACGTTCGGAATGTTTTTTAAAAAAACATTGCAAAATGCTTTATTATAGGAATCAATACCAATAAATACTAATATTTAAGTAACAGTATTTTTAAAAAATTAGCTACATTTTACAAAAATCATGATTACAAGTGAAATTTTAACAATAACTTTGAAAATTTTCAAAGCAAATAGAGAAAAAAGTAATAAACATATATCAGCAAAAGTATTGTAGTGTCCTTATTAACGTTAGTGTTTGGGGGTTCGAGCAAAGATCAGCCGTAATACTTTAAACACAGTTTTATTATTACTTTTACTTAATCACACAACACAATTAAAAGGAGGGAATGCACTTAACATTAAACTCGGAAGAGCAATTGTATAATATTAATTTAACTATCAAATAAATAAAATTACTTATCTGAATACTGGAGCGCTCTTGACTTGTTTGAAGTTTGTATTCTCTTTGGATAACTTGCTGAACTAAACGACTTCCGGTCGTAATCTGATTCATAATTCAATCTCCGCTTTTATCCATCAAAACATTTTCGCGTTCTCTAATGCCAACGCTTAAATAGAAGTACTCATATGCCTAAATCTCGTCTTCTTCACCGAGAAAGGTTTTCAACTGAACTTACAGTTAAAGATTAATTTTACCCAAGAGGATTAGTGGAAGGTTCATGGATAGACCTGTTACAGTATTTCTAAAACAAGATGTATTTATTTAGAGAATGTACTAAAATATATATTTTAATGTTTTGTTCAAACTTTAAAATTTTAGAACTGATCGAGTAAATATTATAAGAAATATGACATTGTTTATGAGATCATGATTTAAATAACAGGCTATAACTCAAAAAATATTCATACAATAAAAAATATTTTGGAAAAAATTCTCTAGAAAATAATATAAATACCAGGTTCAAAAAGCTTTATAGAAAATTTAAATGCCCACTTATACTAGATTTAAAACCCACTTCCAACTTTTCTAATTTTATAAATTTGATTGCAACTTGGCGTCTAGGTAACATAGAAATAAAACAAAGCATGTTTTGTAAAGCCAAAAGACAGCTCCATTGAATAAAATAAAAAATTAAACGTATGTGTTTAAACCGAATTTGGTCAGTTGAATGTGTTCGGACACGTTAAAAACTACAAATTAGATGAATATTTTTACTTTTTTATATAAGAGAATGATGCGGAAAAAGAAAACCTTTTTTTCATATTAAGTTTTTAAAATATATATATAATGGGGAAAAAGAACATGGAGGCCAGATGCAACAACTGATTTAAATCGTGCTTATTCATCGGAGGAGAGCATCAGTTTTCCGATTAATTTCAGCATTCTTTTTCGCCTGTATTTTTAATTTTAAAGTATATAATCGTAATAGGGATGTATTACATGAGAAGAGGAAGCTTTCATTCACACATTTTTCTATAAGATTAAGATAGTCATTTTAACATTTTTGATTGTGTTTTCTTATTAAAGTATTATTTTATATATATATATTATCATTTTATTTTATAGAAAAATCTGCTAA
Source organism: Trichonephila clavipes (assembly GCA_019973935.1). NCBI lineage: Eukaryota > Metazoa > Arthropoda > Arachnida > Araneae > Nephilidae > Trichonephila > Trichonephila clavipes. The sequence goes on from BMAU01016507.1 coordinate 317,277, forward strand.
TCATGAATACAATATACCTTGCATTAACTTGCAGCTCACCGTGAATGCAAAAGCTCATTACGATTTCATCAATTTGTGCTTTCTTTCTAATCTTCAGCTGTTTTCTTAATGATTCAATTCTTTCTGTGAATTCTAGCTTTTGAAATTTTTTAATGTGTTTTAATTTTCGAGTTTCTTTTCTCTTTTTATCAAAAACCTTAAAATATTCAGGTATGGATTCTATATCACTTTGTTTAAGGTGCAATAGAAAAATTTCGCAAAGCAAGCTCATTCCTTAAAACAATTCTACATATATCAAACGAACCATGCCCATTGTGTGACCAATTCCTTTATAATAAATGGACATTCCATGAGAATGGGAAGAAAATGGGGCATAACGAGTTTGAAATTTGGAGCAATTAACTATTCGAAAATGACGCGACAAGCATTCTAATGATGGAAGAATTTGGAGGTAAAGAATTGTTGGAAATCTCATCAAAACAAAACAATAAACAATATCAAAGTTTTTTTTGTTGGGTTTATTAAATGTAAAAAAGTGAAATCAGAGATTTTTGATGGAGTATACCTTAGGGCAGGTTAGATAAACCGCGACTTGCGAGCAGCCTGACTCTTTTTTTTTTTTACTTTTGCTTCCTTGTATCATTGGAAAAAATAACCATGTCTACTAAAAATGGCTTCCCTTTCTCTTTTTTCTCATAAATAGGTGGTGGAAAAATATATCTGAATTTTCATATACATTTAAACATTTGACTGGCTTAAGGCATTCAACTATGTTCGGACCGCGACTTTGAAAAAACGAATAAATGGATATTTTTCATGATATTTAGTGTCACTTAGATTTGAATACTTGTATAAAAATTTTTTTGGACATTTTGACAAAAAAAATTATTTAAATACAATATTTTGGCAAAAATTTAACTTAGAATAACCTTTTTTCAAAATAATCACCTTTAATAAAAAATGCTTCTAAAATAATAATATTTTGCTTATATAAAGTAAAGACTTCTCCAGAAAGTTGGAACTTTTTTTTTTTTGAAAAATTCACATTATTTTCAGAGCTACAACCAATTGAAATAATTATTGGCGTTTTATTCTTAAAATTTCTCCCCTCTGTTATCGTAAAAATTAGATAAACCCACTTCTAAGTTATATATTTCAAAAATTCTAGTTGAGCCTCTGTACAGAGGTCTGAGCTATATACAGACAAAATATTATTATAATAGAAGCATTTTTCACAAAGGATATTTGGAAAATTGGTCATTTTATGTTCATTTTTTGTCAAAATATTGTATTTAAATAATTTTTTATTGTAATACTATTCTTAAAACAATTTTATATACATTTTCTAATCTAAGTGACACTAAATATCATAAATATTATCCATTTATACGCATTTGCCAAATCATAGTTTCGAACGTAGTCGGATACCTTTTCGGAATCGTGATTTTAAAAAAGCGCTTAAATGGATAATCTTCATGATCTTTAGTGTCACTTAGATTAGAATACATGTATAAAATTGTTTTAAGGACACTATGACAAAAAAATTATTTAAAAACAACATTTTGGCAAAAAATTAACTTAGAATAATTTTTTTTCAAAACGTTCTCTTTTATAAATGTTCTTATATAATAATAATATTTTGCTTATAAATAGCTCAGACTTTCCCAGAGAGTCTGAACTACGCTTTTTGAAAAATTCACATTATTTTCAAAGTTACTACCGAGTGAAATAATTATCAGCGTTTTTTTCTTAAAATTTCTCCCCTCTGCTGTAGTAAAATATAGATAAATTCACTTCTAAGCTGTATATTTCAAAAATTCTAGTTCAGCCTGTGTACAGAAGTCTGAGCTATATACAGGGAAAATATTATTATAATAGAAGCATTTTTCATAACAGGAGAACATTTTGAAAATTGGTCATTTTACGTTCAATTTTTTGTCAAAAAAAAGAGTGTTGAATGAATTGATATATGCAAGAACAACCAAAGCCAATTCTAATTATTTGTGTAAACACTAGAAGAAAGAATAAAGCTCCTAGGCATTATTGGTGCGAAACTATTCTTTATTTTTATTTTAATTTATTAAACTTTCGAGCAATTCCCAACATTATACACTCAGGAACATTGAAAATAGCGACCCAAGAAGGAAGCTAAGTACAATCGCGAAACTTTGCAAATAAGTACAGCGTAATGTGATATGCAAATGATCCAAGTTTTGTGCCAATACGCATGCTCATACACGCCGAGTTGGCGCTACAATCAGGAAGAGGGTGCTATATAAGCAAGCGCAAATTCGAAGATTCATAAACGTGACGATTACCCGCCGATTGTAGGAAGACTTTGGTAAGCGAAACATGCCAGGTAAACGTGCTAGAAGACATTTCTCACAGTTAAGCGAGTTTGAGAGAGGCCTGATCATCGGGATGAAAACTGCAGGCTGGTCGACGCGCCGTGTTGCTGGCCAGGTGGATCATTCGGAGTGTGCCGTTAGAAATTGTTGGTAGCAGTGGACACGAGAAGGTACCCACGCGTGGAAAACCGGGTCTGTAGCGACCAGGAAGACCACGAGGAGAGAGGTTTGAAGGATCGCGTGGCAAGCACTTGTGGACCCCACAATGACTCGTTCAACGATACGAGCAGACGTAGGCGTAGCAATTGTTCCACAAACAATTTCCAGACACCTTGCAGAAGCAAATCTTAATTCCAAGCACCCTTTCCGTGCACTCCCTTTAACACCTGAACATCGGCAACTGCGTCTACAGTGGTGCACAAGCCAGATCAATGTGAAATGTCACAGATTGGAAAAAGGTTGTGTTAAATGATGAATCTCGGTTTGTTTTGGGGACAGATGATAAGCGTGTACGGGTGTGGAGGCGCCCTGGTGAGCGGTACAAGTCCACCCACACTGTTCTACGTCACACTGCCCGCACAGCTGGTGAAATGGTCTGGGGGCCATAGCCTATGGTAGCCGGTCAACTTTAATTGTGATGCGTGGAATCTTAACGGGCCAACGTTACGTTGATGATATTTTTTGGCAATTTTCCAGCAAGATAATGCTCATCCGCAAACAGCAAGAGTTGCTCAAGACTTCCTACGTTATTTTCAGACTCTTCCATGGCCGGCCCGCTCCCCCGATTTGTCCCCTGTAGAGCACGTGTGGGATCAGCTAAAACGGCAAATGCCATCGTGTCACTCTGTACATGATTTAGAGTTGGCTGTTCAAGATTTGTGGGCCCATCTGCCTCAGGACAACATAAGGTGTCTAATCAACTCAATGCCGGACCGTATGGCGGCATGTATTGCAGCTGGAGGTGGTCCAACGCGCAATTGAAGTTGCCCAGTATTTGTGTCGTTGCACACCCTGTATTCTTTTAATTGCCTTGTTTTTGAGATCAAGTGAATCATTTGTGTCATTATGTGTATTAAATTTCATTTCAATCCGATGCTTTCTTCTTGGGTCGCTATTTTCAATGTTCCTGACTGTATTTTGAGTCTTTGAGTAACAGAAATAAAAATATCCACGATAATTCGCAGTTTTTGAAAGAATTCAAAATGTTACTTAGTATATTTAAGTACTATAAACAATTTTAAAAAATGAAGTATGGCATTCTTAATCATGCAAACTGTTCTGCTCACTCCTACGCACACGTATGCCTCTAAATGGCCCTTTGATATACCTTACAATCGTATTTCTCTTTCAACTTGGTTCTTCTCTTTCGGAAGTTTGCCGAACTCTACATCAGAGAATAAAAAGTAACACCAATTTGAGGTGATTTAAGAAAAATATTTACCCAAACAACAATCAAAATTTCAATAACAGAATGTGTTTTAAGTAATCGCATAGAATAAAGGAAAACTACTTTCTGGATGACAGGAGCTGTGCAGTTCATATTTTACTTACGTATATATCATTGTGATATATTAAAGGAGCACTTAGCTCTGTCGGGCTCCAATCTCCAGTAATGCATGTTCCAATATCCAGTGTCTAATAAATTCTTCTAAAATTAATAACTTTTTACTTTAAAAAATAAGAAATACTTTTTAATAATTTATTTACTTTATAATTAAGGATTAAAAGTAAATTATAAAGAAAATTTTATAGATGGAGACGATGGATGGTGCAATGCCTAGCCAATCCGATCGTAGTAAAGAAGTTCGAGATTTGAAAAAGATAAGGAGGGAAAAATTTCATGAATTGATAGAAAAAGTACTGATTGGTTGTCAAAATTTGACAACAAAAGTATTAAAGGGAGAATTTTGTTTAAAGGGGGAAAATTTGCAAATAATAGTTACACAAAAGTGTGTATATCTAAAAAAGTGGTAGACTATAACAATTCAGGATACGTTAATACATACGTATGTGTTTTATATCTGTCCGAATAAATACTCTTTATTGTAAAATCCTAAAATGGACCAATCTTTATCTCAAGCTTCTGCAATATTATTCTTAGTTAATGATTCAATGAAAAAAGCTCTTTTATTCATATATAAGCACTCTAGTCAATAATGTTTTTCACCTTAATTCTTATATCCAATGTCCTAAGCAATTTGTGTCAATTTTTTTTATACATATCGAGTTTTGAAGAAAAATTCTCTTTCAGATAAAAATTAACATGTTCTTAGTATTCTCTTTATACTATTTGTCTTAATCAAACAATTTATAGATTTAATTCCTCTCCCAGATACCCAGTGAAAATCGTTTAATACGAAACTGAAGGAACTGAAATATTCTTTCGTGTTAAAGAATATTGCAAAAAATACCCCCGTATGAAGTTTATTAGAGTACATTTTATTTACATAGATATGTTAATATGCATGTATTTAATAAAAATCAATGAAAGAAAAAATCGTTCTTTTTGAAATACAAAAAATTTACTGAGTTTTTGGAAAATAATCCGATAATTTTCTTTGAATTGTCTTTTTTAGTATCGAATAGTCAACAAATGGTCTGATGTCGTCCACTTTGTTATTCATTTTACCATTAGTATGCGTAACCTTTATTATGCGTACCTTTATTATATTAGTAAACATAACCTTTCGTGATGTTTCTCATTTCGGATGACATGGGAACAGGACCTGCATTATTCATTTCATTTTAGCCGTTGAAATCCGTATCGATGATATGTTTTGAGCTTTGAACAAACTCCAAAATGTCTTTGTCTACCATAATTGGGGCTATAAACACACACACACATTACCATTATCTACTGCTTCGAATTCTTCCGATAATAAAGTAGGACAGTCCAATATAATACAGAAACTTTCTCAAACATTTCATTAAGTAGCTGGTTCTTTCTCAGAAGGGAAATCTTTTCGTGTTAATCGATTTTTATTTCGTGTTAAGGGAAAAAATGCATAGTAGTTTGTTGGGACCGTTGCATTATTTAGTGTTAACCGATATTTCGTTTTAAGCGTTTACGCGTTAAATGTATTTCCCAGTACTACAAATTTATATTTTTTTAATGAGAGCATTTTCAACCATTTTATACCTCTAATTACGCATGTATCTTTCTGCGTTTAATATGTCACATCGAAATGAATATTCTTAGTTTTTTGAAACCTTCATAAATTCTTCATGACTTAATTGGATTGAGGTTGGTTAATATTATTTTAAGTTTAATATTGACCTGTCTCACTCTCTCTCAATTCCTTCTTTTCTCTTCATTTGCATTTAGTAAAGGATTTTGTTTATTCTACCAATTCTATATCTTTCAGTGATTCCCCACATTTCCCCCCAAATTATGCATGTGATTTTATAAGCTGAGGTGAACAGCATTTTCTAGTCAAGAATATAAGCAGTGTGTTCAGAATCTGTTGAAAAGAGAGATTGATTCTATGGATTACTATGTTTTCAAAAGAGAAATATCACCAATCACCCTGGCAGTTTTCATGAGGAATTAACTTAGAATATACTAATTTATACCTTGAATAAAATTTAAATCCTCGAATTTCATTTTCAATTGGCTTACCTTACCTTTTTTTCTGTCAAATTTAAGTTAAAGCCTGATTTTATGATACATCTCAATGCGAGAGTCCATGAAACTTTAGTTAAAGTCGTTTAGTTTAGTTAACTAAATGGCTTGGATTCTTATTTTAACTAGTATGAGCATAATTTCTTACGAACATTGGGGTTCTTCTAGTTTTATTAATAAAGGCAGAACTTTTACAATTGCCAATGAGGATGACAAATCCTAGAACAAAATTTCTTCCTAGAACAGTTTCAAGTCTCTCGTAAATATTTTGATTTTATCCACAAAGAACTTGTTGTTTTACAAAAACTATTTGTGTAATATAGGCTTCTGTTTTTGTTCACCAATTGTTAATCTTTAATTCTTTGTTCCAAGGATCAAAATCTATTTCTACATTAATGACCTTACAAAAGTCACCTTTTTCCATTTTTATAAGAATGATTACCTCACGAAGGTATACGAAAATATTAGTTAGTTATAATTGTTTATAGTTGTTATAGTTATTATAGTTGTTTGGTTATAATTATTATCACTATTTATTTAAAATCCATATATTATATAACTTGAAATTGAAAAATCACGCAAGGTTTTTTAAAATCTATATAACTTTCCTGAAAATGACTCTAGAAGTTTTAACGTTATTACAGTAGAGCCTTTTAGAACTGAAAAGTATTTCATTTCTAGTTTTAATGAAACTGATAACTAATTAATTAAGTTTTTTTTTTTTTTTTTTAATTTATAAAATGTTAAAACTAAAAGAAAATCTATCATGATCAGTTTGTTCTTGAATAAAAATTCTCAGTCTAAAAATACCAATTTATTGAGGATATATATATATATATATATATACCAATATAGGGGAAGTCAATTAGGTCATGGTATATTATTTATTACTTTTATTATTTTTTGTTATGAGCATATAATGCAAGTACGTTGATTGGTAGGGTATAACAGTTTTTTGTAAGTTGTTCAGAGTTCTAGTCAAAGGAAAGTTTATAGTTCACTCTTTGAAGCTATATATATATTGATATTAAATTTAAAAAAGCTGTAATTTTCTTTATATTAAATTTCAAATTACGAAAGATAATTTTTAAGCGAATAAACTTCCTATTCCTGATAAAATTTTCGTTATTTTCATTTCTTATTTACCTTTTATATGAATTTAAAACAAATTAGGAGATATTTGTTGATGTTTCTTAAATTAGCAAAGTTTATGCTTCCTTTCGTCTGCAAATGCATTTGAAATTTAGTGCTTTACTTGGGAAATTTTTGTTATTTTCTGTGAAAAACTAAAAGAAAATCTGATCAGAGCTGTGTATGCTCTTTTCTTACGATAACTTAGATTTCAAATTAAAACTGCAAAAGAGAATAATTTTTAAAAAAACTACGCAACTTTGCGATAATGCATGATCCTTTTGAGTATATTCTTCTAGGCATTAAACTACTGAGTTCAAATTACATTACAAATATCATTAATAATAGGCTGATGTTGGAATTTTTTAAAAAATTTTATCATAGAATATAATTTAAGTATCCCATACTCAAGTATTAAATTTTGAGTTATTTTAAGAAAAATGGTTTTTGCAATGTATTTCTCAATTGAACATTATTTACTTAAAAGTGTAAACATGTTCACAAAAATTGGAGATATTCTAATCAGAAGCACTTCTTAAAAGATCAATAATATATTCGTTAATTAGTATAAATTATATTCATTTTAATTTGTTAATAAATGCTTTTGATTCCATTGTCATTTTATTTATAAAAACCTTCAGTGTTTCAATACATATTTTTGCAGGTATTTATAAAATATGAGATGCTATACTTGTAGCAAAAGTTGGTTTACAAAATAATTTTTTAAAAAAACCTGCCTAATATTACTAGTATTAAAATTTCGGTATTTAAATTTTATAAAGTCAATATTTAAAGAGATTACATGTTTAATTTAGTATAATAAGTTAATGTAGTTTTTATGGAGAATTTTAAAAAATTCTTAAAAAAATAACCATAGAGATATTTAATGATTTTAACAAATGATTTCTTGCATATTTACTTCCCATTCATATTTTTTTATAAATATTTTTCAGTAGATATAAATTGAATAAAAGTTTCCTGAATTTCAAGTGAGCTTAAGTCGGAAACGAAGTGAATTGACTTTATGATCATCTCTGTAGTTTTGTTATCGAATCTGGCAACTTCTGCATTGTACTTTCGAGCTGTTTAACATTATACATGTTTGTATTAAATGTGATATTTTTTTACATGGGAACTACACTTTTTATTTCCGTATTTGTGTTTAACAATTGTTATAATATTTAAAAAACTAAATTTAAGAGGAATCTTTATGTTTTTAGTCAAATTTTTAGAAAACATCAATAGTTGATGTTTTCAATCAACCATCAATTTTTGATAGCCACATCTTTCTCGCTTCTCTCGCTCTGATTTTTATATATATTTAATGTTCATCCCAAAACAAACTTTTAAGAGTTAACAGTGAACAAAAGCACAAGCAAAAATAAAGACACAAATAATTTCAAAACAATTATAAGTTAAATAACGAAGTTTATTTATTGTTTTTATACAAAATTTGGCATTCACAGCCTAGTTATCTTCAATCTTTGCCATACACCGCGACTTCATCGGACGAAGACTGGATGGCATTCATAAGCATTTTATCCTGCAAATGTAAAGAACTGCATTAGTTACTTTTAATTATTTAAAAAAATTTCCTTATACAATTAATGATGAATTTACTTGATGTAATAAATAATAATTAAAGAAATAAAATTAAGGAAAAATAAAATAATATAAGAAGTTTTGTACTGAATAGATGGTTACAGATTTTTATTTGATGATTGATAATTATCTATTGTGTAATAATCATAAGTTTTGTCAATACATTAATAAAAACAGAAACAAATAGTTTTATTAATAAAAATTATACTTGACAAACCTTTTATTGTACTATACCAAAATTGTACACAAATAATTATTTTCGTAACAGAATACTAGAATCAATAGTTTAGAGTAGTAACAGTTCATAATTACAGTTTATATATTAGTTTTTTTAATTATCCTTACATAATTTCTCTTAATTAAACAAGCAGAAGAATAATTTGATTCTATAATTGATTAAGAACAAAACGGAATTACTTTAATGTAATGAAACATTTTTAGTATATTTATAAATTGTAATGAACCACATATATTTCATTTTCGATTTAGGTATCGAGATCCTATTGAAAAGGAATTAAGCTATATTCTAAGAACATATAACGCTAAAATGTGTGGTCATAGTCAATATTTCTTAATTAAATTTAATTATTTTAAAAGGATATCTTATTCAATTTTTTTGTTATTTCCTTCACAAAATTAATTCAGAAATATTTATTTACATATCAGAACTAACATTTTTTATTTTGAAAAATAATCAGACTTGATACTAAGTTATTAAGTCTTAAACCAAGTAATTTTTAATAAAATCTTGCATGTTGATGTTGGAGTGTTTAAATCTAGTAATGTATTGTATAATATATACATACCAATTGAATGATATTTTTGGAGTATTTTAGTGGTGTCCATATCCGTATCCGATGCTGCTGTAGCCTTTTCCTCCATAGCCTCCAAGTCCATATCCTCCATATCCACCATGACCATATCCTCCATATCCTCCAAGACCATAACCTCCATATCCTCCGTGACCGGATCCTCCATATCCTCCAAGACCTCCATAACTTCCCTTTCCGTATCCTCCATATCCTCCAAGACCTCCGTAACTTCCCTTACCATATCCTCCATATCCTCCTAAACCTCCGTAACTTCCCTTTCCGTATCCTCCATATCCTCCTCCAAGACCATATCCGCCACTTCCGTATCCACCATATCCTCCAAGTCCTTTACCGTAACCTCCAAGACCATATCCTCCATATCCACCATGTCCTCCACCATAACCTCCATAGCCTCCTAATCCCTTTCCACCATAACCAGAGCTGACAATTATTCCATGGCTTCCTCCGTATCCTCCGTAGCTACCGCCATAACCTCCTCCATAGCCACCTTTGTAGCCTCCTGCACTAACAGCAACGACGGCGCAAACGAGAACAGCAATCTGTGAAGAAATAAAAGAATATTTTTTTAGTATATTTACTTATAAATTACAGAATCTCATACCTGGATATCTTTTGTCAAAGTAATTCTTTTTTATCCGGTGAAAGTTTTTCAGTAATTATTCTTTTAAATTAGGATCTACGTATGTATAAGTATGGATTACAGAGAACTGTTATAGCCAATCGTTATATATTTATCTGAGTTGTCTTTAAATAATTGGGTTCCGTCATAGAGAAAATTAAAACGTACGGAACTTGATTTTCTTCCTGGAGGATGACTAATATTTTAAGCAATTAGAATTTCGTAGACAAAAAATACGAAACAGATAAGTAAATAATTTTTCATGGGAAAAGATTTCTGTTTTTGCAAAGATTTTGTCCATAACTCTTGATGTAAAAAGGCAGTAGTGCTACGATAAAAAAACATCAGGACAAATGAAGAACTCTTTATTCTGAAATTGAAAGGAAGAGCAAGGGATAGAAAATAAAAATAAAAATTAATAAGGGAAAAAATCGTATATTATTTTCTCTAGCTTTAATTAGATCTTTCCTTCATCAGGCTATTTCTCATGGACAACGGCAAAATGAGAAAGTCCTGAAATTCGTCTTCCTTGTAACTAAAAAAATAACAGGTCTCTTAGCCTCCAAATCTGATATATAGGGCTCTTTTTTTCAAATAAATATTTTAATAAAACTACAAGCGAGGAACAATCTTACAGCAATTGAAATACAAAATAAATAAAAATCTATTAGGAGAGAATAATTATTTTCAAAAATATCTTAGAATAAATTAATAGACTATTTAGAATTAAAAAATCGGACAGTGAATACAACCGTTATAATTTAAGCATTATATTCAAGAGCTATAAATTAATGTTCTGATTTTTTAAGAAACTAAGCATAAAATTATTTTTGAAAAAAAAAATAAAACTAACCGATTGACAAGACATTGAAATTTAACGTTTTCAAACAAAGTTTTATAAAATTTAAGGTATTGAAATTAATTAAAAAAGAAAATCGTCTGTAAAACTAGAAACTTTCTAAATTGTATGCGATTTTTAAATTGCAATTATTTAATCAGTCCTTATTTTGATTTGCGAAAAAAATCAACAAAATGAAAAAAAATACTTTATTTTATTCTTCCTAATTAAAAGAAAGAAAGAAATTTATAATTTAAACCAAACTAAAAAACGAAATTTCGAATTTCGTCGGCAATGATTACAATTTTTATTTCAAATGCATTGATTATTTTTTCGAGATATTTCAGTTCTTCTTTGACTTAAACCTAAAAGTCTTAAGAATAAGTATTCAGAATTTATGTTTTGATTTCCTACAGATACATGTATTTTTAAGAACGCGTATATTTAATTAAACAAGGTACTTCTCTTTTATCTCTGGGGAACAGGATTTTGAAAAAGTTCCAACTATCTTTCGGAATAATTCTAAATTTACTTAAGACATATGGCATAAAAGTTGTTTGGCGAATGGATGAAGAGATTGAAAAAGGTTTTTAAAAAGTATCTCTGAGAGCTTAACATTGAATTCAATAATAACTCTAAATTTTGTTTTAAAAGAATTAAATTATATATTATGTACGATATGTGTCTTTTTGGTACCTGATAAAGAGCAAAAGGTTTTCTATAGAAAATCTTAGTAGTTTTCTGTTCAAGGATTTATTTTTAAGTATTTAAATGCATGAAAAAGACAGTAGAAAATCAACCAAGTTAGTTATAAGAAACCAACCATGCCTCTATAAAACAATGCTTGAACTATATATAATTATACTTATTTTATATAAAGACTTATGAAATCCTATTGGAAGTATCAATTTAAAAAAAACCTTGAATTATCCATAAACTCACAAAAATTATTGCTATTATCTGGGAAAGAAGCACGATCCCACCAAGATGTAACCACATTTTTCTTTATAACCTTCAACAATACTACATTACCATTGTTTGAAGACAAAGTAAAAGTTAAATGTTAGGCACAATAACCAGACAACACTTGTAAAGAAGTACTAATTTAGAATGTTGTTTCCCGTTATTTTGTCAGCGGAATACACGAATTTAGAATGTAGTGACATTTCCGAAAAGCTGTCTATTTCACACTCAATTAGTCACGGTAACCGTTATGCAAAAGGTACAAAAATCACATTTCCCGCAAGATGATCAAATAGTCTAACATTAAGCTTATTTAGTTGATTATTATGACATTTTGAATCAACATGCGGAACGGTAAATGGAAACGAATGTCCTCGCTCTTCCAGGTGACCATCTAATTGATGTGAGCACGGACCGTGCATGTAGCCTAATTGGTCACGTGATAAAAAGAACTCACGCATTCACGGCAAACTACTCGTGTTTGTGTTTAGATACAGCAAGGTACTCATCCGTTTGTATTGCAATTTAATAAGTTTTTGCTGATGGTATGGTATTTATAGAAATAATTGAATGAAACGGTAAGTTTATTTCTAATGTTAAGTTTTGTAGGTTTAAATCGCTTTTTTGTTAGCATAAAAATAAAATATATTGGTTCAAAATGAAATATACTGAGAATTTAGAGAGAGATTTATGAAAGAAAAAAACTATCATTCTGTCAGGTGTTTCAGAAATTATGAAAAATTAAATGGATTTAATGGATTTTTATTAAAAATTGTGTAAACACTTATAATCATGCCATTTCAGTTTTACAGCATGTATACATTTTTAAAACAAAGCAGGATACAAATATAAAAATTTCCTTTTCTCAATATTATTTTCTTTAATTTTTCTTTATTGGTTTGGCTGGAAAAATATTATTTTATAACACAGAAAAAGAAGCAACTATTTAAAATAACTCTGAAAGATTTCTTCTTTAACTGAAGAGACAAAGAAATTTCGTTATTTCTATATTTTTTGTGTGTGGTGGTGAAAACAAAAATATTTTATTCTTTTACGGCTTTTTATTGGTTAAAGAAAATAAAAGAATCTTCAACTTTTTTTTTAAGATTAAACAATAAATGTAAGGATGATTTGTTAATAAATAAAGATATACTGTTAAATTCACGAAAAATTATACAAGTATGTACAAAAAGAGAGAAAGTAAGAGAGAAAGAGAGAAAAAGAGATGCAGATAGAGATAGAGGGAGAAAGAGATATAGAAAGAGCAAAAAGAGGAGACAGAGATACAGATAAAGACAGAGGAGAGAAGAAAGAGTGAGAGAAAGACATAAAGAAAGAGAGACTGAGAAAGACATAAAGAAAGAGAGACTGAGAAAGAGATAGAAAAGAGAGTTAGAGAAAGAGAGAAAGTAAGAGATAGAAAGAGTTAGGGAGAGAGAAAGAGAGAGTAAGAGAAAGAAAGAGTAAGAGAGAGAAAGAGAGACTAAGAGAGAGAGAAAGTATTACAGAGTGAGATAAAAAAAAGTAGAGGATAGCTAAATGTAAGAACGAAACCAAGAATTTTTCTCCGAAAGAATCCCTAATCGTAAGCATTCTGTTATAGTAGTATTTACAATATACGAAGTGATTCTTTTAAGTTATTTTTTAAAAACTTTTGTCAATGAACTGCTGAGATAATATTTTAGTTAAATAAAAATTAGAACAAGAAAAAATTAGCAAATAAACATTAAACTGAACATTTTTATTCGATTGGATGAAGTTTATTAAGTTCTTAAAACTATTTCACTGATTTCCGCATTAAACTTTGAAGAAAAATTTATATAGATGTGAGTTATATTATACCTGTTTGCACGTCTCAATTCTTTTAAAGAAATTTCATCTTGAACAAAAAGCTTTGGGCTTACACTTAAGCATTTCACGTTAGAAAAAAAATCAAGCAACTTGTATCTATACACTTGTTGAACTTATCTGGAAAATTTTTCCTTGGTGAAAATATCAAAGCAACGGAGGTTCAGAAGAAATTTAAACAAACTGAATATGAAAATTTGATAAGATCAGAGTTCAATAGAATTGTTTTTAAAAAATTATAAAGAGAATATATACGAAAAAAGAATCCACTCACCACGAGTTGGTTCATGTTGAACGGTGCTTTGGTAGAGGGGAATAAGATCCTTTCAGTTGTAGAAGGCTTTTGTGAATGACACTCCACAAATGTTGAGGCCCTTATATATCCGAGCTGTGTAAGTGAAATTGGGTTGATTTAGTTCAAGAAAAGTGAAAACTCCGCCCCCATTCAAAACTTTCTCCTCGACCTTAAGCGTCTGGTTTACTGAGTCACATGACATCCAAAGTGGACTAGTCGTGCGCCATTGTTACGTGCAGTGATGAAGAAGAAGAGGAGAAAAAAAAAAAAAACTACCTTGAAAATAAAATACCAAAACTTTAATGACATGATACAGATTAGCTTCTCTGTCTCTATCTCATCGTGATTAAGCGGATTAGTGGCTTGAGTAACAATTCATGGACAAAATGGTTGGCTTAGAATTCTGTGTACCAGATCGAAGGTGCGATATAGCTTTTGTATCGAACGAGTGTTTTGCATTATTCTAACCTATAAAAGTTTGCTATTTTATTGGGTGTATTATGTTTATACAGTAGAAAAGGGTTGAATGAATTGCAGAGGTGGTCTTCGAAACTGTTCGTGGAAAGAATTTTTTTTAGGCTTAGTTGTTGAAAGTATTCTTTTCTTAAGCACTGGAGCGTTGAGTTGCTTGTTGATGCCATTCCATTACTAACAAAAACAGTATCCAATATAAAAAAGGGTGTTCTTTACATGGAATTTTTTTTGTATTGTCAGAAGGAAATTAATGTTTTCATGACACCGTAAATTGTCTTATTAGGATTTTCGATTAATTTTGTACGGTTAGTATTATGGATCCAAGGACGTATAGGCTGAATAAAATGTTAATTTAAAATGGCACTGAGAAAATGGATTGCTACCTATGACCTTACGTTAAGAACATTTCGCTTGAATTTAATTCAAGAACATGTCACCAAATTATCACATTCATCTTATTTACGAATTTATCTAATCAAAAATTTAGTGTAAAACGTTAAGTAGCCCTTTAGGTAATAAAAATCGCTTTGTGGACAGACTTTTAATATCACCTCAAACTTCGTAATCTGTCAAACGGGCCAAATAATTTTCCTTCGATGTTGTAAATAATTTTTATTTTTTAATTCAGTAAAAATTCTTTTTTTAGCTCTTTAATTCCTTTAATGAATAATTAAATTGTTTTTAACAACTTTAGTGAGTTACAGCTGTGGTTAATTATCTGGAAAATCCATTACATTAATTAATAAGGGTTCAAATATTATTTAGAAAAAATAATTGGGTTTATTCAAAGAATTAAACATCTAATACTTCATGAAATTTCTAAATTTTCAGTAATATTTTCTCCTTTGTTTTAAATTCGCAATAGTATTTATAGTGGAATATTGATCTTATATTTTACTATTACTAATATTTCACACGAATAATTGAAATAAAAGTTTACTGTAGTTTCAGTCAAATTAAATACGCATATATATTACTTAAAAGTTTCACGTCAGTCATTTTTAAATTATATATGTATCCACTGCAATTTCTTCCACGGCAATTTTCAGAGAGAAATATGAATCTCATAAAACAGCAACTTCTTAACACATAATGTCTAGAAATTTATTTGTAAAATATAACAATTGATTTATTCTACACAGTGTACTTTTTTATTTATATAGCTTGAAGTAAAATTAATATATAATAAATAGAATTAATTGTATTGCCTGGAAAATCTCAATTTAACTTTCCATTACTTTCGTTAAATTTACTCCAACGAAACAAATAATTGTGTATCTTTAATTAGACATTGGAGTGGATAAAAAGAAACTAATAAGTCTTATATTTATATTTTTATTTTATGTTTAACAATAAGATGCATCATACTTGAATAGAAACGTATTTTTATAAAGAATAGATTCCTTCAATAACTTTTTTAATTTTTATATTGGCTGAAAAAAATTAGAGTGAATGAGAATAACTTATATAGAACTAAATTATGATAGTAAAGAACTAATTCACTAATTTAATCAACACAGTTATCTTCAAGAACCTTTAAAAAATAAAACATGGTGACGGAATTCAGATAAAAAGGGCACTGATTCGAAATGTAAACCAAATGTAACGTGTATATTTGGATTCCATTAATATTGGAAGTGCTTATTATGAGAGGTATATTCCTCTTTTTTCTTACTTATTTTGGTGTGATATCATCCTTTTTCTATTCATTCTATGCTTCTAGCAATCCCTTATTTTTTTGCTACATTATTTTACGCTCTTAATCTAAGTGCTGAAGTAAAATGCCTCTTCTAGTTTCGCTCTTCTCAAAAGTAGTCGTGAAAAGATGAGGAGAGATAGCTGCGTTTGTACAGTGAATTGGATAAATAATTATGTTTCCTCTTATCAGCTAAAGCTAATTTAATTTGAGATGCGCCGAATATGAAGGAATAATCCTTATTTTAAAACTTAAAGTATCCGACTACGTACAGAACGTGGTTTCGAAAAAGCGTGTAAATGAGTATATTTTTGATATTTAGTATCACCTAAATTAGAATACACATATAAAAATGTTTTGAGAATGTTATTACAAAAACAAATTATTAGAATGCAATTTTTTTGCCAAAAAATAGTATTTTTGTAATATTTTCTGTGCATTGTCTTTTTTAGCGACAAATTGATAACAAATTGTTCCAGGTCATCCATTTTGTTATTCATTTCTCTATTGGAATGTGCGTCTAAACAACAGCGCATACTTTTCACGACATTCCTCATTTCGAATGACGTGGGAACAGAGAGAAAGAGAGAGAGGAGGTGCATTATTTAATTCATTTTCATCGTTGAAATCTACATTAATGATATTTTTTGAGCTTTGAACAAATTCCAAAATGTTTTTGTCTCGCAATGAATTCTTCCGATAATGCAATAGGGCAGTCCAATCCGGCTGATGTTCGCCGTATTTTGTTCGTTCCCAGAAGGGAAATCTTTTTCGTGTTAAGGGATTTTCGCTTCGTGTTAAGAGAAAAAAATGCATGCAAATGCTTAGTATTTGGTAGGGACCGTCGTATTATTTCGTGTCAACCGATATTTCGTCTTAAGCGTTTTCGCGTTAAACGTAATTCTATGTAATGGTATAACATAGAAAACTTGACATGTTCTTAGCATGTTTGCAATCAGTTGAATGCAGCCATTTATAGTTGAATATATATATCCTAAATGGATTATATTTATCTCATGCATTTCCGTCAATGTTGACTGTTATAAAAAAGATTTTTTAAAAGATAGTCATCCGCCAAAGTATCCTAATTTCCAAATTATTTCGTTTTCAGTAAAAGGAAATATACAATGTTAAAATGTATAACATCAATAATAAAAATTTAATTAACATTAATTGCTTCGGGCTTTGAAACTATTTTACGGGAACATCATTTTTAAAAATATATTTACAAAATGATTTAACGTTATATTAGTATTAAAAAATTTTGAATTTAAAATAATAGTCTTGTTTTTCAATTCCTTAGCGTACTAGGAAGAGAGTGAGAATTTATTCAAGTCGTACTGTAAAGAAACACTAGGGCTATTGGCGACGGACTCGTAATTTTGAACCTCGATCAAATGACGAGGAGGACAGCTGAACTGGCCTCCCTTCTACAAGCTTCCACACCAACGGGAGGACTTTGAGTGGAATACTTCTAGGAAAGAAGTAACAAATTTCTTTATTATCGCCTAAAATATCAATTTTTGAATTTCTATTGAATAATTAGTTTTTCAGTGAAACATTGACAAATTTTATTAGTTAATTACAGTACTCCCTTATTGGGCAATTAAACATCAAAAGAACTTTTTCAAATAGTAGGCAACAACGTTGTTGCTAAAATTCTAAAAAAAATTACACGACATTCAGGAATTACACATAATTCTAAAATTTAGTTTTATAATGTTATTTTTATTTATTCATAATTTACGCTTCAGTGTATAAAAATGTGAAAATTCTTAAATTATAATGAGTTATAATGACATTGAGCCCGAAAAAAATTTATTTTTTCCTTGTTAACTTTAACCTTGTTGCCAAATATCTTACAAAAAAGTAAGAATTAAAATTGTATTTGTAACAAAATATCCTTGATTGATAAAATTTTTCAAACCGTTTTTGTTTCTGTCGTTCTTCGGCTTACATTCAGAACGAATTATTCCACTGAAGGATAATTATCTTCTCAGCTGTCACTGTGTGGCTTTCTTAAACTAAATAATTTGCTTCTTATTTTCTTTGTCATTTAATAAAGAGGTAAAGCGAAAAAGTTTGACTCATTCCATAAAGCTCAAAACATACAAAAGGAAATGTAAACATAAAACATCAAATCTCATTATCAATTGTTCGTTTTCGCTTATCAATCAGAAAGAACACACAAAATGTCGTATTTATTATTCTTTGATTAGGAAAACTTATTTTTGTAGATATCAACTTAGTAAAATAATGAAGTATAACCTTGAGTTCAGAAATAAGTATAAGTAAATAAATAAAGTTGATAGATTACATGAAAATGACTTAATTGCGCAGTTAAATCTTAGATTAAACCAAGAAATTAAATGATTTACAATAAAAAATTTTAATTAATGAATTAAATAAGTTAAACTAATAAATTAAATAAGTTAAATTAATAAATTAAATGAGTTGTAATAATAAATTGAATGAATTAAATTAGTAAATTAAATAAACTAAATTATACTTAACATTTTAATCAAAACTAAATTAATAAATTAAATCAATAGTGATGATATATTCAATTTAAACTATTCAATAGAATATAAGATTAAGAAATATTAAACTAAATCAAAACTGCACCTAAAAATTGAATTAATTTAAAATTGCCAGTAAAAAGTTAAATTAAAAGTAAATTATGTGGTTAAATTAAATTAAATTTAATAATGAAACTGAGATGGGAAGTTAAATTAAGTAACAAATATAAAATTTAAATGAAATTTATAAAAATAATATAAATAAAAATATATTCTAAAATTTTTCATGAATGAATTTTTAATACAGTATCTAAGTTTTTGTTACCATAGTTACCGGACGAGAGTTACATGGTAAAATTTATGAAGTTATAAATTTTGTTATATGACCCTCAAAAATTTTCGCATACTTAAATAGAAAAAAATATGCCAAAACTTTTATATCGCTTTAAGCGGGATTCTAAGTAGGTGTTATTCTTCTTATCAATAAAACGTATGATAGTCGTATTAGGGTTATTTTTACATTTTCTTAAATGACAAATTCATTCAAAATCTTAGAATGACACTAAATATATAACATGATTTATAAAGTTCTGAATAAAGTTTTCCAACAGTACTTGGAAGTGCTTTTAAATGACACATGCTAATCCATAAACTATAGAAAAATATGTTATACTTGGAAGAATTCAATAAAAATTGATCATTTTCAACATTAAGGAAATACGGAAACATTCAATATGTTTATACATGTTTCCATTTTTAGTGTTTGTTAGTGTTATCAATCATAAACTTTTCACATTTACACACTTGGATTTCGGCACATTATATAGAATACTTTAGATCAGCGAAACTCAATAAGCGGCCCGTGGGCCACATGCGGCCCACCAAGCCTTTTTCAGTGGCCCGGTCATGGCTCATTGCTCTGAGGAATTCACTTATTGAAGAACATAGTATTAAAAATTTGGTGGGAAATTCTTTGTCAAGAAATCCAATATATCAATTTTGCTTTTTGCTGTCCATGTCGTAAGAGTGCGAATTGATATTTTTTTTATTTGTAACGGTTACGGTTAATGATAACAGGCAACAGTGGAGTAGTGAATGTTTTATGGGTGGAACTAATTTTTAACAATTTTTTATATCTTTCAAGAAAAAAAATATTCGAAGAAAGTATATCGAATCAAGACGATTGGGAGGTTGACTACTTTGTGGTGAAAAACAAATATGCATCAGTAACTGTAATTTGTCACGTAGGTGCTGTATTTAAAAATACCAATAAATAGGAATCATTCAATGACAATTTTCCTCGAATATCCCTTTCAAGAGATGACAAATAGGCTTTCTTGAATAATCTTTGCAACAGCAACAAAGAGTTTTGTCAGGGGTAATATATCACAGTGGTAACAAAGACTTACTATGAAGTTTGTTATATTATTGGTAATCATACGAAACAGTTTACTGTGGTGCAGAAAATGTGTTTCTTAAACGCTTCTAATTTAGTGTTAGTGAAAAAAATAAAAAATATAAAAAATAATAAATAAAAAAAGCAAAACAAGAGTCTTAAAACATTTCTCTCCCTGCCCTCCCCCTATTTATCTTCATGTTGCTGCCCGCGTGAAATAGCTGACATGTGTATGTAGCCCAGCAGAAAAAAAAAAGATTGAGTACCCCTGCTTTATTTTATATATATATATATATATATATATATATTTAAAATATGACATTCTTCTCAAGATGAAAAGACTAATTTTAAAATTATTAATAAATGTAGTACATATTTCTAACAAATTTAATAAATCTAACAATGTTTTACGCTCATTGTATTTTTAATGCAATTTAAAAGAATGATAAGTTAATATTTTTTTCTAATTCTATCTCTCAAATGAAAACGAATGTTTAACGTACAACCAAGTATGATTTATCAATAATTATATATATCAGTTAAACATTTTAGAATTTTCTTTTACAAGGCTATACTTTTGAAAATCAAAATATGTTGTATATATTTTTTTATCAAATGGCATTTTGGCTGCTAATCCTTTATAGACATGGCAAGTCTCCGATTGGGAAAGTCATTTCATTGTTGGCACCACGCTGTCAAAATTTCGACGCTTGAATTTATTTAATCATTAGCATCATGTAGTTCTACATCGATTTCGTGCAAGTCTACAACGACTTTTTATTAATCAATTCAATGTTTTTTAAAATCTCATAAAATTAAAATTCATAATAATGTTTAATGGTCCTAATGATAATGTTACGGTTGCCTTACAACTGATCAAGCAATCTGTAATTATATAAGCTTCTGCTAGATATTTAAATGCTTTAAAAAATTAACTGATAAATTTGTTTCTAATGAGTCAGCTGTCTTTATTTTATAATAAGAATACTTTTACACATTCTTAAAAACTTTTTTTTATTTTATCACCACTCAGATATATGTGTATATACGTTTATAAGAAAGAGAGAAAATTATATTGCCTTTTTCGTTTTATGGAGATTTTGAATCCCTTTTCAAAAAATAATTAATATTACTTTAGAAATTCAACTCTAAAATAAGCCTTATGAAAACTCCATTTAATTTTATTTACACACCCACGCATGCACTACCACGGGGGATCTTATGTTTTACTTGTGTACTTGAAGATTTTATTGTTTTTACGAAAATCCTAATACAAAATAGCATAAGTTTTTTGCAAGTGCATCACTTATTTTATGCCACTTTTCTTAAGCTTGTAACAAATTTACCATCTTAAGTTTTTCATATTTATTATTGTTGGGGCAAGTGCATTCTTTAAGGTTTACGAAGAAGAAGTAAGTATAAATATCAATTGTGACTACAATATTGTCATTAATTACATCAAATGATCTGAAGTTTTCTACGCAGCGCCTTTTTTTTTTACTCCTGTTTTTAAAAATTAATCACAAAGGGTCAAATTTGGACTTCATGCACGTTTTCAAACCTTGAAGTTAAAAGATTGCTATGTCTTTTTTGTCCGATACATATAGCCAACAATCATTAATTATTTGATGCAGTTTCTCATTGTTTCCACATCCAAACCAGCATGCTAACTATTTTTTTATTCAAAACCATATCTGCATTTGGATAATAAATTGGATTCTTTTATATTTCTTTGCAATTTCAATTATTTCCTTGATGAATTGATTACTTTCCCTCAAGACCTCCCAAGATCTAAATATATAGATGATGTCATATATCACTTGCTTTAAATAATTGTGTTTAAATAAATTTGAGAGGCATGAAAAGTTTGAAAAGTAATGAATCATTTCAGTTTCTGAGCATTCAATTAATTTTAACCTTTCATCAGAAAAGTAAAAATATTGGAGACCTGAAAATTTTTGACATGGAACTTTTAGTAAAGTTTAAGGATTTGTTAGAGAGAGTTAAAACAACCAGAAGTATATAAATTATTCAAATGTATTCTGAAAATTACAAATGAAATGTAATCCCAGATTTCAAGAGACTAACTGTTTTTAAACATTTTGAGCTACCTTTAACTGTGTAAATATAATCTATAGCAGAGGAATATAAAAAATTATAATATATATATATATATAAAAGAATATATTTTATCTACTTTGTGACATAAATTTTTATCTTGTGGACATATTTAATATGTAATACAGGGTGTCCGGGCTTAAAATATCCAAATGCTATGGCTTATTATTACGGAACTACCCCTCAGAATGTAATAAACTGTTCATCCGTGGCTTGGAAACCCCTCTGAGAATTTTTGAGTCTAGTCCGGTTGGCCGCACGTGCGTGCATTATTCGACAATCGCAGACGATAAACTTGTGTGTGTTACACTGACTTCATTAGTAAAGATGTGAATTCCACAGCAAAAAGTGAAGGGCATACTTTGGTTAACGGAATTTAAATCAAGCGGCGTGTTCGAACAGAATGAAATGTCGTTATTGGCCTGCCTAATAGACTTATCAGGACTCCTACAAAATAAATCACGCACACGATCAACAGTAGCTTACATCACGAAAACTTAAGGATACTTGAGGCCGTGGTTGGTTAGAGCATCGGACTCCAGACCGGAAGGCCTGGGTTCGATGCCCGTGCCACCAAATACCCTCCGAATACACACGGAGTACGCGCTCGTTAAATCAATGTATCCGAAAGTTTTGTGGGCCGAATCACGAGTGCAGGGGACTGGAGAATATTTCCATCCCCTTCAGTTCCATATCTAAATTGTGGAGGTGGAGATAGGTCCCTTCGGGAAATTTCGTCGAGCTAATTCGTACTGCTCAAGGCTAACGTCAGGTGTACTTCTAGCCCCTTGCTACGATGAATTTCTTGGGCCTCGTTCTGATTACGTCAGACAGGTGGCTTTAGCCACAACACACAACAAGGATACTTGTCAGTTTAAGATACCAATACTCCTGTCTCCTTTAAAGCTCTTTCGCATTCGTGGCTAGATTTTGATGTCGGAGGATCTACATTCCATTCTCTTCAAACACGTCGATGTACACGCGTGACTGATTTAAATTCCGTTAACCAAAGTACGCCCTGCACCTTTTACTGTAGCGTCCGCATCTTTACTAATGAAGTCAGGGTAAATAGTTTATGGTCTGCGATTGCCGAATAATGCGCGGAACTGCGGCCGATCGGACTAGACCCAAACAATCTCGGAGGAGTTTCCAATCCACGGATTAACAGTTTATTAAATTCTGATGGGTAGTTCTCTAATAATAAGTCATAATGTTGGATACCTTAGGCACGGACACCCTGTATTTTTAGATTCAGGATCCGTTCATAAAATCCTCTTTAGTGGTTATATCGTAAGCATGCCTGTAAGTGACTAACCATGTTCGGAACCAGGATTTTGAAAAAGTGTATAAAATAATTCTTTTGATATTAAGTGTCAGTTTAATTAAAATATATGTATAAAACTGTTTTAAGAATATTATCACATGAGAAAAAATTATTTAACAGCAAATTTTTAGCAAAAAAAAAATGAAGAAAGAATGACGTATTTTCAAAATATTCATCTTTTATGAATAATAATATTTTGCCTATGTATAACTAGGACTTCTCTATACAGAGCCTCAATAAGGGATTTTAAAAACTCGCATTATTTTCAGATTTACGATCACTGAAAATAATAACCGTTTTTTTTTAAATTTAACTACTATAATGTATTGTGAAATAAGAATAAATCCGCTCCTAAATTACACATTTCAGTGTCTATACAGAAGTTTTGACTATATACAGGCAAAGTATATTTTTATAAAATCATTTCTCATTAAGAGAGCATGTTTTGAAAGTCGGTCCCTTTTCTTCATTTTTTTACCTAAAAATTGCATTTAAATACTTTTTCTTGTATTAATATCCTTAAAATAATTTTATATGTGTATTCAAATTGAAGTGACAATAAATACCAAAAAATTATCCATTTATACCCTTGTTCAAAAACATGGTTCCGAACGTATATATATATATAAATGTATATATAATTAAATTAACTCAAACACAGCCCAAACTGTCCCAATGAAAGATTTTTAGTGTGAAAAAAAAGATATGAAGCAGAACAGTCTTTTTAGGACGTAAGAATTTTATATAAGAAATATAAAATTTTATCTACCTTACTGAAAATTAAAGGCAACAATTTTTTGCAGGAAAAACATCATTTCATGTTTCCTATTAAGTTAATCAAGAACGAAATTATTATATGTGGGTTAAATTGCCCAATACTTTCAACCGAATCAAAACAAAAACAAATAAATGAGAAAAGTGAAACTGTTTAGTAAAATTTTTTGTACTTTTTTTTTCTAAAATCCACAATGATTATTTGCAATCAATACTCCTTTTTGAAAAAGGAATCACTGATCCAAGAATCTTTGTATATTGTAATACAATAGATTATTATAAAAAATTAGGACCAATATTTTTTTAACAAATTAATGAAGACATTCGAATTTTCCATTGGTAAACCCGGAAGCAATCTAATTCGTCATCCGTGTAAATCGTCCGTCTAAGCACGATTTCACATGAAACAATTTTCAAAGTTTGATGAGGAAGTGCATTCCATAATTTTATGAAATTTTCTCACAGGAAACATGAATTGTGTGTTGAAAAAATTATCTTCCTTTATTGTGCATATTAACAAAGAAATAATAAGCGTTTTGATTAGTTTTAGGCGCAACAACAATTGCTCAATAATTATTACAACAATAAGAATTATAATTAGTAGCACGTGGAGAAAGATTACTCTGATAGATTCAATATAAGAATTCGAACATTTTTGTATTTCATTTTTAGCTAAATAAATACTTGTATTTCATTACAGTTTTCTGAATCGAAGTAGAACTTATTTTCGAATAATCAATTATTTTTCGCATAATTTGAGTGCAATTTTATTAATGAAAGAATTTATTAATTGTCGCACCAAACGATTCCTAAAGTATTTTAGAGATTTCTTTTATTTGAAGAATTTGATTCCCTAATTCTTCAGTAATATTCATTCTTAAAATAATTAAATTGCAGAATGTTTTTCATCTAATTAATTTTCACAGAAGCAACAGTAATATGTTAAGAAATTTCTTTTTAATAAGTATAATGTATTCACAAACTTTACGTAAAAACTAATACTGTATGATTCAATAAGAACTAACACTTTTCTTTTCCGATTTTATTCGATAAGACGTAACTCTAAATTAAAAAAAATATTTAATAAAGAAATTTACCTTCTACGTATAAGAAAAAAAACTAAACATTTTCAGAATTTAAATGATACTAAATGCAATTTCGAAATAATATTAAATAACACCTCACAAATAAAGTTTTTTGTTAATGCATGAAAAATTCAATATATTCTTTAAAAATAACACTTTACTATACGAGCATAACTTTCATATACAGTGGGCCACAAAAGTGTTCGTACACTTGCAATTTCCAATAAAATTTAATGTTTTCGAGTAATAAAAATTAATATATTGTAATTGTAATTTTTTATGATATCTGTAACTTGTTCTTAATGGAATGGCATAATTAATTTTTTAAAAATAGTATAACTATTTTTTAAAAAATTAATAATTAAAAAGTTACTAAAAAATAATGCCACAAAAATCTTCGTACACTTAACAAAAGACTCAACTTAGCTTTAAATATTGTATTTATTTCTTAATTTAGTACTTAGTAGGATATATTTTAGTGTCCACAACAACTTTTAAGAGTCTTGTTATAGATTTAATCAGTTTTTTGTAATTTCTGCATTGATTTTCCTCCATTCTTCTGTAATTAATGTTTTTACTTCACACTTTGTATTTATTTATCATGTTTTCTTTTTTTACATGAAACTCTCACCAAATATGTTCTACTGGGCTAAGTAAAGTAATTGAGAGGTGTTTTCAGACTTTGGGGACAGTTATAGAGGCACCACAGTGGCATACATTGAGAGCAGTACGCTTGGCGTCATTATCCTGTTAAAAAATGAAATCGTCTCCAACATCCAAAATTTCACCGGATAATTTAAAATTTCTCTTTAAAATATTTAAATAGAACTCATGCTTCATAATACTATAAAAAAAAACAAATTAACTAATTCTGGGGCCAATTTACACCCCCACGCCAGAACACCACTTCCATACTGAAGCATGGAGGAGGAGAACTTCTTGTTCCACATAAAATCATGGGATTAAACTCCTTCTTTTTCATTTACAAGCTATTATAGGACCATGGGAACCAAAAATGTTGAATATCTGTCATCCCAATCAATTTGCTGTCAATTTTGAATTTTCTGAAACTAAATTCCAAAACTAGTCGGATCAGTAAAACATGGAGGTGGAAGTGTTCAAGCGTGGGGGTGTAAATCGGCCACATAATTAGGTAATTTGGTATTTTTTGTTGATATTGTGAATCATGAGCTCTATTTAGTTATTTTAAAGAGAAATTTTAAAATATCCGTCCAAATTTGGATATTGGAAACGACTTAATTTTTTAACAGGATAATTACGCCAAGCTCACTGCTCTCAATGTACGCCACTTGTGTCTCTATAACTGTCCCAAATTATGAAAACACCTCCTCAATCACTTTTTTTTAGCCCAGTAGAATATATTTGGCGAGATTTTGATGTAAAAAAAATAACAAATAAACACAAAATGTGAAGTAAAAACAACAATCACAGAAAAATGGAGGAAAATCGACGCAGAAGTTACAAAACACTGATTAAATCTACACCAAGATGCTTAAAAGTTATTGTGGACACTAAAAGATATCCTACTAAGTAGTAAGTTAAGAAGACTTGTTACCCTAAAAATCACAAACCTATCGTTTTTTTTATTTTCAATTAATCTTATTTGCATTATTATCTTTCGATTGATATATCACTTGTGCATGTCGGAAAGTTAGAAGTTGAATAAAACTTCATTTGAAAACAAATTAGGCAATTCAGCCACGCCCCCTTTTTAGAAAAAAAAGCTAAAAAAAGCGTTTTGATAAAAAAAAAATCTAATTTATAAAGAGAAATAATAACATTAAAAAAAGAATGAGCAATATATAAAGCAGAATATTTCCGAGGCAATACATACAATAATTTTTTCTTTGTGAAATGTGTGCATGTAAAATTTTTAAATTAAGGCATTTTATATTAATAATTTTATAATTTCATTTCTTATTCCTGATATATTTTTCATACAAATGTAATACTTTAATATTGAAAGAAGAAAAACAGCTAAAATTTCTGTCGTGACAGAAAAAAATTTTTTTTAAGTTTTTCTTGAGTTTTCTTGTGCAATTAGTACTCTCTAAAAGTTGAACATTTATAAAAATGTGTGGGTTGAAAAAAATATGAAAATGCAATTATTTTAAAGAAAAATATATAAATAAAATCTTAAAGTGGTATTTTAAGTTTATATAAGCTTATAATAATTATTTTTTCAGAATTATAAACTTTAAACTGGTTTTTCTCAGTTTGTGTTTTTCGAAACCTTAGTGCATTAAAAAAAAATGCTCTCTACTCCTTCGACAATTATTTACCAATAACTCCAATTTTTTTCCTGCATGTTAAAAATAAAGGATGTTATAAAATTAGGGATCCGTTTTGCTATAAACTGAATACTTTTTTTTAAAAAAATAAAATGTAACACATGTCGGCTTTTTCGTTGATTTTTAGCCTGTATATCAACATTTTATTTTTTTTCTCGAAAACGAATGAAGTTATTCTAAAATCGATCGCTGAAGTTGTTTAGAACATCCATAAGAATATTATCAAAAAATTTCAGGTCAAAAAATTAATTTTTACAAAAGGAGTAGGATTTTAAAATTTTCCCAATTTTCTTAAAAAAATTTAAATTTTTAAAATTGTGTGAATAATATATGAAAATTTTCATCTGGTAACATTTTCTTGAATAGAAACATTGTATAAAATGCTAAAATATAATTTTTAAATACGTAAATAAAGAAGTTTGCTCAAAGAGTACCAAGTCCCCTTAAGAAAGAAATACAATATTTAAAGCTAAGTTTAGATTTTTGTTAAGTGTACGAAGACTTTTGTGGCGTAATTTTTTAGTAGCTTTTTAATTATTAATTTTTTTAAAAAATACTTATACTATTTTTAAAAAATTTATTATGTCATTCTATTAAGAAAAAGTTGCAGATATTTTTAAAAAAATTACTATTACAACATATTAATTTTTATTAGTCGAAAACATTAAGTTTTATAAGAAACTGCAAGTGTACGAACACTTTTATGGCCCACTGTATGCTAAACTGCATTTAATCTGACGCATGAATGCTTTCTGGACAGCTAGTTAAGTCTGTTTTTACATTTTTTACATTGTAACAATTTTATAATATACAATAGGTTTGTTAACTGATATCAGTTGCTACTTTTATTGATAAAAATACTTCATAGTATCAATTATATATTTCTTTGTTTATATCGTTAGTCTAAATCTTATTCGACGTGTAAAGTTTTACTATTTATTTACTTAGCATCTCTACCAATCTTATCATCCGAAAATGACCTAAAATTCTGAAATAACTTTAAAGAATTAAACAGATCTTTGATGAAGAAACAAGTATCAGAAATAATTCCGTAGCATTTTCTTAAAAGTTGGATTGATTATTAATTTTTACTACTGTTATTTTTTTTATCTCAGGATATATAGCATCTCGGAGAATAGGATAAATATAATTTTACACTACTAATGATTAAAACAAACAATTTTTTTTAATGTTTGGAGCAATTTGGTTTTGAAAAATTAGATTTTCCGTGAATAGTAATAACCAAAGTTTATCTTACTGATGCCTTTCATTTTTTTTATGACTCAAATAATAAAAAAAATCTTCAGATAGTATCTCGAAAATACACAAAAATTGCTTACTCATATTAAATTCAACCAGTGTCATTGCGCATTACATTTCTTTTCTCCGATTGAATGAATATATTCAGAATAATTTCAAAAGATGTCAACTTAAGCAACATAACTTTAACAACAGACGATTATATATCCACAAATAAATTGATAATCAGATAAATTAGAATTAAAAGAAATTATTGAATTAAAGCAGACGATTATATTAGGGAAGAGAATTTTTGGCTATATCTAAAAATACCGTATAATTTAAATAGTCGATTAAAAATAAATTTAAAACAAAGAAAAGAAACTCAAATGGAACTAAATAATTTAATATACGAAACAACATTAGTGAAGTGTGTAGAAGGAATACAGATCCGTCTCAGGTGGAAAGTAAAAAAACTTATTTATAGATTAATTTAAAAAATTTCGTTTTCATTATCGAAATTTTATTGTTGCAGTTTCTTTGAAATTTTTAACATAATTAGAATTTGTTTTAAGAGGCAATTTTCTATTACACTGTATTCATTAAGACATTTTAATTAATTTACAGACTGTATAATAATTAAAAATGTCATATGTATATATATAGTGGTGTATATGATGAACATTGATGTAGTGCTACTGGTTACGCTTTGCGATTTCGCCTTTATTTATCATTTGCTTTTATTATTTCATTTTCCTATTAGTGTATAGTACATCGTTTAATTTATTAATAGCCAAATTCAAGAATGAAATATTTTCAACACTATATTATTCTAAAATTTTTCGACCCTATTTTTTAATCATTTTATATCATTGATCACAATTTATTTATTTTAATTAATTAAATTGGTGATGCATATTTTGCGGTTTCTTTAACAATTATTACAAGAATTTTTTTTTATTTTACCCAGCTGATATGAAATATGCTGTTAACAACAACTTTAACTCCTAAAAACCTGCCATGTTTGAGTTTTTCAAAAAACAAGGTGATACAATATTACACTATCTGCGTATTCTGACCAATCGCAGAGGTTTATTAACGAAAATCATATCATTCTAAAAGCTTCCGGTGGAGGACACAGTTCAAGCTGAGATTTCCGGAACGAACAAGGAACGCTTTTGCGTAATGTCATAGATGTTTGCGTGTGGTTGTCCATTAGTGCTTTTATTGTTAGTTTTGTGTGTGTAAAATAAAATGTGAAATGAAAATACCAAGAAGTATCCTCAATCTATTTAATGATTGCAGCAAAATAAAATATTCTCCGAGTAAAATAGTTTAAGTCATGTGAAATTTTTGCATATATATATATATATATGTATATATATAAAACATTTATTAACTTAATAGTATTATTTTACATCTTTTACAAAGAAACATTTTCTGTTGTAAATGTTTGTAAATAAATATGAATAAACTTAATACAACCAGGATATCATGCACAATCAAAAAATCGATTTTTCAATTTTAGTATTAGAACAATAGAGCACATTTTTCTGAATCTAAAACTGTCTCCCTCTTATATGTTCGTTTATAAAATAACCTTAAAATATGTGAAAAGTTATTGATAAAAATGTAAACAAACGACAGCACCTCCTTTGACATTTTTAAAAAGATAGTTCATCTTGTGTTTAATGTATGTAAACCATTATTTTGTTTTTACTATAAAGGATCTATAATATTTTTCTCTTTTAGTGCCTTATTTTTATTTTTTGAAAAACTAGTTTTACATGAGAAAAAAGGAAAAAATTAGTGATTTTTAAAACTTTTCAGTTGTATGGTTTTTCAGAGAAATTATACAATAATTTTATTAAAACACTATCTGAGTACATTTCGTTCATTGTTTTATATATGTATGTAAAATATTTTGCATATATTTGTATAAGAATTGGTACCTGAATGAAAATATGTTTGATAAAATTATGTTCATGTTCATTTAAATTTTAAATTACTTTTTTAATTCTAGAGAAAGTTCAAAGTAACATTATGAGGTATACTAAAATAAGTAAGAAAATATCAGTCAATAGTATGATATGTGAAAAGATTGCTACTTCAGTTTTTTCACTTTTTCTCCTAAGCATAATTATTTGCCTTTAGATATACTTTAAAAAAACTATTGCAATATATGGTTCCGAATGTTTTATACTTTTACCTGTGCATGTAGTTAACCTATTTTGTTTTTAGTCTAAGTAGTACAAAGTTTTTAAAAAATAGTTTTATGTATGAAAAAGGGGGAGGGGGATAAAAATTTTCAAAATTACAAAGTTTTATAATCTTTTTTAAAGAAACTATCTTAATATTTTACTAAAAAGATAGGTTCAGTGTATTTTGTGTGTGTTTTATAAATATGTAAAAAATAATTTACATATTTAACATATACTTTTTTTTAAAAAAATGTACATAAACATAAGCATGTATTATGAGACCTCAAAAATTATGTCCAACTTAAATTAAACAGAAAAAAAAATCGAGCCAAGAAATTATTTTTGTATTTCTGTAGAATGATTAAAATTCTTTTAATGTCTTGGTACCCTAAATCTTACTTTTAAAGACAAATATATTTTTTCTTTCTTATGTGATACATTAATCCAGTGTCCAAGGCTATGTCAACATTTTTAATTGAAGCAAAGAAATCCTTGTGAAGATATCTTTTATTAATTATAATGATGAAATCCTACACAAAGAAAGACAGATTGCTCGAGAAGAAAAATGATCATTTTTTTCTATGGATCTAGGATTCTAGAGCAAAGAACCATTAAAAAATTCTCTTACCATATCTTCACTAAAAATTTCTTTTTTGTCGAACCAGTTTTTATGTAGGGTGTGGTGACCAAAAAGAAGCTTAATAATAGATACAAGTATCAATAGTTAGAAATCTTCAGCAATAAAAAAAGGGAAGTTGTTCCTATGCTTTCGGGATATCTATCGCATTGTAAATTTATTCACAATGTATTACACTGAATGGAACACATATGACATTTTTTTAAATCAAATAAATTATTTTTTAAGTAGAACATATTGCTATGATTCTATGATTACACTATATTTCAAAGCTTAGATCTTTTGTGAACAATGTTGCGAAAATAAAAACTCCTGTTATCTCGTAAAAAAGTGATTCGAAGAGTATATATGAAATACTTTTTCGTGCTTTTTCAAAAATAAAATTCTCAATTTCGAATAGATACATTTTTAATATATAGTTATTCAAGTAAAATAATTAGCTTACGTAGATTGATTTAGTGTTTTTTCATTCATTATTTAATTTTCGAAAAACATATATTTTCCACATGTGATTAAGTATTTCTAAAAAAAAGGCTTTGAACTCAGAAATATGATATGTTATACAAGGAAAGAACTAATTTTGAAAAAATTCTATTTAAAAAATTATAAAAAAAAAAAAATAAGAAAAATAATAGTATTCAATTTTAAAAAGAAATTCTCTCTCTCTCTCTCTTATTTTAGTATAAGAAAAAATAAAAAATATTTCTCATATCTATTTTTATAAGAAATATGGTTTTCCAACTTGATACATCTTGAAAATACATACATTAATATGAATAATAATAAATGACATAAGCTGTCATTTTTTGAGTGAACTTAACACATTTTTTATTTTGCAAAATGCATTGGTTACGGGTCGTTTTTTCATTCAATTCACTGCTGTACCAATAGAGGTCGTTGCCATCTTACAAACATTAATTCTATAGGCTACCAAAAACAAAGTAGTCTATTGTTGAACTCGATAGAATGATGACGCTAGAAATGGTCTGTGCCTTTCCTGTCCACAGATGGGTAACAACTAATTTGACTTTCACTTTGTTTCTATGTAATATTTTCTCTTTTGTAATTTATTGTAAATATGCTATGTTTAAAAATAATAAACTGTTATTATATTCTTCCTTTTCATTTTCTTCCGTTTTACACATTCTATTTACATTTATTGGCATTATAATTAACGGTTTCAAACAAAATAAAAAAAATCTTTTATAGAATATAATATACACTAATTAATTTAATAAACACACACTAAAATACTAAATATACACACATATATACTAATAAATTGGGTAAATAGCATCACAGGTAATACGTTAACGTAATCTAAAATATTTATTAAGTATCATAATGTATCGAGAGATATGGCAAAGAAAATCCTACACACATACACATACAAAATAAGAAACAAAATTTACATATACATCTTTAACGTTTTCTTACAGCCTACAAAATTTCAAATTATAATTTCCAAACTCGTTCTCAATTTTAAATATCTTTATAGAATATTATACATATAAATTTTACATTGTTTTTATACTACTTCATGGTGTAAAGTATGTAGTCAAATCTCAATGAATATCAAAAGTTTTCATTTTAAAGTACAATGTAACGTTTTTCTCATGCATTGTCAATATTTTTGAAAGCTTCACAAAATTTGCTTGCAAATTCTAAATATTATAATAAAAAAAATCCCTGAGGAAACTTAGAATTTTTTTAAAGAAACGTTTTTATTTTCTTGAATATAAATGCTAATTTATGAAAATGCTTATGAACACTGAAGAGTGTGAATTATTTATAACCTGAAAATGTCAAAAACTTTCTAGATTTTTATGACACATAATGATTTAAAATAATTTTTGATACGTAATCCTAAATACATAAGCCGTTGAAAATTCACTGGATAATTTCAAGCATGTTTTTACGTGTTTAAAGGTAAAAAGCATTTCGGGAATTTTTTTCCCCAAAAATTTAAAGAAGTGTTAGAAATTTAAAGTGTCCCGTGATTTTTGGGCATAAAATACATATCATGCACAGTTGCGTAACGGAAAACATTTGGGTCCCCCTGCAAAATCAGGTTTTGGGCCCCTAGAACCCCCCCTGCAATGCGGGGATTGCGAGGAACTACGTTATGCCACAGATTATGCATATTATCTTTATTTTTGTTCTAAAATACTTTTTTTTTTCAAAATATTGATTGAAATATACTTATTTCTGAAAATGATTCTTCTTATTCAATAGATCATCACTAATTTACACCTGCTACACCTAAAGCATTTCATTACACCAATAATGTACTTAATGGCTTTCCGATGGTCCAAAATATTCTATTCTTCTTAGTATTACCCTTTCACAGACCCTTGGGTTTACAGTTTACCAGGATAATGCCCGGCTGCTCAAGAAATGCCATTCTATTTCTTCCTCGTTTGCTACTTTCATGGCCGACGCAATTGTTAGATTTCTTCTCAATAGAATTTTAATTCATTCGAACTTTGACGAGAAAAACAGGACAAAACATTACTACTGCTTGTTGCGGCACTTTTTATGTGCGTTATAGATTGAAAAAAAAGTTCTATTTTTTCCTAACCCTCCTTATGCAAACACAATACAAGGTAAGAGTTTTTTAACTAGCAGTTTCTTGTGCTTATTATTGTATTCTTACTCTTCTCTACATCCTACTTGACTTGTGACACTTGCTTGACTTTATGCTATTTGACATCGCATTGAGGGTGAGTGAGTGAGTGAATACTAACGACGCATTGTTCAGCTACACGAGGGCTTTTGGCGACGGACTTAATAATTTTGAACCATTGTCAATTGAAGAGGATGACACCTGAGCTGGCACCCCCTCTCCTAGCTACCACACCACTCTATTAGGAAGACGTTTGAGCTCTTGAAAGATTTAACCTGCATTGCTCCCCTACATGGCGGATCTTTAGTGGTGCTGGGCTCGAACTCGTGACATGTCAGCCACGATCTGATACCTTGACCACCATTTTGCATTAATGGAAATGATGAATAAAAAGAGTTTAGTACTTTCACGTTGATATATACATTGAATTGAAAAACAGAGAGTGTGAGTAACGAGTTTTTTAAGTAATCTGCTGTATTATAGTATCTTCACAATATCATTGCCTATTTACAAAATTTTAAGACGTTTATAAAAAAAATTGATAAATATTTATTTATTTATTTTGCGTTCTAAGTGCAAGGTGGTTATACGAATATATAAACGAAAGAGAGCTGCATAAATTGCTTTTTTCATATCTAAAGCATTTTCTTTTTGTTCGTTTTTTTTTTGTCAATATCGTGAACTTGTAGGTAGAAGGTATTGGGTTTTGTTCCAGCCCCTCGAAAAATCGTCGCGTGTCAGAGTTACAGTCGCCTTGCTTCAAAGCAAGCTATCGGGATACAAATTTCCTTACGTTGGATTGCTGAGGATGTTAAGACTTCGGATGACTATTCCAAGTGTCGTCCCTGTTCCAATTCCTGATTCCTTAATTCCATGGTCAGTTAGGACGATTATATTCATAATATTTTTATCTTATTTCAATAATTCAGTCCGTCTTTTAGCCATTTTAGGTTATTGGACAACACACATTGAAGACATTTACACAGCACAAAAAACATTACATAACTAAATTCTATAAGCTAGTATAGTTCTCAGATGACTTGCAGCGCCATATATATATACAACTTACATTTAATTTATAACAGCTCCAGTTACTTGACTGTTTTCAAAAATTACGTAACATACGTTTGCCTCCAATGATCCTCGCATTACTTCTGCTGCGATGTATTAATGAAAATTCAATTAACCAACAGGGGAGCTGATTATATTTAACTGAATTTTTTTATTACGTCAATCTCCAAGTTGTCATCATTTTTATTGTCTAAGGTGGATTAAAACTGTTAAACAAAATTCTGTATTCATATTCCTGAGCACTTCTCCTAATCTTTTATTTTTTTTAAACTAGTTCTAGTTAGATGAATTGATAATTTATTGAAGTAGCATTTCTAAGGTACGCAAAGACTACTGGAGAAATGCCCAATGCAGCTGAGCTCATCCGAAAGAGGTTTAGAGCTACAGAACGATCCCCCGGGAAACAACCACCGCCGCGTTCAATCTTTATTGAGCAAAATCATATAGTATACATTTTATACGGTAGCACAAATTAAATTTACATATTACAATTCAAAGGTAAATGAAACGAAGTACATATGCTATTGCAAGGTACACACATACAAAGCTGAAAATAATAATAAAGAACATAAAGGATAAGAGAAGGAAAAATAATATACATTATTCCAGCATTCTTGCAATTACATCAAAAGTAATATATATATGTGTGTGTGTGTATAAATATATAATAATTCCCGCTAGTATCCTTTTTTTTTAACTCTTTGAACTAATATTTGAATAAACTTTAATTCTTTACTTTAAAAATAACACTATAATCTTAATCGTAGTCGGCTAGTCCGAAATCCCTGTCCCGCCCATTCTATCCAAGCAGAACTACTATTACGTAATAACCACTGCCAGTATAAAAGCAAAGATCTTGTGTAATTGTTCTCTTTTGTCCACTTGCCTTCATCATGTAAGAATGTAAATAGCTGCTCTCTGTGTCTTTGTGCTGTCTGCTTTGCTTTATAATCGTCGCAAGTTTGTTTGTCTGGTCAAAGTGAAAATGTACCATTTTGTCCTAAGCTTTTGATGTGTGCTTCAAAATAAAAAAAGTGAACGTCCACTGAAGATGTTTTTAAGGAAAACCTACTCACTCGACAAAATACTACACTTGGCCAATACGTAACACAAAACATGTATATATATATATATATATATATATATATATATATATATATATATATATATATATATATATATATATATATATATATATATATATATATATATATATATTAAATACAAATGCACTGTACAAAAAAGAAAAGAAAAAAAAAAGACAGGTAACATTATGGAAATGAGGGGGAAAACCTCCTGTGACCACATAAGAGTACCGATCCAATCTCACCTAAGGAATCTGATCCCGGATTGTTGAGACAATTTTAATACATAATTTTAGTTTAGAGTAAATGGAAGGATTTCTAGCAATAGATTGGACACAAGCTTTTTTAGCTTTTTGAGATTTAAAAAAAAGGCTATTGGTGAGACAGTTTTGAAAAACCATTAAGTGATGAGGATTCCATACCCCGCCAACGTATGAACTTTGAGCCTCCACAGGTTTAACATGCATCCAGGATCGTATATACGACTCGACAGAAACAACAGTGCCACGAGTTCGCGATGAGGATCTCTGAGCCACTGCTTCCACACATTACAGTGTTAACCAATAAATTCCATATGACATATATTTTTGGCATATCTTGATATGCTAGAAATACATATCTTAACAATGGTGCCTAGCCCAAAAAAATATTGTAGAATGATTTAATATTTGAATCACTTCTTGAATTTCTTGTCTATATCCTTATATTATATGTGTATTTATAAATTCCTCATTCAAAATATTCCATTGTTTAAATCAATTAGTTTACCGGAAAACTTTCAAGGAAGAATATATATCAAATTATTTACTTCAACAACAACAACAAAATTATAATTTGTACCATTAAATAACTAAGAAATGCTAGGAATTAACTAGTTCCAGAGAAACTTAGGACTATAACTAAAAACAAAACTCTGGTAAATCTATTTTACTAACCGCAGACTTCGTAAAAATAAAGCAACATTTTTCTCTTCTTTTTCAGGAGAACAGAATTTAAAACTAATTAAAATGGAAAAGAGTGTTGACGGAAAGTGACATATTCCTTAGAAAAGTGGAATCACCGAACCGAAAAAATACAAAAGTATTCATGTTAAAAGTATGCAAGAATGTACACAAATGTCTTTGTTGTAAGCCAATGTCAGAAAATATTTTGAAATTTCAAGTATATAGGTTAAGATTGTTGTGTCTAATTTTTTGTAACAGTTAATAAAGGAAAAGAATCTATTAGTCAATTGTTCTGCGATTTTTTTAAGATAATGCTTGTAAGCATTACTAATTGGCATCTGATATTATTGATATTTTTTTTAAGAAAAAGTATACTTATAGAGCCATTAAATGTTAATTTTGAAATATTAATTACTTTTTTAATTTAGCCAAGTTGTCAGAAATTAATTAAAATTCAATGATAATTTTTTTTATTTTGATGCGTAGTATTACATACAGACCGTGATCTATATTTTTTTAACCCATTCGTTTTAATTAAGTTATGTTGATGATTCTGATCAAGGGAATGGATGAAATATGGGAAGGGAAATGTTTCAGTCCCTGGAGGAGGGGAAGGGGGCATTACAGTCGTCCGGCCATATCCCACAAAGTTACGGGAATTTCTAAGAACCAATTTCAAGTTCTCGTTTCCCTCACCGAAATACATTAGGAATACACTTTTCGTGCCCCTAGAATTTTAAAGTACCCCTATCATGCTTCACGTAAAATACAGTCGTCCGGCATTATGCGGCAAAGTTGCAGGAATTTCTCGCTTAGGATTAAAGATTCGGTAGGCTGTCCCGAAATACACCGGAAACCCTCTTTTTGGGGTCTTGCACCTACAAGTTCGGTCGGTGCCACGGTCCGCGTAAATTACGGTCATCAAACATTATCCGGTAAAGTTACTGGAATGTTGCAGAACCAATTCGAAATTTGGATCCCACTCCCCTAAATACGCCGGGCATTTACTATTCGTGCCACTTGGTCAACAAAATCAACTTTCATCGGCATTTGCGCATTGCAACAATTTGCGTCTTTTCCCGTTTCCCGGATTCAAGTTCGCTTTCCTGCAATAAAAAATATTGACGTCATTAATTGAGATAAAAAAAAACTATCCTAACTACACACACACACACTCAAGTCGGACTAATTGACACACAATATGCAAAATTATATTAAGATCGATTGAGTATTTTCTGACTTCATCACGGAGAAGCACCGTGATACGGGATTTTCATATATTAAGATACACAACGTGGATATTTTAATTAAGGTAATTACATAAAAAGCTGATAATCATTGGAAATTTGTAATGACACTGTTTCACTTAGTACTCCATTCCTTCTCTTAAGCTATTTTGCTTCATTTATTAAGAAGTACAACAAAAAACTGTAAAAGTTTTAATATAGAGAAAAAAGTTTAATTTTACAAATATGCATTCTAACTAAATTAAAGAATAAATATTTCAAAATTTTTATTTTTTTTATTTTAAAACATTTTTAAAAATACCTATTCTAAGCTTTAAAAAACAGTTCTTAAACTTAAAAAAATATGTTCTAAATCATAAAAGAAGTCTATTTTAAAACATTAAACATTTTACTACAATACATAAGAAGGAATGTTTTTATTTGTAGTGTATATAAACATTATAATCCATAGGTTATCGAAACCAGACTTCATAGTTATTTTGAGCTGCAGTTAAATGACAAGAATGATATATTCATCAGAATATCTTATTTAAAGAATATTAAAGCATTTGCTGTTGAAAATTATTGAAAATTTTGGAATTCAATCCATTTTGCTAACTGCAAGATCGGTTATTCCATTCAATTGGCTTTTGTGAAGTTTTATTTCAAGCTCTAATGCCACTAATATCATAAATTTATTTCTTGCTGCCATATTGTAACGGGTCTATTCACGTTCGTCCTGCTAATAATCTTCTTGGGGAATAATAGTTCTTTATATATTATTCTATTGAAAACTTTCCTCCAAAGGAGAAGACATGATTTATTCAAACCAATGCTTTTAATTAAAGATTAACTCTGAAGTATACGAGAAGAGAGAGGTTAGAAGCTAACAGGATAGCAAGTAGTGATTAACGTAAAGCTAGGCGAGAGTACTTTGTAGATTATTTTATTATAATTAAGTGACGATTTGGTCAATTAGTTGTTAGATTGGATTAGGGTTGGTTTGAATTAAATTTCTTTAGAAATTATCTTCAAATATAAGAAGGTGTATTGCATGGACGTGCTAAGTGTTAGTGATCTGATTTATTATATTATTATGTCTCCAATTATCTCATCTACTTGCTTTTTCTCCCATATTTATCAATTGATGCAGTTCTCAGCTTGGATTGTTGAATTGGTGTCGTTGTTGAGAATTCTTAGTAAATAGAGTTTGTATTAACTACGGCTAATCTTCCTTCTGATCTTCTTACATTAAGGGATGGGATAGCCCATCCATTACAATATATTACAAAAATAAACATATTTTGTAAAAATTAATAAACGAAACAAAAAGATAAAAACTATTGGCTGTATAAAGAATTGTCGTAAAGAATATTGTGAATCAATATTTGAAACAATTTTCTGAAGTACAAAAGACTCGTAAAAAATTATAAAATTCTTATATTTCTATGATGATTTATTTTGTACTTGAACCATTAAATTATCAGAATTTATCCGTCATATATTTCATATACACTGGTGCTAAAAACTAGGATAATTCGCATATTTTGTCAAATTTCAAGAAAAAATCTGAATGAAATGTAAAAGTACTACTTTGAAAGAAGGATGCATATCTTATGTATCGAATACGTAAGCATTTACGTGTGCAGTGGCAGATCTAGTCAACAGGATTTAAAAGCGCGAAAGCCAAATACCTCACCGAATTTCTCGGGGTTTTACTTTTTTTGCAGCAATCGGATGATTAAACGATGGAATGAGGTGGAGAATTTTTGGTAGGCTAAAGCAGGTCAGCCTCAAATCAAGATTTGCAGAGAATTCAATTTAACGCACAGCGTCCTGTTCAACTTCTGGAAACAGTTTCAGGATACCGAATCAGACATCACGTTGGATGGCTGCACACACCTCCATGTAATCGAAAGAATCTTTTATGTAAGGTATAGGGAAGAGGTATTAGAGCTCTATGTTTCCATATTCAGGGGTGCTGTTGGCCTAGATTTCCTTTTAATAGATGGTAACGGGAGGCCCCATAGAGCTCATCTGGTCGAAGAATTTCTAGAAAGTGCAAATATTCGCCAGATGAATTGGCTCTAGCCATATTTCCAGACCTCAAACCATTCGAGCAGCAATACTCCACCTGCTGCCCACCGAGCTCTTTTAAGTGGCCCGATCATGACCCCTTGCTCTGAGAAATTCACTTATTTAAGAACAATGTATTAAAAATTTGGTGGGAAATTCTTTGACAAGAAATCAAGTATATCAATTTTGCTTTTTTGCTGTTGATGTCATACGGCTGCGAATTGATGTTCTTTTTCTATTTGTAACGGTTACGGTTAGTGATAACAGCTAACTGTAGAGTAACGATGATTTTATGGGTGTAAATAATTTTCGGGCCGTGGGTAGCCTAGTGGTTAGAGCATCGGACTCCAGACCGGAAGGCCTGGGTTCGATGCTCGATGTCACCAAATACCCTCCGAGTGCACACGGAGTACGTGCTCGTTAAATCAGTGGGTCCGTAGTCATGTGGGCTTATTCACTAGCGCAGGAACTGGAGAATATTTCCCTCCCCTTCAGTTCACTTGTAGAAATTGTGGAGGTGGAGATAGAGGTCGTGTCGCCATCTATCGTCCCTTCGGGGAAGTTTCACTGAGCTTAAATCGCACTGTCACCTGTATGGTGCTCAAGGCCAACGACAGGCGTACCTCTTGCCCATGCCACGAATTTCGTGGGCCTCGTTCTGACTACGTCAGACAGGTGGCATTAGCCACAACACAACACAACAACAAATAATTTTCAACAATCTTTCAAACCTTACAAGCGAGAAATATTCGAACGACTTCGAGGTTGACTGTTTTGTAGTGAAAAAAAAGTACGGATCAGTACTTGTTTGATTTGTTAAGAAAGGTCTGTATTTAAAAATACCAGATAACAGGAATCATTGAATGAGACTTCTCCTCCAAGATCTCTTTCACAAGAGATGTAAATGAGCTTTATTGTGGGCTTTGCAACAGTGACAAAGTATTTTATCAGTGGTAATGTCACAACGGTAACAAAGACATTCTACGAAATTTTTTTATATTATTGGTAATCATATGAAACCGCTTATCGATGCATTAATTGTGAAGGAGCGTTTCTTAAATTCTTTTAATTTAGTGTTAGTAACACACAAATAAAAAATATTTAAAAAATAATAATTAAAAAAAGCAAAACGGGAGTTATAATATTTTGATCAATTTTCCACATTTTAAATTCCCAACTTATTAAAGCATCCCCCCTTTAATCTCATGTTGTGGCCCACGTGAAATGGTTGACATATGTATGCGGCCCAGCAGAAAAAAAGGTTGAGCAGAGAAGGTTGCAAAGAGCAAAAACCCAGAGCAAAGGTTGGGGAAGACAATTTCAACTCACCCCCCCCCCTTCGAAAACCATCCAAAGCCTGCAAACAGTTTTTGGACAAGTGGGATTAATTGCCATATAAACTCTTAAATTCACTTACATCCTATATAAAATCAAGTAGCGAGTCATGCATATCTGTAAGAGAGGACTATAACCCTTATTAACCATTTTTTTGTTTTATACTGCAACTGCTGTTTCATACCTTCCGATTCTAATGAGTGTTATGCACGATCATGCGTGTGTATTATAACTCTTGAAGGTTTATCTTTGCATTAAATCAACCCTTATTTACATACCATTCATTGAAGTCTGCCCAGTAGTTCTAGAGATAATCGACCAAATCTGAAAATTCTCTTAGCTTTGAACACTAGTTCTAAGTTATAATTTTAATATGATGCAATATTCGGTATTTTATTTTTCATTTATAATCTTTTTATATGAATATTTATTGCAAAAAATTTTGCGTAAAATGTTTTTTACGTCATAAACAGGAATATCTTTATTAATTGTACCAATACATCAATCTACGCATGCTTTAAGAAGGCTTTTAATAATGTTTTTTTAATTGAAAATCTCTTTTATATATAATGGTCAAATAAGGCTAATCTAAAAACCACAATCCTT
The DNA here is from genome assembly GCA_019973935.1 of Trichonephila clavipes. Classification (NCBI taxonomy): domain Eukaryota; kingdom Metazoa; phylum Arthropoda; class Arachnida; order Araneae; family Nephilidae; genus Trichonephila; species Trichonephila clavipes. The sequence continues at coordinate 360,120 of BMAU01016507.1, forward strand.
GACACTAATTTAAAAAAAAAATCTTTAATCAATAAATGATTTTTTATATTGAAAAGTATCAATAACTAGTTTCAAAACATGTCTTCACAATTCGTTGAAAAAAATTCCTTTTCAATCATTCTAGCTGTAGGAGTTTCTTATTTCCAAACATAGGCACTCTCACTTCACAAAAAAGCGTATTATTCCGTTGACAACTAGTAATAAAGAATATCTTCATCGTATTTGAAGAAACAAATCCATCAATCGTATATTCTTTTATCACACTGCTGAAAACCCGAATTGCATTAAAATTAATAAAACTTTGTTATTAAAATCATTTGTTGTTGTTTCTTATGCCACCTGATACGACTGCGTCAGATCCAGGCCAAAGAAATTCATCATGGCAAGGGGTTAGATGTATGCCTGTCGTTAGCCGTAGCCTTGAGCACCATGCAGGGTGACAGTGCAATTTAGCTCGGTTCCATCCCAATTTTAATTGACGGATTACATGTGGGGGGAGGGTTTGTGGCTTCCACCTCTCTTCCCTTTCCAGCAACCTCACGAGAGGACTTGCGGCTCGACGGCTATTTAGAGTACCCCCCCCCATGCTACAAAGACTACGCATTTACAAATATCCATGCCTTCTCCGTCCCCTACGGCACACACAGAAGTCAGCGTTGCTTACCACTATACTGGAGGGGTGACAAAATCATTTGTACTTTTTATATGAGTTTCGTTTTTACTTTCTTATAACCTGTAGGGAAAATTCCTTTTTGTTTTTATACACATTCTTAAAAAATAAATACAATACTGGTGGGAGCAAGAATGAACAGTGTCTCGGGCAACAAACGTACAGACTTCATATTGATTTATTAGATAATACGTTTAAATCCCTAAATTGTATCGATTGCTTTTTTATACAAATATTGAACATTGATCATGTAATTCTTCACTCCATGTTTCCTGATGAAGTCATGCTAGAATTTTTTCAAAACTGTAACTTTTTACACGAAGTTGTAAGGGTTGTTGTAATTTACTGTATCTTAAATTTGAAATCATAGTCCAATTTTTTTTTTTTTTTGTAGTGGCATTTCAATGGTCAAGGTTGCGAGCTATATGGCTGCTGAAGTACAAGTCAAGTCAAAACTTCGAATCTTGTTCCCAATCAAGCAGAACTCGATGTCCTGCCATATAGTGTACTTTCTAATGCAGTAAATATAGTGTATTTCACACATATAGGACACATTGATGAGCGCTTTTCACTTCAATGTGGCCTTAAATGACGAGGACCATCATCATCAAAAGCCCTCGCATTACTTTGAAACTGAGCTACACTGTGGCCATTAAAATTACAACATCAGGAAGGTATGATGTGACGAACGTGAAAATCACACGTGAAAAGAAGAGGTTGAGATGTGCAAATTATTAGTATTTCAGCGCATTTAAACGTCGCAGAAGTGAGAAACGACATCTGAATTCCTGCATAAAAGAAAAGTTGTGTAGCCGATTTTCTTAATCGGGAAGCGCTTTATAAGGCTGGAGTTTGCACAGAATATCGTGTTATGCCTCGAATAAGAAGAAAACCAGCAAGTGTTGGTATTCGATTGAGGCAGGATCGTTGCTTATCGAGAGGGTGGATAATTGTCCCGTGATATCACTCGTCCCACTGATCGAAATCCAACCACTGACATGCAAATATGGAATCAATAAGTTACTGAGGATAACACTGAACGGTATGCGGGATCTCCACTTCCTTCCCTGACTAACACTGTGAGAGAACATAGATATTGTGAGATTGACCCTACAAACCACATGTGGCGGTGTGATATCTATATAAATCAGTACCAAACATCACGCGAAGACGATCGTTTTGGCGTGGTCGATAAAGCACCTTCCGTTCCGTACGCAAGTACTTCATCGACCACGCCAAAACAATCGTCTTCGCGTGATGTTTGGTACTGATTTATATAGATACCACCGCCACACACATCATGGACCATTAATCAAGAAATGGGCCTTTTTTCAGCACGCCCAGTATTCGCTTGTACGGTGCGACGACGTTTGCAACAGTAAAACTATAGTAAAGATAGACTTTCAGTAAAGATCAATACTTCAGCTCCTATTAATAATGTAACTTAGAGAAAGACGGCGACTCTGGTGCCCCGAAGCACAAAGTTGGATTCAGAAACGGCACAATGACGTCTTTCCAGACGAACCTTGGTTCTTAGTGCAGTATCCTGATGGCCGTACACGTGTCTGGAATCTTCGAGGAGACTGTCCGTCGCTTGATTCTATTCGATATCATCATAAGGGTCACTGGGTAAGTAACATGCATGTTTCTAGTTCGGATCGATGAACATTTCTGACATTTACGTTCAGTTGCAATGTCCTGTTATCTAAGCCTGTCAAACGTTCTTTACCAATAATATAATGCAAGACCTCATGTTGCGCATCGTGATCCGATCTTTCTCTATACACAGGATATTCGATTGTTACCTCAGCCTTCATGGTTTCCAGATTTGTCACCCATTGAAAACATCTGGTCTTGGATTGCTGAAAAACTAATCCGTCATCTCTCACCAACTTATACGGTTCATGAAGAGGGGCATAGACTTGAAGCAGTATAGACGGAGTTGTCCTTTTCTGTCAACGAAACCCATTTAGACTCCATGCTTAACCGGGCAAGAAGCGTTTTAGTTGCCAGGAGTGGCAGCTGTTTCTGCTAATTGCGAGCCCCCAGTAAGCTCCCAAGCTGCTTTCAAATTTAATTATTTTGTCTACATGCCATACTGTTTACGTGCAATAAATATCTTTTTTTTTGTATTTGCTTTCCTTCATTGTGTTGCTATTTTAATGCCCAGCTGAGTAGTTTATAAAAACAGATCGACCGTATTTTCGTAGATTTCATGCATATGTATATTTATTAAGCATATATTGCATATTTCGATTCCTAACTTAATCGAAGTATTAGCTTTGATTTATTATTCCATTCATTTCTATTTTTGTATATCCCTTAATGTAAGTCTAAGAAAATTCGTCTTTGAGACTAAAATAATTACTTACGTATAAGCATCAAATAAAAATAATAAAATTTCTAAATTTTATTTTTCAATTACTACAACAATCACACAGACAGTTAAACATATTTTTCACCTTCAATTGTCTGAATAAGCATTCTAGTTAAGAGTAAAGAGCTTGTTGAAATATGAAGGTCAAAAGTCAGGTTATTGTAAATAAGTTATGATTTGGAAATCGACAGCTACCGTAAGGTCAACATTGATAGCTATTAAGATATTGTCATGGGAGATGTGTGGAAGTGTAAATATATTACTACAAAATTGATTTTCCATATCAGTAGCTAGTTAATTTTTTATGTCACGACTTCCTTGTACATAATTCACACGAAAACATTAAAAAATGTTCTTTGACACATAAGATAAAGTTATTGGGCGATAATGTTCCCAGTATATTTACATGATAAGCATAAAAAGAATAAATTGTGCGTAATCTCAAAACCAGTTCTAAGGTATGAAGGTCATGAAAGAGGGGTTCCCTCCCCACCAAATGGCTATTTTTTCCTTCTTTCAAGCATAGGAAGCCATGAATATTCGACAATATAAAATATAATTCCGTCAAAAAGAAAGGAGGAACAAACTAAATATTACTGATGTCTTAACGTTTATTCTTTCTTTATAAATTAAATTTACAAAATTTTTACATATACTTTCTATTGTCACAAGATTTGGTGCCTTATTCTCTGAGTTTTCAAATTATCCGCAGCTACTATTTTAAAAGAACGAAAATGTTTTTTTTCCATGTTATATATTAACATAAACTATATAAATACATATTATTTTCCCTAATATATATTTAAATACAAATGTTAAAAAAGGGATTAGAAGTAATGATTTTTTAAACTCTTTGATAAAAATTAAAAAGCATTCAATAACATTAAATCGTTTGGTTGAAAAAAAATATATATTTAATCTTTTTTTTCAATTTCTACACTATTATTGCTCCTACTCTCTATATATTTATTTATTTATCTTGGTGGAATTTTTAATCGTTAATAAAATACATTTTAAAGCGCTCAATTGAGCTGAAATTTTATATACATCATTATTTTGAATGACAATACAGTAATTTAATTATAATTAATGAAAATTTTGACTAAAACTAATTATTTAAGGAATTACAAATACAGCCACGTTAGCATCATTTTTGGCGACTTGTGTTAAAACTTGAAAAGGGTTTTTTTCACGTTTTAAAGCATTCAGTGGAACTGAAATTCGATATACATGATTGTTTTGGATGACAATACGATATTTTAATGATAATGAATAAAAATCAATTACCAGTTAATGTTGTGATTCTGTCCTATGTGTATACATATTTATATTAATTTTAACTATTTAATAAAAAGTAGCTAAAATAAAATTTTTCGTTGTTGATCTAAGTAATCTAAGTAGGAATTGAGTTAAATTTTTTTTTATATTACTTGTGTGTGTGTGTGTGTGTGTTTATCCTAATGAGATTTCCTAAACCGTTTTTAGATAAATTCATTATTATTTATAAATAATTAAAAATTGAAAACATCGATATTTTGCTATTACAGGCAATATATTTTGAAATTCTTGAATCGGTGGCAAGTGCTTAAAAACTTAAATAAAATTACTTATATAAATAATTAAATTAGTAATTAACCTCGGCAGAACCATATGGTCAGGACAGGTGTCGTTTTGGTCAAGATGTGTATTAAAGCCCTGATTCTACTAAAGAGCCCTAGTTTTATTGGAAAATATCTTTGAAAACTCAAAAAAGTTTATTAAATCTGTTGAAAGCTCAAAGTCCTCAAGTTGGCTTGATATGAAAATCTAGAGAGTTGAGTACCACCTGAGTGGAGTACCTCAGTCACCATCAGACTTCGTATTGTTTAAATAAGCAATTAATTAATCGAACCATTAATCTTTTAACTGTCAAGTTATTTAAACGATTTAGGCCAGGGGTACTCAACCTTTTTTACTGCTGGGCCGCTTGCATATATCAGCTATTTCGCTCGGGCCGCATACATATGTTAGCTATTTCACACGGGCCGCAACATGAGGATGAAAAGGGAGGGGAGCGAAAAATGCTTTAAGACCAAGATGACATTGGAAGTTTAAAATGTGGAAAATTGATCCAAATATTATAACTCCTGTTTGGTTTTTTAATTATTATTTTTTATATTTTTTATTTTTGTCATTAAAACTAAATTAGAAGCATTTCAGAAACACTCCTCTACAACTTCTGCATAAGTAAACGGTTTCGTATGATTACCAATAATATAACAAACTTCGTAGGATGTCTTTGTTACCACTGTGATATTACCACTAACAAAACATTTTGTTGCTGTTGCGAAGATTATTCAAGAAAGCCTATTTATCACCTCTTGAAAGATATCTTCGAGGAAAAGTTTCATTGAATGATTCCTGTTTAATGGTATTTTTTAAATATAGAACTTTCGTGACAAATCAAACAATTAATGATCCATGTTTGTTTTTCACTACAAAATAGCAAACCACCCAATCGTCTTGAAACGATATATTTTCTTCGAATAGTTTTCACTTGCAAGATATGAAAGATAGTTAAAAATTAGTTCCATTTACAAAATTGTCACTTCTCCATTGTTGTCTGTTATCACTAACCGTAACCGTTCCAAAAAGAGAAAGAATATCAATTCGTACTCGTACGACACTGACAGCAAAAAGTCTTTGATGTCTTGACAAAGAATTTTCCACCAAATTTTTAATACAATGTTCTTAAATAAGTAAATTTCTGAGAGCAATGGGCAATGTCCGGGCCACTTAAAAAGGCTCGGTGGGCCGCAGATTACGCGCGTATCGCTGGTCTAATTCATTGACCGAAGCAATTGTTGAATTTTATCTCAATTAATTAATTAATTATCAGATAAAAACTGGAATTTTAGTAGTAAGGAGCAGCTAGGAATAAGATAAAACTAAATGTGTGCATTTAAATAAATAATTCTTTAAATTACCATTAATTTTTGGAGGTATTTCAGCTGAGTTTACAACAAAGGTCATAAGAGAATATTTTAGCTTGTTTTTATTATAATAATATTTAATACCAATATCAGATTTTGAAATTATAATTTTATTAGTTTATTTTAAATAATTTTTTATAACTTTTTAAATATAATCTAGATCAGGGGTTGGCGGACTTTTCCAGGGTAATGGCTACTTTTAATGTTCTAAAGGTGTTTCAGTCCTGTGGTGTGGCCAATCTGAATTAACATTTTTATTTTCTTTTCTTAACACTTTTTTTCGATATTGTGTACCCCTCTTTTTCTTTTGAAATATGACAGATTACTATATTTACCGCAAGAACACAAATAATACAAAATTTTCAAGTTGAATGCCTGAAAAACTGTGAGCGACTGCTAGACCGAGCAGCGTGGACGTTTTCAATACAACAAGCAGGGAGCATATGTTAACCTATGAATGTGAAACTGTCGAATGTACTTAATTTCCCGAGTTTGTTCCTGAGTACCGCTCCATCACGGGACATGATTCAACGTGGAATCCCAATTCCGTAAAAGCACGGAATGTGGAATGATGTCTCAATAGCCAATCCCGTGCTATCATGGGAAGAGCTATTCATCAACATTTATTCTCTCCTTCAGTTGGCTATGGAAGAATTCATTTATAAGGCTGGTATCGCAGTGATCATTTTTTTCCCTACAGCGGAAGTAAACGTCAGTAGAATCCCTACAGCGGAAGTGTCATCGTGCGTTTCCAAAGAAGGTACATGCGTCGTCTACACGTTTATCGAATCATTTTATTAACAGTTGTATCGATTGTCAAAAACCAATTCTTCAAGCTAGCTGGCGTCGGTGTTCCATCAATATGTTTCCTTTAGTATGCACGTCTTACGTCTCAGTAAAGACGGTCAATTGTCTTGATGGTCCACCGGTCAATCGCGATTTGCTTAATGCCCATCTCTGATCTATACCCATGTCCAAAATTAAGGTCACAAGCATGATTTTTGTCATACTTTTAAAATTCCTTCAGTAAAACTAATAGAATTTATATTTTACATGTTTTGAGAGAAGAAAGGATAGTACAATATCAATCTTCAGTTTAGGAAAAAAAATGTTGTTTAGCGTTAGTTTTAGTATAACTACTGGATTGAGACTATTCACGCGTATGGAAATTTTGCTTCCAGTTTTGTGAATATTGCATTAAAACAAACAAGTCAGTCTGTTTGCAGCGCGAATGACTTTTCATAATCGTTTAGATGATTCCTTGAGATGGATAGCAGGTGAAAGGCTTGAGGCCGGCACATCTCAAGCTGAGGAGACTCGATGGTTACAAATGGGTCAAAATTGGTCCCCTGGTTATGGAATTAATTCCAAACAAGTGGTACTGTCACCAGAAAGGTCATCCAAGGTCACCACAGAGCATCGACAACGGCACAGTATCGCTACTTGGCATCAAGTGCGCAACGACATAGGTGGATAACGGCTCCTCTGCTTGTTCGTGACCTTGCTGTTATGTCTGGAAGAAGAATTTCCAGGCAAACAGTCTACAGTCGTCTTGCAGAGACTGGCCTCTACGCCCAACGTCCAGGCTTGTGCGTCCCTTTGACTGCATCCAGTAGGAAACACTGAATGTTGCGGAGCTAAAAACATCAGTTGTGAACACTGCAAGAACGGGGGCATGTTCCTTTCAGTGATGCGTTTAAATGTACCAGACAAAGCGATTCTCATCGAGTCTTCACCTGGGGAGAAAATGTATCTCGCTTTCCTCCTTCCTATGAAAAAAAATTTGAAAGATTTGGTGGCAAAGAAATCCTTGTGTGTCGTGGGATATTGTTAGGCAGTCGTACACCACTGTACGTTTTCGATGCGTGTACCGTCAACTCACAGCGCTACAGGTATCAGATATTCTGGAAGCCTATGTAAGGTTTTACTGGGTGTTATCCGCCCGGACTACATTTTTATGGAGGGTAATGTACGAGAGAGACCACTCAGAACACACAGTGCTGATGAATTTTATGAAGGAGTGGATATTGTCCGTATGGATTGACCTTCGAGGTCCACGAATTATAATTATTTTGAACATGTTTGAAATGGTCTAGAAAAAGCCATTTCTTAGGGTAGCTTACCTCTCAGGACCCCACAGGAATTTAAAGACCCGTGGTTAGAAATACGGGCTTTCTTGCCACAAATACTTATAGACGCCCTCATAAACAGTAGGGCAGCTCCTTGTGAGGCTTGTATAGCAGCTCACACTCCATATTAGACAGACTTTTCCCGAGTTCAATGCTTTATCTCTGATTCATGATATCACACTTTTTGATGTGACTTGTATCTTAATTTACAATTAAAATCTTTTTCGTATTGTTATGTTGCTATATTCTTTTTGACATTGTAATACGTCTCTATGCCAAATTTCGTGGCAATACAGTAAACAGTTAATCAGTTTTCACTGAATTTATGTTTGTGACCTTAATCTTGGACATGAGTGTAAATGAACATTCCTTGATTCTCTCATCTGTGCAGAAAGCTACTTCTCAGTGTTTTCTTACCAAAAAGTAAAACTTTTATTTTGGAATTTAAAAAAATAGTCGCACATTTCACATCAAATATCATACTTTAAATATTTTTAGTTTTTTCTCCTCGTAGTTTTCTTTCTCTCTTCCTTCAATTCAAGAGAAAGCGAAGAACTATTCAAGAAAAATTATTCAAGTTTGCCCTCCCTTTATATAATGAAATACAACTGAGATAAGTTTGACACATCTTTCTGTAAAAACTATCATTCCCCCGAAACCATTATTTGTGATTACTCGAATATTAGAGTCAAATGTCAAAATGATTATACGATTATTCTAAAATATGGCTGCTTAAAGCATTATCAATACCACAAAACAACATATTTAGATCTCAAATAATACTTCGATAGAATAAATATCCTGTAATCTTCGAAATAAGCATGTTATTTACCCATAATTCTTGCAGATAATAATATAACTGCATATTATTATATACATCTAATCTCAAAATTATTTCAAATGCATATACTCAATAATAACTATTCAAATAGAATAATTTTTAACAATCGGGAGGAAACAGAATTTCCACTGTATACTTTTAAACCAATACATATAAATAGATTTTATTTATGGGTGTTTTGTGAGTTTTCTCAACAGCTCGGTGACTGATGCTATCAAGTCGTTCTTTTTCAAAACAAATGAAATCGCCAAGACAAATAGTCATTTTTGGCAACTTTATATCTATTACACATATACTTACATACTCATTGACCTTCAGTTAATCGGTGATCATCCATTTCCATTCATCACTGATAACAGCTCATCAACCACAAAGAAACGTGTATGAGATTTTAGAGGTGAAAGAAGACTCATTTTAACATCTAGAAGCACTATTTTATGAGTTCTTGTCTGTAAATCTAACCAAATAAAAATTTGGTAAAGCTATTAGCTTTTAGTGAGATTCATCAGTATTCAGGAGAGCATGTGGACGGACACTATATTTCAACTCTAGTACACTTCTGATCTCTGTCCTTGACATACTCTGTGTGGTGCATTTGGGAATTGGAAAATCAAAAAATTCGACAAGTGTACTTAATCATCTGTCATGGATTTACCCGTTGGTATATCCGTGTACAGTTCTTCTCGTAACTGTCACACTGAAAGTTAAAAATTCGTTCTTTAAAAGCAATAAATTCTGCATTATTAATGCAATCTTTTTTGTCGTAATTTTTTGTAGAGCTCAAGGTTTTCCTGTTGAGATATATTTTTAGTTCAAGATCATTTCTTACTTACTTATAAATATTAAGTGATATAATATAAAAGGATATATGGGTGAAAAAATTTTGTATTGTCGAGTACAATAGCTAGCTGTTGAGATACTGGGACATTAAAATGTAGGAGCAATAGTTAATTTGCTTGAATCCAGCATAAAGTAGAATGCTTTTTTTGAATTATGTCTTTAAAAATATAAAATCTAGAATTCCTGTTGTTGTTTTTTCCATTCCATAAAAACAAGGTGTTACTGAATTTGACAGACAAATTCGGATGGATGATAGTAGGCAACATGGGGACGACTAATCATCATAGAATCAGGGGTTGCAAACCCCATTTAGCCGGGGAAAAACGCGATAATATCAATAACATCAGCCGCCGGTAGGACGATGATTTTGACGAGAGGGGAGCCCAAATGAATTCTGGGATTAGGAACGCCGTGGTAGGGTTGAAGAAACCTGCACGTATGGAAATTTCACACTTCTCCCGAGGTTGCCGTACGGAATAGAGGCCACTGCACACCAGAACGTGTAGTTCTTGCACTAGAGTAGATTGTGGTACGTAACCACCCCATACTTCATAACCCAAGAAATGTATTGAATGAGGTGGACTTGTTGCTTGGCCTCCACGCTCTCCAGATCTCAATCTCTAAGATTTCTTTTTCTGTTTCCCTCTGAAATTGCTTGTACATGAGAAGAGGGTGGCTACAGTGGAGGATCTCCCGACACGGATCGTCGTCGCTTCATCTGTCATCACCAGCTCACAGGATTTGTTTAAACGTTCTCGACAATCCTTTGTCCATCGGTGTCAGCATTTCTATGACCTACATGGCTCTGAAACTTTGGACAATTCCTGTGACAATCCCTTGTCATTTCATTTCTGACGTCGAGCTGTGGCGCATTGTTCTTATTGTAAACATGCTTTACGTCTGATAAATTTATTTCTAACCACCTCTTTTCGTTCCATTTGACATCACAACCTTCATAACCATTTTTGCGAATTACTCCGGCTAAATGGGGTTTGTGATTCCATGTTCTAAGGGGATTTGTCATTTCCATGCTACCTATTATCAACCCTTTGAATTTGTCGGCAAACTCAGCAAAATTCTGAATAATATAGTAAAAATTTTAAGTACTTGCGTATTATACCGTCGACCAATTAAGTCAAATAAAAAAACGCCGCCAAATGTCACTGTACGCAGCCATTAGTGGAAAATTATCGTGCATGTCAAAACATAGTAATCTTGTTTGCGAATGATCGAAATAATAACACATTTTTAATAGGTTGTACTGTACCCGCGCATGTTCAAACATAATAATCATAATCATACATGCTCGAAAATAATATTGTTCATAATTTGAAAGATTGTTTTATTTTATTGTGAATATGACTTAAATTTGGGACCTATTTTCTACGGAAGAGATAGCAATGGAGTACTTTAAAAAATACTGCTTAAAAATTAAGTACTCGAAAGTTTATAGGTTTTAGCAAAATGGTGAAACAAGAGAGTTCACGAATCTCCAAGACAGCATTTAGATTCCTAATTATGTAAATTTGTGGGGCACCGTCTACATAAACAAGTAATATAAAAAAAATTAAGTCAATTCTTACTTTGAATGGATGAATAGAAAGTATATTATTAACGATTGAAAATTTGAACAAGATATATATATATATATGTGTGTGTGTGTGTGTGTGAAAATAGGGAGAGAGCGAACTAATAGTAGAAATTGAAAACACAGAGCATGATTTGTCTGCATTGTTGCAACAATGCCCCGCCAGTTTGGCTGAAAAACCGGTTTTTGACGCCAACTTTTGTCATTGTTTTAACTGTTACATTGTTACAACAATGGAGACAAATTTTAGTTTTCATCGAAAACCGGTAATTAATTTAACTTAATTAATAAATTAACATTTTAAAAACTGTATTAACATCAAGTGTCATCCACTACAAGTTTCGAAACATTTATTTGAACTTGATTGGATGAATAGAAAGTATTTTATCAATGATTGAAAATTTGAAAAAAGTATATATATAGGGAAAGAGTGAGCTAATAGTAAGAATTGAAAAAAGACTCACATTTGTTGCAGTTTTCATTGTAATTGTGGCTTTATGGCCAAAAGAATAATTTAGTTATTATAAAATATTTCATTTATTTCAACTGTATGTGTTTTATTTAAAAAGACAGTTTTTAATTCTTCTAAATCTTCGCCAATTTATTTGTCGATGGGGTAATACAGTAGGAGCATAGCGCTAATTCGTTTTTGCACATGAGAGGAAACGATGGTAGCATTTGGCGGCATTCTTTGATTTGACGATGCCTTTTGATAGTACGAAGTTGCTCGGCGATATAATATATAAATACCAAATTTAATAATTAAGAAACGCCTTTTCAGTTCACAATAAAAATGAAAATGAAAATCTGTCCTATTTTCAAGGAAATGCTCAGGAAGATCTCTTTTAAATTTCATTAACCCTTTAACGGGCCATTTATTTCTAGTAAAGGTATAATAAAATATTTGTGGAATTGAGATTGATTTAAGTAGAGAAACTCATTTAGCTTTTTAGATAAAATTAATTATATTTTAACACCACCTTTTTGGTAGTAAGTATATTTACCACCGCCCTTCGGAGCCTATTAAAAAGACGGAAATTAATGCTTTTTATTTCTCTTTTGTTTTATATTTATAAAATATATTTTGTAAATACTACAAACTTGAAAAAAAATTGTATGTTATATAAAGCTTTTTTTCTTCACAGATGACAAATTACATTATAATTTTTCATGAAATTGCCAGATCAACGAGAAAGTTTTTAATCCTGTTACTATGCGGAGATGGAAGTTGCTAACTAAGTATGTAAGAGTTTATAATTTTCTTAAGTTATTAATGGATGACGGCACAAATGAATTATAATAAAGCAGCTTACTACGGACATTTAAAAATTAATGCAATTGCTGGTAAGTATACTAACCCCGGCCTTAGAAAAGGTTAATTCCTTAATATAGATCTTTGGTTTTTATTTTTTAACTCACGGAATCCCTAGAACTAGAAGATGTTTTCATGGAACCCTATTCCTCGCACACACATTGAAGAACATACCTTAAATTAGTATTTAAAGTTGGTCCACATCTTATAGGTACTTTTTGTACATATTCTGAGTTTCATTGATTTCTATACTTCCTTTTTGTAGTCGCTTATAGTGAGAAATATTTTTTACTTATACACATTATTCTGAATGGCATTAAAATGTTTAGAGAAATACTGTGTACTTTGCATGAATTTGAGACATAAGATTTAGGTGCTGTTCTTGCTTAAATTTAGAGTTTTGGCATCGAATCTGTTGATAGGTCTATAAGATGTTTTTTCAACAAATGTCAAAAGGTGCATTTTTTCTATTGGAAAACTATTTAGTTTTGAAGGTCATCGTACTAACGAGTATACAATTATCTCGTGGAACCCGGGATAGTAAACAATACAATATTTACAATCTAGTAGGTTATATATAAAAATAAAAAATATTCTAATATTTTTTCTTATATTATAATAAAAGAATATTATTATTTTATTGATTATTATATATTAAATAAAAGAATATTATTATTTTATTGATTATATTATATATTAAATAAAAGAATATTATTATTTTATTGATTATTATATATTAAATAAAAGAATATTATTTTTTATTGATTATTATATATTAAATAAAAGAATATTATTATATGTTGTTTTATTGTGACTCGTGGAACACATTTTGAAGACGACTGATACAGATTTATAAAGATTTTGCGCTCAAAAATGGAAGTGTTAAGCATAAAAAAAATTCTTTATGATGATGTGATTTGTTTAAACTCTTGTTTGTGAGAGAGAAACATACTTTTTTTAAAAAACAATTCTATTTCATCTAAATACAAAATAATAATACATTGATAAGAAAGCATTAAATGCATTTTATATAATTGTTCCCATTTATCTCTGTTCTTATACTACTCATGAAACCATAATGATGAAACAATTGCCAAATCTATGAATATATTTTTATAATCATAGATTTTATTCGCACATAAAAATCCTTCTAAAAATGTCATCTTTTTCCTTGTGTGTTTACCCAAACTAAACCTTTTACACAAAATTGCTTTAAATCTGATATTAGACCCAGCGATACTCAAACTGCGGTCTACCGAGCCTTTTTAAGTGGCCCGGTCATGGCCCATTGCTCTGAGAAATTTACTTATTTATGAACATTGTAATAAAGATTTGGTGAGAATTTCTTCATTAAGAAATTAAATGTATCAATTTTGCATTTTGCTATCGAAGTCTAACGGGTACGAATTGATATTCTTTTTCTATTTGGAACTGTTTCGGCGAGGGATAACAGACAACAGTGGAATGAACAGTGGGTGGAAATGATTTTTAACTATCTTTCATATCTTACAAGAGAAAAATATTCGAAGAAAATATATCGTTTCAAACGATTGGGAGGTCGACTATTTTGTAGTGAAAATTAAACATGGACCAGTAATTGTTTGATTTATCACGAAAGGGATGTATATAAAAATACCAATTAACAGGAATCGCATTCAATGACATTTTTCCTCGAAGATCTCTTTCAAGAGGAGATAAATAGGCTTTCTTGAATAATGCTGGCAATAGCAACAAAGTATTTTGTCAGTGGTAATATCATAGTGGTAACAAAGATCTATCCTATGAAGTTTGTTATAGTATTGGGGTAATCATGTAAAACCGTTTACTGATGTAGAAATTGTGAAAAGTGTTTATTAAATGCTGCTAATTTAGTGTTAGTGACAAAAATAAAAAAATATAAAAGTAATAATAATTAATAAAAGCAAAACAGAGAGAAGTTATAATATTTTGGGTGATCAGTTATCCACATTTTAAATTTTCACTGTTATCTTGGGGTTCTTAAAGAATTTCTCCCTTCCCCCTCCTCCATTTATCTTCATGTTGCGGCCCGCGTGAAATAGTTGACCTATGTAAGCGGCCCAGCAGAAAGAAAAGTTGAGTAAAATAAAAAATAATCCGGGGAAAAAATTACGCCTTATTCTTAACTAGTTCAAAATATCGATTTTTTTAGAAGGGAACGTGTCACATAATAAAATGTAGTTTGGATATATTATTTTACTCTTTGGAAAATACCGATTTGCAAATGTTTACATTTTTTTTACAAATGGGGCTGTCCACTTCGTCAACCCTGAACACACAAGAAGGACAATTATATGATACATTATAATTAAATAGAAGTTACTGATTATAAACCAGAACGTATATCACAAAAAAAAATAAAAACAAGAAACAAAATTGTAGACAAATTGGCAACTATGCTATGCGTTTTCAGATATGAAAAACAATTAGATGCCAAACATGCATGAATGGAAAAGTCACGAAAACATTAAACACAAACAAAAATCAGCCAACCAAAACAGTAATTAAAAGACTTCTAAACACTATGCTCTCTCACCTTGGTCATCCCACCTAATTTCACGCGTTAATAGCTCTATTATTTACAGCTGCGAATAATCTGTGATGTATACAAGGAGATTTAACTATTATCCTCACTAACTATTACTAATCAGTTAATGGGGATTTGTCAGTATAAGTCTCATTTTGAGAGGCTAGTTCTTTTTTTCTGGGATTAGTTACTTAGCATATTGGAATCCGACTTTGCATGCTGCTAAGCTGTTGAGTCATTCTGGATACAATGTAATCATATTGTCGAAGGAGTAGTTCACGAGTCAGTTGCGCATGCGTCAACTAGAAACTTCTAATATCATGGTGAATGAATATTGAAATTTTGAAAAGGTAACAAATAGATATTTTGTTTACTTAATATATTTAAAAATGAAACTTTGAGTTTTTTTCCCTTAAAATTTATTGTGAATGTGCTTTTTATAACATACTTCTGTAATTTGTTTAATTGTTCCACCCTTTACATTTAAATTCTTCCTGGAAGTTTGCATAGGTAATGTTTCGAAATGTAACAGAGTATTCAGAAATACAAAAGACTCGTTACCCCTCAATTGTATCGAGCATCATGGCAAACGGTCTTGTTGAAGATACGAGTTCAAGTCCCAAGAACATATCTTGTAATGGGGATTATATTGCACTGATTAAAATGCGAAAAAAGATACCCATGTTGCAACCAATACCAAATTCTGCAACAATTTATGTTAATTAAATGCAGAAATACCTTGACTTACTCTTCCCAACTAACGCGATTTTCAAATCTCGACGGTTCGTCTTTTTATTTAAGTGCTACACAACTCGGTTACTCATTCTCCACTTCATGTTCGGACGTATTGCGAAGGTTCGACACTTAGCCGTATTTATTTTGTGGGATTATTCTTTTACTTTTCTAAAGAGTGTTTACCTTATGACATGTTTTATTTGCTATACAATTAATGAGCTCGTAGAAATGCTTGAGCAAGACATTTAATGAAGAGTCTTTATACCCAATTCAATTAGAAGATAGAACGACGGCTGTGAATTTGACAGAAAGCCACAATTTAGTTGAAAAAAGGTTACAGATTTTAGAATATATATACTCCAACAAACAGCATATTTTTTCAAAAAATAAAAAAAATACAAGGATTAAAATAATTATCAGCATGAGTGAATTTTGTGGGAGAAAGAAAATGTTTGAGCCAGCAGACTAATTTGTTAGAATTTATGAAATCTCCTACATCAAAATAATTTCGGTTCGCGATTTTGTGTGTGTGTATTTGTGTTTTTTATCTAAAAAGATTCAACTAAATATTTTTTCCTAGTTTACTATATTTTCTTCTGTCTGCGGCCTCAATTAAAAATAAAATTTATATGATGTAAATAAGAAATTATACCCCGATTACGCGAATTCGACTTATGTGGTTTTCATTTCCCACCTATCACGTAAGTTCGGGGTACTACTGTACAATTGAACACACAATTACACTTCAGCGCATGCGTTAACGCCGGAAACATGCAAATTCGGTTTTTAACAATGAGGTACGAAATGAACACATGTTAAAATTTCGGCCTCTAGTGTTGTCCAAAGTACATGTAGTTTGTGGATACGACGAGTATTCATTAGTAATGGTTCAAAGACAACATTTAAGGAAAGGTCAAATGTGGCGAATGTTTGCTAAAATCTATGGAAGTCAAACACAAGTGGAGATCACCCACGATTTGAATATACCTCAAAGTGCCATATCAAGAATTTGGAGCCACTTTTTAAGCTGAGGATCAGTTGATAGAAATCATGGTTTAGGTCGACCTAAAACAACAACGGAACACGAAAACCATTTTCTGTCATTGTCGGCTAGATTAAACCACGAAGCGACTTTGAGAGATTTGGTCTTAGGCCTTCAGGCTGCCCCACAAACTCAAATTAACTATTCTACTACTTCATGAAAGCTTAACAAAGTTGGACTTTACACGAGTACTGTCGTCATGTTCTATGAAACCAAAAAGACTTCACCCGTTTAGATTAGAGTTAGACTGTTTACTTACAGATTAGTTGTAGTCTTAACACTGATTCCAGACGTATTTTGATCTGGTGAGAGGAAGGAACATGGCACTTGCCTTTCTTGGTTCATGAAATATCCCGTTTCCGCGACCGCTGTTCAATGGTTTAGGGAGGTATTGTGAAAATGACTGCATTAAACTGATAATCTTTCATGTAGGTTCTGTAATCTCTCTCTTGGATATGTGGACGAGATTACAGAACCTACATGAAAGATTATCACGAGATAACGGAACCTCAAAGACTGTTTAGGAGTAATGTGGTTCCAGAGGTTTTTGTTAATAGATGACAATGCTCGGACACATCGAGCATATGTGGTGCCTTTTTTTTAATGTAAACAAAAAGTATCCCTTGAAGGGAACTTCTAACTTACTCACCCGATTCAAACCGACTGAGCATGAATGGGATGCCTTAAGAAGACAAATTCATCCACGGACTTTTCAAGAGCCAAAAAGGGCATTTTTAGAAGAGCGGTGGGCAATTCCACAAGACTTGATAAACACTGGTTAAGTCTATGAAATCAAGATGTGAGGTATGCATGTCTATCCGAGGTGACCATGCACTTATTTAAATTTTTATCCAATATCCTTAAACTTCGATTTAATCTCAATGTTTTGCAAATAATCGACTACCAAAGATTAGGATTTATGTTAACTAATGCTTTTGTACAAATGTCTATTAATAATATGTTTCATTAGTTTTATTTCTGTCATTATCCTTTAATTTGATAACCATTGTAGAACAAAGTTTAAAAGTTTTCCTACTGTGTCCTGCCGAAGCCCGTAAGTGAAGCTTTTGCTCAGATATTATCTTCGTTCCTTAATCATGATTCAAAATTTCGAGTTCAATTCTAGTGGGACGTCAATAAATTACGTAAGAGACCATAAGTTTCTCCACACAATGATTATTCAATTTACTTATTTTTGGAGTAAGATTAATTTCAAATTACAGAGATTTCTTTATAGCTAATGATAAAAACCGAGCATCAGTTTTCAAGAAAAAATGCTAATCCCTATTTCCAGAGTCCCTGTTTTATATATTCCAAAAACAATTTAGATATTATAAAACAAAATAACCAAGATTATTTTTCAGTTAGAAATATAATCTTCTTATCGGTTATTCTTTTAGTATAATTTGTACACATATTAGCTAAAGTGGTCTTTTTTTCAATTCCTTTTTTATGTCACACTCTCCCTATATATATATAAATATAAATGTAAGGATAATTAAATTAGATTAAAAATTAAATTCCCTATCTAGCACTTGACTCATCTTTCTCAGCTCCCCCCTTCAAGTATCAAACTAATCACCTATTTATGTCTTCCGAACATATGGCCTAGCCAATAAACATGTCTAATTCCAGATCGTTAGATTTAATAGTCAACATATGTCAGCATTAACTTGCAAGCAACCTCTTCAAAGCAGCGATACTTACCATATGTTTTTCAAGTGTTATCCACTTGAAACCACCACCATGGCGTGCTTTTTACTCCCTGTCCTTAGCGTCAGAACAGATGTACAAACGATTGAATAAAGATCTCCTTTTTTAAACTTTAATCTGATTCTGTCTTAAAAATCCTGACAGAATTAAAGCCGGCAGGATTTACTCGCTAATATAGTTCGAAATGTTTAACTTAAATCAGTTCTCAAAGTTAAAGAATTTAAAAAAAAAACGAGCGCAAATTATGCCAGCTATCGAAATAAATGCTGCGAATAACGATTACGGGACTCCGTCAAACGATTTTTCTCTCTTTGCTGAGGACGTCAGATTGCCGGAATAAAAAAATAGTATGGAAAAAGAAAAGCGCTAGTAATCCCCGGAAGAACTTCGCTCTTAACAACGAGAAGAATGCAGTGTTTACAGCCGAACGATATTCTGTTTTTGCTGAAGAGGCCATCCAGTTTACCGTGAATGGAAGAAACATTCTAATGGAGAGAAAAAGAAAAAAAAGGGGAAAGCGTGAATCCCCTAAACTCCATGACGAAAGATGTCAATCCCTTCCGCCAGAATAATAATAATAAATAAAATATGTTCTTCTCCGAATGGTATTGTGATTTAGTTCCAGTGATACAATGATGGAAGGACCAACAGTACCAGAAAAAAAAATCTTTTTCGCCGGAAAGTCTGCACGGTAATACTGTGAAATAGTGAAGCAAAATCATCAAAAAAATAATAATAAATAAATAAAATTTTACTAGTGAAATAACGTGACAACAGCATCTGGATTACCGTTCACCAAGGGTTTCTGGCGCTGCAAAGTGGAGGTCAGTTAAATGGTATATTTCCAATTTTAGTAACATTGAAGAACTGAGTTTTGCTGAACAGAACTTTAAGAAAAAGAATAATATATGACATGAAATGGTATTTAATTTTTATAATATAGTTGTGTTATAAATGAGATATTTTCTTTATATTTTAATTGAGAAAACAAAGTATATAGGTTTAGTCATGCAAAATTTTGAGAAATTTTAATATACTTCTCATAATTTTATCTTAAGATGTCGAATGAGTTAAGAGTTATGATAGAAATTGGTGTTTTAAAGTGAAAGATATAAATTAAGTTTTTAGAAAAATGACTAACGAGAGAACTAATATTAGAGATATTGATTTTTATAAGAAACAAAAGTAAAGTCAAGTTTTATTCTTTTTTCTCCATTGAATTCAATTGTTTTGTTAATTATTTTATTCAGCAGTAATCTTATTGCATGTCATTAAATTTTTTTTATTTTGAAATTGTGTGTTTTGATATACTGGCCATATATCAGGATTCACTATTTCTCGAAAATTTCCCTTATCTAAAATTAAAATTAATTTAATAACTTGAAGCTTATTTTTGGATATTATACAGTGGATAAGGGAGAATACAATCATTATAATTTTGTATATGTCTCGAAACATTAAGAGGACAAACTTGTTTAGTTTGATATGTACACCTCTCATTGTTTCTTATCAGCATCCCTGAACATCTGTGAGTTGATCACGCAGATTTTTCAGAGAGATGTGTTCAAAATTAAGTAAGGTGGTACAGTTTATATTAGTGAATGTGTGATGTAAGAGAAAATCAAGAATTTTTGTCTATGAAACGAATTTTTAGAAGGTTACGGAAAGATTCAAAATATTGTATGCGATATTGTTAAGTTACAATGAATATTGAGAAAATTTTCATACATACTAAAAGTTATTATTGAAGTGAGTCCACTTTTCCGACTCAAAAATAATAAAAAAGTGCTCCTATGTTCTTGTATTCTTTTATTCCTATATTCTTATAATTTTTATATTTTATAACGCATGTGAAATAAAATATTGTTTATTGTGTTGAATAGTGCATATAAGTTGTGTGTTATACACCGTTTTCATATTATTAATAATTTCATTTTATTAGTGTCTATAATGTTACGAATTTAGTCTTATTCTAATTGTTTCTACTCATTTGTGTTCATTTCTACAGTTTAATTTGTCGTATCTAATGTGATTTCAACCCTGTTTACCTGTAATATCATTTCCACTGCATTGCACGGCCCCCATGCTTTAACATTGGTTTAAATGGTAAACTCGCCAAATATTGCAGCTAGCGCCAAGTTGGCGACGGATTTGGCGACTTAATTTTTGGCGCCAAATTTGGCGACCATGGCAACCCTGCTCCTAATAACCCTGTCTGGCAACCCTATCGCGGTATTGTAACCCTATTGTATTGAATGTATTACTGTATTGAGCTTTTCTCGTACGCTCCGGATTTTTCTAGACCTTTCTATTTCTAGATTATTCTGGCAAGTGCAAGAGGTTTCTGACCGAAAGGTATAAAAGGGCCCGGGCCGGCTAGTCAGTTAGTCAGATCTCAGCTTTCATGCAAGTGATACCTCTCTGCTTGAGAGAGAGACGATTGCATAGTGCGTGTGTTATTGCTTTTATTGAGTTATTATTTTTGTGCTGAGTGTTTACTATTGTTTTTGTTAGTGTATTGCATCTGTGTTATCAGTATTTTCATCGATTGTACGTGACTTTCTCGAACTGTTCTACAATTTGTGGAGGACTGTTTTGGCAAAGAATAAAATTGTTTTGGATCCCGCTCTTCGGCTTCAATCATTTCGAACCCCCGAAAACGCAACAATTGGTGTCAGAGGTGGGGTTGAATGCCAACAACAAGAGCGATGGAGGCCCAGTTCCAGACTCTTCTAGAAAAATTGACCGCCAGCATGAATGCCAATATGGGCGAAATGAAATCGGACTTGACCGCCAGCATGAATGCCAATATGACTGAAATGAAATCGGAGTTGACCGCGAACAAGGAAGAGTTGAAAAGTGATTTGAAGGGCATTGGCGACAAATTGACGACTATGGACAAGAAATTTGAAGAAATGGAAGGAAGAATCGAGTCGGTGGAAAATAAATTCGAAAACAAATTTGTGGATATAGAGAACAAATTTGAAAATAAATTCGAAGATATGGAGAGCAAACTAGAGAAATTGAAGCAGAAAGTCATGACTGGTCAAGGGGATGAATTTAAGTTTCAAGCTCCTTATTCCAAGCCTTCCATCAAGCTTTCTACATATGACGGAAAGTCCTCTTGGCAGGTGTATAAGACCCAATTCTCCATAGTGGCGGATGCAAACCAGTGGGACTCCCAGACCAAGGCCTGCCAGTTAGCTGCTTCTCTTCGAGCCGACGCTGCTGACATTTTGCAAACTTTTCCGGAAACACAGCGGCTGGATATCGACGCTCTCGTTAATGCTCTGGAGTTACGCTTCGGAGAGAAATGTGTGAAGGATTACAGCAGACTCCAGCTGAAGTCACGGCAGCAGAAAGTGTCCGAAACTCTCCAAGAACTGGCGACGGACGTCGAGAGGCTTTCTCACTTGGCGTTTTCTGACTGTCCGACTGAAGTAAGAGAAGTCCTGGCGCTGCAACACTTCATCGACGGGGTGCGTGATCCGGAAATCCAGAAAGCTCTCCGAATGGCGGATCTCAAGGACTTAAAGGGGGCCCAAGTGTTTGCTATGAAATTCGAGGCAGCCCAGCAAGCAACACGAAAGGACAGACACCCCATACGAGCCGTCAACGAATCGGACACGTCGAACTCAAGTGTGGAGCGGTTAGAGCGACAGATGAGAAGCTTCATGAATAGAGTTGAGTCTTTGATGTCCCAGAAAGCAGACGGGAAGAAGACCCTTAAATGCTGGACCTGCGGTCGAGAAGGGCATCTGCAGAGAAGCTGCCGGGCACGCCAAGGCGCTGAAACTAATAGCGCCTCCCAGAAAGGAGGTGTCGGAAAACTAATTAATGGCCATCTCGTGGGGCGGATGTTGCCAGATTTTGGAAAGCCTCACTTTCCAGTGTGTCAAATTTCGACAAAGAGTACCGGTGAGAATGGAATTTTATAATGGGACATGTTAACGAGCTTCCCTGCAACATGATCATCGATACAGGAGCCAATGTGTCTATCATTCGGAACGATCTGGCTCAGAAATTAAAAGAGAAACTTATCTGGACCCCGCCCCGCGTGGTGCTACAGACCGTGACGGGGAAAAGATTGATATTCACGGAAAATTAAAAGTCAAGATCCAGTTTGGAGACACTACCTACCAACATGCTGTGTATGTCGCAGATATTGCAGACCCTTTCATTCTTGGACTGGACTTTCTAAAGGAGCATGGTTTCACTCTAGACTTCAACAAGAACGAATTACGTTCCATACACGAAGAAGTCACTATATTCAAAATTGAACACAGGACAGAATCTATTCAACAGGTAACCGCTAACGAGAATATTACCATTCCCCAAGGACTGAAATCATAGTACCTGGATACATCGGTAACGATGTGAGTTTCAACTCTGGCCTAATTGGATCTGCGGAAAATAAAGCGAATGGATTGCTAATAGCTTCGACGCTAGTGGACCTTTCCAGAAAAACTATCCCGGTAAGAATTTGCAACGTAACTCAAAAACCTAGAGTGTTCCAGAAAGGTGAAGTGTTGGCAACCTGCAGTCCAGTAACGTGTGTCTGCAAAAGTTCGAGCTTGCTCTATCCAACTCGCCTCAACAGTTGACTCCCGACCTTCTAGAAAATGCTGAATTGTCCCCCGAACAGAAAAGCTCCGCAGAAAGACTGTTCAAGAATTTGAAGACGTGTTTTCTAGAAACAGTAGCGATATTGGCCATACTACAGTGACACAACACAGAATTGATACAGCAGACCATCCGCCGATTAAACAGCACCCAAGACGCTTGCCGTTTGCTAAACAGGAAGAGGTCGGAACACTACTACGAGAGATGCAGGAAAATGACATAATAGAACCGTCTTCGAGTCCGTGGGAATCTCCAATCGTCTTGGTTCGTAAGAAAGATGGCTTCACAAGATTTTGCGTGGACTATCGAAAACTTAACGACGTCACCAAGAAGGACAGCTACCCTCTTCCAAGGATAGATGACACCCTGGATACCCTTTCCGGTCATAAATGGTTCTCGACTTTAGATTTAAAGAGCGGATACTGGCAAGTGGAGATCCATCCCGAAGATAGAGAGAAAACAGCATTCACTTCCGTCCAAGGACTATGGCAGTTCAAAGTCATACCGTTCGGGCTCTGCAATGCGCCAGCTACTTTCGAGCGCCTGATGGAGACCGTGCTAAAGGGTCTGACTTTTGAAGCTTGCCTTATTTACCTGGATGACGTCATAATAGGAGGGCGTACGTTTGAAGAACATCTTCAAAATATCCGGAAGGTGTTATCAAAATTAAGCGACGCTAACTTGAAGCTAAACCCTTCGAAATGCAAGTTCTTCCAGAAAGAAGTCAATTATCTGGGACACATCATCTCTGCAGAAGGTGTTCGTACGGACCCCGAAAAAGTGTCCGCCGTAAAGAATTGGAAACGCCCTGAAAACCTCCGTGAGCTGCGAAGCTTCCTGGGACTATGTACTTATTACCGAAAGTTTGTGAAAGGGTTCTCTAACATCGCAAGACCCTTGCACAAGCTAACAGAAAGTAAACAAAAGTTTCAGTGGACAAAAAGAATGTGAAGATTCCTTCCTCCAGCTTAAAGAAGCTTTGACGTCTTCACCGATCTTAATATATCCACAACCGGACAAGCCATTTATCTTGGACACTGATGCCAGTAATGAGAGTGTCGGAGCAGTATTATCTCAGGAAATAGATGGCCAGGAACGAGTCGTAGCTTATTGGAGTAAGTGTTTATCGAAACCGGAAAGAAATTATTGTGTCACTCGAAAAGAGCTACTGGCTATTGTGAAAGCCATCGAGCATTTCCATCACTATCTCTATGGCCAAAAATTTCTTCTACGTACCGATCATGCCTCTTTAACCTGGCTAATGAATTTTAGAAATACTGAAGGCCAGGTAGCCAGATGGATACAACGGCTCAACGAGTATTACTTTGACATCAGACATCGTAAAGGCTCCTCGCATGGAAATGCTGATGCCCTTTCAAGAAGACCATGCCCAGAAAATTGTCGTCATTGTTCCAGAGTAGAGACCAAATATGACTATGCTATACGCCAGATAACAATTTCAACAGCGACGCCACCCGATCCCTGGAGTGACGAGAAAGTTCGAGAAGACCAGATGGCGGATCCTGATATTAAACCCCTTATAGAGTTTATGGAGTCCTCCAGCAATAAACCAAGTTGGCAGGACATCTCGGCTTATAGTCCTACAACTAAGCAGTATTGGGCCCTCTGGAATTCTCTACATCTCAGGAATGGTGTTCTATACCGAAAATTCGAATCAGAAGATGGAAAGACATTCAGGTGGCAATTAGTACTTCCTCGATCTCGTATCCCAGAGGTACTCAAAGAATTGCATGGCAGCCCAACAGGAGGTCATTTCGGCGTCATGAAAACTTTGTACCGAGTTCGAGAGCGATTCTGCTGGGGTAAAGTGAGAGCTGACGTGGAACAGTGGTGCAAGTCCTGTGATGCCTGTTCAGCTCGGAAGGGGCCAAAGATACGTAGCCGAGGGAAGCTGCATCGCTACAATGTTGGAGCACCCTTCGAACGTATCGCTTTCGATATCCTGGGACCTCTGCCAAGGACTGCGTCTGGTAATAAGTACCTACTTGTTGTCATGGACTACTTCACGAAATGGCCCGAAGTGTACCCCATTCCGGATCAGGAAGCCCCCCCACCGTAGCGGAGGCTGTAGTGCAGCACTGGATATCGAGATATGGGGTACCTCTTCAACTTCATTCCGATCAGGGAAGAAATTTCGTCTCTGCGGTATTGAAGGGGGTCTGTGAACTACTCGGAATTGACAAGACCAAGACCACACCTTTGCACCCACAGTCAGATGGCATGGTGGAGAGGTTTAATCGTACCATCCTGAATAACCTCTCACTGATGGTCTCAAGAACCAACAAGACTGGGACCAGAAAGTTCCTCTCTTTCTGCTAGCGTACCGCAGCGCCGTTCACGAGACTACCGGATATTCACCATCCCAGATGCTTTTTGGCCGAGATCTTCGTCTCCCTTGTGACCTGCTGTTTGGTCGCCCTCCGGATACACCTTCATCGCCTGAGGAGTACGTGCAGAATCTCCAGGCACGTTTTGAAGATGTACACAATTTGGCTAGAGAACGGATCAACCTGAGGACGGAGAAGATGAAGACTCGGTACGACACAAAAGCCACAGGACATCAATTCAAGGAAGGTGACAAGGTGTGGTTCTACAACCCGACTCGACGCAAAGGACTTTCTCTAAGCTACAATCGCATTGGGACGGTCCTTATACAATTTTAAAGATAATAAACGACGTCGTAATCCGGATCCGTAAGTCAACGAATTCGAAGCCTAGAGTCGTTCATTACGACAGGCTTGCTCCATATTATGGCCATAATTCTTAGTGTGTCAATTATTGTGTAATTTATTTTGACCATGGTCTTGTATAAATAAGTTAGTGTGTAAATAATTTTGTTTGTTGTTTTGTAAGTGTTTATTTTCTACTATGCATTACGTGTTTATTTTGTACTATGCATTAGGTGTTTATTTTGTACTATGTATTACATGTTTATTATTGCATATTCATTTAATTGTTTTTAATCAATTGCTTTATTATTATGTTAACGTCTGATGAAGGGTTGTACTGCCCGGGACGTGCAGTTCTTGAGAGGGGGGCAATGTTACGAATTTAGTCTTATTCTAATTGTTTCTACTCATTTGTGTTCATTTCTACAGTTTAATTTGTCGTATCTAATGTGATTTCAACCCTGTTTACCTGTAATATCATTTCCACTTTCATTGCACGGCCCCCATGCTTTAACATTGGTTTAAATGGTAAACTCGCCAAATATTGCAGCTAGCGCCAAGTTGGCGACGGATTTGGCGACTTAATTTTTGGCGCCAAATTTGGCGATATATTGCCAAATGTGGCGATATGTCGCCAAATGTGGGCGATAAGCTTGGCGACCATGGCAACCCTGCTCCTAATAACCCTGTCTGGCAACCCTATCGCGGTATTGTAACCCTATTGTATTGAATGTATTACTGTATTGAGCTTTTCTCGTACGCTCCGGATTTTTCTAGACCTTTCTATTTCTAGATTATTCTGGCAAGTGCAAGAGGTTTCTGACCGAAAGGTATAAAAGGGCCCGGGCCGGCTAGTCAGTTAGTCAGATCTCAGCTTTCATGCAAGTGATACCTCTCTGCTTGAGAGAGAGACGATTGCATAGTGCGTGTGTTATTGCTTTTATTGAGTTATTATTTTTGTGCTGAGTGTTTACTATTGTTTTTGTTAGTGTATTGCATCTGTGTTATCAGTATTTTCATCGATTGTACGTGACTTTCTCGAACTGTTCTACAATTTGTGGAGGACTGTTTTGGCAAAGAACAAAATTGTTTTGGATCCCGCTCTTCGGCTTCAATCATTTCGAACCCCCGAAAACGCAACAATATTTTTTTTATCTTTTTAAAAAATGTATTTCATATATGCAAAATATGTGTAACAATATAAGGTATTACTACGATGGCGCCAGAGAAGATTTTTATACAAAACTATTATTTTAACATTTGTATGATTTCATGTATTTTTATATTTACTATCTTATTGTTTGATATATTATTTTCCAACATAATTTTTTTATGAAATATCTACCAGCTATAATACGAATCTATTATTATGAAGGAATAGGAGGAGAAACGCGAGCGCTTATTCTAGATGTCGAATAGATTTGAACAAGCTAATCTTCAATTATATGTATGGAAATTAATTTTTATCAATTAATATGTTGGAAGTGTCCTTACTGTGTTTGTTGTTATAGTTTCGTTTATTGTATTGCTTTTTGATTTTAGTATTACTACTGCTTAAATATTTCTACTGTGTTTAATATGCCTTTCTAAATGATGTTATGTATTGTTTTGTGTTTATTGAAAATTGATTAAATTTGTAAAGAGAGAAAAAACCACGCCATGACTCCCTTTTAAAATTGGGGGGCAAATGTAAGGATAATTAAATTAGATTAAAAATTAAATTCCCTATCTAGCACTTGACTCCTCTTTCTCAGCTCCCATCTTCAAATATCAAACTAATCACCCATTTATGTCTTCCGAACATATGGCCTAGCCAATAAACATGTCTAATTCCAGATCGTTAGATTTAATAGTCAACATATGTCAGCATTAACTTGCAAGCAACCTCTTCAAAGCAGCGATACTTACCATATGTTTTTCAAGTGTTATCCACTTGAAACCACCACCATGGCGTGCTTTTTACTCCCTGCCCTTAGCGTCAGAACAGATGTACAAACGATTGAATAAAGATCTCCTTTTTTAAACTTTAATCTGATTTTGTCTTAAAAATCATGACATATATATATATATATATATATATATATATATATATATATATATATATATCTGGTACAAATTTTCAATTGTTAATAAAATGCTTTTTATTCATCCATTCTAGTTTAAATGCATTTTTAAACTTGCCGTGGATGACACTTGATGTTAATATAGTTCTTTCAAATATTAATTCATTAATTAAATTTTATTTTTTAATTTAAAATTTATTCTGCGTTATTTCTAATGAAGTTAGAATTAGCTGCAATAGATGACGCCTAAGTTTTATAAAGAGTTTTTTCTTAGCTTCAAATACATTTTTTAAGCTTGTAGTGGATGACACTTGATGTTAATACAAATTTTTCAAATATTAATTGATTAATTAAATTTAATTAACTAAAAAATTTCTTGGTTGACCTGAGTAGGAATTGTCTTTAATTTGCTTTTTATATTACTTGTTAATAAATAAGAAAGGTGTTATATATTTGAATTCCAAAAGTTATAGGTAATTTTTAAGTAAAAATTTACATCAAAGGTTTGTTTAAATTGTTTGGCCTTAATTTACCGTTAAGTCTTATGAATAGATCTATCGTTTTCTTTTGTTTCTAGAAAAATCTCTTTACGTTATAAGCCTTGAATAATAATGAATCTTTCTTAGCTTCATTGCATCCTTTTTATGACTCATAAAATGGATATATGACTTTACAATATTCTAAAAGAAAAACTTGAAAAGGCTTTAGTTGAATAAGTATTCAAAGAATTAAAACATGAAATAAAAATCCTGCAATTTTCATGTCTTTGTTTTATTATTAATCAATATGTCATTAATTGAAGTTAAGGTTATTAAATGTAGGTCATATACTTTATTCTCCCACTTATATGAACCATATTTAGCTTACTGCTCACATTCAAAAGTAGAACATCCAGGAAAGTGTAACAAATGTTTCTGTTGGAACAAAAAAAGGTATTGGCACATTGTGAAACGAAATGTCTTTTCAATTTCATTGACATCTCTCGAAAAATAGGCATGATTACTTTTCGTTCTTGGAAACTTTTTTTTAAAAATACAAATGCTTCCTCATTCCAAACTTTAATACAGTAACAAGCTTGTAAAGCACCTATTAAATTAACTACTAATTACCAGCTAATTATCATCAACACCTATAACTATTAAATTATTTAAACTAATTATTTACGTTTTTATTATTTAAGGTATCCGACTACGTTCGGAACCGTTATTTTAAAAAAGCGCATAAATGGATAATTTTCATGATATTTAGTGTCACTCGAATTAGGATATACGCATAAAATTGTTTTAAGGTCATTTTGACAAAACAAAATATATTTAAATATAATATTTTGGCAAAAGATCATCTTAGAATAATCTTTTTTCAAAATGTTCTCCTTTTGTGAAAAATGGTTCTATTATAATAATATTTTGCCTGTGTATAGTTCAGACCTCTCTACAGAGGCTCAACTAGAATTTTTAAAAAATTCACATTATTTTCAGAGTTACGACCAATTGAAAAAATTATTCGCGTTTTTTCCTTAAAATTGCTCCCCTCTGTTGTCATAAAATATGAATAAACCCTATTCTACGTTATATATTTCAAAAATTCTAGTTGAGTCTCTGAACAGAGGTCTGAGCTAAATAGAAGCAAAATATTATTCTAATAGAAGTATTTTTCACAAAAGTAGAACATTTGGAAGAAAGATTATTCTTAGTTAATTTTTTGCCAAAATATTGTATTTAAATAATTTTTTTTGTCAAAATGTCCTTAAAACTATTTTATGCATATATTCTAATCTAAGGGACACTAAATATCATGAAAAGTAACTATTTATGCGCTTTTGAAAATCACGGTTTCGAACGTAGTCGGATACCTTAAAGGATATTGCAAAAAAAAAAAAAGTATACATTCAGCAAAATTAAGTAAATTAGAATAAATTTTATATGAATGTACTTAATAAAAATCAATGAAACAAGAACATTCACAAGAACTGAATAAAATAGATTACAAATTTTCAAGGTTTTTTAAAAAACAAAACATGTATTCAGTTTTTGGAAAATAATTTGGTATTTTTCTTTGCATTGTCTTTTATAGCTTCAAAATGTTAACAAATTGTTCGAAATCGTTCATTTTGTTGTTCAATTCACCCTTGAAATGTGCGTCTAAGTAACTGCGCATACTTTTCATGATGTTCCTCATTTGGATTACATGGGAACAAGAGATGCATTATTCATTTCATTTTCGTCATCGATATCTGCATCAATGATATTTTTTGAGCTTTGAACAAAATATCTTTGTGCCATAATTGGGGCAGTACGCACATTATTATCATCTACTGCAACGAATTCTTACAATGATACAGTAGGGTTGTCCAATAATACATAAACTTTCTCAAACATTTCATTAAGTGTCGGTTCAGTTTCAATATTCCTCCAGAAAGAAAATCTTATCTTGTTAAGTGATTTTCGTTTCGTGTTAAGAGAAAAAAATGCATGAAAATACATAGTAGTTTGTCGGGACCGTTGTTTTATTTCATGTTAACCGATATAACGTATTTTGCTGTATAGTAAAAGCATTATGTTTCAATTTTTAATACAAATTATAAGAATTATTTAGCACGAAACCTCAAAAATTTGTTTTTCAATCTTCAGGATAGACGAAATAAAAAGTTAGATATTTTTCCTATCTTAATTTTTTTTCCGAGACCTCCTAAAATCATAACTATGTCATTACTGTTTGCTTTTTTATTCAAACGAGGTTTATACAAATAGTTACAGAGATGAATCTATGAATCGTGTCTTTGTAAGACGATGTGATAAAAATGGGTCAGTCCATCTTCCATTCGTTCAGTACATTGCAATTCGGGTTTTCCCTTTTTTCGAAAAAAATGAAGAAGAAATAGCAGATTGTAATAGATTTTGGCAGAACAACCTAAGCTTTCTCCAAATATCTTGAATCTTAATAAAAACAAACATTTTGATGCCGTTAAACTTAATTTTAATATTTGTTCCAGTAAATCACACACATTAACGAGTAAATTTTCAAATAATACATGAATAGCATGATAATGAACGCTTGACCCTCCATTTCTTATTAATGAAAAAAAGGAAGAATTTTTAACCATTTTCCATCAGCAGAGGGTACCCCTAAAACATTTTTAATCTGAGAAGAACGATGTGTCTTGGTAACTCAGATAAAATACGGAATTATTGTGCAATTTCTTACGCAAACTTCTTATATTGTTCGTCAAGAGCAAAATAAAATTTCCTCTAAAATAGGCCTTTAAATTCTTTAAATCAGCTTTAAAGGAGATGAGTTTTATCTCAAAAATATTCTATATAGTGTTTGTTAATTAATATTTTCTCCAAGAGGCTACTTTAAAAGAATCATGAAATGGAAATTACAGTTAAAATATTGCAAATCAGTTATTAGTTTGCAAATAAACATAAACAATATTGTTGTATCATTAGAAAAATCAAATTTATGTTAGAATTTCTATAAATATTCATTTTAAATCAGCATCGTATTTATATATTTGAAATTAGTGCATAAATATGTTTAGATTCTATTGTTGAAGCTGGTACGAATAAGTTTTACAGATAAAAGTATAAAACATATTACCAAATTTACTAAACCCAAAATATAGTCTGAAGCTTTTTTTTAACTAGCGAGTTCTATTATGTACAAGCCAAACGATGTATTTTAAAAAGAAATGAGTACTCATATACACCACAAGCAAATATGTGAACAAAGGATAAATAAAAACTAAAACACGAGGCTTAATAAATTGCGCTATATCAACGTTCTCTTATGAATGACACATTTTAATGAATTTCTTTTAATCTTAAAAGACAATTTAGTATAACTTAGCATGTTCCACATTTTTAGTATTCCTTCTTTTATGAATAAAGCTATTTTTATATCTTTTTCTTTATATTTTACATTTATCTTTTAATTTTTATATTTGTTACGTTGGATATTTCATTGTTCTAAAATGATTATATATTGTTTTTCAAAAAAAATAGTTTCTTTTGTATATGTTCATTTTTAAATTTGCGAGATATTTAAATGTAATATATCATTCAAATAAAATTGACCAGTCATGTAGCATTTAAGAAAAATAATTTTTGAACATGGGAAACAAAACATATGGCTAACAATTTTGAACTCTGTGTCAATCATAAATTATATTACAAAGTTTAGAATGAAAACTTAGAAGAGAATTCATTTTAGAATGTTTAGACCTTTAAAATGAGATTAATTTCATTTCTTTAGGTAATATAAAGAAAGCACAGGTAATAATTCTAGAAAATATTTTTTCTCAAAAAAAGAAACAGTTAATGATTGCATAAACTATGAGAACATTATAGATTTTGAAAGTATCAATGAAGAAAATCTAACATTATAAAAATTTAATTTGGAATAATTTATCGACAAACGATTCAATAATCCAAAATCTACTAAGAGTATTTTAAAAAATAATTTGCTCCTTAGGATGAATAATATAATTCACAAAAATTATATACAGTGGGTCACAAAAATGTTCGTACAATTGCAATTTCTTATATAATTTAATGTTTTCAACTAATAAAAACTAATGTATTGGAATTGTAATTTTTTTGTGATGCCTGCAACTTGTTCTTAATGGAATGACATAATTAATTTTTAAGAGAATAGTATAACTATTTTTTAAAAAATTAATAATCAAAAAGCTACTAAAAATTACGCTCATGATTCATAATATCAACAAAAATTAGCAAATTACCTCATTCTGTGGCTGATTTACACCCTCACACAAGAACACTTCCACCTCCATGTTTTATTGATCCAACTAGATACTTGGGATTAAGTTTCAGAAAATTCAAAATTCATAGCAAATTGATTGGTACGTCAGATAATTCAACCTTTTTGGTTCCGATGGGTGTATAATAGCTTGTAAATGAAAAAATAAGGAGTTTAATCCCAGTAATTTATGTGGAACAAGAACTCCTCCACGCCCATGCTTCAGCATTGAAGTGAAGGTGTTCTGGCGTGGGGGTGTAAATTGGCCTCAGAATTAAATAATATGGTGTTTTTGATGGTATTGTAAATCATGAGCTCTATTTAAATATTTTTAAAAGAAATTTTAAATTATCCACCCGAAATTTAGCTATTGGAGATGACTTAATTTTTCAACAGGGTAATAATGCGGAGCGCACTGCTCTTAATGTACTCCACTGATTGCCTCTCTAACTGTCCCCAAATTATGAAAATACCTCCTCAATCACTTTATTTAGCCAGTAGAACACATTTGGGGAGAATTTGACATTAAAAAAAAAGAAAACATGACAAATAAACACCAAATGTGAAGTGAAAACAATAAACTCAGAAGAAAAGAGGAAAATCAATGCAAAAATTACGAAAAAAAAAAAGAAAAAACTGATTAAATCTATTCCAAGATGCTTAAAAGTTGTTGTGGACACTAAAAGATATCCTACTAAGTACTAAATTAAGAAAGAAAAACAATATTTAAAGCTAAGTTGAAATTTTTGTTAAGTGTACGAAGACTTTTGTGGCGTAATTTTTAGTAGCTTTTTGATTATTAATTGTTTAAAAAATAGTTATACTATTTTTAAAAAATTAATTATGTCATTCTATTAAGAATAAGTTAAAATATCATAAAAAAATTACAATTCCAATATATTAATTTCTATTAGTCGAAAACATTAAATTTTATAAGAAATTGCAAGTGTTTGAACACTTTGTGGCCCACTGTATATACACTGGTGTGCAAAAATTAAGGACGAAGTCAAAAAATTAGCATATCAGCTGAACGAAGAGGCAGAGCGGATAGAAAGACCAATCAGGTGATTAAGTAAGGTGATGTACGGTAGCACATGCGCAGATATGCAGGTAGACGTAATGGGGGAGTGTCTGAGTAGTATAAAGCATGTTGTCGGTGTAAGATCAGTATTTCTGGCAAAGAGATTGCTTGATTGATTTGATTTTAATATTAACGTCGCACTGTTCAGCTACACGAGGGCTTTTGGCGACGGACCACGTAATTTTGAACCATGGTCAAGTGACGTGGACGACACCTGAGCTGGCACCCCCCTCTCCTAACTTCCCCACCACACCAACGGGAGGACGTTTCAGCTCTCGACAGATTTAACGTGCATCGCTGCCCTACACGGCGGGTCTTTAGTGGTACTGGGATCGAACTCGTGACCAGGCAAGCCACGATCCGATACCTATACCACTCGGCTACCGCGGCCACGGCAAAGAGATTGCACGCCGTATAGCAGTTAAAATCACACCGAGTTGCTGCCTCAGCGAGAAATGGCGAATAATCAATCTGTTAGACGACATCTGGATGCTTTTACCCGAGGTCGAATCATTGGGAAGTTGGAGGAAGGCCGCAGTGTGACAAATGTGGCTGCAGAGTTCGGAATTGCTCACAGCATCGTTTCACGACTTTGGAGACAATTTTAAACTACAGGAACAGCTATCCGGGGGTTCAGTAGTGGTCGTCCACGAGGAACCACACCTGCAGATGACCGGTCAGGCCATCTCAGGCCGGTTGTCTTACAGGCCAGAAGAAACAGGCGGCAGACAGCGGGAGAAATCACTAGACACACGACACAGGCGACTGGACGACCGATATCGCGTTTTACCGTGGCCAGAAGACTGCACGGTGGTGGTCTGTTTGCACGACGCCCTGTACGGTGTGTACCTTTAACGCCTGCCCATCGGAGAAGGCATTCTCTGTGGTGCCGGGAACACCGGAATTGGAGAGACAATGAATGGGGGCGAGTACTCTTTACAGATTAGAGAAGATTCAGTTTGAGTAGCGATTCTAATCGCATACTCATCTGGAGAGAGCGGGGAAGCCGCAATCATCCCTCGAACATCATTGAAAGGGACAGGTATGGAGGTCGCGGTGTTCTCGTTTGGGGAGGCATCATGCTTGGTAGTCGTACAGACCTTCACATCTTCGACGCAGGTTCAGTCAACGGGACCCGTTATTGTAACGAGATTCTTCTTCCATATGTGCGTCTTTTTAGAGGCGCTATGGGTCTGCAGTTCCTTTTCATGGACGACAATGCACCATGTCATCGCACAGTAGCTGCCGAACAGCTCTTAGAGAGTGAGGATATTGAACGTATGGATTGGCCGGCACGATCTCCGGATCTCAATCCCATCGAGCATGTATGGGATTTTCTAGGCAGACGCTTGGCAGCTCGTACCTTACCACCAGTAACGATTCGGGAGCTTCGATTGGCGCTGCAAGACGAATGGGCAACATGCCTCAACAACCCATTGACACCCTCATTCTCAGCATGGGCAGACGCTGTGAAACCTGCCTAGCAGTCAGGGGAGATCATATCCCCTACTAAAGACCGGATGTTTCTTGCTGGACACCCATCACAGGGACGTTTCGGCCTTCAGTCGCATTGCGCTCCATGCTACTTTTTCAATCAAGCTTCTTTTTATCCCTCTGATTTCTCTTTTAGTAAATGTTGCTTACATTACACATGTCCTTACGTATTGGGGATCTTACGGTATTAAATGTGTTGATTTGGAAAGCTTTTGTACAAAGTTATATTGAAAAAACCGTCTCGTCCTCAATTTTTGCACACCAGTGTATATCCACACATTAGTAAATTTCCTAGTAAAGTTTTTAAATTTGTTGCTAATTTTTTTAAATGATTTTTAACGATACAAAAAATAATTAAAATGTTAAATTTCTTTATCAGTAGCAAAAAAAAAAAAGATTAAGGAAAATGAAAAATACTACGTCAGAAATAAGACTCTTAATCGAAAGTCCACGAAAAAGCAATTAACGTTTTAAAACAAAGTCTGATTTATGGAAAAAGACAAATGTTTGCTGCCAAAGATTTTTATCCTCGTATTGTGAAGAAAAACATTTAATTATATTTTTTCCTCTTAGAAAAAATTCATGAAAAAGAATTTAAAAAACATGTATTATAAAGCTTTGTGGTCTCATGTTTTACTTGAATATCAATTAAATGTTTATTTGAAAACTAATTAGAGCATTTGATAAATACCTTAATTAGTATTATTTTTTCTTGTTGATGGTTTTAAAGGGAAAAAGTAATAATTCTTGTTCTCTAACATCTATTGCTAAAAAAAATTCTTTGCGGTCATTTAATTAAGTTATGTCTGGTTTTTTAAATGGTTAACCCATTAAATTTATCAATGACGGTCAATTACGATGCGTGATTGAATATGTGTTTAACTACACACAATGGACTTACTTTCCTTTCTTCAATTAAGGTAGTTAGTTTCCATTCTTCCTTTGAAAATTCAAAACAAATGTAACACACTTTCACATACAGTTCAGTATATTATATTATAAGAAGCAATAAATTATCTTCCAATATATTTGCTTAGTATAAAAGGTTCTTTTACAAATATCTTAATAATAACTTTAAAAAATTTCTCCGCATAATTAGGAATTATTTTATTAAGAGTTATGAAAGAGGTCATAACTTTCTGAAGGAAAATGAATTATAAATTTCTCTTAATAAAATATGTCAAATTGTGCGTGTTAAAATCTCATGTGTGTGTAAAATCATTTCATATATATGCATAACATCCATTAGTAGTTAAATGCTAGAAATATTTTAGAATTTTTTATAATGCATCTCTATTATGAAAACCAATCAATATGTATGATAAAAGCAACTCACCAACACATCATGAGATCTCTGGAACATTAAGAACCTTCAGATTTTAAATTTGGCAGTTATGTTGCTTTTGTTGAGTTTTAGATTCTGCTGTTTTATAGGAGCCGTCAGCCTACACCAGAAGGAAAAAAATATCATATTTATTTCTAGATATTTGTTTTCTAAAACTCCCTAGCTTAAGAAAGGTTTCATGTATGTACGTGCAAAGTCTCCAAAAGCCGTGATATGAGAAACAGTTCCCGCTCATATTCAGAAAACGAATTACTGTATTTAATGACGTCTTTTGATTCGACAACGTTTAAGAGTGGATTTTTCGGAAATTGATTCTCAAGAAATGGCTCTAGGATTATATTATAAACAAAAACTCACACACTTTTGAACTATATGACCTACAAACTTTAAGTAGACACAGTACGACTCGACAAAAATTAATCAAAAAATTAAATGTAATTTTTTTAGTCAAAATTATCCTTTATATACTTATCTATAATCTTAAAATATTTGAAAGCTCTCAGTTTAAAGAACGCAGAGTTATGATAACTTAAACGTTCGTTTTTATTCACAGCCCAATAGCAAATCGAAACTTTAAACTGGTTTATCTCAGAAAGATAAAATAACTAATTTTTGTCTTTAAGTAAAATGCTAAGGCTTTTTTTCTATTATGCCAAAAATGCTATATTATATTTTTCCTAAATTATTACTTATAATACATATAACAAAAGTTTGTTTGCATTTTTGTGATCAAAGAAATACTTATTTTTTAAAAACATAATTGAATTTAGATTTTACACATTTTTTAAGGAATTTTCAATAAGCATTCATAAAAAAAATGTATTGTTCGAATACCAATCATGTTACCCCAAAATCCATACCAACTCTTGTCCCATTTTGAGGAAGGAGTAGCATTTTAAATTCACTTCGCAAATTTTAAGTTTTTTTCCTTAAAAAATAAAACAGTTCCCTTTTTATGAAACTTTGAACACAAAATCTGTTTTACTTGATACACATAGGAGGCAAACAAAAAAAGTTTGAAAATCTTTAAATTAAAAAGTTTTGCGTAAATCATACCATGTCCCCTTAAATCTGGAAAGCATGTGTTTTTTTCCCCTGTTGAATCAAGATTTATGGAAATAAACTCCTAAAGAGGTTGGAATCACGCAGCCGTAAAGTATAAATATATTTCCGTTCCTTTCAAATCAAGAGCTATTACAATGGGTTTTTTAAATATTAGATATTAATAATTTTAAAGTAGTATATAGTCACATAACTAAACACAGTGGCGCAACAGTCCATGACAGCCAAGGACAACTATACCTATTTCAGTTTATGTGACCTTAGGCGTTGGGATAAATACATATGCAGATGTTCCGGTCAAGTGGTCAGTCTTCCGTGAAACCCCTAGTGTTCAGTTCCAAAGCAAGCATGGCACTTATTTATCAACCCACTGAAGGGGTGAAAGGTTGAGTTGACCTAGCCCATCCCAGTATTTGAACCCCGGACATGTGGCGTGGAAGCGAGATACACTACCACTCAACCACTGGGCTTCAGTATGTAGTCATACAACATATGAAACATTCTGTGAAACGATTAAGTAATGATTATTATGTCATTTATTCAAGTGATTATGCTTACTAATTTTGTGTTGTTGATTCTTGCACCTTTAAGTTCCATAGTGTATTAAATAAGATTCTGAACTATCATTTGAAATTAAGGTCCATGCGAAAATACCGACTAATTATGGTGCATTTGCTTCTTAATGTTATGGTCCCTTTCTTTCAAAAACTGATTCATGAATTCCTTCAAAGGACTTGATGACATGAAATAAAAGAGAATAAATCAATTTTTTTTTCAACAGCGCTAACGCGTGATGAAAATTTTAAAATGATGATTATTATTACCTCAGTGAATCCCTTTTTTAAGTTAACGACAAAATTAACGGTTTTATGATACCCTTCCTTTTTCTTAGCACTTTATTCATTTCGTAATTCTCCATAAATTTTATTGCAGCCATTAGATTTCAAGAAAATGAATAATAGTCACGAAAATGCAATATAAACAGGTCCAGCTTTCACGAAAATAACGCCTTTCCTGAGTCGATTTAATAAAGTAGCATTACTAAACTTCTTAAAAAAAATCCACCAAGGACTTTCAGATTGTACATTCATGATATTTTTTCTGTGTTTTAACTCACTTAATTTCTTCGCTTCGTTGTAAAAAAAAGGCATGTTTTCTTAAGACTCTTGTTTTAAGTTCTAAGAAATATTTAATTTTTGCTTAGGAAATAAAAACAATATTAGCACGGAAGGGGGGTGCATCTAGAAACGAAAAAGAGGAAAAAAAATTACAAATGAAACAGGCTGATCGCGATTGTAGTAATGAGATAGATTACAACTTACAGTGACATTGAGAGTAAATTTCTCGTAAATGGGGATTCTACGAAAATTACCTGGTAACGCTGCAATTTTCTGCTAAAATTTTAAAGGCATTTGTTCGTCTGTTTACGTAGTTTATTTATAAACTAATCTAAATCCATTTGATTGTTTAACACTTCAAAGTCTCAAAAATTTTGATCCCCGGTATTTATCTTATTTAAAGCGTTGCACTCGGATACAATGTAAAAGGTAATGGCGATTGAACTCTCAATTTTATACCGCGATTAAGTGACGAGGGCGATGTATGAACTGGTACCCAACTCTGTAAATTTCCATACAATGCCAGAAAGAGGAATGTGAGCTCCAACGATTTAAAGTGACAATGAAAGTCATATTAACGTCGTCATGTAAAGCAATACGAGGGCTTTGGAAATGGATGACGTAATCTGAACCTCACTCAAGTGAGGAGGATGACACCTGAACTGGCACCCCTTCTCCTATCTACCACACCACACCAACGGAAGTACATTGAGCCCGGACAGATTTAACATTCATCAGCCTCTCTGCATGGTGGGTCTTCACTAGTCCCAGAACTCTGGCCAACGACACTTCTGCTGTGAATTCGTGACCTTAACTACTAGGCTATCACGACCACCCTAATCTAGACTGCTTTAGCCATCTAATTGGCCCCAAGACTTGAATCCACGATTCAATAGAAGACCGAATCCGACCACTCGGCAACTGTGACCGCTTGATACATTCCAAATGACCAATCAAAAAGTCAGCGAAAAATGAAAAGTAAAATTATAGCTTGCTTTTTATTATTAGATTTTATTCGAAAGACGCGTTTGAAAATTAGGTTTGTTTAAGTAAAATATTGTAAAAAATATCTAAAAAGCTGTAGAGAAAATTTTTTAAAAAAACTATTTAAAAAAAATATCCAATCAATTTAATTCAAGACTCTGAAAATATTTATGTATCATTAATTTAACTTGGGAGAACAGGCTGCGTGGGATTTTCACTTCCCTGCCGTGAAATATTTTGTTTCTGTTCAAAACAAAAAAAAAATGATTGGAGTTTCCGCTTTTTTCTAGCTCGAGGGTCAGTAAACCACGGGATTGAAGGTTGCGGATCTTGTCATCTGCCTCTAGGAATAATAAAAAAAAAATTCGCCTACTAGAAAAAATTATTTAACTTTCTCTTTTTCTTTGAAAATTATCTATTTAAAATTTTACCTTGTTTACATATATATTTAAGCTTTTGACCGGTTTAAGACTATTGAATTGTTTTATATTAACAAAGTGTATTGAAAATTAGTGAAAATATTGTAATTATTTCTAAAGCAGCAAAGGTCCAATTAACAGTTATATATATATATATATATATATATATATATATATATATATATATATATATATGTTGTAAATGATTCTTACTCGATTTATCGTTATATAGATGATTTAATAATTTTTGGTAAAAATAGTGAATACAAACCAAATATTACGTTCTACCCTGATTATCTCAAGCTCCTTAAAACTAACTTCAACTCTAATATGGTAGAATTCTTGGATTTAGACTTGCATCTTATTAACAATAATGTAGTGAGTAACATTTTTGACAAAAGAGATTCTTTTAAGTTCCATATAATTAAAATTCCTGTTTGGAATAGTAATTTACATATATCAATTTACAGAAATATCATTTTGAATTTTTTATTTAGAAATGATAACTTATCTACCCACAAAATAGATAAATACAATAATATAAAAAAAAATTTTCAATGTTGTTTAGATCATGAATACCCTTTTAATTTCTTAAGAACTTATATTCATCACAAATACATTAACCGTCTCTTGCTACTTCTAATTCCAAAACCACCACACAACAATAGGATTTCAAAGTCAGCATGTTAGTGGTCTTGCTGCGAAGATTATATCATAACACTCATATCACAGTTTACATTTTTTCCACACACATCTCGAACATCTTACACATTGTTGACAACCAACCAAATTAGAGCCTAGCAAATTTACATTTTTGACAATCAACCAATTCAAATTCTACCATATTTGATTGTCATCTCTTTTGATATCTGTCTTTGCTGGCTGGTTTAAAAGTTAGCTCAAAAGATGTGTTTATGTATATTCGAATTTTTTAACTTGGTGAATAATTGATTTTCATTGATGTCAAGACGCTTGATTCTCTTGGAAAAAGCTCTGTGAGTAAAGAAATTTTGTTAAATTATTTTTTGAAAAATACTTTTCTTATGTAATTGTTTTAGGATTTTTCTACTTTTCTTACGTAACTGTTTTACGATTTTTCTGCATTAAGAGTTTGAGAGAGTTTGTTACATAATAGTAGTGAGTGGTTTTATCATACTCTCTGAGTTTTTAACATACTCTGAATTTTTGTTTATTTTATTTTATTTGGGTCTTCCTACCGAGTTGCAAAGGGGGAAGGTTGGCGCCTTCAAGCTAGTTTAACCCCACTTATTTGGTTCTAAGTCCGAAATTGCTTTCTGACTCGCTAGGTTCTTCTTTTTTGTAGTTTCTTTTTTTATTTTTCTATAATTTTGATCTTCATGTTTAGCTTTAGATTTTTATTGTTATTTCTTGTTATGTTCATTATCTATTATTTCTTGTTTTTGATATATAATACAAATTTCTTTCATATAAAGGGTGTTTTTTTAGAGGTATAGAAATTTAAATTGCAATCAAACAACGATGCATTATTCGATTGACATGAATTTTTTTTATTCGAAAGATAATCTTGTGGCATTACATTTTAAATATGATTTCTGGCATAGGACTGCCACGGCTGGCTCGGGTGTAGTCCAATCTGGATGTCCAATTTTCGATGACTTTTTCCAACATTTGTG
Organism: Trichonephila clavipes; assembly: GCA_019973935.1. Lineage (NCBI taxonomy): Eukaryota > Metazoa > Arthropoda > Arachnida > Araneae > Nephilidae > Trichonephila > Trichonephila clavipes. The sequence continues at coordinate 402,179 of BMAU01016507.1, forward strand.
GACGTATATCGGCAATAACACGTCGAATGTTGTCTTCCAAATGGTCAAGAGTTTGTGGCTTATCCGCATAGACCAATGACTTTACATAGCCCCACAGAAAATAGTCTAGCGGTGTTAAATCACAAGATCTTGGAGGCCAATTCACAGGTCCAAAACGTGAAATTAGGCGGTCATCAAACGTGTCTTTCAATAAATCGATTGTGGCACGAGCTGTGTGACATGTTGCGCCGTCTGGTTGGAACCACAGCTCCTGAACATCATGATTGTTCAATTCAGGAATGAAAAAGTTAGTAATCATGGCTCTATACCGATCACCATTGACTGTAACGTTGTGGCCTTCATCGTTTTTGAAGAAGGATTCCACCAGCCCATAAAGCGCACCAAACAGTCAGTTTTTCTGGATGTAATGGTGTTTCGACATACACTTGTGGATTAGCTTCACTCCAAATGCGGCAGTTTTGTTTGTTGACGTAGCCATTCAACCAGAAGTGCGCTTCATCGCTAAACAAAATTCGCTTATGAAAATCGGGAACAACGGCAATCTCGTTTTGGGCCCATCCGACGAATCTTCGCCTTGCTTGATCATATTTAAAATGTAATGCCACAAGATTATCTTTCGAATAAAAAAAAATTCATGTCAATCGAATAATACATTGTTGTTTGATTGCAATTTAAAGTTCTATACCTCTACCCTTTTATATATATATATATATATTGCATATTAAATCATTTAATGATTACGAAGGTAAGACTGATTTGAGATTTGTTCGTTTTTTTATTAGTGTCGCACTCTAAGGCACCTCAAGAACGATTGGGGGGACCGATCTCATTATTTTATGATGTTACTACTACAATCATGCCCCAAATTTTTCTTCATGTCTATATTCTTCATTCAAAAATGTTATCATTTAAACTGAATAATGTCTTAAAAATTGAATAATATAATGTACTTTATGGTGATTCTGTAAACAATTCCTTTGTTAACTGTATTAAATTTTAATGCTTCAATAAGCAGATATGATTTAGTTTACCAACACGAAACTCTCTTATAACTCTTTTCATTTATTTCCATTTATTCATTTGTTTTTATTTTGTTAAATGATACCTATAGAAAAACTACATTAGTCAGCCCTTTAACCACAAAACCCCAACCTCATTAAAATGTATAAACCTCAACTTGTTAGACCAGAACCATCATGATTTCCTACATCTCCCATATTATAGAGAGGAATATAAACCTTATTTGCATTTTAACAAATCGCCAGTTTCCATTTCTCTTTCTTTTTTTCTTCCCCTTCTAAATTACGAAATTCATTTGTTTTTGTCCCGTCAACCTTATCCAAACGATAAAACACGAAATCTATCTTCATGAATGTGACACCCTGAAATTCCATAGTAAGAATTGAATTTCGTTCTTCTCATCATCATTGTACGTCTAGTTATGGGGCGTATCTCTATAGCCGTAACAAGAACATTTTGTCACCAGAAGTGCTTAACAGTGGGAAAACACGAAACCACCAAATATTCTCAAAGGACACATTTGAACATTATGAAATCTCTCGTCTTTGTCCTCCTTTTATTATTCGTTCAACAGGAAGTTTACCTTTTTTTTTTTTTGCTGTTATTATTCCTTCCTTTTCACTTTCTTCTTGTTCGTCGCCTGTTTCACTTTTTGAAGACAGTAATATATTTGCTCGTTCTTCGACTACAGCTTGGTGGGTTATTCCACGTTTGACTTTGTGAGATCAAACATGAGACCTACAAAGAGGCCATGCAAGGGTTGGTGCTCTTTTGTTATTTGTTTTTGTTTTTTTTTTGTCATTCCATCTGCAGGTGTTCACTTTTACCCTTGGAGAACGTTTCTTAACGCTTTTTTAAAATTTCATACACTAATACCCCTCAGGGGGCTTGTCAAAAAAAAAGACATGAAAAGCGGTTGACATGTTGGTGCAACTTCGAGGCTGTGGCCAGACTAAAAATATGGTGCAATCTATTAATTGTGTCTCCATAAGTTCGTAATTTGAGGATTGGAGCTTCTAACCCATTTTTTATTTTTATTTTAGTTAGCACTGATAGGAGAAGACAGATTGATGGCTAAAATATTGATGAGAAATTTCTCAATGAGGTGTTTCTGCCTTAGGGGTGCAATATATGAGAAGCAGTTTAAAATTTTCCCCTTCGGGTGGGCAATAAAAGAAAATTATAGTTCAAAGAGTACAAAGTAGCTGAGAAAAGGGCGCGTCCCGTGATTAAAACCTTGAAAATGAAAGTTATAGAGCCCTAATAAAATAATAATTTTGATGACATTGAAAAGAAAAATTAATCACATAACTATTGCGAAAGAAAATTCAACATCGCCCTGAGACAAAACTGTTCTATTCATTGCCAAAGAGCCAATAAATTTTTAACCAAGCCATTTTGCCCTCTTAGTAACATTATGTTTTAATTGCAGTATTGGTCATAAAGTAATGTATAGTCATTTCTCTCAATAATAGTTTAGCTTATTATATCTCTCTCATTAAAATCTTTTTAAGTGCATACTTTCCTTCTACATTTTCATAACTTTCTTTTTTTAAGGTGACTATTACTTTCAAAACTGTGATTTTAAAAAAGCGTATAAATGGGAATTTAATGTCAGAATATGTGCAAATAAAATTGTTTTATGAATATTGTTTAAATAAAAATTATTAAAATGCAATTTTTTGACAAAAAATGAATAAAATATTCCCCTTTTATGAAAAATGCTTCTACAATAATAATATTTTGTTTATATGTAACAAGGATTACTATACCGGGGTTGATCTAAGTTTTTTTGGAAAATTCGCATTATTTTCAGATTTACGATTATTGGAAATAATAACGGATGTTTTTTGTTAAAATTTATCTACCCTGATATATATATATATATATATATATATATATATATATATATATATATATATATAATAAAATATGAATAAATCTACTTTTAAGTGATATATAATTCAAAATTTTTAGCCCAACCCTGGGGGGGGGGTATAGTAGTCCTAGTAAAATACATCTTTAAGAAGCCCCATTTTTTAAAGAAAGGAGAATGTTCAGAAAGTATGTTAATTTTTCTGCATTTTTTGCCCCAAAATTGCATTTCAATAACTTTCTCTTGTTAGAAAATTCTTAAAACAATTTTATATGTATATCTCAATTCCATTGACTCTAAATACTGAAAAGTTATTCATTTGTATGCTTTTTCAAAATAACGGATTTGAAAGTAGTCGGTCACTTTTTAAAAGGAAATTATTGATGTGTGTTATTTATTTCAAAATTATTTATTTATTTTAAAATTTACGATGGGAATTTCCTTTTCCATGAAATTTTTTTCTCTGTAATGATAGTTAAATATAATAATGCTGTTTTCAATCAAACAGTTGCTTACACATTTTACAAAATGTGTGCAATATGTACATAAATGATGAAATGTGTGAGATATGCATATATATCAATATTTATATAATCTCATAGTGTTTCCATTAGTATTTAATTGTTTTAATACATACTTACTTAATTTTAAGGGAGGCTGATGTTCATTTATTATTCTTCCGTTTTTTATAGTGCTTGTACAAATAATATAATTATCGTATACGATATGAAAATGACATACTTGTGTTAAATTGTATTAGAAACTGAATATAAAATATTTTAAATTTTAAACAATTAAAAATTAAAGTAAAAACAAATTTTAACTATTTAAAAATAAAATTTACTATTATCTGCGTGTTATTTTACAATTTTATTACACTTGTATTTAACTATTTAAAAATAAAATTTACTATTATCTGCGTGTTATTTTACAATTTTATTACACTTGTATTTTGTTCTAAATTTTCAGATATAAATCAAAGAAATGAGTAAATAATAAAAGGGTAGGTTTTATAATTTTTTCATCCAGTTACCTTATTTTATGAAACAGATTGCATTTGTTTGTACTTTAATACCATAATTTTTTACCTAGAAACTTAAAAATTTATAAGTCGAAAAGTCATAAACGGTTAATTTTTTTCCTCCGATATGATGAAATCATGATATAGTTAAGATACGGAATATCTGACCGGAAGAATAAATGAAGAGTATTTAACAAAAGAAAAGCTATTAAAAAAGCTAAAAAACACAATACTACTTCAAATATGCATGCAGTTATCTGATCTAACTTTTAGAATAATTTATATATCTAATTATTTTCAACTGTTTGCATTGGAAGTTGAGCGTGGGAAATAGAACGGATGCTAGAACAGGTTAAACAGTAGCATTTTTCTTCCTTAACTTTTAGCAGTAATATCTTCCATGTAAGACATTAAATTCAATTTAACTGACTCGTGTTTTATCAACACTTTTAAAGACACGTGTATGTTCTGCTTTAAATTGGTGTTAATACTTTACATTCTATTAAACAAAAGAAGGGAAAGATGCATTATTTTTTCTTAACTAAAATTTATTTTCGACGTATATAACTTGCAAATGCTTTAGTTAACTTTTTTTCATTAAATGCAGGGTTGTTCATAATTCTTTCTATGTTTTCGAAGCTCTATAATAAACAAGTAGTACAAAAAAAATTAAGTCAATTCCTACTTAGGTGAACAATGAAAAATTTTATTTTAGTGACATTTTGGTAAATAGTAGCAATTAATAAAAATATGTATACACTTATGACAGAATTACTATATTAAGTGACAAAATAGAGAGAAAGCGATTTTCCTTGCAATTTTCCATTTTCCTTTCTGTATATGGCGTTGAACTATTTATTGTTTGTTTGTTACTATTTATTCATTAATTAAATTTAATTATTCCAATAAAATAGAATAATGAAAAAGAAATCACATTCTCAGAAATCAGGCCATCCCAGGTGGGACTCGAAACCAAGACCTTTGGATTAGAATTCTAGCGCTATATCCATTGCGCTACAGGAACACAACGAGTGATTTTCCTTTTTATATATGGTGTTGGATTATTATTTTTGTTTGTAACTATTTATTCATTAATTAAATAGAATTAATGAATTCATATTTGAAAAAACTGTATTATTATCAAGGGCCTTCCCCTACAAGTATAAAAAAATGTATTTGAACTTGAATGGAGGAATAGAAAGTATTTTATTAACTATTTAAAATTTGAACAAGATATATAAATAAATATATATATAGAGAGAGAGAGAGAGAGAAAGAGTGAGCTAATGGGAATTGAAAAACTAATTCGAATACAGCAAAAAAGAACATTTGAAAGAATAGAAAAACATTGTAGGATTTATTTATGTGTTTTACAGGTGTTCTCTATGTGAACCCTTTGTCACTTGGCATACATCAAAGCGATAGTGTTCCTACCTTCTTAACATGGTATTATCAAAGTTATTGTGTGAGAGTGAGTGTTATCCTTTCTTGTAGTTCTGTTATATCACCCTTCAAAGAGGGTACAAAAACTTGGTCATATGTAAAAACTAAGTTTTCGAATAACACGTGCTATCAATAATAATGGTAGCACCTTGTTCAGTAGAGTGTGGCAGGAACTGGACTATCACATTTATGTTTTCTTTGTAAACCAAGTTTTCATACATAGCATATCTGTGTAAAGTATGTAAATAAAGCTCTTGAAATGTTTCTCTATTCTTTCAAATGTTCTTTTTTGCTTATTTATTTACTTATTATTTACTTACTTAACTTATCTTAGTTTTACCATACTTTAATGCTTCAAAACCATGTAGGGAATTATGAATAACCTTGTGTTAAGCACACATTACAAGATTGGCACTGTACTGCCAGTGGTGTACACAAGGGAGGTTTGGGGATCCTTAGAATAAAAGTTTCAATTTTTAGCATAAAGATTACATCTAGGTGCTTCCATGTACGATTTTTTTTCAATTAGTATTATAAGTTCACGTTCTCCCTATATATATTTATTTATATATCTTGTTCAAGTTTTAAATTTTTAGTAAAGTACTTTTTATTCATCCACTCAAGTTCAAATACATTTTTTAAAACTTGTAGTGGATGACACTCGATGTTAATACAGTTTTTTCAAAAATTAATTCATTGATTAAATTAAATTAATTAATTTTAGTTTATATGGGAAATTTTTTTGCTACTTAATATTGTGATTCTGTCATATGTATATACATATTTATAGTAATTGCAATTATTTAATAAAAAGTAAATAAAAAGAACTTGTTCTTTGTTAACCTATGTAGAAAAATCGACTTAAATTTTTTTTTTCATATTACTTGATTTAAATATTACCTGTCCCATGAAAGTAGTATGTATTCGCCACTGTAGTGTGTTCTATTAGAGGAAGTTACTATTTTTTAGTTTAAAGGTATTTCTCTATGTATACTTCTCTAACACGAGACCTAAATAGGGCTTTATTTATATTCAGCATTCAACAATAGTCTCTTTTAGAATTCACAAATAAGTAAAGCAAAAAATCATACACTTAAACAAAGATAATAAGAGAAAAATTGAAATTTTAAATAATGTCCAACAAATTTTGAAAAGAAATTTTTGCAATCATTAAAAATTAATTGAGTAATATCGCTGAAAAATGAACCTAATTTTAATATATTTGTTAAAGGTTTCGAATATCTACTTACCTAAAAATTGACATCCATAGCCAAGAGAAGCAAACCATTAACAAACTAAATTGTTAAGCAAGTTTTTATCTGTAACTTCAACGATATTTTTAATATTTTTGTCTCAGAATTTCAATCTAATACTGATTTTATAACAAACTAATTTTTTCGAAATGTAAGCAAAAAAAACCGATAATACCATAAACAAACACCAACAAAACATGCCATAAACAACAAAAAAAACCCCAAGCATATCTTCATTAAAATATTTATATATTTGTGTGAGTACGTATTTATAAGAAAAAATCCGAAAATACGAATTAATAAGAAAATAATTGGAATATATATACCCCATTTTAACTACCATTACAAGGCAATATTTTTTAAAAATATTAATGCAACAAGCATAAGTTACTAACATGATGTGGCTTAATGAATAACAAATGGCTTAAATGAATCAAATATCATAACATTTGATTAAATTGCGACGGGCTCACGCGTCTTTTCTTTAACATGTCCTTTGGGTTCTTTTGGGCCAGAATTAATGGCAACTCTTTTCCAACCAAATCCAAGAAGTGAAGCGTGAAAGAAAGATGCAAACTAGGAAGCTTTTAAATATCAGAAGTTAAAGTAAGCGCGATGGCAAGTAGAGGAATGTTAATATAGTTCGTGGTTCAAGTTTGGATAAGGCTACGAGGCGGCGATTAGAAGGCAGTTAGAGGAATGTAAACATAATCATTGGTTCAAGCGTGAAGAAGTTTTTCAAAACGTTACGTGGTGACTAGCAGATATTATACGTGATAGAGATACATTGAGTCAAGGTGCATACCATTGCACTCGAGTAAATACACGCCTTCATCTAAGACTGTTGTGATCGCTTCTTCAGACTACAGCAAGGTAGGATTCACTATTTAATATTAGGATCAGTGATAGTATTAGAATTGAGTTTAGGCGAGTCAGTAATTGATAGTGGTCAGGGTTAGTTTAATTCGGTATTATATATAAATTGTGTGTTTTTCCACCGTAGATTCTCTCACATATATTATTACTAGCCGTTACTCACCCGCTTCACTGGGTATTTATTTCACGATGTTGTATATATGTATACTGTTTACATATGTATTAATTATTGATATCTAGTTCTAAGAATTCGATTGTATTGAGAAATATATTTATAGCTGTTACACTCTCGCCCCTTGATATAAAAGGAACATAAATTAAAATATCTAATTTCTATTTATATCTAAAATAGAAGTAGAAAGATTTTTTCGCTCACTTAACCTAATAATCAAGTGGATTTCCACCAAAGCAACTTTCAGTGGATCTCTACTCCATAAAATAAACATGCGTGCTAAATTTCCAGTCTAAATCTAACAGAGCAAAAACGGAATTTTTATCATCAATACCTCGTTGACAGCATTCTTAGTGGATTCCAATTCAACAAAAGAAGCATGCAAACCAAATTTTATTATTATAGTCTTAGCAGTTCAAAAACGGGAATTTTGTCTATCAATACGCCCCAATAGCTCTCCCCGCTTCCCCCTGATTTCCGTAAAATCCATTCTTAGAGGAACTCTATTCAACTAAAGAAAAGTGCTCAACAAATTTCAAGTAAATGAGTTAAATTCAAAAACAGGAATTTTTCTATAACACGCCTTAATCCCTCGCAACCCCACTCCTTTGGGGGTCCGTTTTCGCAAAAATCTTTGTAAAAGGAACTTTATTCCATGAACGGAACATACCTTCTAATTTTCAACCAGGTGGTTCTATTAGTTGAAAAGCGGAAATATTTATCTATTACGCCCCTTAATCCCCCTCAGTGAGCCTTGGGGATCAATTTCCCCCAAAACTATTTTGTAGCGGATCTCTACATCATGAAAGGAATTCGCTTACCAAATTTTAAGACTGTTCGTCTAATAGTTTAAAAATGGAAATAATTATGTATAACGCCCCTTAAGCCCCCGCAACGCCACTTAGGAAACTTTTTTCACAAAACCCATCTTATAGTGGATCTCTACTCAATGAATGTAATCAGCTTACTAAATTTCGAGATTTTACGTCTAATAGTTTAAAAAAGGAGTTAATTGCCTATAACGCCACTTAATTCTCTACAACGCCACTTGGGAGTCGATTTTCACAAAACCCATTCTGTAGGGGATCTGTACTCTATGAAAGGAATCCGCTTACCAAATTTCAAGACTGTATGTCTAATAGTTCAAAAATGGAAATAATTATGTATAACGGCCCTTGAGCGCCCTCAACGCCCCTTGGAGGTCGATTTTTGTAAAAATCATTATGTAGGGAATCTCTACTTTATGAAAGAAATCTGTGTACCAAATTTCACGACTGTACATCTAATAGTTTAATAATGGAAATAATTATCTAGAACGCCCTTAAACCCCCGTAGCGCCCCTTGGGGGTTCGAACTTTGCAAAATCCGTTCTTAGCTGATATCTACTCCATAAAGGGAACCTACCTACCATATTTCAAGTCTATAGGTTTAATAGTTCCGGAGATATCGTGATTAGTCAGTGAGTCGGTCAGTGAGTGAATGAGTCGCTTTTCTCCTTTATATATAGAGATAATCTAATTTGTGTTAAAGGGGATTAAGTTAAATATCTTAATAAAGTTATATTAAGATTATGTATGCTACTAGTTCTTCCGTTAATCCTACACCTCTAGCTCACGCTGATACTCAAAGAGATGTTCACCCGAGGGGGAAGGGGGGATATCACAAAACTTTTTTAAAAAAACCTCTTTTATTCAAAAAATTTTAAACTTAAATAATACAGGTAGGTGTATTATAGATAAAAATTCTACGTTCAAAATATACTTACACTGTCATAATTTAAAATAATACAACTTAAATTTCGTTCCTTTAACAATATATTGGAAAACCCACATGTTAAATTAATTACATTATGAATAAAAACTAAGAAAATCACACTTCAAAGTGGCAATTTAGTCTCTAAAGAATATCAATTAGTCTGGGTCATTTGAACGGGTTTAAAATTCTCAAACAAAAACCTGAAAGAAAGTTTTGAATCAAATTACAAAAACCCACAAGTTAATTAACAAAATGTGAGTTTGTATATTTTTAAATCAAATGACACAGGTCACACATAGTTATTTTCTCCACCTTTTATTTTCCCTAATAACCTTCATGTTAAACACGTTTATTTCAGTGCGAAACCCTTATTATTATTTAAATTATATATATATATATATATATATATATATATAATGGTGTTTTCCTTATTACACTGTTTTTATCATCATTATGCTCTTCTTTATTCTTTCTTTGTACTGCAATGTTAGCAATATCTTAAGGCTATCTATTCCTGCATTAAAAGTAATTTAAAAGTTTGCTCTACTCCTTTAACCCTTTCGTGGTCCTTGGGAAGCTTACTTCCCATCTACATTATTGTACAAAATACACCTGTGGGAAGCACAAAACCTATTTTAATATACTGGCCCTGCTATTATAACGATTGAAGCCCAGTGGCTGAGTGGTTAGTGCATCACACTCCCACGCCACAGTTCTCATGTTCAAACCCCGGGCCAGGCAAGGTTGACTCAGCCTTTCATTCCTTCAGTGGTTCGATAAAATGAGTATCAAGCTTACACTGGGACTTAACACTGGGAGTTTCGCGTCCGACTGACCACCCCACCGGAATATCTGCTCATTCACCTCAAGGTCCAAGGTAGCGTATACTGAGTAAGGCACATTAGGCCTTGGCCCTCCTGGTCTGTCGCGCCACTGAGTTATGGGAACCAGGACATGCTCGAAAGAGTAAAATGCCAAAATTAAGACCCTTTGTTTATGAGACATATATCATTTGCAATTACCAATAGAGCTTAGATTTTTTACGTTCTTAATAAATATAATTTAATTATTCTGTAGAACTATAAAAATAACTTTTTACTCCAAAATTTTTTTTTACTACTTAATTAAAGTAATACATAATTTTTGAGAACTCGTAATATATACTTGTGTTTAGGTACCATTTTTTTAAAAAGTATCCTTTTTTTGTGCAAAATATTTTTTACACATATATAAAACAGTATATAAAATACAGTGAACCCATTTTTTTAGTAAAATGTTAGTATAGTTTCTTTAAAAAGATTATGAAACTTTGAAATTTTTTTATTTTTCTGCTTTTTTTATGCATAAAACTATTTTAAAAAAATTAGGCACTATTTTAATAGAAAAAAAATAGGTTCACTATATGCATAGGCATCTTGTATAGAAGTATAAAAAATCTGGAATCATATAGTGCAATAGTTTTTTTTTTAAAAATGTACCTAAATGCAAAAAGATATGCTTTTGAGAAAAAGGGAAAAAACTAAAAAAAAAAAACAATATTTTCACATATTACACACTTGATTAGTATTTGCTTGCATATTTTTATATGACTAATAATAATCCTTAATCATTTTCTAGAGTTACAAAAGTAATTTTAAATTCATATGTTTTTTCCCCTTTGTTTTAGTTAACATGAACATAATTTTCGAGATCTTGTAATACATATTTTCATGTATTTCTTACAAAAATATTCTTTGAATATACAAAAAAAATTTACACATATATATATGCAGCAATATATCAAACATAATGAACGAGTTTTTTAACGAATTAATTGCGTAGTTTCTTTAAAATAATCATAAAACCTTAAAATTATGAAAATCATAATTTTTTTGCGCGTATAAATTTATTTTTTAAAAAATTAGACATTACATACTGAAAGATATTTTGTTCACTATATAGAACGCTTATACAGATCAAACACAGGGGAAACTACATATTTAAATTTCAAAAGGGTGCGTCAAAAAGGGCGTGGTCATTTGTTTACATTTTTATTTTTCATATTTTAGGGCTATTTTATCAACAAACATATAAGTATTATACATTTTTAGATTCGGAAAAATAAGTACTATTTTTTAGAACTAAAATTGAAAAAATCGATTTTTTCAAAGTATACAATGTCCCTGTTGTCTTAAGTTATTATAACAATTTTAAGACTAATTCTCGCTTCAGGGTTTTGCTACTGCACATAATCCAGCGATTATGACATCTGTAAATCAGACAAAAAAGAAGGTACTTTGTAGAAAACTACTAAAAAGAAGTACCTTTTTTGTTCAAAAGTTCTCACTGTATTAACGATGTCATGGGAGGGCTCAATTGCTTCGATAAACGAAAAGAAAGATATCAAATGAAAAGATCTGTAAAAGGGTGGCATCGTATCTTTTATCGTGTTATTGACCTTGCCATCAAGAATAGTCTCATACTGTGGCAAGTGAACAAGAGAAACAGAAGTTCAGACCTGCTAACATTCCGTGTGACATTAGCTCGTCAGCTAATAAATGGATATTTCTCAAGAAAAAGGAAAGGACGCCCTGTTAGCTTCCAAGCAAAGTGTACAGTTCCGGATAATGTGCGCATAGCCAGTGTGGAAAATCATTTGACAAAGATAGTTTCCAACTATAGACAATGCAGGGAATGTATCAGAAAGGGACAAGAAAAGCTAGAATGTGATGTCCCCTTGAGCATTGTGATATGCTTATATTCTTTGCATGGCAGATAATTACCATTAAATTAAATTTTCTTTATGACGGTGAATGGTACTTTGGGAAATATTCTTCCCACCCCTAAAATTTAAATGTAAACCTAAAATTCGGCAAAACAAAATATATTTCCTTAAATGCTATTGCTTAATTGTTAATAAAACATAAAAAACTGAGAGAAATTCAAAAGAGAAATAAATGATCCACGAAAGAGTTAAATTATCATTGTTTTAAAGGGGCGAAACGTAAAAATTTTGTTCAGACGTCAAGTTTTCATTAGCAAAACTATCGCTTTTTTTAATTTATTTATTTATGAATTTAACTGGAAAATAACCAAATTTGTAAAAAGATAACATTTTCTCCAGTGCATATACATTAACCGGTACTCAAAATATATAAATAGGAATTTATCTAGTTCGGTTAAAAATAAGTAGCACATATACAGGGGGGGGGGATAAAAAATTTTTTACACACTTTAAGACTGGGTAATATGTTAATGCCATAAGTTTTGAGATCACATTGGCTATAGGATTAAGTTGTAAGTGTTGGCATTAGTGTTTCGACACGTCTAACAATAGTACTGCGACAGAGGGTGCTAGTGTTTTAGTAGGGAAAGTGAGACCATGGCACAAGTACATCTGACTTTTGAACAGCGAAAAAACATTTTGAAATGATATTGGAAGTTCGAGAATATATGAATGAACGACATTAGGAGCAACCGTATAGAACAGAACACGCTTAAGCATTGCTTGCTTCGCGATAAGTTTAAAACTGATGGAACAATAATGGATATGCATAAGGGAGGATCAGATGGCATCAGATTAATTACCTGGTCGGAACATCTGCTCATGCATCTTAGCACCCAAGGTCACGAAAAGTGAGATGGGCTTAATAGGCCTTGGCCCTCATGGGTTGTTGCGCCACTGAGTTTGAGTTTAGTTACTATTTTTGTACTGAACGTTGACATTGAAGATGGATATAAAATTATAACTTAATTGGCACTATTTTATGTAAAACTTTCAAATCAATATGTCCGAGCTAGAAGTAACAGATTTAGAAGAAATCCCAACAGTATATTCACTGATATTTTATCTTAATCATTTGGTGAACTTTTCTTGTATCCAAAACTTTGTACAAACCTGTATGTATTGTGCATACAATAACCCAAATATACTCGAGGTTGATAACTATCTTTGAATTCATTTTCCTGTATTTTTCTTGGAATAGCAATAAATTCTATACCATGAATTTATATGTAACATTGTAATGAGTCTCCATTCTGAATAATACCTCTCCTTTTTCATTAAAAATGATACAAATCATCTACTCATTAAGTACTGAGATTTCTTTTTGCACCTTCATTTTGGTTTCGACAGATTGTGTGTGTGTGTGTGATTTCTTTTTAAAAAGTTATATTTTTTCTTTGATCACTCAATAGAAACTCATTCAAGTTATTCACAGGATCTTTGAAAAAGAAAAAATAAAGTTAAGTACATTAGAAACTCAGTATTGAATCCTTAACTTCTTCAAAAATAGAAAGAAAAAAAACATGAACAAAACTCACCAGTGGCGCACACAAGGGGGTCGGGTCCGGTTCCTCCCAAAGCCCTTGATTTTTTTCCCGATTGATTATAATCCTATGTATACAGTAAGCAACATTTTACTAACTATTGGTAATTAATAATTAATTTTATTAATTAATGCGCTAATTATTCATTCAATAAGTAACTTTTTACTGTTTCTTCCCCGGAAAATCGACAAAGTTAAAAGAATATGTTGGGTGGCGTGTTGGAGCATGATACGAGAATAGTGGACTTTCAACCCTGGACCCCTTCCGCTTTGAAAAATTCCTGTGCACGCTACTGAAACTCATTGATTTTTACTCACACTGCCGTGTACTCATCTCAGAATTCCAAAGGCAACTGATAAGACATGAGATGATTTTCCGTGGTGTTGTGTGGATTGAGGGGGAAAGTAGCTTAGATAAACAAAAATAGCTCGCGTCACAGGTTATTACGAGGATATTTTAAAGCCAAGTTAGCTTCTTTTCTACGAAACATATGAAACCATCTCTCTTTCATTACCAACTGGGTGGCGTAGTTGGTTTGTAGCGGGCCTTCTGCACCCAAGGTTGCAGATTCGACCTCGGCCCAAGTCGGTGGATTTTCATGATGCAGAAAATCGACAGCGGCCATGCCGTATGATTATGCGGCATGTAAAAAATCTCTTGAAATGCCCGTTTGGCTTAGGTGTTCTCGGCAAAAATTAAATTCCCAAGTTCAATTTTGCATCCTTAGAACTCAGATGCCTACCTTCGGAGAGAAAACTGGGAGTCAAAATTACTTGCGGCAATTGGTATCGCATATATGGTGCCACACTAAAAAGTGATACTAGCTCCTGGGGAATGAACTAGGTCTGCAAGGGTAAAAAATACCAATACGCAGCCCCATTAGGGGAAAAAACACCTCTCTTTCCTTTTACACTCTTTTGAATCTCGCCTGCCAGGCAGGTGTTTTTCGTATTTTGTTCATTCTCAGAAGGGAAATTGTTTCATGTTAAGCGAGTAGTTTGTAGGGACCGTTGTATTATTTCGTGTTAACCGATATTTCTTCTTAAACGTTTTCACGTTAAACGTACTTCACTCTATTTGTTTATACACATCTTGAATCAGAAAAATTAAATACTGCGTTAAAGGCAGTAAATTATGCTTCGAAAGTATATAAAAAATGAATGTAGTCTTATGTGTGTGTGTGATTCTTGTTTACAGAATTAATTTATTACGTTTTTTCTTACACTTAGAACATTTTAGTATTACATTTTATCTGCTAAGTTTCCTAATCAGCAAATTTTTACAACTTGTTTTATTACTTTTGGTTTTTATAGCATAGCCTTGTCTATAATTCGAGTATAATTTTAATTTACGGTGGAAATGACCTTTTTACAAGGCAAACGTGAATGCTTTCAGTGCACGTAATTGCTAAAAAGCTATAAAAAAGCATATATTTTATTTAATTCTAATTTCGATAACGTATCACTTCTCGTACATATTCACACTGAGCAAAATCTAATCCTCTTACTTAAGTCTTATTTCACAAAATCCAGATAAGCAGGGTTATATTTTATACCTTTGCCCGAGCAATCTGATTAAGTTTTTTTTATTTTAATTTAATTACAAATTACTACTAAAAAGCCACATTGGTATAATATGTAGCTACAGCAGATGACACACTCACAAGTTAGTTATCACCTGTTTTTAAGGCAGTTAACTACTTATCTTTTGATGCAATGGTTTCTTTAAATTAATCCGTTCTTATTTGGTATTTGGGAATACTGTTTTTTAGTCTATTTTACTGAATTTCAAATATCATCTAAATGTACTTTAAGTACTTGGAATACACTAACTGAATTAACGTAATTGTTTGTGTTGATTTAAAATTATTAAGGTTTTTTTTTCTCACGGATGTAAAAAAGGAGAAATAGATGGAAACATTGGAAAAAAATAGCAAAAATGGAAAAATGAATGCAAAATTTTCAAAGATGAAAAAAAAAGAAAAGGGCTTTATAGATATTCTTAACATTTTTGTGTGTTTGTTCAAAATTTAAAAAAAAAACTCGAAGATTGTTTTAAAAAAAATGAAAATTATTTTTTGGAAAAATATTTGCAAAGTATTGTAGAAGTTGTCTTTAAACTAATTCAACGAAAACTAGCTTTCATTTTCCATACCCATTTAAAATCATAATTTTATGAAATTGTGAACACAAAATATTACTTAAATTTACAGCAACAAGAATTCTAAATAAGGATATTCTTTCTCAAGAAAAAAAAAGAGTTATAGAATAAAACCCGTATTTCATTTTATACACAGTGATAGAACAATTTAGCCATTAAGAAAGTGGCACAACCTTAAGAACTCTTTCACAATTTTATACATTGATATCACAGCTAATAACTCAAAGAGAACGTAATTTTGATGTCAATGCATTTGTTAATTAACTTGACAAACATAACTAGTTAACTTTTTTTAAAAAAAGAAATATCTCATTGAGAATTACTTGTTTTCAAAATTAGTCCTGAAGGGATTCAAACAATCTTTTTTTCCCCCTGAAATCCATTCGAACTCAATTATCCTTTCCAGAGATTTTTAATGAAAAAAATATTAGGAGGAAAAAATGTGTGAATAAATTCACCAGACGATTTATAACATTTTTCTTCCTTTTTCGAATTATACGGAACAAGTAGTGGAACAATAAATAGATTTTATAAATTAATATATGACCCCCTCTCATCGAACATTTTTTTTACTGATTATAACTAACGAAATGTTTTAAGTTTAACTTAAACATTTCGTTGATTCTTAGAAAAAATGGCTTGATATTTTGAATATAAAGTACGGCTTTTACGACGGCTGGAATCCAAACATCTAAAAAAAGTTGTTCTTTTATAAAGCTATAATTCTCTTTTTTTCATAACTGTGTATTATATAATTCATATTTTTATTATAATATTACTTTTTAATCTTTTATGTTTTCAGTGAGAGGAAAATGTTCTGTAGAAAAGGTTGTATAGTCAATTTTTTGAAACACTACATTAATATAAGAGAATCCATTTTTAAGATTACATGATTCAGATATTTTTAAATATTAATTGAAAGCAATTTAAAATTTAGGTTAATAAGTTTAATTAAGAAATCAGATATCCGAGGGAAAAAAACCGAGGATAAAATCGTCTGTTTATGCAATATCGATGATGATAAAAATACTCTTTACAAATTAAAAAATTACGTCATCTTATTTAAATTTATGAATTAAAATCAAAATATACATAAAATCTTCTTAAACTTAATCCCATAGTCTTTTTATTTCCTAAACCTCATAGCTAAACTTTTAGTTCACTTAAAATATTTAATTCGAACTCTAACATTATGTTTTCTTTCATTTCTAAAACTGAAACAAACTAAAACATCTGTTTCGAGATTAAAAGAAATAAAATTTGCTAAGTAACTGAAATGTCAAATTGAAAAGTTTTGGCAACTGAAACTAAATTTTTAAAAAATTAGCAAATTATTCAAAATATGTTTTTTTCTTTTTACTTTTCTTGGAAATTAGTCACAGTGAATGAATCATCGGCATTCTTAAAAAAATTACATTTGTAATAATTGGGTTCTGAATCAAGAATCAAACATATTTCCGCCCTTCCTAGGCATTTTTCTCTTAATGTAACGTCGGAAAAAAAGAACACTATCAAATCATGAACATAATAATAGGAGTCAAGATAGCAGCATAGGTCACAATAGCATTGGTGAATTACCATTCATTCGAATTTCAATAACGATATCTCTGAATGATACTCTAAAAGGGCGTTTCCCTTATATTTTACACGGGATTTCTTATATTCTTTTCTAAAACATCGAAGTAGAATAAGGATTTGAAGGTGTCACGATTGAAAATTAAAAACATCCGGTTAACCATTTGTCGTTTGATGTATGAATTTTGAAATGATGTGTGGCAACGGCGGTGGTAATTGTTTTACCGTCGCTTTATTGTGGTATAAAATAGATATTTCGTGACCCGGTTCTATATTAAATTAACACGATATTGACTTCAAAAGAATGCCGTGTTTTTTAGGCCACATGTTTAAATAGTTTGAAAATGATGTTTAAAAATTGATTGATTCGCGATGTGTAAGGCATATTGTTCCCTTTTTCCTATTGCTTTTATATGAGTGAAATGATTGATAAATATATAATAAAGCTCATCAATGTTTTTTTGTTTGTTTGTTTTTTGCAAACTTATTCATCACAGAACAAGGGATATTTTTACTTTTAATGAAATCGAAATTCAAGTATTTTAATGCTATCCAAACATATCGCAAAACTATATAGTAAAATGTTATTCAAAATTTTTTAAAGAAATAATTTCTTATTAAAAACATGTATAATAAAATTTTCTCCACACATTTAAATAAATAATAATTTAAAGTTCGTACTATTATTATATTTTAGTTATTAATGCAAAATTTAAACATTTCAGATAAATTATTGAATTTGTTATTTTTTTTAAATTTATAGAAAATGAATACTGTTTTTTTAAAAAAACAGTTTGTTAAATATAACTGAACTAATCCCAAAATTATAAACTTAATTTAATAATATTAAAAACACCTTGAGGCTTCAAATGATTCCTATACAACAATTTATTTGAGATAAAATTATTTGAAAATTTATTTAAATGTCATATCACTTTTATTGCATTAACATTCAAATTAACGGCTTTACCTTTCCATAATGGTAAATGCGTTGATTTTTTCGAGAATACTTTTCTGCATGTTCAAGTAATCAATTTAAAAAAAAATATATTTTTTTTTCCAAATGTTTGAATTACTTTCCAGTAATTATCTTGGTAAATTTTTTTGCCTAATATTAAGTCTATTGTGTACCTCTATTTCTCAAAAAAAAAAAAAAAAACTTCCTATATTTCGTAAAAACGTTTCTTCTACCCTGAGTCACGATGGAAATTGTGGCTCTAAAATTCTATCTTAAAAAAACAGGTACAATTGTAATGTACAGGTAATCTTTTAATTTAAAATTTTCTGAAATAGCATTAAAAGTATTTCTTAAGTAAAACCATCAATTATATCGTGCATCTAAGTGAATTAAGAGAAAATCATTTGTGTAAATCCGGGGTAGGCCTTAAGTCGATCGCGATCGACCGGTGGACCGCAAAAGATATTTGAAGTGACCGCCTTCACATAAAGTCTTAGACGCGCATACTAAAAGAAACACAATCAAAAGAATGGAAACACCCATGATTAAAAGTGACACTTTTTTAAATACGCTTCGTACACATTAAAGTACAATAATAGCTACCAAACTTTTTTATAAATAGAAATGTATATATTCTAGTAGTAGGTAGCTTTATTAAAGTTCTATAAGACTTAGAATTTTTTCAAAATCATACAACGTTGGATGCAAATTTTCAAAGAGGTCAAATTGTAGGAACCCGTCTAGCTGGAACAAGTGGGACTGAAACATCAAAGTATTTTGAGGTTTCTAGAGGTACGGTTTCTATAAAGTGACGACTACTTACACACAGCGCAAAAAGACGAGCTCGACAAAGGAAAAATAGACGTAAATGAGGTAAACGTTGATCAGTTCTTCCCGCGATAACACGTGATTGGCTACTAAAACATCCCCCCACACTTCACGCTTCCGTGGGACTGGATTCTTGTGTTGATGTTATATCCCACGATGGTGCGGCACCCAGAATCGAATGTGCTAACACAGATTCATCGGTTCACATACGTTCGTTGCATTGAAAACGTTCATACTCCACGATCTAGCAATCGCTCATAGTTGTTCAAACATTCAACAGGAAGATTTTATGTTATGTTTTTCTGTAGCAAAATATTAATCCTTCATATTTTAAAAGAGGTTTATAATGTTGAAACCAAGTGCCTATTTTTCTTTACATTGGTGAATGCAAAATGTGTGTGCTGTATATGTCATGCAAGACTGGTACTTCCAGAAAAAGGAAACGTTGAAAGGTATTTCACAAAATACAAATACAAGTTTTGGAGCAGATTTCCTGTGGAAAAGATAATGCGTTAACAAAAATTAAATAAATTTAAATCACAATTAATCGGACAACAAATTAACATTTTATTAAACCCAATACTATACAGCTAAAACTGTGATAGTTGCATCTTTTCGTGTGAGTTGTGTTCTATATAGCAAAACATAATAAACCTTTGGCAGACTGAAAAATGATATAAAAAAAGCTTTTCTGGAAGCCAGCGTTTAATTATTTGATTCATTCAAGAATAAAAATGAAATTATTTCCTCAATTAACCCCCCAACTTTCGAGCAGAACTGCCACGCGCTGTATAGAAATAACGAATTCTGAGCTGGCTGACCGAAGATATTACTTACTGCATTTGCTTTTTCCTTGCAGTTTGACGAAACTACATAAGTCTTCTACAGAGACTATAGCTACGAGAGCTAACTTTAAATGTGAATGGTTTATTTGTGTGTGTGTGATGTGTATTTTGAATTGTTTGATAATAAATGCATCAAATGATATTGTTAAATTTGTAGGCATAATTGTTGTTTGTATTCCGTGTTTTACTTAAAACGTAGTTTTAAAGGAGTAAGTTTTTTACTATTGTTATGTAGGTAAATACACATATTCTGTATTTATTATTGTTATAATACAAATATTGTTGAGATTTTTTTTTTTTTTGCTCATCACACCTACGTCACAGGGTGGACCGCAACACTTTAAATATTAGAAGTAAACCGTGGCATGTAAAAGTCTGTCCACCCCTGGTGTAGGCGAAAATTCACTTCTAAGAATATACTTTAAATGAAAATGATGAATTAGAAAAGTGTGTGAGGCTAAAATTATGGTACTTCAATTTTTCACGAGTTTGGTTAAAATTTGTTGAAACAGAATTTTGTGCATTGTTTTCTACATTATATAATGACCGTGGTAGCTGAGTGGTTATGGTTGTGAACTCGTGGTTAGCGTTGTCGAGTAGCGGCTTCGAAACCTATGCCACTGAAGATAGGCCGTGAAGAGGAGTTGATGCTCGTCTAATCTGTAGCGGTTTAAAATCTTCCCATTGGCGTGGTGTGGAGTTTAAAGGTAAGGTGTCGTTTTTATCACTTGACCGAGGCTCAAAATCAAGAGGCATGTCGTCAATGACCTTCATACCGCATCAAAGTTCGACGAAAATTAAAAATCGAATCAAATCTACGCTTGATGCGTATTGTTAATTTAATTTAATGTTTTCCTGAAGTGCAATGATTTTTGTCTATTTGTCTAATATAAATAATGTATTATCATCCAAGTTTAATTTATTCCTCTGTTTTTCTTTATTTGTTCAGTGATATATTTTAAAACTGGAATTTAATTTAATTTTTGTAATGTGGTAAGAACTTTATTTTGAAAACAATGTATTTTTTTATTTCATTATTCATCAAAAATATCTATTAAAAACAGAACCTTTATTCGACTCAGATTTTTTTTAAAAAAAAACAATTAAAAATTGATGTATTCTTGTAAGAATTAAAAATTTAGTGAATTTCGTTTTTTAAAAAAAATTTGTTATTAATCAAATTATGAAAAAAAAATTGAAAACCTTTGCGCAAAGATTTTGGTAAGCTGCACAAATCTAACAGCAAGCTTTTAGCGTCTAATTTCCCAATTAAACCATTTATTTCAAAATTCCTACGTATCAATCAGTCATCGAACAATTTCCTCACTCAACCACCCGTCAAGATAAACAATTCATCTACAATCACCCCAAAAAAGGGAGAAAAAAATCCCTTCTTAAGTTACATCTTCAATATTTCGGAACTAACATAGCAGACAGATATGGATTATCGAAAAATAGGCCTTCGGCTGACAGTTGACAACTATTTCCACACTGACCCAGTGACTAACGCCTTCTGAAGTCCCTTTTTAATCAAAAATTGTTCAAGAAATATATAGATTACTCCAATCCAGTATTGCTTCCTCACACCTGTTGAACCTCCTGGTAGACATCGCAAGACACTTCCATTCATAATCCGTAACGGGGTGAAAAATCACTGGAGCTGAAACGGCATTTTCCCGCCTTTTTTGCCTTTCGAATCACGTTCGCCATGTCTTAAGACGAACTATCTTTACCTCAGGGTGCAGGAAGTAACAGACTGGTATATAATCGGTTTTCCATTTTTGAGAAACGTACGTGTCTTTGTCGCAAAGGATTGAAAATAAAAATGACTTCTTTCTGTGAGCGAACATGTGTCGTATGAGAAGTGGCACTAGACGATTCTTTGAAATGCCTTGAGGCTTGTGAGTCAGTCAAAATTCAGGACCACGTAGATCTGCTGAATTTTTTATTTATGGCAGATAATTGTAAAGGTTGGCACTAACATTTCTTTCAGAGCAAATATTCGGACGTCGTATTTTAAAGTGAATGAATATTCAGCTCGTATCGTATCACCATCTGTCTTAGTTGCTTTATTTTGTGAACAGATTTTTAAGCTGATTCGTTGAATGGGTATAGCTTGTTTTTCTTTTCTTGTGGTTAGTTTAGGAAGCTTTTTTTTTTTTTTGGTTAGTTATGAATTCGGGTTTTTATCATAACCCAAAAGATAAAATCAAATAAATGAGAAGTCAGAAAAAAATTCAAGTAAATCATTTATATGAGTATAAACGAAAGAATTTTATACAGTGTTTCAAATTATAAAACTTAGGGCTAGGTCTAGTGGTTACGGTCACGAACTCTTGGTCAGCGTGTTATGAGTTCGACTCCTTGAGCAACTGAAGACCCACCGGTGTAAAGGGGTTGATGCACGTTAAATCTGACGACACTCAAAATCTTGCCGTTGGTATGGTGTGGTAGTTAGAGGGAGAGGGAGCTTTTTGTGCAATGTTAAGGTATCCGACTACATTCGGAACTGTTATTTTGCAAAAGCCTATAAATGGGTAATTTTTATGATATTTGATGTCACTTAGCTCAGAATACATCCATAAAACTGTTTTAAGAATATTATTACAGTAAATTATTTAAATGCGTTATTTTGGCAAAAAATGAACATAGAACTACCTATTTTCAAAACGTTCTCCTTTTATGAAAAAAAGTTTCTACAATAACAATATTTTGCCTATGTATAGCTCAGACCTCTGTACAGAGCCTGAACTAGGATGTTTGAAATATATAGCTTAGAAGTGGGTTTATCCATGTTTTACGACAACAAAGGGGAGAAATTTTAAGAAAAAACGCCAATTATTATTTTAATTGAAATGTGAATTTTTAAAAAATCCTAGTTCAGGCCCTCTGGAGAAACCTTTTTTTAAATAAAAGCAGAATATTATTATTATAGAAGTATTCTTCATCAAAGGAAAATGTTTCGAAAATCTAAGTTTATTTTTTGCCAAAATATCGCCTATAGATAATTTTTTACTCTAATAATATTCTTAAAACAACTTTACACATGTTTATACATGTATTCAAATCCAAGTGACACTGAATATCATAAAAATTATCCATTTATACGCATTTTTTAAATCAAAGTTCCAAACGTAGCCACGCACTCGCGGTTACCTTAATAAACCCTCACTCACTAATAGCCAATATCTTGCTGATCTGTGCAATGTTTTCTTCTTTATGAGATATGTATGTATAGGTGATACAACAATAAACTTCTAAGTGTGTGCGAGTAAGATGGAGAGAGAGAATCAAAGAGACATAAATAAAGTGCTTAAAATGAATAAATCGCATAATTTCTTTTAAAAAAAATTTATCAAGTCTTAGCGCTGATGTCACTTTTTTTTTAAAAAAAGTTGTTTTGCAAATTAACAAAAAATTTCCTTTAATCAATACAATAAGAGAATTTAGAGGCATTTTAACTTTCAGAACCATTGTTAAAAATACTTTTAAATACAGTTCAAATATTTAATTTTCTTCTGAGTTTTGTTTTCCTTTAAAGGAATATGAATTTTGTGAAAGGCTTTTACTGTGTACCTTTATATTTAAAATAAGATCTATACAGAAATTGAACCCGAACTTTTTATTTTTCAGAAAGTTCGTTATAAAAATTCTATATCGAAAAATATTATTCTATTAAAAAAAATCAGCTTGAGGAACAGTTGTAGCCACTGCGCGCGAAGACGGGTGTTCCAAAATTTAAATATTATTCACTTGAAATTCCACATTTTTAATGGATAACACCATTGAGTTGTTAGTCGTTTAGTAGCGGGAATTGATAGTGATAAGCTAAGTCTTTTTTTAAAATTTCTCGGTGTTCACTTAATTAAAATTATAGCCTTCATCTAAAATACATGCAGTTATTGTTAATTAGATTTAACAACATTGCAAATAAATATTAATGAACTAGTTATATTTTGTTAGCTTCCGCGTATCCTTCAAGTATTATTTTGGTTATTATTCCCAGCCTGAGAATAATATATAAGTTTTAAAATGAAATAAAAATGTTTTAGGGGCCTATTTATTTGTAGGTGTATGTGTAACCTAAGAAATATATATTCCTTTAAAAACCTACAACTTTTTATGAAGTCCCTTCTCACAATATACCACATTCAACATCTGAGAGCCAATTTACATTCATAATTTTCATCGCGCCCTTCTCCACACAATAACAATGATTTGATTGCATTGATAATGTACTTTGATGCTAAAGCTACAATACGACTTTAATTATAAGCCGAACAAATTATCAAGATAAGTATTATATTTTGTATATATATGACAAACACTTGGGAGTCAATAGTAATTTTTAAACTAGTTCTTAATTTAGTATTGATAATTTAAGTATCAAATACATTGAGTAGCTCTGATTAATTTTTTTGAATATTACATCAGTGTAAATGTGTATTTTGTGTTTTGCTTTCTCTTTCAATAAATTATTAATTTTTAAAATAATCTTTTAATTTGACTTTCCGATATGCTAGCCCCTAGCGCTATATTACGCACTCCTGGGGGGTTGAGCACTAAAGCTTGGGAATCGCTGTCTGAAAGCAATTTTTCACTATTTCAAACTGATTTTCAGCAAAAAATAAACCTTTGTCGTAATGTTTTAAAAAGAAATAAATTTTATTTCAAAAAGAGAGAAGTATAATGCTCTACTTTTAAATTCATTCTTATGTAAAAGTTTTGGGCATGAAAAAATGGTGACAATTTTGTGGAAAATAAAAAAAAAGCACATTTTATTGTGTTAATTTAATTATTATCATTTATTTCACATTTGTTGCATTTTCATATAGATATATATGATTGAGATTTATCCTCCAACAATTAATAGCAATCACAAGCAACTTATGTCTCTTTTTTCCTATATTTTTTCTCCTATACACTCTTCTTAGTGATGCGTAAATCTTCACAAGAAACAGTTTTTATATTCTGTTTCGAATCCGAGATGTGTACCTTTTTTGCTTTTCAGCATGTATAAAATGTTGTGGAAATTCATGTTTCTCATTTTTTAAATGAAATATATTTAATTATCTTTTTAATAATTGTTCATCTAACATTCTTTGAGACAGGACCTTAAAAAATTTGAAATAATTCTTAACTAATAAACATTTTGGCACAATAATTATCACTTAGTGTATCGTGTATGCAGGGAACACAAGAAAAGATATAAAAATGCTCTTGGAAAAGAATTTCATTCATTAAATGTGATGTTATTTTTAAAGATACAGAAATATACTTATTTATAGCGTTCGGTGATAAGTAATATTGAGTATTAGTTTTTAATATGATCGATATAAACTCTACAATTAACGAACATATAATAATTCAGAACTATATATAGAGAGGGGAAATAATTTTTATATCTTCGTAGCACCCTGAATTTTATATGTACCGCTTAAATTAAATTTTTCTTTATACAGTCAACAATGCAGTAGAAAACAAACAAAAAATTATAATTTTAAACTAGCTTTAAAAGGTAGTTTTTAAAGAAACACATGTTCTTTTTTTTAAAAAAAAAAAGAAAGGAAACCCATTTAAACTAAAACCATCAAAAGTATCTGTGAATATAATTTAATAGTATTACTCGTGAGTAAATAATCACTGAAAAGCACGATCATGCATAAATGCGTAAATAACAGTATTTGAATCAGTTTAAAAAATAAAACCACAACAGAGAGATTAAAAACATTTATGCAAAAATTACATACTTTTGTACTGAAGAAATAGTAAAGGTGAGAAACAAAAGTAAAGTACAAATATAATGAACAGATACTCATAGAAAAGATACAAAGTCATATAAAGATGTAAAAAAAATTCATAGATATTTTTATCATGCAAATATTAACAAAAACATGATTGTCTTGATTCAAACAGATTTGATCACGATTCCTGTAAGAGACAATGTAAAATACAAGTTTAGATGAAATAGTTTTATAATATAAAATCGTTTAAGAATTTAAATGTAATTATATGAGTGCATATATAAAACAAGTAATATTTTTTTAAAAAATTTTAAGTCAATTCCTACTTTGAATGGATGAATAGAAAGTATTTTACTAACGATTGAAAATTTGAATATATATATATATATATATATATATATATATATATATATATATATATATATATATATATATATATAGGGAGAAAGGGAACTAATAGTAGGAACTGAAAAAAGAGCATGATTTGTCTGCATTGTTGTAACAATGCGCACCCGGTTTGACTGAAAAACCGGTTTTCAATGCCAACTTTTGTCATTGCTTTAACAATTACATTAATACAACAATGGAGACGAATCTAACTTAGTGTCGAAAACCGGTAATTAATTTAATTTAATTTAATAAATGAATGAATATTTGAAAAAACTATATTAACATCAAGAGTCATTCACTGCAAGTTTTAGAAAAGTTATTTCAACTTGAATGGATTAATAGAAAGTTTTTTATTAACGATTGAAAATTTGAACAAGATATATATATATATATAGTGTAATAAAATAAAAGTGAAGAAGTTCTAGAACGTACAGTGCTAAAGAAGGAAGAAATTGGAATTCACCAGACACAACAAATGTAGATACAAAAAAGTCTTTGGACTAAACTGGAGACCTACTATGATTTCTAAAGCTGTCGCTGAATTACGCCAGCGATTTAGAGTTATATATATAAACAGGGAGAGAGTTAACTAATTGTAGTAATTGAAAGAGAAAATGATAAGGTTATAGTGTGATAGCATTTTGGTTTTACTGGGTGCTAAGCACTGCAGTATCGTTTCTATTGAATGTTTAATGTTATATATATATATACATATATATATAGATGTTATATATATATATATAAGTGTGTGAGATATCATACCTTAATATCTCTATTATAAAAAAAATAAAATCAATAATAGAATCATTTATTTAAGTAAGAAGTGTTCTCCCCGAAGAGATCTGGACTTGTATTGGACTTTAAAATTATGTCAAAATTTAAACCCAATAAGAGTTTATTTTTCAATTCCTACTATTAGTTAACTCTCTCTCTCTCTCTCTCTCTCTCTGTATATATCTTGTTCAAATTTTCAATCGTTATTAAAATACTTTTTATTCATCCACTCAAGTTCAAATACATTTTTTAAACTTGTAGTGAATGACACTTGATGTTAGTACAGTTTTTTCAAATATTATTTCATTAATTAAATTTACTTAATTGATATTTGTTTTATATGGGAGAAAAAATTAAGTTTCTGTTCCGAATAAAAGTAATAGATGGCGACAGTACACATTGATTATCCAACTACCAAATATGAAAAGTTTAATTTGTTTTTCAAAGCAGGAGAATTGACTTTAAAAGAAATTTATATTACTTATTTGTACTATGCTGATGATTCACAAACATAAACAAAATATGTAGGAAGTATAACAGAAGAAAATTTTCCTTAAGACCAAAGGGGAATAGATTACATATCTAAGAATTCCTCAGTTATATAAGGAATAAATACACACAAACACAAGTATTGCAAAAAGATAAACTAAAAGATTAAACAAGAAATCACACACATATTTTTCCTTTGATTAAACACAAAGAATATTAAAAACTTGTTGGTACCTTAGATTAGCAACTAAAATTATTATAACCATAATTAATCACCAAAGCATTATTACTCTATAGAAACGCCAGGTTAATCCCTTAATCAGTCAATTTTTTTGCCTAAAATGCTTTTAAAAAAAATTCTTGCTCAGCCCGAGGATAGAACCTCTGACTTGTGGTGTGAACGCGCGATACGCTACCACTCGGCCACTAGACCTGAATAATCTCACTACAAGAACTAAAAATGCGAGCAAATCAGAGATAGAAAGAAGAAAATATCAGTGCTCATACAGCTTGCGGGCAAATTAGTTACTTTCAAATTACGGTGTACGGCCATCCCAGTTAAGGGGTTAATGGCTTTGTTTTTGTCACTATCACAAATGAAAATAAAACTCGTCCTTTGATTTTGTCCACATGGTACGATTTACATAACAATTTTTAATTTAATGATTTTCATAATTTTTTTGTTTGTCTCCTATGCTATTTATGATGTAAAACAAATTATGTGCTCAACATTTCTTAAAAAAACTAACCCTTTGATTCTTTAATGGAAAAACTTGAAACTTATGAATTGATTTTAAAATGCTACTCCCCCTAGAAAAATTGACGTACATATATGAAATTTGATTTACAAGTACGTCAAACTATATATAGCAAAAGTTGGCATGAGTTTTGCGAAAACATGATTGGTATTCATACGATACTTCTTTTTATGAATGCTTATTGAACATTTCTTAAAAAGTGTGTAAATTCTAAATTCAATTATTTTTTTAAAAAAATAATTATTGCTTTGATTAAAAAATGCATACCAACTTTTATTCCATATACTATTAGCAACAAGTGAAAAAAATTTTTAAGTATTAGGCACAATAGAAAAAAAAAGCCTTAGCAATTTAAATGAAATCAAACTAGTTATTTTATCTTTCTGAGATAAGTCAGTTTAAAGTTTTGATTTGCCATTGGGATGTGAATAAAAACGAACGCAAAAGCTATCACAACTCTGCGTTTTTTAAACTTAGAACTTACAAATTTTGTGGGAGTATAAAAAGGTATGTACAAAATAATTTAGGCTAAGAAACTAGAATAGATTTTTTGACTGATTTTTGTCAGTTGAATCGTAATGTGTCCTCTTAAACTCCTATATCTTTTGAAATTCATATGAAAGAAACAGTACCTTCGATTTCGCTGGGAAAATTGCAGAAATTGTCCTATTGCCAGCAACATGTGAAGTCAGACTTCTTAGGGGTGTCAGCACAGGCTCCAAAGTATCAACAATTCGTTGCATGACGTTGTCTTTATTCTCTCTTCCTTCAGTTCTCCGTCCGTTAATTCTTTCTGTTAGTTCTGCAATAAGAAAAGAAAATTCTGAAAAATCCTAATAGTTTTACAGGATTTTTGAAGAGTATCAAGAGATTATATACTTTTTGACAAAGAAAACTCGTATTAACAAGTAATATAAAAAAAGTATGTCAATTCCTACTTAGATCAACACAGAAAAATTTTATTTTAGCTATTTTTTTTATTAAATAGTTTCTATTAATATACATATGTATATACATAGGACAGAATCGCAACATTAAGTGGTAATTGATTTTTATTCATTATCATTAAAGTATCGTATTGTCATCCAAAACAATCATGTATATAATATTTCAGTTCAACTGAATGCTTTAAAACGTGAGAGAAAAAAAATCTTTTCAAGTTTTGACACAAGTCGCCAAAAGGATCGCTAAGTCACCAAAAATGATGCCAACAGGGCTGACTTTGTAATTCTTTGAATTATTAGTTTTAAAAATTAATATTTATTAATTATAATTAAATTACTGTATTTTCATCCAAAATAATCATGCATATAAAATTTCAGCTCAATTGGGCGCTTTAAAATGTATTTTATTAGCGATTGAAAATCCCACGAGTGAGTGAGTGAGTGAGTTTGGTGTTTTATGGCGCAAGAGCCACTTTTGGCCATACTGTGCCACACGTTTGTTAAAATATTTGTCTGTAGTCTGGAGGTGAAAAGAAGAATAGGAGAAATGGGATGACAAAAAAAGAGGGTCGAAAGTAGAGAAGGATCACTAGGGCACCCCGGGTTCGTGAGATCCGTGTTTACCAAAGATAGTAAACCCCTTGGGGGAAATAGGAAAGGATCACTAGGGTACCTCGTGAAAATTCCACGAAGATAAATAAATAAATAAATATATAGAGAGTGTGAGCAAATAGTAGGAATTGAAAAATGTGTTTCAAATAGCCACTGTTATACGTCTCAGAAGTTGAATGAAAAAGGTAGCATTGAATGCGTTTGAATGTTTGGCTAGAGTATGACAACCCATTTTACATGGCCATATAGTTAAATTTTTTTTAGTGTAGCAGCGGGTAGTGGGAACAGTAGGGTGGATCACAATTAAATGACGAAAAAAAAATATTATTTATCAGACCTACCTATATGCGCGGAAAGATGTACCATGGTGCAAAGATTAGGAGAGAAATAATTTTAAGAGATATTTTTAAAATTTATAATCTTGCCATAAAGGGATTGAATTTTCGAAAAAAGTGGGGAAAAAACTTAATTTTTGTGTGTTGGATGATTTTAGACTTAAAATAAAATTATTTTTCTACAGTGTAAATCACTAAAAGTGATGATTACTGATAAAGGAAAACTAAGAAGAAGGAGAAATACAACGTACATATTGCTACATTTCATACATTCCAGCTCTCTCTCCCCGCCCGCACCGTCAAATCAAAACACTCAATTTCGATAATAGATTTTTTTTAAAAAATTTAACTCCAAAGAAGTTGTTAAATATATACCTATGTTTCTTTCTTGTAGCTATTTCGTAGATGTCCTCTCATCGAAATTAATATTAAAAAGCACCAAAATGCCTGTTTTTCCTTAATAAAAATTAATTTAACTATTTACCATAAAAAAAACTCAAATACCTGAATTTCATTTTCCTTGTGGTAGTACTTAACATAAAAACTATTTTTTCCCTCTTCGTATGTATACAGGAGAGCATCTTTTCCGTATAAGCAGGTTCTTAAATTCAAAAAAATATAATTTTCCTTCCCTCTAGTACATACAGAAAGTCTTTCTCCAATTCATAGGCAAAATAGTCAAAAAGGTATAATTCGAAAGTGAAAAACTTAATAGCATTAAACAAGGTGTTTTTCCACCCGAGTTGAAAGGGCTTTTAATGGTTATTTTTATAATATGAGTCAGAGCAACAAGCTAATATCATTATTTCTTTATTTCAGAATGAAGGGTCAATTAATTTTAAAAAAATTATCAATTATGTATTAATTTTAAAGGATTCTGCTTACTAGCTTTATTTGTTTGATTGTGCACCAGTTCTTCTCAAACTTTCAATATTTTTGACCCAATTTTCAATCATAATTTTCCTCCCGCCTCCCTTCATACAATATCAATATATTAAATGCAATATTGTATATGACAAGCCCATAGGAGTCACTAGTAATTATTAAACTTGTCCTTAACTTAGTATTAATTGCAAAATACATTGTGCAGTACTCATACATTTATAGATTTGTTATACCAGTGTAAATCTGTATTTTACTTTTTATTGTATCAGAATACGTTTTGTTTTGCTACCTTTCGGAAAATTTGTAATTTTTGAAATCTTTTATTTTCGACATGTTCGCGCCCACCTCGTAGGTTTATCATTCCCCCCTTAGAGAAGTGCGCCCCACAGTTTGAGAAACGCTGTTGTACACGATATGATATACTGCTCAAACCAACAACCCATTGATAAATTCGTTTTAATTTCTTAAAAGTGCCTTTTGATTTTTAATCAGCATCGAACTGTAGCTAAGGAATATATCAAATCTGTAGGTAGTTAGTTCACTTTAATTTGGTATCCTCATCTTGTGGAGACCCCCTGGGTCTCACCTTGAACACCAAGATTAATTTGAGGCAAAGAACCACTAAGAGCCATTTTGAATAATAATAATATTTATTTATTATTATAATTTTCTCAAAAAAAATCTCTGATAACATATAATACTATTATGTTACGTCACTTAAAGGGATTTGCCTTTATATTAAATTAAGTTACTAATAATGCAATTAATTAATAATTAAGCTCAAGATCAAGTAAGGTCTACCGAAATAGGAGATCCGAGAAATACACGTACTCGAGAATTCTTAACTTTCATTAACTAAGTCGCTTAAACTGACGCTTATTTTAAGCGTACGTAAATTATATTTACCGCTGGCTTATATCAGCTTTCTGGTACGTCAAGCAGCATGACGTCTTTACGAATATAATCTCCTTGAATCTTCTAAAAATGCGTTTAAAGTTGCTGGCCAATAGCCTTCCATCATCTACCTTGCTATCTCACAACGCTCGACTTAAATACCTTATCTAATTTGAATATTCCGTTAATCTTTTTGATTGGAAATAAACGCGAATTTATATTCTCCAAAAAGATGCCTAAGAAGATTAGTGGAAAGGTTCCGTACAGATTCGTCACAATCTGAAGATGATACCAAGGTTGATATCTCATTCTCCTCAAATATAATTATAAGAATGGTAAGCCAATAGTAAACATAAATATAATGCTGAACTAAATATGCTGAAGTAAAAAAAAAAAATTCACACACACGCACACACAGCCTAACATAAGAGGGACGTATTCTCAGATAGGACTTAAGGTTGTCATTGCATATTGCAAGAAAGACTAAGCTGAACACGGAGCACATTTTTCGACAAAAAAATGTCTCAATTTTCATAGGAATTTTCAACATTGTAATTCATACATCTCTGTTTACACAATACAGTGTTTTTAAAATTTCAAAATATTCCATAAATACTTATTTTTTCATTTTAATACGTAAAGAGGTATAGCTCACTTCGCATTACTGTATTGGAGGAAAAAAATGCGAAACACATTTTACACCGGAAAAAACGGATCAATCCAGGTAAAAATAAGGAGTCTGATAAAATATATTATTCCCTATAAGATAGTGTTAAGCCAGATCATAATATTAATGATTCAGTTCTTTTATATCTGAAAAAATATTACAAATTTGTGAAGCTTATTCTTTAAAATTTACCTAAGACAGCCTAGTATTATTACTCTCAAGTAAGTCATTTCGTATCTTATAATTATAGTTTTTTTCATAAAATCTTATTTTTTAAAAATGTATCCAAAGAAGCAATTTTCGGAACTATCTTATATGAAAGTTTATGATCTCCTTTTTGAAAGATTTATATTGGTGCAACAAATTAGCAAAGTAAAATACACAATTTATTTCAAAATAATGCTACCAAAATTATTTTCATTTTACATACTAATATTACATTTTTTTAATGATTAAACCAAAATGTGTACACTGGCAACTATCTACCTTTTACTCTGTTATAAAGGGGAGAAATTGAAATTTTTATTCGCATCATTACTATCAGGTTTATTAAATCATACATCTGAGCTCGATTTTTTCGTTAGTAGACAGAAAGTATAAACTGAAACCCTCTTTTTTACTTGTTGAAAGAGTCGTTAGCAAAGGCCATTTAGAAATTTCCAGGTCGTGGGAAAATAATGTCAAGGTAAAGAAATGTCGAGGTCCAGGATTGCTTAAAGATTGATGGGTTGGGATTTTCCAATATTTTAAGATCCCTAGATGCTGCATTTCCTTTATGTAATTAACTGACTTTAACGATCAATATAATGCATTCACAGTCTTTAAAAAGGGAAAATTTTGTTTCCTTTTATTCGCTTAAATAAATCAGATTTTGAGATTGACGTTGTCATGAATGGCTGGGTATTTTTTTAAAGTCTTTATTAAATTAAAAAAAAATTATTTACAAGTGTTTAACAATTTTAAAATTATATTAAACATATTCAATAAAACTACACAGCAAATTTTTGATTTACTCGTATGTTCATAAAAATGCGTAGTCCTACAAATTGAAATGCAATACAATTAACTATCAAAAATAAATAAATAGCTAAAAATGCTGAAATCAAAATTTTATCCAACCTCCTCATGTTTGTGAATGACTTCATGAATAATTTTACTCTAACTGAAATTTTGATTCATATTTCTGTTACAATTCTTAACAAGAAATGTATATATATATATATCGATTAAAAATATTCTCTATTAATTGATTTTAGTTATAATTATTTTGCTAGGTCATTTCCTTTATATTCATTAATTGCTTCTTGTAAATATAAAATTGTTAAGTAATGTAGTAAATAAGGTCTGAGATGTATCATTATAAAGGCTTCAAACATCTATGTAATTTAAAAAATAAAAGTGCAACGAATGAACAAATAACTATATTTAAGAAACATAAAATAAGAGAAGCAATATACGCATCATCATCATCATATCTGACAAGACAGCCCCTTGTGGGCCAGCACCTTCTTTTGAAGATTCATCCATAGTAACCTTTTGTTCACTTTTGTTCTCCAAGTTTTTAATGTACATATATCCAACTCTAATTATTTTGAAAGAGTTTTTTGTAAGTCATTTTGGTTGTGCTTCCCTCAAGATATAACGTTATTTGTTATTCTCTTATTAAATATATGTCCAACAGGAGTAATCAATTAACTGCAACCCTATTTCATCCGAAATTGTTATGTAGGTAAATTTAATAGGAAGTTGATGCAGAGTATTACACCAATCATCGAGTCTGACCAAGTGATATATTAGATTTAAATTTCTTGTGCGATTCGGTGGAATTTTCGAGAACATTTTCGAACTACACATTTCTACTTATGACACTGAGAGCTTTTAGAATACAGTGA
Source organism: Trichonephila clavipes (assembly GCA_019973935.1). Lineage (NCBI taxonomy): Eukaryota > Metazoa > Arthropoda > Arachnida > Araneae > Nephilidae > Trichonephila > Trichonephila clavipes. Next base: position 436,653 of record BMAU01016507.1, read on the forward strand.
AATACGTTTAACGTGAAAACGCTTAGGACGAAGTATCAGTTAACAAGAAATAATACAACGCTCAAACTACTATGTTTTTTCATGCATATTTTCAGGAAAACGAAAAGCTTTCCCTTTTGGGAATAAACAAAATATGGAAAACACCAGAGATTCAAGAAGGGTGTGAAATGCAAGAGAAGTAGTTTAACATTATTTTTCTGTGTTATTCAACTGTCCTGCTGTACTATCGGAAGAATTCGTTACAGTAGAGAATGATAATGTGCGTACAGCAGCCCCAAATACAGCAGACAAAGACATTTTGGAGTTTATCAAAGCTCAAAAAATATCATTGATATATATTTCGAAGGCGAAAATGAAATGAGTAATGCAACTTCTGTTCCTACGTCATCCAAAATGAGAAACATAATGAAAAGTATGAGCAGTTATTTGTACGTATTATATAATGATGAACAAAATGGACGAAATCGAATAATTTTTTGACAGTTGGATGCTAAAAAAGACAATGCAAAGAAAAATACCAGATTTTTTCCAAAAACTCAATAAATGTTTTGTTTTTCAAAAAACTTGAAAATCTTGTACTAAGTTTCTTTGAGTTCTTGTGAAGTTTTTTGTTTCATTGATTTTTATTAAATACATGCATACATAAATATATTTACATATACACATATGTACTCTAATAAACTTAATTTTGTTAAGTACATTTTTTTCCTGCAATAACTTCTAACACGAAATTCTTATAACGCAAAAATATAATTCTGTTCCCCTCAGTTACATGTAAAACGATTTTCACTTTATATGAAAGATCATTTTGGGCCATCTTAGGTCAGTACGTGTGGTTTTTATGTTACCTTTCCTATTGTAATTTGATACTGTAGCGGATATCTACATAAGACCGTAATAACTTCTGGAGAAAGTGATCACTTTTGTCTAGCGGTCATGTTTCCCGGCTTCAGATACACAGATCGCGGGTTCTATCCTGCAGAGTATATCTTGGTATATGTTGTTTCATTTTTTAGCTGTTTGAGTTCCTTTATGAGGATTTGATACAGCATAGAGGCATATGTATATTTGAACACCATTGCTTCAAATATGTTTTATATGCAGGACATTTTTAATAATTATAACTATAAAAATTCTTCACGCCCAAACCATCTATTTTCCCTTTTTCATGTAAAATTTTTAAAAGGAAGGTAATCAAATTTTAAAAAATTAACAAAGTATATATAACCCATCATAAAAAATACTTACTCATGTTCCCAAAGATGCTACCAAGTTTTTTAATAGCTGTCGTTGCTACATTTTGTCTTTCTTCATTTTGTTTTTCTTCATTTTCTTTTACTTCATATTCTCCTCTCGCTATTTTTCGAAGAGACGGGAAAAGATCCATTGTTTGCTTGGTGATGTCGAACAAAACTGAAGAAAACGTCCTGTTCAAGGTCCCAGATACCACAGTAAAAGTGAGCAGAAACTATTAAATCAAAATAATATTACATAAACATACGTCTTATATAATGATTTCACATCCTTATCTTAAAACACCATCATCATAATAAAAACTAATTAGGTTCATAAAACACAATATTGAAAGCAATCTAATTTTTCTTGCCAATCCAAAACACTTTGAAATATTAATTCTGATATATTTGTATCACACACACAAAATCTTCACTTAGGGAAAAACTCGAATGTAGTTTCTCCCAAAGTGGCACCTCATCAAATGTTTGTAGTGGGCTGACATAATATTGAACCACCCCCGAGATTCGACCAACTGGTTTGAAAAGATTTCATCACGTAACTTAAGAATATGTGAATCGTTTTTAAGTTAAAATAATCAAAACCAAAGACAGTCGGCCTCCGATTTAGTGAACCCCTACTTAACAAATTTTTCTCTTTCAATGATTAAAATGCGGGGGAAACCCTTATTTAACGAATATTATAAACCCCAAATTAACGAATTATTTCAGCAGCTAGGAAAAATTTTTATTAGTTCATATTTAAAAAAAAGGATTTTTTTTTCAAAAGATATATCCTTTTTGCACGGAACAAAAAAAGACTTTTCTTAAGCAGCAAATTTCATCGGGAAATGGTGAAGACCATTACTAGACTTAACAGGGGCAGATGAGTCATGAGTGTAACCTACCGTGTGAGTTTTGAGTAGGACAAGAAATTCCTATACCCCATCCCAATCCACAATGAAGGGGATTTTAGGATTTTTTTATATATGATACTTTTGATGACGGACTGCCTATCTGTACAACGGAAATAGAGGAAATTGTTGATTTATCGCATCCATTCCGGAGCGATTCTAAGGCAGAAATTGATAATGATTCTTCTATCAGACATATTACATTTTCTAAACTTTTACTTTGTTTGGAAACTGTGGAAACATGCTTCCCTCTTATGCAACAGGATGTAAATGATGTAGTATTTTCTTCTCTGCTTAGAGTCGAAAAAGAACTCTTTCGAATCAAGTATCAAAAAGATGTTCAAGCATCTATTATTCAGTATTTTAAAATTTTCGATTATAACTGGAGTGCAATAATTCACAAACAGTATTTTAGCTGTTGACAGGAACGTCTTAAGACTGTTTGAGACCGCGGGCCCAGATAAATCCTTTTTGAGGCCCTGAGCCCCAATGCAAAAGTAGGCCCGTCCTGAGATTTTTAAAAGTAGACAATTTATAGCATACATTGTCAAATACTCGTTCAAATGGTAATTTGAAACAAATAAATGTGCTCGACTCCCAAATCTCAAAAACCTAGGCACAAATCGGCTCGACCGATGGCCGCATTTTGACTAAATGAGGTGAATGATTGCTTATGGTACTAGAATTAGGCCTAGATATGGACAACTCTCGTCCCCTAATAATACAGTCTTACCACTTTTGTTGATATGCAGTTTGAAATTCCCTGTTTTTCGAGGAATATGTACGGGAAAATATTTGACCATAAAAATTATCCGGATCAGGATCTTTTAGACTGGATCTTTAGGACTCAGTTTTGAATCGAGAAGGAAACAAGGTCCCCATCGAGATCGAGGCCCTGGGGCCTGGCCTTAAGACGTCCCTCGCTGTTGAATAAAAATAATGTCTAACAATTGATATTTTTTGTGTAGTTGTTTGTAGAATTTCCAAAAGGTAATTGCAAAAAATTGGTGGATCCCGATATAACGAATAACCCCGAATTAACAAAAAAAAAAAAATTTACAGTTCCGATAAATTCGTGAAATCAGGTTCAGACTGCATATGAATGGTATAAAAAAATGATAGCTCTATTTCTACAAAAAGATTTTTATTTCCCTACAAGCATATAGAATTGGTATTGCTTCAAAGGATAGGAAAAGAATTTTAATCACAACCTACCGCATAGTATTCATTTGAGATTTTTCAAGGATATTTATTAAATGGCATAAATTATATTAAAGGACTGCCAGTCACAAAATTTCGATTTCAAACAGAACAACTTAGTAACAGTTCCATTATGTCCTTGGGTTGCAGCTTATGAAAATCTAGTTCCAATAACCCGGAGAAAAAATGGAGTGATACTTTTAAAGTGATAAATTATGTTGAGCAAAAGTACATGTGAAGAGCTGCTCCAACGGAAAGCATAAGATTCAGAAAGTGGTAGTGACAATGGGAATGATTTATGGTAATATTTCATATTCTTTCGCATTCTATTTATTTAATATATTCATTAAGTATCTTTAGTGGAGGACTTTATGATATTTATTGGATTATTTTTGTTTTGTATTTGGTTACTCGTTCTCAGTATCAAAAGGAAAGAACCATGACCTTTAATTCGACCCACAACAATAAATGCTATCTATTCCGGTAAATTAAAAGTTTCTATGTGTGATCTATCTTTTTAGCACCTTTGACATTTGCATCACGGGTTGATTGATTGATGGACTGTTTATTAACATCTTACACCGTTCAAAAAAATTAGGGGATCACGTGGATTCAACAAAATTACGCAAATATTTCTCTGATTCTTCTTCTTTATAAGCGTAACAACCTGTTACAGGTCTTGGCTGCCTCCACATCTCGCTTCCTCCAATTCCAACAATACGCAGCAACTCTCTGCCAGTTTTTAATATTTAGAGTTTTTAAGTCATTTTCAACATCATCTATATATCCACCTTGTTGGTGGCCTTCCTCTTGTTCGAAATCCCATAGGATTCTTAAAAGTGTAAGCTCTGGTCTGGTTGTTTTCAGGACTTCTCCAGATGTGGCCGAGCCACCTCAATCTGTTACTTCGGATGACTTGAGTAACTTGAAGTTCTTTGTAAAGCCTATATAGCTCGAAATTATATCTAGTACGCCAACATCCTTGATCTTTAACAGGCCCAAATATAGTTCTCAGTGCTTTTCTTTCGAAAGTTTCCAGAGCTCGTACAGTCTCCAAATTCAGCGTCCAGGTTTCGCTAGCATACAGCAACACAGGCAAAATTAATGTCTTATATAATCTTAACTTTGTTTTTCCGCTGATAAATTTCGATCTTAATTGCTTCTTTAACCCAAAAAAACATTTGTTAGCCGATTTTATACGGTTGCTTATTTCAGCTTTCAGCTTTTTTTTGGTCATTAATAATGGTTCCGAGGTATTTGAACTCACTAACCCTTTCAAAAGAATGACCGTTTACACAAAAAGAAGTGTTGTTTACAGAAGAGGGCAGTGTTTCCATGAACTTTGTCTTATCCTCGTTGATAGTGAGGCCCATGTTTGTGGCTGAGATTTCAAAAGCTTGAAAAGCCTCTTTCACTGCTTTTTCAGATCTTCCAATTATATCAATGTCGTCTGCGTAAGCCAGTAATTGTAGTGACCTATTCCACAGGGTGCCGCTTCGGTCCAAGCCACTGTCTCGGATACATTTCTCCAATACCAGATTGAGGAGCAAGCAGGCAAGCGAGTCTCCCTGGCGCAGGCCTCCTTCTGTAGTGAAGGGCTCAGACAGATATTTTTATTTTCTTTGATAACTAACATAAAACAAAACTTGCATAGTCTAAAGCAGCGATATTCAGCCTGCGACCCACTGGAACTGTTTAAATGACCCGGTGATGACCCTTTGTTCTGAGAAATTCATTTATTGACGAAAATTTGGGGAGGGGGATTTCTTTGTTAAAAAGTCAAATATATCAATTTTGCATTCTGCTGTTGATGTCGTATGGGGGCGAATTGATATTTTTTTCTGATTAAGTGATAACAGACAACAGTGGAGTAGCGGCCATTTTATGAGTGGAACTAATTTTTAACTATCATTCAGATCTTACAAGCGAAAAATATTCGAAGAAAAAAGATTGTTTCAAGACGATTGGGAAGTTGACTATTTTGAAGTGTAAAACAAGCATGATTCAGTGATTGTTTAATTTGTCACGAAAGTGTATTTAAAAAAAAGAGGTAACAAGTATCTTTCAATGACACTTTATTTGAAGATCTCTTTCAAGAGGTGATAAATAGGCTTTCTTGAATAATCTTTACAACAACAAAAAAGTGTTTTGTCAGTGTTAATGTCACAGTGATAATAAAGGCACCTTATGAAATTCGTTATATCAATGGTAATCATGTGAAACCGTTTACTGATCCAGAAATTGGGAAAGAGTGCTTCCAATTTAGACAGTGCTTCTCAAACTTTCAATATACGCGACCCAATCTTCAATCATCATTTTCATCGCCCCCTCCATACAATAACAATGTATTGAATTCAATAATATTATACTTTGACACTAAGACATGTGCCACCAACGTACATAAACATCTCGCTCAGCCAAAGCATTGATTTTCTGGGCGTATATATGCGTCTTTCCAAAGTGCGGTCTTTTCTGTGCAGTGCTATCCATAAAATCATTCCGAAGACTTTGGAATGTAATAAGAGGACCTTGACAGTGTTTGGGAAGGATTTACTTATTTCAGAGGATATTTGCTTATTTTTTTCCTTTTCTCCTCCTCCTCAAAAAACATCAAAATACGCTCGTCTACGTGGAAAACGGTGGCACTGGGAAGCGAATCGCATAACTTTTAATCGGCAGTCAAGGAATTAATTAAAAACCGTACAAATTATCAAGATAAGTGATAATACAAGCCCATGGGGTCACTGATAAATATAAAACTTGTTCTTAAATTAGTACTGTTGAATAAATAATAAAATATACATTGTACAGTACTGATACATTTATAAGCGTATTATATCAGTGTAAATGTGTATTCTATATTTTATTATATCAGAAGGTATTTTGCTTGTTTATTTTCAGTAAATTAATAATTTTTTAAATAATATTTTGTTCTCCACTTTTCAAAATGCTCGCACCCCCCCTAGGAGGACGCGCCCCACAGTTTGAGGAACACTGATTTAAGAAAAATATTCAATGACAAAAATAAAAAATATAAAAAATAATTAAAAAAAGCAAAATAGGTGTTTTAATATTTTGGTCAATTTCCACATTTTAAATTTTCTATGTTATCTTGGCCTTAAAGCATTTCTCCCCCAACCCCCTCTATTAATCCTGATGTTGCAGCCCACGTGAAATAGCCATCATATGTATGCGGCCCGGCAGAAAAGAAGGTTGAGTACCCTTGGTCTAAAGTGTTGCAGGAAACAGAAGAAAATGCCATATGCAAATATCAACGTTCCTGACGACAAATACCAGAAAGAGTTTGAAAGTGCAGAAATCGTGATTTCGTACGAGCTGTTGATTTTTGTTTGTGACGGGCTCACGCGTTTTTTCATTAACATGTCCTTTTGGGGCTAGAATAAATGGAAATTCTTTTCCAATCAACTCGAGAAGTAAAACGTGAATGAAAGATGCAATTTAGGAAGCTTTTAAATAACAGAAGTTTAGAGTAAATGAGATGTCATTTGGGGAGTGTAATGATAGTCCGTGTGTGACGGGCTCACGCGTCTTTTCTTTAACATATCCTTTGGGTTCTTTGTGGCCAGAATTAATGGCAACTCTTTTCCAACCAAATCCAAGAAGTGAAGTGTGAATGAAAGATGCAAATTAAGAAGCTTTTAAATATCATAAGTTAGAGTAAGCGCGATGGCAATTAGAGGAATGTAAACAATTCGTGGTTCTAGATTGAAGAAATTTTAGATAACGTTACGTGGTGAAAAATAGTAATTATACGTGATAGAGATTCATTGATCAAGGTGCATACCATTGCACACGAGTTATCGCTAGACCTCATCTAAAATTATTATGATCGTTTACTCATACTACAGCAAAATAGGATTGACTATTTAATATTAGTATCTGTAATAGTAATGGAATCGTGTTTAGGCGAGTCAGTTATTGATAGTGGTTCGAGTTAGGTCAATTCAGTAATATATATATATATATATATATACATATATATATATATATATATTGTTTGTTTTACCCCTGTAGATTCTCTCACATATATTATTATAATTTAATTTGTTAAAGGATTAAATTTAATATCTTAATAAAGCTATATTAAGATAACGTATACGTCTAGTTCTTCCGCTAATCCTACATCTCTAGCTCACGCTGATACCCAAAGAGATAATCACCTCCGGAGGGACTATCACATGGGTTGCAAGTGTGAAGAGAATTTCGAGAAGTTAAGTGACAGTCGAGAGAGGTTACCCGTGACAAAGAGCCTTTAGTCAAGATGGAATAATTCCACGCTAGTGAACCGCAACTTCAGTTAGGATCCGGTAGATTGCTGCTTCGTTGGACATTAAGGTAGGAGTTACCACTTTAATATTCGGATCTGTGTTTTCATTGAAATTGAGCTTAGGCGAGTTAGTTATTGATAGTGGTCCGGGTTACGTTATTTCGGTATTATATATTGTGTGTTTCGCCACCCTATATATAGATTCTCTCACATATCATATTATTACCTAATCTGTTATTGGTTTAAGTTAAGATCTTAATAAAATGATATTAAGATTAGGGCAGCTTCTGGTTCATCATTTAATCCTACACCTCTAGCTCACGCTGATAATCTAGGAGAAGGGCACCCAAGGGGGTGGGGCGCCCTTACACGTTGTCTTAATGGAGAAATTCAACCTTTCGGCTGCTGTTTTGAGAAAATGATGATTAAAACAAATGTCACGACAACATGATCCACCAGAATCCTGGCGTGACGTGTTACCAGGATATTGCAATCTGGACAAACACAAAGAATTCTAGTGGACGCTGTTAAAGTAGCATGTTCGACGTCGACCAGGTGTTCGCTCGTGCTACCACAGCAAATAATGACCGATATACGGTGTTAACAGCTGGTGAAGACAGAAAAGCGAGTGCGACTCAGATTCAAAAACCGCTTCTTTTGGCAACAGGACAAAGGATCTCAAGCCAGACACCGATATAAGCTTCATGCAGGTGGCCTGTATACATGTAGGTCAATTATATGTATTCGTTGACAGAAAGACACCATGCAGCCAAAGAAAGTGGGCTGTAGAACAACGAGATTAGATGCAAAATGATTAGAGTCAACTGGAGTCTATGGACGAGTCCCGATTCAGTTTAGAGTATGACGCTTCATGTGTTTTGGTGTGCCGAAAAAGGCCGAAATGACCATATATACCCCAGGAAAAATCACATTTACAGCCGAGGAGGTTTTCTGGTATGGATTAGAATCAGCATGGGTGGACGTACTGACCTGTATATCATTCAGAATAACAATTTGACGGCTCAAAGGTATGCAGACGAAATCCTGAAATTTCATATCTATGTCATGCTGCGGCCAATTGTGATTCCTTTCTTTTAATGCAGAACTGTCAGACCTCATGCAGCTCGTCTTGTGGAAAACTTTCTTGAAGCTGAAACAATGTTGCATATGGAGGGGTCAGCGTGCTCTCCTGATCTTAATCCAAACGAGCATGAGACATACTAGGACAACGCGTTGCTGCAAGACCAAGGCTTCCTGTCCCTCCCAAAGACTTGGAGATCTCACTTCGTCAAGAGTGGAACAGTATTCCGCAAAGTCTCATCGATAATTTTTCATCACTCAAACTCAGTGGCGCAACAGCCCATGAGGGGTAGGGCCTATTGTGCCCATCTCATTATGCGTGACCATTGGGCGGCGAAGTGCATGAGCAGATGTACCGATCAGGTGGTCAGTCTGAAACGAAACTTTCAGTGTTAAGACCCCAAGCAAGCTTGGTACTCATTTTATCGACCCACTGCCGTAGGGATGAAAGGTTGAGTCGACTTTGCCCAAACCGGGAAAAGAACTCGGACCTGTGGTGTGGTAATCGTAGCAGTTCGGGAAGACTACACGCCATATTAAACACCTTGTGTCCTTTGAAAACAATAACTTTCTTGTCATTTACGTGCATCCATATTATTGCCTTGAAGCATCATTCCATGTTCTGCATACCATTCCGAAGAATTTAAATTCCCATACAATTTCTTTTTGCTTCTTTTTTTCTGTATTCCGTTTCGTTACACCTGTATTCTCCATTTCGTGCCATGCACGGCTACCGTTCAAAGATTTCTTCACTTTTCGCTTGCTCTCAAAAATGTTTTGAGCATTGTATTTTGATATTACACAAGTAGCATAACTAAAATATTTTTAAAAAAATGTGTTTATTTCTCAAATTAGATCTTCCTCTCCTTATCCCCCTCTTATTCTCATAAATTCAGTTATGGACACTTTATATATATATATATTATTTCTCCTTTTTTCATATTAATAAACAAAGAATTTAAGCTTTAAGGATGTTCTGAAAAAATTACGATTTAAATCTTATTACTTGATTTTTTAAAATATATTAATTTATTTAATTTTTATTGTACAAAAAAGGGTTCCATTATAATCTACACGTTTACTTATAATAACATGCCCTAAATTTTTTAATAATTAAAAAATTATAAAGGTAAATTTCAAAATCACACCCAAGTGTCTTTTTAAAAAAACTATAAATTATTTTGTAATTAATTGTCTGAAATTTTCGTAAGTTTGAAGAAACCGAGGATAGTTGGATTGAAAAGAAGAATGCTTTGGTCCGTCCTATGCTTCTCTCGTGTGTTTATGAATTGTCGCTGCCGTGTTTATGATTTGTGAATGTTTTTGAAACGAAGAGATTAAAAAACTGCAACTTTTCATATTGTATTAGCTTGTTTTTTAAATTCAATTTATAAAGTGTTTTTATAAATTTCTCTCTCTATATTCATGTTTAAATATAGAATAACTTTCACTTAGATTTCGTAGTGGGTAATAAATATAAAATAAGATTTTGAACTTTTTTTCCCCGAGAAAATTTCCCAAGTACTTTATCATTTGGGTATTATTAAAGAAATTTTCAAATTATTCACTTGATTATTTTCTAAAAAAGAATAGCATTTTGAAATATTTGAACCTACAAACAAAATTGGAATTATAAAAACCATCATTTATCTACGAAAAAAGTTCAGTAAAAGTCATCGAAAAGTCATTGAAAAGTACTTAATCTCTTGATAAAAAAAATATGACTGAGAAAAAAGGTTTGATTTAAAAACCTAAACTATTGATAGTCTAGCAATTGTACTAGACAATTGCTCAAAGTGCTCTATTGCTCACAAATGCATTCACATAAATTTGGCTTGTATGTGCATGCCTCCTTCAGCTTTTTTGTTCCTTAAATACTTTACGAATGAAAATCCACAAATCTCTTCTTAAAGTAATACTTATAAGAGCAAAAAACCAGAGAAAATCTAGAGGAAAAAGAAAACGGTTATATATAATCAAAATCAATCAACAGTACACAAGGACGTGACAGCAATACAAAATCTTAGAGTATATTAGAGCAAAATGCACTAAATTCATAGACAAGACAAGAAGAGCGTATAATGTGATAATGATGCAATACAAATACAACTAACCCAAGAGAAAATTCAAATTAAATTTTCTCTCTATAAAAAAAATAGAAAGAAGTATTTCGTGTGCTGTAGTAAATTTATTTATACACTAGCTGGTATACCCGTTCTTCGAACGGGTGAATTGAAAAAATAAACAATACAGATTGAAAGATAAAGAAGTTTTTAATGAGTTAATTTTACGTGAATTGCACATTAAACAAAAAAAAAGAAAACCATGTTTGTTAAGTTTTATGTCTGTGGATCTAATACCTGATAAAAAGGATTTTTTTCATTTATAACTCGCCGTAACTCTCTTGTGGGTCTATTTTTGAAAAAACCTTCTTAAGCTGATCTATGCTCAGCAAAAGAAACACATTGTTACAAATTTTGTGTAATGAACGCTTAAAATAGCGTAAAAAATTTATATCTAGAAGTGTAATGCGTTAATATTACTTTCTGATGTATTTATTTTATGTTAAAATTGTAATCTGCCTCATGCTCCGCCTGTTAAAGCCTTCACAGTTCCTGGTGCCTGACGTAGACAAAGCAAAAAGGGAAAATGTTTGCTTCCCACATAAAGATAGATATATCTTGTCGCGGAATTTTTTGCAAATGGCAGAATTTTTCCCTACTCACTTGACAATTATCGTTATATTTTGGAGACTTCACACAATATCGTTATAAATTATAGCCTATGTGTTATTCTGATGTATACGCTATATCATTGTAAAGTGTCATCAAAATTCATTCAACTGTTTTTGCGTGAAAGAGGAATGAACATCCAAACATACTTTCACATTTATAATATTAATCAGGATAAATACAATTTGGACAAATTTACATTTATGATGATGGTGAGGCTTTGCATGAACGTGCAAAAATAGTTAAACGTGACGATGTATTGCAAATATGTTTTTGCTACAATATCCTCCTGAATTTCTATCATCACTAACTCTATCAGGAATACCACCCATCAAACTGAATCTGAAATTAGGCTGTATCGTCCTGCCATTAAGAAATTTATGTATTAGGTGTACAACTTTGCTTCCGCCGGTTTTTTCCGAAATTCGAGGCTTTATTGTAAAAAACAGATTATACATTTATGATTCAATAATTGTGTTCGATAACGATGGTATGTGATTGTTTTAGTCGGTTTTAACAACTCATAATACATTACGCCGAGCTGGTCCGACCAAATGCCATGCTGGTCATAGACGTCAAAATCACCGTTCTTGAAGCGTTGAAACCACTCTCGGCACGTTCTTTCACTAATAGCGGCCTCGCCCTAGGTATTTGACAGCATTTGATGAGCCTCAGCCACAGATTTCTTCATATTAAAGCAGAAAATTAAAACCTCCCGCAAATGACGAGAATTTGGCTCGTAAGCTGACATGTTTAATCGAGAATAACTTTATGATGCAGACACAAATCGACTAATATTTCGATGGCGTTATGTTTACAAACACCTAAGCTTATTGTATGACATCTACGATCTATTTATTTCGACTACCACTTACCGCTACAGCCATCTATTGCAAAACGGAGGAAGCAAAGTTGTACACCTAATATTACCTATGGACTGCGTAGTGGCCCAAGATGGTAGTAAAAATATTCTAAAGGAGGCAGTGTGAAATTTGATCAGGATATAAGAAAGATGAAATTGTACGTATGCCAATGACACATGACACTAGAGGAGATTGGATATGCCATTCTTACTGAAACGTGCGCAATTCCTTGTAAAATTGTCTTTTTTCCATGACCAGCAATAAATCAGGGGGGTAGATCTTTGAAAAAGTAGATTTATGTGTACCATCAGAGGAAACAATGTTTACTCTTGGACAATTGTATAAGTTGCTCTATCAAGGTGCAGAAGCAAAAACAGAATAAAAATTTAGTGTAATTTAGAGGAAAAGGGGATTAGGAACATTGTTTTTGAAGAGGCACTCAATTGAAGCACAGATTAAAATACGGAGATGAAACTTGAATTATTAATTATTATTTTTTATTTATTTTTTTCTTACAATATATTGAAAAAATAGAAGTACATAATACATGTACATTGCAGTTTTGCAATTTGAGTAATGGGTATTAACAGTTAAATAATTTGTAAAATGGGGGTTCGTCCACCATTAGAAAGACAGGGGGCGTCCCTAAGAATTTATTAAAAATGTATGTGGGTTGGCATTTGAAGAATAAGTATCTGAAATAAAACTGCAAAACTACAAAAACGAACTGCTATATAAAATGCTATAGTTCAAAACACACATACACTGCTGTGCAAAAATTAAGGACGAGACGGTTTTTTCAATATAACTTTGTACAAAAGCTTTCCAAATCAACACATTTAATATCGTAAGATCCCCAATACGTAAGGACATGTGTAATATGTAAGCAACACTTACTAAAAGAGAAATCAGAGGGATAAAAAGAAGCTTGATATTGAAAAAGTAGCATGGAGCGCAATGCGACTGAAGGCCGAAACATCCCTGTGATGGGTGTCCAGCAAGAAACATCCGGTCTTTAGTAGGGGATATGATCTCCCCTGACTGCTAGACAGGTTTCACAGCGTCTGCCCATGCTGAGAATGAGGGTGTCAATGAGTTGTTGAGGCATTGCTGCCCATTCGTCTTGCAGCGCCAATCGAAGCTCCCGAATTGTTACTGGTGGTAAGGTACGAGCTGCCAAGCGTCTGCCTAGAAAATCCCATACATGCTCGATGGGATTGAGATCCGGAGATCGTGCCGGCCAATCCATACGTTCAATATCCTCACTCTCTAAGAGCTGTTAGGCATCTACTGTGCGATGACATGGTGCATTGTCGTCCATGAAAAGGAACTGCAGACCCATAGCGCCTCTAAAAAGACGCACATGTGGAAGAAGAATCTCGTTACAATAACGGGTCCCGTTGACTGAACCTGCATTGAAGATGTGAAGGTCTGTACGACTACCAAGCATGATGCCTCCCCAAACGAGAACACCGCGACCTCCATACCTGTCCCTTTCAATGATGTTCGAGGGATGATTGCGGCTTCCCCGCTCTCTCCAGATGAGTATGCGATGAGAATCGCTACTCAAACTGAATCTTCTCTCATCTGTAAAGAATACTCGCCCCCATTCATTGTCTCTCCAATTCCGGTGTTCCCGGCACCACAGAGAACGCCTTCTCTGATGGGCAGGCGTTAAAGGTGCACACCGTTCAGGGCGTCGTGCAAACAGACCACCACCGTGCAGTCTTCTGGCCACGGTAAAACGCGATATCGGTCGTCCAGTCGCCTGTGTCGTAAGTCTAGCGATTTCTCCCGCTGTCTGCCGCCTGTTTCTTCTGGCCTGTAAGACAATGTACCGGTCATCTGCGGGTGTGGTTCCTCGTGGACGACCACTACTGAACCCCCGGATAGCTGTTCCTGTAGCTTGAAATTGTCTCCAAAGTCGTGAAACGATGCTGTGAGCAATTCCGAACTCTGCAGCCACACTTGTCACACTGCGGCCTTCCTCCAACTTCCCAATGATTCGACCTCGGGTAAAAGCATCCAGATGTCGTCTAACAGATTGATTATTCGCCATTTCTCGCTGAGGCAGCAGCTCGGTGTGATTTTAACTGCTATACGGCGTGCAATCTCTTTGCCAGAAATACTGATCTTACACCGACAACATGCTTTATACTACTCAGACACTCCCCCATTACATCTACCTGCATATCTGCGCATGTGCTACCGTAAATCACCTTACTTAATCTCCTGATTGGTCTTTCTGTCCGCTCTGCCTCTTCGTTCAGCTGATATGCTAATTTTTCGACTTCGTCCTTAATTTTTGCACACCAGTGTAGTTTGAACAATCTAATATCGGACTTAAGGTATCCGACTACGTTCGGAACCGTGATTTTGAAAAAGCGCATAAATGGATAATTTTCATATTTAGTGTCACTCAGATTAAAATACACGCATAAAATTGTTTTAAGGACATTTTGACAAAAAAAATTATTTAAATATAATATTTTGGCTAAAAATTAACTTAGAATATTTCTTTTTCCAAATGTTCTCCTTTTTGTGAAAAATGATTCCATTCTAATAATATTTTGCCTGTATATAGCTCAGACCTCTCTACAGAGGCTCAACTAGAATTTTTGAAAAATTTCCATTATTTTCAGAGTTACCACAAATTGAAATAAGTATTCGCGTTTTTTCCTTAAAATTGCTCCCCTCTGTTGTAAAATATGAATAAACCCACTTCTAAGTTATATATTTCAAAATTTCTAGTTGAACCTCTGAACAGAGGTTTGAGCTATATAGAGGCAAAATATTATTATAATAGAAGCATTTTTTCAAAAGGAGAACATTTGGAAAAAAGATTATTCTAAGTTAATTTTTTCCCGAAATATTGCATTTAAAAAAAAATTTGTCAAAAAGTCCTTGGAACAATTTTATGCATGTATTCTAATCTGAGTGACACTAAATATCATGAAAAGTATCCATTTATGCACTTTTGAAAATCACGGTTCCGAACGTAGTCAGATACCTTAATAAATGCTTTTATATTTAAAGAACGATTACGAACGACTTTAAGTAGAGTGAACCTAATTAGTTCAGTAATAAACACTTAACTGATAAATTTCCAATACTAATCATGTATTTCCATATACAGACAATCGTGTATTGTTGCTGATGCAGTTAAATTTACTTGGACTCAAAGACTTCGTGCTATTGTGGGGTGGAAAGGGAAAGTAGGGTGCTTACTCAGATTCGACCTCATCATTTAACCTTGATTCAAAATTACTGGTGTATTGTCTATAATAAGGGGACAATTGAACCGGGTAGAAATAGGCTGACGAAAGCGTTAAACAAAGGATGAGTAAAACGTATTTTCATAATAGGGAATAAGTGAAAAGTGATACTTGATTTGTGACTTTCATCCTTGATGACAAATGCAACCAATACTAAAGTAATTGATGAGTTTATTTGTCACAGAAAGGAAATATAATAAATAAACAATTATTTCTCGAAACAAAGGTAATAAATGAAGTGTGCTGTTTATTCAAGTTCATGAATTCCTTGCTATGAGCATGAGTTATAACGAGAATTTACTTAAAGAGTGGAAGAATATATATTCAGTTAAAATAGTGATTGATATAAAGTAATCTAGGAAGAGAAAAGAGAACCGCAAGTGTTAAAATATGTTTTAAAAGCTTACGACTTTTACAGAAAGAAAATTATTAGTTAAAAATTAATTTCTGTGTTTTGCCTTTAAATATAGTTATTAAATATTCTTTCTCCTTTATATTGTTCTTTGTAAATTAAAAATGAAAAGTGTGTGTGTTCTCTACCAATACAAAACTGTTCATCAGATCATCACATTAAAACATAAGAAAAATACATTTTTTTCTCTTTTCTATGCAAATACTTATCAAAGTACCCATAGTAATTTTAAGAAATGCAGTATATTTCTGATGGAGATTTTGTAAGTGCAATGAATATCTAAAGCGAATATGTGCTCGAATGATTGTTACAATTATTTCTTAAGAAACACTCATTTCTATAATTAATATTTCTTAAGTATCAGGAAAATATAATGTTAAAAATATTTTGTTTTCAGCATGTACGCTGATTTCTACCATGTGTGGACATCAAAATATTTCTTATCACTTAAGTTCCTTTTCTTCTATATTTTTATTTGCTTGACAGACGATAAAGTTCCCCTTAAAATATAAAAATAAATATTGACATTCGAAGTGAAAAAACAGTCTTAGATCTCTTAAATATTTATTCAGAAAATTTTTTAAGATTTTAGTTGTGATCTCAAATATAAAAGCTTTGTGAATGTCTATTTTTAATCAGAATATATGCATTTATCCTCCCATTTAGACAAAAAATATTTATCTTAACTGTGAAATAGGCGAAACTCTGAGCTAAAATAATTTTGATATATTAAGAATATATTAAACATGTTCAAATGGAGGGTTGCTTGAAACTGAGTTTTATTAGCAACAAAAGCACTATAGTTTTAGCTACCAACAGAGAGTGCCTGAACTTTTTCAATTCCTACTACTAACTCACACTCTCTATATATTTATCTTGGGGGAATTTTCAATCGTTGATAAAATACATTTTAAAGCGCTCAAATTGAGCTGAAATTTTGTACACATGATTATTTTGGATGACAATACAGTAATTTAATCATAATGAATAAAAATTAATTGATTAAAACTAATTATTCAAAGAATTATAAATTCAGCCACGTTGGTCTCATTTTTGGCGACTTAGCGACCCTTTTGGCGACTTGTGTCACCTTGAAAGGTTTTTTTTCTCACTTTTAAAAGCTTTCGGTTGAACTGAAATTTTATATACTCGTTTGTTTTGGATAACAATACGATACTTTAATGTTAATTAATAAAAATCAATCACCAATTAATGTTGTGATTCTGTCATATGTATATTAATTGAAACTATTTAATAAAAAGTAGCTAAAATAAAAAATTTTCCTTGTTGATCTAAGTAGGAATTGACTTAAAATTTTTTTTTATATATATTACTTGTTTTAAGTTCTTGCTTTCACTAATATTTAACTTGTTTTTCAAAAAAAAATGTTATAACAACCATACAAAATTTCTCTAATAATTTGTACTACATTAAACACAAAAGTTAAGTACTTCCATTATGGTAATTTACACATAATCAGGAATTCATGAAATAAGTAAAATATTATCATTTTAAAAATTTTATGACAGTTGTGAGTCTACGATATTCATACCGAAAATTCCTTCTTGATTTATTTTTGGGTCGAATGATTTCTCCATTTAAAATTTTCGCATAAAACAGAGCATTGGTGAAAATCATTTGCTGTGGTCGCCGATATAGTAACCTTTAAATGAAAGAAAAATTAGGTGATCTCCCATGGGGTGGTAACAAAACAAGAAAAAGTATAATGGACTAAATTCATGACGATCACATGATAAATGCAATCGCGTGTTCTTCCTTGAATTTGAAACTGACATTAGACTTGTAATTGTTGTTCTTGTAAAATTTAGATAGAATTTCCCCAAACTGATAGTTACTTATAAAGATATTTAAACATTAAGTCTCTTCAAAAAGTTTTTTCAAAAATTAACAAAATAAATTCTTACACTACGCGTGTATTTTTAAATTAAGTCCATTTTCTTTACCTATGAGCATTATTATCAGTGACAAATTTTTATTTTTAAAAGAAAGTTTCCGCAAGAAACAAAAGTTGGCAACAGCGAAGTGGATGAATTGATTGGCTGAAAATATGTGATTGTATTTATCATGTCTATTTGATATCACGTGAATTTATGAACTAACTGGCTGTAAATACGTAGTTGTAGTTATCATATGACTATGACGTCATATGAATTTGGCCCATAGCATAATCAAAAAATATTCAATCGCTTGTTGTATGAAATGTTCTATTTTACGTTTTATTGAAGTATAAACTTTTTCCAAAGTTTTATCATGAAAATTTGATTTGCAGGCTAAAACTGTTCTTTGAATTGAACTTTGTTTTCCGATTTATTTGTTTATTATTATTTTTATTTTAGTTGAAATGTTTTTTTCACCTTACTTGCAAGAAAGGATGGAGCTTCCAAAATATTCCAGTAAAGATCCAAATCTACTTATACTGATATATTTCGGTATAAAAATTAATAATAACTCTTAAGTCTCTGGCTACCATAATGAACATCTGATAATTTTTGTAAAATAAATAACAGTTTGGTTTGAATTAATGAAATTAAACAATTAAAGTTTGCTTAAATATTGTTTCATTTAGGTAAAACGTATAAGCTTATATTTTATTTATATCAAATGATTATGGTATAATGTACTTTATTTCCCGTTCAAATACGCCAAAATAATGTATTTATATTTAATAAATATATTTCTTATTTTTTCTGACCTTATTGTAACTAAATAAGGAAATAAGGGAAAGCGATTGCGTGACCATTCGACCATAAATTTCCCTTTTCCGTTGCTTTCTTTATTTGTTTCACTTACAGAAATGTTATATAGAGAGAAAATATTAGAAATACTTATGACATTGTCAACAGTTTCCGTGCTCACAAAAAATAAAATCTATAAACTCAGCACTTGAAATTAATTTTTGGAAGCTCTCACTTCAATAAAAGTAAATGGGTGGTTTAATTGAATCCTGAAATAATCTTTATGATAAAATTCAAGACCATTGCTGCAATTTATATAAGTAGTTCTACATTGAAATTAAATCTTCATAAACATTCATCCATAATAAATAAGTACTTTTGCTGAAATAAATTTAACGAACAATTTAATGAAAGATAACAAAATTGAGAGAATATTTGAAAATAAAAACATCTTTTTTTATACTCCTTACTTATAAAAATACCGCATTTTTTTATTTCTTGTAAGTAGTGCAGTGCTTCTCAAACTTTCAATACTGGCGCCCCCTTTTCGATCACAATTTTTTTCGCGCCCCCCCTTATACATTAATAATGTACTGAATGCAATAATAATGCACTTTGACGCTAAAGCTACAATAGACGATCTTAATTATAAACCATACAAATTAGTAACGTAAGTATTAAATTTTGTATACTACTTTTAAGCAAAATAAATTAATAAATAAAATAATAGGATAATTATTATGCTATTTTTACTTTCTCTAATTTTTAAATTGAACATATTGCAAAATGCGGTAGATGCTTAGAAGACGAAATATAGATATCTGCTAAATATAGAAAAAGAACTCAGTGGGTCAATTTCCAATCATAGCATTCCTTATAAAAACTTTGCTTTCCAAGACAAGCTCATGGACGTCATTAATACTTATTAAACTTGTTCTTAATTTAGTATTAATTAATTAGTTATAAAATATTCTGTGCAGCACTGATACAATAAAAGTATACCAGCTGAAGTGCTCACTCTTTGCCCGAGTTCATTTATAAGAAAATAAAACATTATTGATATAATAGCTGAATTGTAAGGGAAGCAAAGCCAAGTGCTCGACAATGTTTACAAAAAGGTAAAATGATTTTTTTAAAATGATTGCTCCAATTAAAATTAGTTTTAAGCGAATTGTAATTTTAAGCCTCACAGAATTAGCATTTATAATGGATGTTAAACAGTAGTGCACACAGGAATTTTTCAAGAGGGGGTCCGGGGTCGAAAGTTCACCAATCTTATATCAGGTTTCTTATGATTTTGTCGATTTTCGGGAACAAAACACAGTAAAAAACTAATTATTGAATAAATAATTAACATTAATTAATAAAATTAATCATTAATAACAAATACTTAATTAAATTTGGCGTACTATAAACTTAGAATAATAATCAATCGGAAAAAAATCAAGGGCTTTGGGGTGGGGTCCGGAACCCCCCCCCCCTTGTGTGCGCCAATGATGTTAAATAATGATCAATAATATAAAATATCGATGAAGAATAATTGAATTATTTTTAATATTTGAAGCGAAAACACTTCAACATGTTTTAACCCGGGAGCAGGCGCCCACTCGATACGGTCGGGGTTATTGAGTCACCCTAATCCTTTTTTTTATAATTATTTTATTGTACACGATACAAATCATTATTCCAGTAAATAATTTAACTAAGAGAAAGTTTACTTACCTACTTTCAAGGACTTTTCAATTTTTCTTTGATAATAAATAAACAGTTTTGCCAGAATTAACGATTTCGTAATCTGCGTGTCCCGCGCGACCACTTCCGGGTAAAAAGTATATTCATTATGATAATATGTATGTTACTGCTAAAAAAATTGTGTAAAACGTTTTTCGTTATGCTTTATATGTTGAGAATATTTATAAAAATATGTCTTGGCCAAGTAATCCTTCATGTGCTTGTGTGTGTGTGTGTGCTCTCCGTGGTTTTCCAAATATCATAAAACTCTTTTGCATGGAAAAAAGCGCAACAGAGAACACATAAGAGAGGGGTCATAACTAACTGTACCAATAACTTAGAAGGTCAAACAGATTACAGCTAGAATGTGCAGTATTTCAAAAATAATGACAGTGATAAATTTTTTATGTTCCTAAATTTTTTCGATTCTGGGTCTGGGATCTGTTTTTTCTCTGAAAGAGTGGTATGTTAAGTTAAAAAAAAGCGTAATAAAAAAAACTCTCATCATGGGATTACAGCAAATCAAATAAAAGTTTTTTATTTGGTTATAGGATCAAAGATAACTAATTAGGTATTGAAGAAATTTTTATTTTTGCTGACTTAATATCGCGCGCGCGCCTGTAAATTAAAACAGAGTAAAAGTGCATTTTTTATTATGTCTGAAAGTATTTTGTTTTAATTCATTCCAGTAAACTAATTATTTTTGATATGCTCGCGCCCCCCTCGTAAGGTCATCGCGCCCCCCTTGGGGGGTGCGCCCCACAGTTTGAGAAACACTGAAGTAGTGTTAACAAAAACGATTTTGCACATTTAATACCTCTGGTTAAAAAAAATTCAGTATAAATACCAATAATTTATATTTTTTGTACATTTCAAGATTCATATTGATGATAATTTCTTTCTTTACTCTTATAATTGAATCTAAGATAATATAGGGCAAATAGATCCATAAAAAGCCATTTAAGACCTATTTGCATATTTCGCATATGCAAATATGTTCCTTTAGTGGAATAAAACGCTCCAAATAGAGTTTTTCAAAAAGACTTTTGGCAGCAAAAGGCACCACTCTTTCTTATACAATATTTATTACCACGGTTTAATTGTTATTCATTTTAATTAACTCTTATTAAATGAATGTTTTTATAACTTCTCGATAAAAAGTGCTAAACACTTCTAAAAAAATAACTTTTGTATTTGTATAAGCCTAGCATGGTAATGAACTTTTAACAAGGTATAATGAACAGACTTTTTATTTTTTCTATTCATTTCAAAAAGCTATTTATTTTTTAGAAACTTAATTCTAAATAAAATAAGTATTAAGATATGTCTTACTGAAGCGCATAATTATATGAAAATTTTTTTATAGTAAATAAATTCTCAAATCGAAGATCTGAATAGAATTGAATTCTGGATTATAGTGAATTAATGTCATTTTTTTAAAGAATTCTTTTCAAAATTCTTTTATGTAAAAAATCGTCTGTCATGTAAAAGTAATAAATTCAGTCAACAGCATTTTGTATATAATTTAGATTCGTATGCTCAACTTCTTAATGAATAATATTAATTTAAGTTTCTCTTTAAAACAAATAACTATTATTTTATCTGCATTATGATTAAAACAAACAATATTTTCATTAAAAAACTTCGTTTTAATAATTGTGAATTCCACCGAAGCATTTTGCTTTTATTCATACAGTTAATAATCCTCCTTCTATGCCTCTAATTGATACAAGTAAGGAAAATAAATAATCGTAACTCGAAAATTTAATTATAATTTATTTTATTTGTGTAATACCATTATCAACTTAACTTTTTTTTTAAATTTGACACTTATTTAATCCAATTAGTTAGCTTTTTTTTTTCAAAAGACCATTATACAGCTACAAGATATTTTTAATATTAATATGTTTACTAACAACAACGTATAATAAAATCAATTTAAATTAAACTAATTAATTCTACAATTAAATATATTTTTTAATTTACATCCTATTGTTCAATTACTTTATACATCATAAACACTTCTGTAACTTAACCAAAGCATATATCGTATGCATTAATCCCTACTTTTCAACGGTTGTTACAAAACACCTTTAAACCTTGTTTATACTTACATAATTTGTTGGAACTGCAATTTGATAGATATTATAAAAATAATTAGTACAAACAAAATCAGTTTGCCGAAAATACAACAATCGGACAATTTAATAATTAATTTCCTATAATCAAGTTATTTTACTCTAAACCATCTCATAATAACATGTAAATAAAAATACAATTAAAAACAGTTACAAAGTCATATGAAATAAGTGTCAATGTGAAATGAACACATTAAATTAAAAAGCACATAAATTAATATAAACCAAACACCATAAAAATCATTTCAACAAACTTAGCTACGATGTACCTATAAGGAAATTGAACCTCTAACATTTAAAAACTTTCTTGAGCTGTTAAAAGTATAAACTTACTCACCAAAACAGGAAAGACCGACATTGTTCTTTCTATTCAATAAAAGTGGCAAATATTGAGATTTTCCTTTCTATCTCAGAATTACTAGATTGTCATGGTCTGATTCTTCCTACTAAGGAAACTAATTATTCTTACTTGCTAAACCTTTAGTTCTGCGGCTGGCGCATTTAAAATCGCACACACAAGTTCTTGTACTTCTTCGATGTATTTATTTACCCTTCCTGTTTTGAAAAATTAATCATTCTTTATCTGAATCGATAACGAAATGAAGTGAAGTATTTTTATGTGATGGCGATGAACTTTGTTTAGTAGCAAAATTTAGGACAAATAGTTCGAGAGAAATTGCAAATCGGAAGTTGTATATATCAAATTTCGCAATCATAGCTTTTCTAACGTAATCAATTAAAATGTAATTTTTAATCTCGTCACATTTTCCTGTAAAATGGAACGGAAATGGAATTTTCATTTTATTCGATTTTGTATTCTTAATTTTTTTTATTCAATATTTATTGAGCTGGTAATTATTCCCTTTTTTAGTCGAATATTTGTTTAATTTGTGAGTCCATTTTTGTGAATATTTCTATTGAGGTTGATTCTCTTAAATTCAAATTACACAAGTCTTACTCAATTCGTGTTCCAAATCCTTAAAAAAAGTTAATTTCAAGAAATATAATTACTGTTCTTAATAACTCTATACTTGAGCAATACAAAATCTTCACACATTCTTCACGCCTAAAGTTCACATCATGTTCGACACAAATTTTTATATTTTCCAAAAACTTTAATAATTTAAAAGAATTTAGCACGCTCCTTCTAATATTCTCATAACTTACAAAAATAAAATAAATATTCCATAAAATAATTTGAAAAATTCATTTTATTTTCTAGTATACTATTACAATGAAAATTAGTCTTTAAAAATAAAAAGAAACCATTCAAAACAAATCCTCTTTAGCTCTGCTTTACTTTACATGTAGAACAATAGACACATGGGAAAAGTATCAGTTTTACCAACAAGAATAAAAAAAAGAAAATGAATTCTACAACAGTTTTTATTCGCATGACAAAACAATCGTTTGGTATTTAGGTTGGACAGGATGACAATTACATAAATCATCAGACATCCACTATTTTTATTTTTAATTAAGCTAAATGAGTAATTATATTCAAAATTGCTGAATTTTTTACTTTCATTTTGATTCCAATAAATTTCATATATTGTAGTTACTTAAGTGAAATTCTTCCCATTCTTTTCTCCTGTATTTTTATAGACCTGTTGATAACACTATCAAACAATAATTGTTCTGAAGAAATAGTTTTAATCGATGAATTTATTTGTAATCGTGGCATTTCCAATTATGAAATCGAAGTTTCACCAGTAGGCAATAGTATTTAAAATAAAATTTTCAATATATATACTATTCTACTCAAATTATATTTAGGTTAATGATTTTCGTTCATTTCGAATTGCCTTATAATGCTATCGTTTTTATTTGATAACTATCATTTTATTTTATTTTTCAGGAATTTTCTACTAAAACAAAGTGAATTATTACAACTAAAACTTTTTTATAATAATGTGTAAATTATTATGAAAAATGTACGATAAGAAAATGAAAGGCAAAATTAAAAAATGTACGATATTATGCTCAAGAAAGTGTACAAATATATGTTAAAAATGGACAATATTTTTTTTACTACCTCCTCATAAAAATACTTACAATTTTTCCTATCTAAACAATTAAAAACCACAATAATCCAGTTGGTTTCATTGCAAAATCTTAAACTTCTAATTTCATGTCTTCATCCTGCCGCGTAGTGGAGCTTAAACCAGTTAAATCTTTTGAAGCTCCTGCAATCTCTCTTATGGAAATCTACTCGCCATTTTCCTCACACTGGCGTAATGCGGTAATTAGAGAGAGAGGAGTTCCAATTCAGCTATAATCCTTGGCACTTAATTTTGGTTTTTAATTTCAAGGCTAATTGGCAGTATTCATCGTATAACTTCGAAATGTAAGGTTAAGAATTCAAATAGTTTAACTTCTAAGGCAAATATAAATTAATATTGTAAGAATTAAGAAATAACTTTTTAAAATACATTTATTGATGCAAAAAAAATGTTTTGGTATTCTTTGTGTTAAGATAGTAATTTAATTTAAATAATAAGATAATACTAAAGGTATGAGGAGGCTCTTCAAATGAATCCCTGAGGCCGCGGTAGCTTGGTGATCGTGGTCACGGACTCGTGGCCGGCTTATCCTGAGTTCAAGCCTCGTGTTGTTTAAGACCCACCGTATAAAGGGAGTGATACACATTAAATATGTCGAGGCTCAAAGTCTTTCCGTTGGCGTGGTATCGAAGTTCGGTGAGGAGGATGCCAATTCAGGTGTCTTGCTCGTCACTTTGTAACGGATTCTATTCATCATTCTTCTACTAATCATCTTGGAGAAAAACTATTCTTTAACTATTTCAGCTAGAAACCACTTTCCGTAGAGATGACTTAGTTTTATGAAAATATAAATACCATTTAAGCCCAGACTTTTGGGTATCTGAGGTTAATCGTTAATCGAGAAATCTAAGAATAATAGAAAGTGAATTGCGACTGGGAAGTCGTGCGACCTGAAATTAATATTCATCTTAGTGCTGGGTTCTTAGTTCATCACTCGGAGTGATGGAAAGAAATAGTGTTGGAACTGACCGAGCTATCTTGGTTCGAGAAGGATTGTCATAAGGAGCTCCAATTCAAGCTAAGTTATTTCGAATATTCTTGTATGTTAGATTAAGAGGGTTCACCCATAAGTTCAAAAAATAAATAAATAAATTTTTCATAAATTGCTTTTTTAACATGTCTAGAATACAGTGGTAAAGTGATTTTTTTTTAAATTCGAAATCGTTATAAAGAAGCAGGTGTTAGAAGAGTAGATATTCGCAGTGCTAAGTTAAGATTTTCATTGTTTATATCGGACTTGAGAAACTTTAAACGCGTTTTTCAAACTCTCCTTCGCAATATCACAAGAACGGTTTGATTGAATGATTTTAAATTTATAGGGTAGACGACTCAGCACAAATAGTCGCACCAAATGAATTACGATCATTCCAAAATTCAAAATATTTATATTTCTTATAACAAAAACATAACAAAAAAACATGAAATTCGAAACTTTTATCTTCAAAGGTCTACCCAAAATCCAATTTCTTATATTTTCAATTGAGTATTCTGTGCATTTAAGCTTATAAATTAAAACGCCGCTAATTTTCTTTTTTTTTCAGATAAGCGAATCAGCCGGAATGGTGGAGGAAGTGAGCACCCATTTTTTCGAGGCGGGTGTGTTCACAGTGCGCTGTAATTCACGTTCTATTGGATATTTTTGGCTAAAAATTTATATGCATATTCTTAAGATACACATAAATAAACGTAAAGTTCTATCATTTTACTGGTCATTAAAAAAATTCCTAAAAATGCTTAAAAAAACAGGCCGTCATTTGGGTGAACCTCTTTAATAAAAACTCACTCAAATGAATCTCACAATAATACCTTTTTTGAAGAGTTAAAATTTAAAAGATTTTTTGAAGAGTTAAAATTTAAAAGAAATTTTGAAGATTTAAAATTTACTTCCAAAACACAAAATTATTCTTCAAAACAATTGTCTTCAGATTTTTCTTACATCTATTTTTAAACATTCCGAATCCAATATGACTAAAAATTGCCATGAAATAATTATTGATTGAACAATCCTTTTTTACACAGCAAGATACACTTAAATTGAATCCTTTCTTAATTTGAAATGAAAAACTTAATTTCTCTAATGATTTCTTCTGTTTCTACACTCCATCAACTTCAACTCTCATGAGAATCTGTCTCGCCGAGGGTACTGTTGCCATATTGTAATATTTCAGAAAAATATAATCTATGTCAATATATATATATATATATATATATATATTTGAAATTACCTAATTATATCGTTCCACAGCATGTTAAAAATTATTTACATGGAACAAAAAAAATGATTGATGATGTGATAGTATCTTAAATGGAAATACAATTTCAAAACCAACATATCTTTCTTGAAATGTAGTAACTATTTCAGCAATTAGAAGGCTATATGTTATTCCTCTTACCTGTTTTACATGCACAAATCCCTATTTCTATTCAACAATTGTTTTCAGAATTTTCACAAAGTATTTTCAGCAATTTTTTTTCCCAAGAATAGTTTTGCATTTCAGGTTCATATCGAATTATTTGTCAAAAATATTTTTGGAAAAAAATCACGTATTCTTAAAAAAGGCTCCGCATTCTCATTAAAATTATACAACAAGTATTTTAATATTGCAACAGGTAATTATTTATTACTACTATTTTAGTCAATAATTGATATGATGAAACTGAAAATAGTTGAAATGAAAAACTAGTGTTGTTGAAATAGCTTTGCTTATGCATAATGGCTTCTAAAAGAGATTGCACACTTTAGAAGCTTGTAAGAAAAAGAAAAAAAATACATTTTTTTCATGTTTTACACATTTGTTTAGTAATACTGAGACCTATTTTTTCTTTGCCTTATTTTACATAAAAATAAAAATGCAAACATACAACGAAAGACAGCGTCAAAATAATTTCGAATAAATTTGATAAATAATGTTATCGTGTGCCATTTATTATTTATTGTTACATTAAAATAACGTTAATATCGTTTGGTTGTGTCCTACGGTTGTTCGCTTAACAAAAATATTATATTTAATATCATAAACGATTCTTAAGAAATCAATGGATTGCAATCGAAATCTGATTATTTTCCCACCATAATAATGACAAATTACTCAAAATATTGCTGACATTTATTCCATTCAACTATTTACCGTAAAATGAATCGCCTGAACTCAAAACAAGAAGTAGCAGTCCGGTTTACTGAATGAACACGTTGAGAGATTTCATTATCACGAACAGTAGTGAAGAATATACATTTGAATCCTATAAAAGTTTTTACAGAATCCTGTGAGAACAATTTTCATCTTCAATTCCTTATAAAATTGTTCAACGGATGCTGAGATCAGTTTATTTGTATTAGTGTTCTATGAGAAGTAAATATTTGTGACTCCAAGGAACATAATGCTCAGACTTTCTTTCTCAAAATTAACGTAAAAAGTTAATATCTTATGGAAATCTATTACTGTTTATAAAAAACAGCAAATTTAAAATTAATGATTTCAATAGGTGAATAACAGTAAAAGAGACAGAAAGAAAAGAGAAAAAATTAAAATATTAATTCTGATATAATATGTAAAAAATGTTATATTTAAAAGTAGTAAAAAATGTTCAGCTTAAAAGTAGCTGCATTTTGATTCTAATGAATTCAATAAATACGTAAAATAATTCATAAATATCATAAGTTTCTTACGAAAAAAAATTCTCGAAACGTGCAATTACAAAGATCATTATTGCATTTAAATACAGGATATTTTGTTTGATGTATCAAAAACGTGAAAATGAGACAGGCAAGCTTCCATACGGTTGCCAAGGTAGTGTATTAAAAAGGACGAATGCAACTAATGAGTAAAAAGAATTATTAAATAAAAATAGTTAATAAAACAATTCTGTCTCGAGACAATTTTCAACCTTTGTGCTTTTGCGATTCGTTTTCTATGGCATTATTTAGTAAAATTTCTTATTTAGTTTAAATTCCAAAACTACTTCAAAGAAAAAATGAATAAAAAAAAAAAGAAAATATGAAGAGCTTACTGCGCCATCTGTATGTAATAAAAGGAGCTACATACTCGAGCTGCCATTTTTCGGAACAGAAATTTAACAAAAATATCGCAACTTTACCATTTTTTATTTACATTTTAATTATTTTCTTTAAATTAATTTTGAAAGTTACGATTCAATAATACAGAGGGGAAAAAATTAAGGAATCTCTCAATAAATTTAGAGCATAAAGTTTGAATTAATTTAAAAACGATTATTTTTAATTTTCAAGGTCGTTTTGAACCAATAGAATGGACAAACGTATTTATATATTTTTTTGTACTTCTTTTGATGTACATACTCCATATACAACACATACTAAATTAAAAATCTAATAATTCAAAAAAATAAAGAGGATATAGAATAAACGTATATATTCTGGAGGTAATTGGAAAATTTAAACATTATATTGACACACACATAAAATCTGCATAAAAAAATCTCAACATTTTCCTGAAATCTTTTAAATTCAAGGTAAAACAAGTGACACAATTTTCTTCTCAAAAATAAGATGCAATCGATGAAAAAGGACAATAGAAAAACATGCTGGCCAACATTAATTTTATTTTATACAATCAATTAAATCTTAATTTTCATTTACTAAGTAGATGTAAAAATAATTAACTAAGATTAGAATTCTTGATCTTTTTAAGAATTAGTCTTTTGTTTATTTTAAAAATCTATTTTTTATCATTGTAATTTCATTTACAAGTAATAATACTATGAATATTATAAGCCAAATTTTATTCTGCAGACCTTTTCTTATTGTTATCATCAAATATTCAAAATGATCATCAGATGAATGATAGTATCTCAAAAATATACTAAAATTGGATACATTTTAAGTTCAACAAGCGCAAATGGCACATTAAATTCTTTTTCTTCGACTGAACTAACATAAATTCAGAATAATTACAAAAGATGCCAACTCAAGCAACAAAACTTTATGAACAAATGATTATATATCAGAAAAGAACAGAAGTAATCAGATAAAATAGAATAAAAGCAGACGATAATAATATGGAAGAGAATTTTCAGCTTAAGAGCAAAATAATAATAATAATGCATAATTTAAGTAGTCGATTAAATATCGGTGCAAAATAAAGAAAAGAAATTTAAATAAAACTAAATATTTTATAATGCGAAACAAATATGGTTAAATCCTTTTAAAATAAATATGTAATGAAAATTATTTACTAATTTGCAATCTATACTCTCTACAACATTGTCAACAGCACCATGAAAAGTATGATACATTTATGTTTAATTCAATTAATGCGTAATATCATGTATGTCAAAACTTTGTGTATTTCGGGTTTGCGTAATAAAATATTTTCTAGACCACAGAGCCCAAACACGAAATGGTACTGTTGTTGAAATGAATTCAATGAATAATATGTGGAGTTCAGTAGAATGATGGATTAAAGCGAAAATGAATAATGATGAAACAGGTTATTCGTAATTGACGGGGAGGGAATACACAAAAAAGTTGCGCACTGTAATTCAACTATTATTTATTTATTTTTAACAAATAGGATCAAAGAGCGATGAGAGATTTCAAAATGCCTGATTTTAACATGCTTAGGTAGATAGTTGTAAATATTTCAGATATTGTTATTTAAAGTTATGGTTTTTACCACAGGTGTAACTAGCTTTGAGGGGACTCGCGTATCAAAATTCCTTCAGAGCTCTTTTTTAGATGTGGGTGCCCTGTTAGTGTGGCTGTAGTTACACACGCCGGAGCCCCTGTAACTTGGGGGGCCCGTATCACTGATACTGCGGTAACTACGCTCCTGGTTTTTACACTTAGGGGAAAGTTTTAAAAAATATTTTGAAAGTTTATTTCTTAAAAATACAATTCACTGTTTCTTATTTTACATCGCCAAGTAAAATAAGTATTCGAAAGAACAATTGAAAGAGATATATATGATTACTAAAAAAAACCCCATGCTTAAATTTTGCTATTTTTTTTTTTATTCTGCACTGTGAATTCCTCGTAATTTGATCGTGGTTCAAAATTACGAAGTCCAGTGATAATAGTCCTAGTATATAGTTCCAAAGTGCAATATTAATAAAAATTATTCACAAAACGAGAAATAGCCAATTAGAAGTAAAATATTTTAACGAAATAAATATTTTCTATTCAATATTTCTGAAGAAACTTTTTCCAGTTAGGCATGCAACATAAAATGCATTTCATACTGAATAAAAATAGAAATAGATGCTTTTCCGTTTCCCCAGTGCAGGCGATTAAGTCGCCAAAAATGATACAACCGACGCCAAACAGAATATTCCCACTGGTAGCCTTTTACCACCCCATTTCCAACACTAGTCGTATTCTTTTCTTATAAGTAACATTTTTTTCATAATACATCAAAAATGGATGAAAAACCAATGAGAATGTTTATATATATATTTTTATGTGTATATTGTGTGTTATCGCCATCTTGGCGAGATTAGCACCTGCGAAACGGGAAAGTACAGTGAGTAAGTGAATATTAACGTCGCACACTGTTCAGCTACACGAGGGCTCTTGGCGACGGACCACGTAATTTTGACCATGGTCAAGTGACGTGGACGACACCTGAGCTGGCACCCCCCTCTCCTAACAACCACACCACACCAACGGGAGGATGTTTCAGCTCTACGGGAAAGTACAGAGAAGTATTTTCAATTCTAAAACACAAATGAAACTGAAATATTCGAAAGTTATATGGTAGTCGGAATATTTTTTTTCAAGATTTAGCTTCTGAAATTCTTAAAAAGCAATTGTTTATAGCAAACCACTCGCCAAAACTCACGGAAACTTCACGGGAAAAAGTGTGCATGAAATTTTTACTTAAAAAAACCCTCGCTTAAAAAGTTTTCAAAACTAAGCGACAAAAAAGACAAAAATACTGTCCAAAGTGCTGCTGTTATTTCAGCGACGAGTATTGTTGCAACATTTCACTCACAAAAATTTTAAAATAAAAATAGCAATTGAATTTATATATTTGTCAGCATATTTTTAAAAAGTATTTCTAAAAACATTATTATCAAAAATTCGTATTAAGGATGTATTTTACTGTACTTAAATAAGCACTATCAAAAGAATTATTACATCTCCACAGATTAGATATCTAACAATGTATTTTTTTAAAAAAAGAAACGTGAAAAATTCTCAATAACATGAATATTTTATTCAAACATGTAATTAATTATGTCTCAAACTAATTCAACACTTTGATCAAATAATTATTATGTCTTGGCAAACTTAACTTAATTTTATAAAAAAATATTTTTTTTATTTCTAATGGGGCTGCGGGTTGGTGTTTTACCATTGAAGACCTAGAACATTCTCCGGGAGCTGGTATCTCTTTTTAGTGAGGCACCGTATAAGCGGATACCAATCACCGCATGTAATTTTGATACCCAGTTTTCTTCCCAATGCTTTGACTATGCGAATCCGTACTTAAGATTTTAATTTTGCCGAGAGATCCCACAAGCCAAACAACTCCAGGGATCTTTTACATGCCGCATAATCAAGCGATATAGCCACTGTTAATTTGAATCCACTGACTTGGACCGGGATCGAATCCGCAAACTTAGGCGTATGAGGCAAGCGACAAACCAACTACGCCACCCAGCCGGCTATAAAAGATAAGAGATAATTTTTTTGGGTGTGTGTGTGTGTTAGAAATACTTTTTTTTCGCCTTTAATAGTTATACATACCGTAAAACCCAGTGTATTACGTGCATCGCCGTATAACGCACACCTATACTTCAGAGCTGCAATTTTTAATTTTTTGGGGGTATCCGCTGTATACCGCGCGCCCCCTTTTTTTACTTGAAATGTACATATGCCATGTACATATGTAATTAAAGGCATTTATTTGAGGTATTATCTCAGGCTTTTAAAAAAATAGTATACTTCTAGAAATACAACCATTTGTTCATAAAAAATATAATTTCTTTTAAATAAACAGTATTTCGAGAAATGTAGAGATCTAATTTTTTAATTTTTTTTATGCTTATCTTTTCTTTTTTTTTCATTTTTAAAGCTATCGATTTTATACCCGGCGCACCTGGACATTTCGATCTTATTTTTTGTGTTAAAAGTGCATGCCGTACGACGGATTTTACGGAATACAATTTTATGCTCTACAGAACACTTACAGATAATGCTAGAATTAGAACAATTTCATAAATTATACGTTATTTCTTTTTTATTTTTACGTTTTTGTAATGGTAAAATAAGAGTTTTAAAAATAATCTCTTTCTTAGTATTCTCAATTAGTCAATGTAGAGCATAATGTTATCAATTTACTTTTCATACTGTCTTTCACTGAAAGTGATAATTTGTAGAACTTTTCACACAAGGAAAAGATAGACAGCTATATACATTAAGACACTAAACATAGAGTTTTATGGTAGTTAATCAAATTCAACACTTTAAAGGGACTACGCAGTTGTTTCAAATCAAAATCGTTAAAGCAATTTTAAAATTTATTTAATTTTTGTTGTTATAAATATAATTGCCCTTGAAATTATGATAAAAGTATTTAAATGATTATCATAATTCGTCATTTACATATAGTAATTCTCTCCCATTACTTATTAACTAAAAATCCCGATGCAGAAAAAAAAAAACTTGATCTCGCTTATTTTTATCTTAATTTAAAACTGCTTTAGACATGACCGTTTTCCTAATCATGAGTCAGACTTCAAATGAGACTTGCTGATTCTTGAAATAATTTTAAATTACTATTTATTTTCAACGGATTGTTGGAAAATCAGCAGACATCATACCTTTCTACACCCATTAAAACAAACAATGGTTTGTAATTTGAGAAAATGTAATTGACTGACTGTTACATTCCTTTCTGGTCAAATTTCAATGCAATTTCATTTCACTTTAATTGAATATAAATGAAAATTAAATGTAGAATGCGTGTGTGCCCGCCACACGAGACCAATAACGACTCCTGGTGTTAAAACTCGACGATTTCAATTTTGCGTAGAAAAATTTAAATAAGTGGCAACAGATTGTATTACACACAAACAACTAAAAACAAACAACATGTTGCCATCGCGCAAAAGATAAATACCGTCGATGGCGTTGATAAAAGGCATGGCGATAAAATAGTTATTTTGGACATAATACATACTAAATAGAAATTGTGAATAATAATATGAATTAAATAGAAATTTAGTACCAAATATATATAGACATACAAAGAAACAATTAATGATAAAAATGCAATTTGAGTAATAAAAAAATACAATTCCATTCTCAAACCGTGTGTAAATATTTTTTTAAATTTCTCTTCAATTTTGGAAATATTCATTTATTGTTATTAATAAATAATGATATGTAAAAAAATATTTTTAAATTAGGTGTCATTATCAAGTTGTATGTTTATTATCATTTTGTACAATAAATGTATATATACTGTGACAAGAACTGTCACAAAAAATTAATTGGCAAATTTTATATCCATTTTCTTAATGCTCGTATATTATTCTCTAAAGCTTTCAAAAACAAAAAAAAATTATTATATTCTATAAAAGAAGACCTGTTACATTGGATGAATTTTAATTCGTATTCGAATAAAAGAAAATTGATAGGTAATTGTTAAGTGCATTTAATGATTTTAAGTTGGTTTTAACAATCGTATTTCACTAGAAATTGCATTAATTGTAATTTATAGTAAAATCGCGGGGCCCTTAAAATCGGATTTATTTTTTATTAAGACATTTAAATTTCTTTTAAGTGACAATTCCTTACCAAATAGTTTTGTATATTATGTTTTATTTATAGTTTTTAAATATTTTTTTAAAATAGAAAAAATATAAAAAAACAATTATAATCAAAAGACAATTATGAATTTGAAAATAATCTAAAATAATAAATTTTCTCAAATTTTACACATCCTAATATTAATCTTTTAACTGTCATGCCTTAGATTATCTGGGGCATGGCAATTCTGCTCCAAAATGTCATGCCCAAGTATTATTACGGAGTAATTTTTTTAGTGTATTTTATTGATATACCCAAATGCGTATCGGGAGAAGTTTATTTGGACTCAATTCAATAGATGGCATTTGATGAGCAATATTATGATACTTCCATGATTTATATCAAATTAAAATAAATAAATAAAAGATATTCCCACGCCAAAAAGATTTTTTTTGGTTACAACCTAGCTATAGAAGAGGGGGGGGACTATGATCAGGAAATATCCTTTCATTCGACAATCCGAAGACACTGGAAAAAAAATATCAAAAAAGATATTTTTACATTCAATAGATAAGGTACTCTCGAACTCGTTTTTGCGCTATAAAAAAGCTGTTAAGAAAAGTGTTACATATTTAGAATTTCGGATCCAAATTGTAGAAGAGCTTTTACATAAATATGAAGATACAGCTTTTGGACAAATGAGTCCTGGCAGACCACCTACAGTAGATAACCCTGCCTGTCTTACTGAACGACATTTTATGTCTGATATTTCTCCTACTCCTGCGAAACGTAGGCATACAAAACAATGCAACGTTTGTTGTTCAAAAAAAGGATGCAAAAAGAAAAAAAGAAAGGAAACTCGATTCTGGTGTAATGATTTTGGAGTTGCTTTGTGTTTGGAAAAGTGTTTCTAGTTTTACCATGCAAAACTTAGTTACTGAACTACTCATAAATATTCACTTTTATTTTATTTTTTTTAAAAATAATGCTCTACAAGAAACGAATTTTACTGCTGTCAAGCTGTGGGGCAGCCACCTCAAGAGAATATCCAATTGCTACAAAACCTTGACAATTTTTAAGCATGCAATTCAAAATTCCTGTTTTTAACTACTAAGTATATTTTATTTTTTACTAAACGATTGATTTTTTACAATAAAAAAATTGGACATTTTATGTTCCAAATCATCAAAATTACTTGACTGTTAAAGGGTTAATACTCGAAAAACACGAAGTACAGCGGGTGATCGGTTAACGAACATAATCCGTTCCAAGACTATGTTCGCTATCCGAATTGTTCGTTAACCGATCATCAATTCACCATAGACTTCTATGTGAAATCGATTAATTAGTTCTGGAGACCCTAAAAATTAAATTTTAAAAAATGTATAATTTTTCTTAGTAAGTTTTTTAAAAAAATAATACATACATATAGTATTACATATTAATCAGTCCTTTTTATTTTTTGCTTATGGGGCGTTGAAGAACATGTCCAATGTCGATTGCTTTTCTCTCTTTTTCAGGATTTTCCTGAAGTAATTAATAGCATTGTCGTTGTTAAGATCCCCAAACCTACTGACATCAGCTTGGTTTGGGTGCCATTCTAAGACCATTGCTCTGACAGCATCCCCCTCTTTCGTCTTCCTCTTGTTCAGAAGGAGACACATTTCGTTGTGTTTCTTGGTGTTCTTTATTCGAAATTTCTTGGAGTTCTTCTATCGTCAGTTCATCTTCATGTCCCATTATGAGCACTTCTATGTCATCCTCGTTCACCTCCAAATCCAGATCTCTAGCAGTTGTCAAAATTTCATCCATAATTTAAGGGGTGTCTACCTGATCACCTCCGAATATGTGTTCGTTGTCCAAACCCAAAAAATTCTTTCTTGAAAGTGTTCGTTATCCGAACACAAAAATCTTTCGTCAAAGTGTTCGTTAACCGATCTGTTCGTTAACCGATCACCCACTGTACCATTTTATTCAGATAGCAATAGTGTAGATTGAGCTGAAAATTTTTTAATTCACTTACTTTAATATTAATAATAAGAGCTTCTCATTCTTATCTAAAGAAAATGATTTTGACAAATTTGTAGAGGGTGCCACTTTAGCTCCTTGAAGTCCTATTCTTTCACCGTTATTTGATTATATAAATATATATATATATATAAAGTTGAAACATATATTCTTAAGAAAAATTGAAATAAAAAAAAGAATTGTAATAAAATATCAAAATACACAAGTTCCCAATTCAAAATCTCAATAGAAAATATAACAATAAAAATTAAAAAAATAAATTTTGTTTAAAAGTTTATAAACTTACCAAGTGTAACCCTGAACTTAGTCCTGTATAGTGCGTTTAAACTAGTTTGATGGTATGAACCTCCTAATTGCAATTAGGTAGGCTAAAATGAAAGCATCCAAACGCATTAAAATCTCGAAAATTGAAATATTCGTCATTGCAGCGTTTGAACAATATCAAGAGCGAAATATATTAAAATACTAAATTAGTGAAGTATACCTCAGATCTTAAATACCAAAATTCAGCAATTCATACAAAAAGATCTTAAAACTGAAAAACTGTGGGACTAGTTCTTAAAACATTTATAAATGTCCATGTATTTAGGAAAGAACACACACACATATATATAAGCAATGATCCCCCTAATTCATAAGGGCAGATACAGGATAACCATCATTTATTGTACATTAATGTGTAGACCCAAACGCAGGAAATAAGAGATGAAAAGAAAGACAATATGTTTCTTGACAGCGTATTGACAAACATACAATTGAGTACACCAACAGTAGTACATGCTTGACAGCGTCAATGTAGTGACTGGCGCACACTTCCAAAGATGCCAGGTATTCCATGGGCTCATGTAGCGGTTACGAAGCAACGAGTTCTTTATCTGAGTCAACTGGGGACGCATAAGGAACAGGGCTGTCTTAAGGCCTGGGCGAACTGGGCCCAGTTCCAGGGACTTGGCAGCGATGGGGGCCTTGTCTCGTTCTAAACTCAGCCTTAATAAGATCAAAATTCGAATAATTTCAACGGTCAAATATGTTTCTGGTAGTACTCTCCCCAAAACTGGGAATTTCGAACGAGTTGTCAACTAGCTACATGTGATGACCGTCGTTCACGTACAGGCCTAGACCTACCGCCATCATTACTCATTCAGTAAAAAGGTGGAAGCCGGTCGAACCGGTTTGTGTGGTTGTAACCCATGTGCATTTATTTTATTCGGGTTATTATTTATACGAGTATATGATAACGTATGCTATATATACTGTCTACTTTTGAGGGTCACAGATGGGGCCTACATTCATGTAGGGGGTCCAGGGGCTACTTTTGCGTAGGGGCCCAGGGACTCAAGAAGTCTTAAAACGTCCCTGATAAAGAAAACTCCTCAGATGTCCCCTTGAAAGAAAATAGAAGTTCGATTAATCGGTGGATCAAAGCGAGCCCACTGTGTCAAAATCCTCACGCTCCAAAAGTGGTATTCGGATATTTGCACCCATCAATGCTGATATGGACTGGCGTCCTATCATGCTTAAGCCACATTTGGTTACGAATGACGATCGTAACTTCTTGTAGAAGTTCTGATATAATTTGATCTCGGAAAAATAAGATAACATTGATTATTGATTCACTTCGGGGGCAATGAAATGTCGCAATAATATATGCTCGCACATTCACAAAGAATCTAATTATACGCCTCTTCGTCAATCAGTCTCGTGTCTCGTCACGTCGAAAGAGCCTCTTTCACTAAGTTGGTGATGCAACAGCTTAAATCTTTAATTCGGTTTTCGACAATACTAAATCATCTACTGACTATAACTACGAGAACTAACTTTAAATAAAAATAATTCATTTCTTATGTATTTTGAATTGCGTTGGACCATAAATGCATTATATGATATTATTTGATTACTGACTATTATTATTATGTTCGCATCTTGTGTTTTGTTTTAAACTCGGTTTTTAAGAGAGTAAAGTTTGAATTGTAGTTATGTAAGTAAATACATATTCCGCACTTTTATTAACTTATAATGAATATTATAGACCATTTTTGGCTCACCCCCTCTAGGCCACTAGGTGGACCGCGACCCCTTGAAAAAACTAGAAGTAGTCCGTATCCATGAAAAGTCTGCCCACCCCTGGTTTTCTTCAATGTCTTGCTCTTGCTCATGTATTTCTATGAGCTTGACAATTGTCAGCTCCTGATTGTGGGAATCCAAAATTTCCTGAAAGTCATCTCACTATCAATTTCTAAATTATTTCGACCATTTCTTCAATCATATTACCAATTTTTTTCAAACAAAAGACAAATCGATAAGATCTGAAAACCGCGTAGCTCCGAGTTCGCGTAAATCGGGGATAGCGAATATATACAGAGAGGTATACTGTACGATATCATTACCACACTTAAATTAAATAAAGACGCATGACAGATAAGGATGTCTGCAAATAGATAAATAAATTAACACAGTAGATGCATAGAAAAGTAAATTGTTTGATATGAGTAAATACATGGAAAGATGAAACTTCCCTTAAAAAAGAAATACACACTTAAAAAAAGAGTAAAACAAATCCCCTAAAACAAACCTCAACGCGTTTTTAGGCTTTTTTTTGCGTGGTTCTAAAAAATGGGACAGAGCTAAAATCTTTTTTGCGAGTGGAAAAAACCTTATAGGAAACTTAAATATTTTATTCTGACTTTTTTTTTTGGGGGGGGACTAATATTTATTTTACAATATTATTCATTTGGGTGAAAATCAGTCCGTTTTCTGGTGTAAAATGGGTTCAATATTTTGTGTCTTCCACACTAAAGCGTCAAAAAGTTTTTTAAATTTTTCGAATCCTAATGTTTATTCTAATCTTAACGTTTTTAAATATTAAGGAAACGGTATCATAAGCAAGTCTGTATGTATGTTACAGCGTCCCAAATACATACGAATTGAGTTTGGGTTAACATTAGGATAAAAAAGACATGTACTATCCGTTTTGTTTTCTAAGTAATATGGTTGTACATTAAATTTTGTGATACATCCGGGGAGAAATTTCCCATATTCAATACGTTACAATTAAAGGAATTTCAATTCTCTATGTAAAAAATGATGAATTGTATATAATATTATTTAGCAAGAAGATATTGTTATCATTCAAAAAGCATTTCTGGAAACCATTAAGTCAGCAAATCCTTCTGCTTGCGAACAATAATTCAACGCATTTTTTTACATCTCAAGGTCTTTTGTTAGGTCAAAGTATAAAAATTGTTCTCTTTGAACGAAATAACGCCACTTTGTATAACACGAGTAGCTACCAAATATCTAGCTATGAATTGTTTGGTAAGTATTTTTTGAATGACTATTTGGGTTTATTGATATTTATTAGATAAAAATCAATGAGAAATTTATCGATTCATGTAATGCAAAAAATTTTAAATGTTACTCTGTTAAGTATAAATGTTAATTTATGTGAACAAAATTTTAGTTCTCAAAAATTTATAATAAAATTATCGTTTGCTTTAAAACAAGATTACCTCAAAAATCAAAGCAATTTTTTTTCCTTCTTTGATACTTATTTCGAAGATTTATTTGAAAAATATTTTTGATTAAAAAAAGGTTGTATTCTTTCTAGCTTTAATTCAAAAAGGTAGTTTCAAACCAGATACAAAAATGTCTTTGTGCCCCGCAGTGTAAAAATATGTATGGAAAAAAAGTAATGTGCAATATTTTCTGAATTTGATTTCAAAAACTAAAGGAATCCTCTATTTAAAATTAATTTATATAGGGGTTTTTTTGCTGCTGTAACACTCGAAGCAATACATTGTTTCGAACGGTCGTCGTTAGAATAAATTATAATTGTAACTAAATTTTTTGCTTTATTTTTATAACCATTTTAAGAATTAACTTTTATTTTCGATTATTTTTTGAAGATCCAAAAGGATTTTAAAATGTCATTAATGAGTTTATAAACGAACTTTGGTAATTATACCTGTTAGAGTTGTAATTTTCAGATTTCACCCGCTAAAATAGTGTTCTTATAATCTTTAAATCCTTACCTTCCTTTTTAACAAGAAACTTATGAAATCTAAAGGTAATCTTTCTAAAATGAAGTATAATTAAGAACAAAATTAATGATAAAAGTTTTCTATAATGCTAATAAATTAAAAAAAATTCTTTTTAACGTAAAAATTTGCTTTTTCGTGACAGTTTTAATGAGAGAGAGAGAGAGAGAACTCTGCTACAAATTTCATTTAAATTATTAAATACTTTCTTTCTCCCGATACATTATATATATATATTTTCTAAAAAACCGAATTGTGGTCAAATTACAGATTTTTAAATCAGTTTAAGAGTACGTGGTTTTATCTGTGATAATCAAATCGTTCCTTTTATATTCTGTACATTCTAAATATGTTTAACAAAGATAGCGGTTTCGAACAGTTTTCGCATTGTTGTGAATCAGTATTACAATTTATTTCTTGAATTTTTAAAGTATGTGATTGTGTGATGTATTGATTTCAATATAGTTTTAATTTTTATAAGTCAAAACAAAGAGGCGTTAACCTGTCAACAATGCACACACGAACTACTACTGCAATGGGCATAATGAAATATTTTCTATAATTGTTACTTATAACAATATAGATGTTATAACTATGAAGAAAAAAGTCCCCATTCAAAAAGAGTTGAACTAAAGTTAATTCCTCGGTTAACAGGACCTTCTGTTTACTTGCAAAGCAGTAAAGATCGCATGATTTCATTTATAATCTAATTTAACTAAGTTCATGAAATACCTAGAAATATGTATTCTATTTTAAAATTCTTGCATCGTGACCATTTATTTTGAAGGTTCCTTTTTTCCGTGTACAAGAATAGCAGTAGATGCCGAGCATCTATTTTTAGATGAATTCTTTCTCTTTATGTTTCTATATAAACCCCTTAACCCTACTTCATTGCCCTAAGGCACTGACAGCTTTAGAAACATAATAGTTTTTTTTATTTTGGAAAATTGACTATTTTATATATACTGGTTTTGTTATTCA
The DNA here is from genome assembly GCA_019973935.1 of Trichonephila clavipes. NCBI lineage: Eukaryota > Metazoa > Arthropoda > Arachnida > Araneae > Nephilidae > Trichonephila > Trichonephila clavipes. The sequence goes on from BMAU01016507.1 coordinate 478,056, forward strand.
TGAAATTTTCCTTTTCAGAATTTGGCCTTTCTCTGTTATGCTGGTTGTTTAATTTGCCCATCATTTCTTACGTTTATTGTTATTATTATATATTACTATGTCTTATACATTTTTATCAAATGCAAACTGTCTTTTCTTTTCCTTGTAACTTTCTGTATATCTGATGCTTTTATTATATGTAATTCTTTTTAGGTTATAATAATGCATAAAAACAATGATATTAAGTAATTATTTCTGAAAGATATATCAGCAACAAAATGACCGTTGATTACCTTGGGAAAAGAATATTATAACTGACATATGATGTATTTGAAGCTCAGTGGCTGAGTGGTTCGAGCATCGCGCTTCCACACCACAGGTCCAAGACTCAAACCCCGGGCTGGACAAGGTTGACTCAGCCTTTCATCCGTTCAGTGGGTCGATAAATGAGTACCAAACTTGCTTAAGAACTTAACATTGGGGGTTTCACGTCAGAGTGACCGCCTGACCAGAACATCTGTTCATACACCTCAGGGCCCAAGGTCGCGTCTCCAGAGTTGAGCACAGTAGATCTTGGCCCTCATGGGTTGTCGCGCCAGTGAGTTAAGTTATATGGTGTATTTAATGATGGAAATTAAGAAATTTAAAAGTATTGCTGTAAAATTTATTTTGAATATTTATCAGAGATGATAGAGAAAGAGATACTATTCGCTATAAAAATAAAGATGATTGAGCTTATTTTTTCTTATAAAAGTTCTCTAAACCCTTGAAGTCTTTCCAGAGAGATCCCTGCATTATTAACTGAAAAATTACATAATTCTTTTTCTTTCGCTTTCTCCCCCTCTCTCTTGGACACAAAACTCAAATCGATTCAGAATGTGACACAAATACGAAGGGTGATCCAAAAACTGATTACAAGCAGCAGTATTTGGAAAGTAGAAATCGTGGATGGGAATATTGTTACTCAAAGTGGAGACAGAGGATGCTTGTTGTCTTACACCGGTTGTGAGAGCAGTTAGTGTTAGTACTCAGACCTGTGAGAGCAACAGTAATCGCAAGACGTCTAGAGAAGTGGTCTCGTACAAGGGTGCGAACTCTGATACGATTGCTATGGGCCAAAAATGTGTCCCCATCTGACATTCAAAGACAAATCATGGAAGAGTAAGTGGCCGAAGCAATGAGTAGACAACAGGTAGCAAAATGGTCTCGTTCTTTTGAAGCCGACTGGGAGCAAGTGGAAAACTGCAATATGGAAGCGAGTGGCACCCCATACAACTCTCCAAACTCAGGAATTGCTACAAACGCTTAGGTGAGAGGTCTGGAATCAGCCCCTTCCCATGGTTCCCAGTGACTATTTCCTTCTTCCGGCATTAAAGAAACACTTATCCGGAACAAAGTTCACTTCAGACAGTGATGTTCAAACAGCTGCTGAGAACTGGCTCAATGGCCAGGGACCTGATTATTGACAAGACGAGGTAAAAAAATGGGTCCAGTGGTGTGATAAATGACAAAACAGGTATGGTGATTATGTAGAAAAACGACCGCTCTTAATTCCCATTTGTATCTTGTGTCTATTGTTAATGAAAGGTTTTTCATTCGTTTTGTAAACTTTTTTGGGATCACACCTTGTACCACAATTTTTCTAATTCTGCTCTAAGAATGTAGATGCGAAGAATGTTCTCAAAATTATGAAATATCTGCTTTTTATTCACTTTACATTCTAGGTTATCACTTGTTTTCTATTCCTGATTGTTGGGGCCCATTCAATGCCTTGGTTTTATCCCTGGTGGTTTGCTCCATATTATTCAAACTTTGACAATGAGTACGGTTCGTCCTTAGGAGGAGCCCCAATTGGTATGTACAACAGAAGACGAGACAGTGGACCTTACGGAGAATCTTCGGAAGTTTCGGGAGTTTCTGTAAACAATGCCAAAGTAGGGATCTATGGAAGAGAACGAAAACGACCTTTTTATTCTGATTGGCCTCTTCTATGATGCTCTAGCAAAATTAATAGATGGTAAGATTAATATCCCATTAATGTAATAGAGAAAGTGTAGCCAAACAGTTACATTAACTTTCGCTTACATGAAGATTATTTAGGAGCAAAGAAAAAAATGCCTGCTTTTGATTAAAACGCATCATGCCTGTTTTGTATACCTTGTTTAACACTATCGGAATTACGGGAAACATTTTTCCCATTTTAAAATTGGTGATTGTCGTATTTAATTATAATCTTATCTGGATTTTTACACAGAATGCCAAAAGAGAACATATGTCGAACGCAATTGCATAAATGGGAATCAATAGAAAGAAAAATAACTGTCAAATTAAATGGCACCAATGAGGAAACATTAGAGGGACCGTATTCTTATTCTTATTACTTAATTCAGTTATTGTGTCCTGTAATAATATATAAATGCATTTGCTCACATATTCTATGTAGGTAAAAGGGCTCATAATTCATGACTGTCACATGATAAAGACAAACGCGTGTTCTCCATTGAATTTAAAACAGACATCATACTAATTATACGTGTTGTTATATTTGTAAGACTTTAAAAACAAATTTCAAATTTCATAATTGGATAAAAATGTTCAAATGTTGCACAAAAATTCTTCAAAAATATCTTAAAATTAAAAAAATAATGAATCTTATTTTATGCATGTATTTTTGAATAAAATGTATTTTATTTCCCAATATATGCGTTATTATTCTTGACAAATATGTACCTTTTACGAGAAAGTTTATGCAAAGAGCAAAAGTTGGCAACAACGAAGCGCATAAGTGAAAAGCTGGAAATTCGCTAGCTGGAAATACGTGATTGTTTTTATCGAGGGACTATTACATCACATGGGGTTTTGAACTTATTGGCTAGAAACAGGTGGTTATCATTATCATGTGACTATGACATCTTATGAATATAGCCCATTTATTGCAATAATGCATTTTTATTTATTTTACGTCTAATACTATAGTCAAAGAAAATACATAAAAAAATATTTAGATACTAATATACTTAGCAACATTATGGTATCCTGTAAGGGTTAATAGTTAGAAAAATGTAATCATAACTACTTTTTTAAGGCTATAAAAAGTATTTTGTTTAGGTTAATTATATCAGTTCATATTTTTCAGCCCGTTTAAAAATTTTAATCAATATCAAAAATCAGAGAGATGTTCTGGATATTTATTCATGTTCCTTCGGTATTTCTTATTTTCTTTCTTCCTCTAAAGATGCTGAATTTCTTTTAGATAATTGTAAGTTCATCTCAATCTATGTAAATTAAGAGGAATTGGAAACCTCTCTCTCTCTCTCTCTACTGACAATGTTAAATTGGGTCTGTTTTCGATGTACCTTTTCTCAAAATTTGTTTTATGTACATGCTTGAAATTTGTCATACTATTAAAGTACACCTCTCTTATTATACTAAAATGAGCTTTTAGCTCATTTTGAATTTTTTAAGAAATTATGAAATATTTTATCAAACATCGCGAAATTTGACCCATTTTTTACTTTAAAAATTTGTAAAAATTAAATTTTTGAGTGTTTTAAAAAAAGCTCATTTTAGTATATATTAGACATCATTATAAATAATTCATAAAAATTTACATACCTGTGAGCAGTAGTTTCTCAGAAAAGGTACATTAAAATTTACATTTTGAGATAAATTGATTTTAATGTATACAGTGATACTTCTAATCGGCTGGGAAATAAAAAAAATAAAATCTCAATTTAAAATAAAAGATACATGTTTTGGTTTATATCGGTCGTTACACTTTTAAGCAAAAACAAAGTAATTTGCTTACAATTTTCGCCATTAAAATGGGCGTTGCCCAAATTCAACGAATATTTAAAAATACATTTTAAAGGCTTCTAAATACTCCAGAGGTTCAAGTAAGGTATTTTTAGAAAGGTTAAAATCTATACAATTTGAAAATGTAAAAATCTCAAATTGTCAAAAAAATAAGATTTTAGCTTTCCAACACCCCTTAACCTAGTTCTTAAAACTTTTATTGTTATCGAGGAAGCATAATACTTAGATTAAAGGTACCTGAGCATTTAAACACGAACATCCATTCTTCACGAAAAGATGTTGCCACCATTTCATCTTTCCATACTAAATACTTTCAATGTAGCATAAATTCAGTTAGATTTGAAAAAAAATCTCACTTATTATATCGTCGGCCTAATTATCAGAGTGCGTAACTCCACAAGGGAACTAAATTTGATATAGGACTGCTACGTGCCAAGCGCTGTTTGGAGCGATTCCTTAAGGTATCCGACTACGTTTGAAACCGTGATTTTAAAAAAGCGCATAAATGGATAAATTTCATAATATTTAGTGTCACTCAGATTAGAATTCATGCAACCATTAACGTTAGTATTGAGTGTGCACCTGCTCCCGTGTTAAAAGGACCTTCTTTATTTGTGGAGATATGTATAAAGTGTTAGTATATATATATATTTAAATATTAAGCCTATTTAACTTAAGTAATTAAAGTTTTAAAATGCTATAATTTATTTTAATTTGTGCTATTGAGGTAAAAATAAAATCTTATTTTATTTAAACTTCAGTACACACACAATATTATGAACGTCTATTACTTACGAATCAAATTTCGTTTCAGATACAAAAAGAATCAAGACCATTTGTTGGCAGTTCATTATAAAACAGAATGCTGATAGCTGGAGTATATAAACAGCTGATTTTGTAATATTTCATCATTTAATATAAAAAATAAAGCTTTTATATTAAAAAGATCTGTTTGTTTATTTTTTTTAATTTATTATAACTGAAAAAAATTAATGGTACTTAACATTTCTCTTCTGTTTAATTAAGATATTTCTTTATTAAAAGAATAAAAATTAAATAATGGGGGCATGTTTTTATGACTAACCAAATTTTAAAAAATCAAAAAGCTGCTCTTATAAGACTTGTTATATTTTTATGTGGAATTCTTATTTTACTTTTTGTACAACTTTTATCAGAATTCTTTCTAGATACATTAAGAATATTTGAATAAGCAAAAAAAAAAAGAGAGAGAGAGACAAAGAGGTTTCAAGAGATTTTGAATAACTCGTTATACATCAATCAGCAAAAAAAACTTTTGTTTTAATCTTTCACCAAACTTTTTGATTATGAGAGTCAAAGAACTTCTTTCTGTTGTATTGTACTATTTCCTTGTAAAAGAATTACAAATGTTAAAAGGGTCCGAAAATAACCAATAATTTTAGGACTTCACCAAAAGTTAATACAGGAGAGACTTTTGCAGAAATCTCCTTACACAGAAATCTTGAAAAAGTTCATATAGAAGATACTGGCTCTTTTACGCTGCTCTTCCTTCTTTATTACTATTTTAAAAAATTTCCTCCTTCTTTAGGTTTTTTTAATACTGTGTCCTATATCCTCAGTAGGAGGAAAAAAATATTTTTCCAATAGATTCTTCCCCTTTCTTAAAAGTAAAAATATTTGAAAATAAATTTATCCAGATATTGTATACTGTTTTCATTCCATTTTCTATGGCATTATCTTCTTTCTTTTCAACAATCTTTCTTTCTAAAGTATAATGCTTATTCAAATGCAGGAGCAGCAATCAATGCATAGCAAGTACTATACGAGGGTTGGGGCAAAAGTCATGGTAACTATTTTTTTTGAAGATACCAGTCTGGTTATATATAGAAAATGTGACATATACAGACAAAAGGACAAGATGTTAACTAAAAGGTGTTTTTTTAGAGGTATAGAACTTTAAATTGCAATAAAACAACGATGTATTATTCGATTGACATGAATTTTTTTTTATTCGAAAGATAATCTTGTGGCATTACATTTTAAATATGATTTCTGGTATATGACTGTCACGGCTGGCTCGGATGTAGTCCTTTCTGGACGTCCAATTTTCGATGACTTTTTCCAACATTTGTGGCCGTATATCGGCAATAACACGGCGAATGTTGTCTTCCAAATGGTCAAGCGTTTGTGGCTTATCCGCATAGACCAATGACTTTACATAGCCCCACAGAAAATAAGTCTAGCGGTGTTAAATCACAAGATCTTGGAGGTCAATTCACAGGTTCAAAACGTGAAATTAGGCGGTCACCAAACGTGTCTTTCAATAAATCGATTGTGGCACGAGCTGTGTGACATGTTACGCCGTCTTGTTGGAACCACAGCTCGTGGACATCAGGATTGTTCAATTCAGGAATGAAAAAGTTAGTAATCATGGCTCTATACCGATCACCATTGACTGTAACGTTGTGGCCTTCATCGTTTTTGAAGAAGTACGGACCAACGATTCCACCAGCCCATAAAGCGCACCAAACAGTCAGTTTTTCTGGATGTAATGGTGTTTCGACATACACTTGTGGATTAGCTTCACACCAAATGCGGCAGTTTTGTTTGTTGACGTAGCCATTCAACCAGAAGTGCGCTTCATCGCTAAACAAAATTAGCTTATGAAAATCGGGAACAACGGCAATCTCGTTTTGGGCCTATTCGACGAATCTACGTCTTGCTTGATGATCGTTTTGATGAATTGCCAAACCAAACTGAGAATAAATCACTTGACAGCTGTTAAATCGGTCGCCATTTTGGAAAGTAATGCCAACTTAAACTTCTATACCTGAAAAAAAAACACTCTTTACATGTGTGGATAATGAATAACGCTGAAATATCGTAACACACTAATTTATTACGGTAGTATACAGGGCAATATGGCCTTCATGGTGCAAAAGAATGACAACAAAGTACACATAAAGTTGACATGGCAAACCTGGGCCTAAAAACCTTCAATATAGTCCCCTGCTACTTTCACCACACACTGCCAACGATGTGGGAGGCGCTGAATACCACCAGCCTCAGCATTTGCCGCACCGTGTGAGAATCGTTCCGAATGTTGCTCATCACAGGTTGACACACGTCCTTGATGAAACTTTCCTACCCACTGCACTACTGTACGGTATGGTAGGGCATTATTTCTCTCCAAGGGCTTCCACTAATTCACTGTGACATTCCATCGCATTTCTCCCTCGGAGAACGGCTATTTTGATATAAGCGCGCTGCTCAACATGGGCTACTTCCACCTCACACGACACTCACTCACTCTGACTGATTTCACAGCCCTCGCTGCGCTACTACCAGCCATCACATTGCTATATGTTGTTCTGCTTACACACTGTGCCTGCAGAACTTCCACTCGACGCATATACGTTTGTGATCCTTCACATATCTACATGGAAAAAAAAATAGTTGCCATGACTTATGCCCCAACCCTCGAACATACTTTCTACTTCAAGAGATTGTGAAACTAGCAAAAGTATCAGTTGTATAAAAATTAGCATGTATAATTCCAAAGGGTAGGAAAGCTTTTGATTCTGGAAAAAAATGACTTTTATTTAGAGATTATTTTTTGCAGGGTGTTTCTTTCTTTTAAGTAAGTCCTAAATATTGCACTATATTATTTTCGCTCACGAAATCTGTTAAAAAGGGTTTCCAATAAGGACTTATCGTGAGAAATAATGAATATCTTAGTTTGTTAATTTAAAATGAGCTTCAAGCTCTTGATTGGGTGTGAAAATTAGAAGAGTGGGAAGCACAGTTCATATATATCATCATTGTCACTTGATGACATTTATAACTTAAGTTTTCTTCGGGTGGATGGGGCGGTCAATGATGAGATATTACAATTATATGTTAACGAAATAAATGCTATTTTTAATATTGAAAGAAACTGCGTATATCAAACTATATATATTAATTTACGAGGAATATCTCAGATTTGATGTATTTAGTGAATATTAGATCTCAAAATTTATAATAATTAATCTGTCATTTTTCTTGCATTATATATAAAAATTGTACACTTGCGCTATATCCATACAACTTCGTGCCTTTTTTGTGTGAGATTTTTAACATCCCTCTCTAAAGCAACACGAGAGCTGTTGGTGACGGACCTCGTAATTTTCAACCATGGTCATGTGACGATGACATCACTTGGTGTTGGCTGTTTTGATCAAAGCTCAATAGAATTTCTATGCAATATCAAGAGACATTGAATTTACATCTCTGTTACTGTTATCACTTATTTATAATTTTAGAGAAAAAAATGCTTGGCCACACAATTTAAAAGTATTTCTCCCTGCGCGTAGAAAGAGTATGAATGTAATGTGTGCATTTTCATAACAAAATAAAGACCGGGTTTGGCCAGTTTGGCTGAAAATCAATTTTCGACGCCAACTTACTTCTTTTCAATTCCTACTATTAGCTCACGATCTCAAAACATATTTTATTTGTTTGTTTGTTTATCTTGGTGGAATTTTCAATCGTTAATAAAATACCTTTTAAAGCGCTCAATTGAGCTGAAATGTAATGTACATGATTATTTTGGATAACAATACAATAATTTAATTATAATTAATAAAAATTAATTGATTAAAACTAATTATTTAAAAAATTACAAGTACGGCCACGTTGGCGACTTAGCTACCCTTTTGGCGACTTATATCAAAATTTGAAAAGGTTTTTTTCTCACGTGTTAAAGCATTCAGTTGAAAGGAAATTTTATATACATGATTGTTTTGGATGACAATACGATACTTTAATGATAATTAATAAAAATTAATTACTACTTAATATTGTGATTCTGTCATATATATATATATACATATTTATATTAATTGCAACTATTTAATAAAAATTAGCTAAAATAAATTTTTTCTTCCTAAGTAGGAATTGATTTAAGAAATTTTTTTTATATTACTTGCTTATAACAATAGCGTTGTTACAAAAATACAGGTGAATGTTGAGTTGTATTTTTTGAATGTTTTTAATTAATATCTTTTTAACTAATTGCGATATCGAACCAAATTGTGAATCTAAATCATTTTCGAATTTTTTTGAACCCACACAAAAATTTCCATCGAAATCGATCCAGCCGTTTAGGAGGAGTTTAGTGACAAACACACGTACAGAAGATTTTTATATACAAGGATATGCCTTGTTCAAATTTTCAATCGTTAATAAAATACTTTTAATTCATCCATTCAAAGTAGGAGTTGACTTGAAAAATTTCTTTTGTGTTACTTGTTTTACTTGCTATGTCAAAAAATGATCCTTGGCATGATTAATAATGTTTTAAGAATGCTTTTATTAATTTTAAAAGTACCATTTTGTCATTCAAAAGGGTTTAAAGCTACTACATTTGAGAGAGAGAGCGTTTATTAACGTCAACATCTGAAGCAACACGAGAGCCAATGGCACCGGACCTCGTAATTTTGAACCATGGTCAAACGACTCTCTAGAACTTTGTTACTTTTACCCAAAATTTTAAATTTTGTCTAAGTCAATTCAATTTCTTACTCGTATGATTAAAAAATATATATATTTCTACCAATTGAAGCTAATTTTTAATTTGAATTTAAGGTTATTACAAAAATTACAACTAAAAATTGTTAAAAAACAATACTTAATTTAAAATCAATTGTTCCTGTCATGTGGTAAATTCACACAAAGATGAATTTTGACTAAAACTATATCGAATACTTATTAATTTTTGGAATATCTTATGAAATTTTTGGGAGAGAGTTCTTGAGAAAATAACCATGTTCCTTTTGTTAAGTAGAGATCCGTTAACAAGTTTTGCGTAAATTAACTCCTGGGGGTGAAACCTCCCGTTTTTTAATTGAGTGTGTGATTGAATTTTAACGTCGCAATGTTCAGCTACACGAGAGCATTAGGCGAAGGACCTCGTAATTTTGAACCATGGTCAAGTGACGAGGATGACACCTGAACTGCGCCCCCTCCCCTTCTCCTAACTACTACACCTCACCAACGGGAGGACATTGACCCAGGATAGATTTAACACGCATCGGTCCCCTCTGCATGGCGAGTCCACTAGTCCCAGAACTCGATTCCGCGACACTCCTGCCTCGAGTTCGTGACCATAACCACAAGGCTACTACGGCCACCCTGATTTAAAGTGCACTAGCATTTCTAATAGGCACCAAGACTAGAACCCAAGACTCAACAGAAGCCACGCTGTCTCGACTTCGACTACTTTGTGATGTACCTCCCCTTGGAAGTACATCCCTCAAAGCATCAGCGTGAGCTAGAGGTGTAGGGTTAACGAAAGAACTAGGATCAAACATTATCTTAATATGACTTTATTAAGATATTCAACTTAAACTTTGAACAAATATAATATTATCAATTAATGAATGAGAGAATCTACGATGACGCAATACGCAACACACAATATAATTCAGACCAATCTCAATAATCGAACCGCCTAATCTTCAAATATACTAATAAGTAATCAATCCCACCTTATATTATTCTGTAATAAACTTGTCTTTATCTACAATGGTATGTATCTTGACGTTTAACTTCTAATCGATCACCAATATGTTTATCCACGACACGTAGAATTTAAATCTTGAACGACGAACTTCAATAATCATCAACTACCACAACGCACGTCAATTGTCTAACATTCCTTTACATTGCCATTACGCTTACTCTAAGATCCTATATTTATCCTATATTATTTGCATCTCTTCACTTCTCGTTTCTTGGATTTGGTTGGAAAAGAGTTGCCATTAATTCTGGCTCAAAGAACCCAAAGGACTTGTTAAAGAAAAGACGCGTAAGACGTCACAACTTGGCTACTGTGACTACTTGATCCATACCAAATGACCAATCAAAATTCAATGAAAAATGAAATTAAAAAAAAAAAGCTTGCTTTATATAACGAGGTTTTATTTGAAACACGCGTGTTTGAAAATTAGGTTTGTTTAAATAAATCATTGAGAATAAAAAGCTGTAGGAAAAAATTATGAATTTGTATTGTTAAACTTATCGACTTCAGATTAAGCAAATATATCTGTTTTGTTGCGCATAGAGCCACGAAGGATAGATTTTGTGAAAATCGAGTCTCAAGGATGGGGGGGGTTATTAGGGTATCATAGATAAAATTTCGTTTATCAACTGTTAGACCCAAGGACTTGAAATTTGGGGGAATCTTATTTTCTCTGATGTATAGAGATCCGCTACGAATGGGTTTTGCGGAAATCGACTTCAAGGCGTGTTTTGGGGAGTAGAAGATAATTATACTTTTGTTTGATAAACTCCCGATCAAAAAACTAAGGCTATAGGAATCTATTTCAATGCAGTTGAAAGTTAAAGGTTAGGACATGGATATCAATACTTTAACCCTTTATCTACCGTATTATGATTTACTGCAGTTTTTTCCATGCAATATTTTTTTTTGGATCACTACATTGAAAATTTAGGGATATGCATAAACAAAATACTCAACATTGGGAAATTTAATCCGTTAGAGCTAATTAATTGATTAAAGATATTCCACTGTAAAATTAATTATATACACTGTTCACTTAAAATAAAGAATCAAATCGTTTTCTACGATCCTCATTAACATACAAAAAATAAGACACGTAAATTTTGACATTGATTATTTTTTCGGGACAAAAATGATAACCTTTGCAATCTGCTGAAAACGCAATTTCTGATATAAAACTATTCGCCTTCCCCACTAAAATACTCATCATAGAACCTGTGCTCTGCCACATATATTTTGAAAGAGTGGATTTCAAAGAATATTCCTGCTAAGTATTGTCAGAATATTCGTAAAATTGGTTATTCTATGTTATTTTAAAGTGTGTGGTACTTATAAGTACCGTCGGTAGCTAAAGGGTTAAAAAGAACCTATTGTCACAGAATGTCGTAAAATACCCAGCGATAAGCTGGCAAGTAAAACATAATTTTACATGTAAGTAAATAGTTTCATAGAAAAAGTTTGAAAATAATTAGATTTTCTTTTGCAAACGTAATCGGTTGTTTCTATGTGTAAGAAATGAAACTAAATTTCTCAAATAACTAAACAAAGAATTGCAGCTTAAAATTCATTATTTATTTAAATAATGAATCACATTGAGAAACAACTGATCAAATACTTGACGAACTTTCCAATTGGTTAATACTTGTCACTTTTTCAGTTCTTTATTTGGTTCCTTGTTCGTCCATATCCAACTCCAAGCGTCTGTTTTTTAAAAAGGCTGAAATAAAATTAAAAAAAGATGAAATGAGATAAAAAAAATATGCTGACCCCTTGTTCCTGAAAAAACACATTTCCTTGAAGATAATATTTAATTATGTTAAAAAACTTAGTTTTAAAAAAAATATTACTTAAAATTTTTAAAATCAGCCTCAATATTGATTGATTTGGTTTATTTTAGAAATTTTCCTATATTTTAGTGCCGTTAGTTAATTTCAATTTAAAAAATGCACTGAAAATAGGCATGAAAAGATGGTATATTTCTATGCATATCATCCTGAAAACCCTTTTCAAAAAAGATTCTGAGATTACATTTATGTAATAACAAAACTCTCTAGACCAAAAATTCTCCAAATACTTTTTTAAATAACTTTTCTTTAAACTCAAGTATATTACAAAGTGAAAAGGGAATAGAAGGAATGGCATGCCTTACGCTTGTTCTGCTTTCTGAGAGAAACAACAGCAATATCATTAACCCCTTAACTGGTTTGCCCGTATACCGTACGGGCTACTGAAAGTTGGCCACAGCTAGTTTACCCGTACGATATATGGGTACTGATATTTTCTTCTTTCTATCTTTGATTTTCACATATTTTTAATTCTCATATAGAAATTATTAGTGTTAATGTTTGAAAAAGATGCAGCTTGTCCATGGTACTGAAGTACTTCTCATCCAGGATTTTATTGTGGTGAAGGTGTAAATTTTTCATTGAAAGCCGGAAATTAGGTTCTTGAAAATATTCGATGAAGGCAAGGCAATGTACTATTTGTTGCCTGAGAAGAAATGATTAAGTTAATCCAAAAAAGCCGATATTATCTCTGTCCCCTTTGCAATTTAAGACTTAGTATTACGCCATGTTTCAAATTGGGTATGCCTATGCATATGCACACAGACACAAAATCCTGAACCGTTTGAAAAAGAGGTACGAACATGAAATTTTTTTTTGTAAGTGTGAGATAAATTCTTTTAAGATACATGAAACACATTCGTTATAGCATGCAATACTTATAAAGAACAAACAATTAGTGTATTTTGTGTTCCACAATTATAATACAAAAATAGTGTGAAAACTTTAAAATTGAAACTTCAAAATTGACTTTCAAATTAGGTTCAAGTTTGATTAAAAATTGTATAAAAACATAACATATAGCACAGCATGTAACTCCTACTAACATATGTCGGTTTTTTGTGTTTATTGGAGTAGAACTTTTGGGATTGACACGGATTGATCTCAGTAACACTTAAGTCACATAGAGTAGATATAGACCTTTAATTTAATACCAAATTTAGCTGCTACTACCTGCTATTCCTTAAGTTGTGATTTTTTTTCAGCGATGGCCGATGGTATTACTCGGCGTGCCTTTATTCAATATGCGGAATGAAGAGCAAGATCTCAAGCGCAAAATTGATGCTGTTTTGAGTTTAGTTGGGAGTACTGATAAATATGAGAACCAGCAGCAATTAAAATTTAGAAAAATAGTTAAAAATTTCTGCTCGTTTGTAGGGCTCATGTGTGGATGAGGTGCCATAGAAATTAAAAGCTCTTTTCCAAGTCGAATGATGCGTGGTTGTCGGGGGAGTAAAATTTATAATATATTTTATTATGTTTTAGAAAAATATATAGCTAATAATTTAGTGGGGAATTTTTTTTATGTTTATTTAAGCTTATAATAATTATTTTTTCAGAGTTATAAACTTTAGAATAGTTTTTCTCAGTTTGTGTTTTTTCGCATTCAAAAAATACTACTTCTTCCACAATTATTTACCAATCACTTCTATTTTTTCTCCTGTGTCTTATATGTAATGCATGTAACAAAATTAGAGATCCATTTTTCTGTAAATGGAATACTTCTTTTTTAAAAAAATTAAAATGTGGGAAATATTAGGCTTTTAGTTGAATTTTAGCATATATATATATATATAGATCGATATCAACATTTTACTATGCTTTTTCTCCAAAAATAATTAAGGTATTGTAAAATCGATCCCTAAACGTGTTTAAAACATCCCAGAGATATTACAAATATTTCATGTGAAAAAATTAATTAACAATAAAAAAGTAAAATCTTTTTAAAATATCCAATTTTTTTAAAAGAAATTAAAATTGTAAAATTGTGTGAATAATATGTGCAAAATTTTATCTCGTATCATTTTCTTAAATAAACATTATATATAATTCTAAAATGTAATTTTTAAATGCATAAATAAAAAAAATGTTCAAAAGATGCCGAGTCCTTTTTAACACTACCTATTATCCTTTATTGTATGTGTACAATGTTGTGTTTGATTGTATTTGTTTAAAATATAATTTTGTTTTACTTGACATACTCTATTTCCTGTATATATTCTCCCAAGTGTAAATTACTACTTCAGTTAATATCCTTACATCCTTGCTCAAAAACTAGGTCCACTTCGCAATCATTTATTTTTGATCAAATTCAAACTGGACATAAATTAGTTAAGACCCTATTAATCTTATTTTTCAGTAAAAAACAGGAAAGAATACCCAATTTACATTAATCACTATGATTTTTGATCATTAGATATAGTTATGAAGACTTTAAATCCATAGAAAATAATTTCCGAGCGCCAGATTGGGAAAACTGACCACTGTGCGGCCCCTCTAGATGGCGAGTCTTCAGTGGCACCTGGACTCGAATGTGTGACACTCATGACGCAGTCCGTTCCCATAGCAGCTAGGCTACCATGGCCAACTTATAGTTTGGAATTAAGAATTCAAGGTGGGACGTGTCCTATTCGTGCCCTTCTACTAATCCTCTAAGAGAAAAATAATTCCTTAAATGTGTTGTTTGAGTTTAATACCGCCTTCCTTAATTTTATGCTAATCCGATTACTATTTAAACCCTAGCAATGTGAGGGCTAGAGTTAGTCATTACGCTGCTATTAAATTGAGAATAGCAAGTGACTTTGGGAATCCTTGGTGAAAGGGAGAAGAAGCTTTAGACTGGAATATAGTTGACCAAGGGGAGATTTGATGTGTGCCCTTCCACTGGATCACACTCAGTTAAGTATTTAATTACTTGTCTTGGAAATGTAAGATAGCCAATTAATTTGATTGCTCCCTCAGTTTATAATCTTGAGTGGGGATAAATTGATTGGACCAAATAAAATTTAGTTATAATCTTAACAATGTGTGTTCCTTCAGAGACCCAAACTTCACCTGCAAACTTAGAGTCGCGCGACAAAGGCCCAAATTTTAAAAAGTACGATAATATATACCTTTTGATGTTTATCCGTAAAAGGGTACATTGTCATCACGTTCTCGTGAGTACATTCCAACCTTGGCTCCTCCCAAAGACAGACCAGAAATGTCAGTATCCCGAAATTCTCCGAATGGTCCTCGCCTGATGGTCTGTTCCCTTCTGTAGGCTCCGACATCAGCGCCACCTAGAGAGGCAGCGTATTCGTCATCGCCACCACGGTGATGGAAAGGTAAGAGTACAGGGTGTAGGAATCGTTGGGCAGATGCCACAGCCATGACGGCAAAAAGGAGAACAATCTGAAAGAAAACAAAATATATATATACATTTAGAGAAAATCATTTAGTATGAAGCTGAGGGAACCGAAACTTTTTTTTTTGTGTGTTAAAAGAATTTCGTGTAAAAGGATATTGCAAAAAAAACAACCCATATATATTTAACAAAATTAAGTTTATTAGTATACATTTTTAAAAGGTATGTATATATACCTGTTTTTTATAAGAATCAATGAGACAAAAGCACTCACAATAAGTTAAAGTATCCGACTACGTTCGGAACTGTGATTTTTTCAAAAGCGCATAAATGGATAATTTTCATGATGTTTAGTGTCACTTAGGTTAGAATATATGCATAAAATTGTTTTAAGGACATTTTGACAAAAAAATTTATTTACATACAATATTTTGGCAAAATATTAACTTAGAATAATCTTTTTTCCAAAACTTCTCCTTTTGTGAAAAGTGCTTCTATTAGAATAATCAGACCTCTGTTCAGAGGTTCAACTAGAATTTTTGAAATATATAACTTAGAAATGGGTTTATCCATGTTTTACGACAACAGAGGGGAGCAATTTTAAGGAAAAAAACGCCGATAATTATTTCAACTGGTGGTAACTCTGAAAATAATGTGAATTTTTCAAAAACTCTAGTTGAGCCTCTGTAGAGCGGTCTGAGTTATATACAGGCAAAGTATTATTATAATAGAAGTATTTTTCACAACAGGAGAACATTTGGAAAAAAGATTATTCTAAGTTAATTTTATGCTAAAATATTATATTTGCATAAATTTGTTTTGTCATAATGTCCTTAAAACAATTTTATGCATGTATTCTAATCTGAGTGACACTAAATATCATGAAAATTATCCATTTATGCGCTTTTTTAAAATCACGGTTCCGAACGTAGTCGGATACCTTAATGAAATTTAATAACCATTTGCTTAGCAATGAAGTTGTTTCTTTCTAGCAGTTCCTGATCTGTATTCATACTGATATCTCTCTTGTTTGAACCAAACAAGTAAAGCCGTTTCTAAATCCTCCTGTTTGGTCGTTCTTATCCGTTTTCACTCAGGCTCAAACTTACTCCATTCAAATATTTCCGTAATTTGCTCTCCTTTTTTTAAAAAAATTATTGTTGATAATGTAGAGTTAGAAATGCCAAAATCTGTATAGATTTCCGTTTTGTCTTCTTCTAGAGCCTTAAGATTTCATTAATCATTTTAATTAAAATATAGGGTAAATAACAAATAGTTTTTTACCCTTATAAAATACTTTATTTATTATTTTATGAGCATAGTAGACTCCGATTTTGTATCATTTATAACTTAATGTACAGTCATTTAATAAACAGTTTAAAACAAGTAATATAAAAAAATTTAAGTCAATTCCTACATAGGTAAACAAAAAAAATTTATTTCATTTACTTTTTATCAAATAATTACACTTAATACAAATATGTATAAACATAGGGTAGAATCACACTATTAAGTGGCAATAAATATTTATTAATTATCATTAAATTATCGTATCGTCATTCAAAACAATCGCGTATATAAAATTTCATTTCATTTAATGCTTTAAAACGTTAGAAAGAAGAATCTTTTAAACTTTTGACCCAAGTCGCTAAAAAGGAAGCCAATGTGACTCTGTCTGTAATTCTTTAAATAATTATAGTTTCAGTCAATTAATTTAAATCAATTATAATTACATTGTAGTATTGTCAGCCAAAACAATCATGTAAAGAAAATTTCAGCTCAAATGAGTGTTTTAAAATGTAGGGGGAAAAAACCTTTTAATGTTTTGACTCAAATCACTAAAACGGTTGCTAAGTCGTCAAAAATGATGCCAATGTGGCTGTATTTGTAATTCTTCTCGTCATCCAAAATAATCATGTAAAAAAATTTTCAGCTCAGTTGAGCGCTTTAAAATGTATTTTATTAACGATTGGAAGTTTGAATAAGATATATATATATATATATAGGGAAATTGTAAACTAATATTAGGAATTGAAAGAATATTCAGCTGAAAGAAATGTATCTTCATTAGTTTGCATATCAAATATTGTAATTCAATCATACTTACAAGGAATTTCATGGTGGCAACTTGAAGGCGAGCTGCTTCAACAAGAGGCAATGTACAGTAAAAGTAGTGGCTGTGGATACAGTTCAATGATTTTGTGAGCCTTTTATACTACCCAAACGTGGTCAAAAATTTAGCTGAATAAGGGATTTTGGGTTTCAGCGAACAACATGAAAGCATTGCAATTGATTTCAATTGTTTAGTTTTTGCAATGGAAGCATCATTTTATCAATTGTACTATTGTATTTCTTTTCAAATGATTACAAAATGATTTTAAATACTCTGTATTCATTATGAAATATCATTTCACTACTTGTTATATTTTCATTTACCAAAAGCAAAGATTTAATCTTATTCAGTTTGAAATTTTTTATTAAATGATTTAATTGATTAATTCCTTAGACTCAAGCAAAAAAAATTAGTTTTATTTGCAATCCGTAAAATAGTTTATAAATGTATTGAACTTATGACTATGAATTTAAAATTCTTACCTATTGGAAAAGTCCTGTCTAGTGGGGTTTTGTAGTATTTATCAAGAAACGTCCCGTGTGTGTTTTTTTTGTTTATTTATGTGTTAACAATAACTTATAAAATGATTTTCAGCATTTTTTTTAATTTGTGGGCAGCAATTATAATACCCCTTACCGGAAAAACTATTATTGTATAGGGTGTTTTTTTTAGAGGTATAGAACTTTTTAAATTGCAATAAAACAACGATGTATTATTCGATTGACATGAATTTTCTTTTATTCGAAAGATAATCTTGTGGCATTACATTTTAAATATGATTTCTGGCATAGGACTGCCACGGCTGGCTCGGATGTAGTCCAATCTGGACGTCCAATTTTCGATGACTTTTTCCAACATTTGTGGCCGTATATCGGCAATAACACGGCGAATGTTGTCTTCCAAATGGTCAAGCGTTTGTGGCTTATCCGCATAGACCAATGACTTGACATAGCTCCACAGAAAATAGTCTAGCGGTGTTAAATCACAAGATCTTGGAGGCCAATTCACAGGTCCAAAACGTGAAATTAGGCGGTCATCAAACGTGTCTTTCAATAAATCGATTGTGGCATGAGCTGTGTGACATGTTGCGCCGTCTTGTTGGAACCACAGCTCCTGGACATCAAGATTGTTCAATTCAGGAATGAAAAAGTTAGTAATCATGGCTCTATACCGATCATCATTGACTGTAACGTTGTGGCCTTCATCGTTTTTGAAGAAGGATTCCCCCAGCCCATAAAGCGCACCAAACAGTCAGTTTTTCTGGATGTAACCGTGTTTCGACATACACTTGTGGATTAGCTTCACTCCAAATGCGGCAGTTTTGTTTGTTGACGTAGCCATTCAACCAGAAGTGCACTTCATCGCTAAACAAAATTCGCTTATGAAAATCGGGAACAACGGCAATCTCGTTTTGGGCCCATTCGACGAATCTACGCCTTGCTTGATCATATTTAAAATGTAATGCCGCAAGATTATCTTTCGAATAAAAAAAAATTCATGTCAATCGAATAATACATCGTTGTTTTATTGCAATTTAAAGTTCTATACCTCTAAAAAACACCCTATATAAAGGAGATTCAGTTTAATTCAAGTAGTTTTTACATTGTATCCATTAATGAAACAGATTGCCTTCATCTTACAACTTTGTACTTCTTTCTTTTTCAGATCTTAAATGAGTATATATAATACTTGTCGCAAGTCACTCGGAAGTTTTTAAGATACTTTTGAAGATTAAAAGTTAAACTTATCAAATTTTAAAAGTAATCGGAATAGTTTGGTCCAGCTTCAATAGATTTTTACAGATGAATTTTCAAAAGATTAAATATTTACTTCGAAGCACTCATTTATTGGAAACGATGAAAAAATCTGCTTTTTTTAAATTTCATCAGTCTTGTTTTCGGAATGAATCCCACATATTCCTTTCAATTCCTACTGTTAGTTCACTCTCTTCCTATATATAATACACTATTAAAATTCGTATTTAAATAAACGTATCTATGCAACTGTACGACTAGGTGTATCTTCTCACGAACTGTACAACGCAGAAACTCGCCGAAGGTACCAAAAAATTGGGAATAATCCGAGGAATCCGTTTTGATCATTTATATTCCGATATTGCAATTAGTTAAAAAGATGTTAATTAAAAACCTCAAAACGCAAAATTATTTTACCTCTTTGACCATATTTTCCGCCAGGTGGCGAAGTTCCAATTTTTTAACATTTTTTTTTTATCCCAGACGTTTTTAAAACACGATTTAATTTTTTTTATGAGACTCAGACAAAAAAAATAATTACAGAATCGGAAAGAGCATTTACTTCGACACGATACGGTATAATTTATTTTACAAAATAATGATATTTTCTATTTTTTACGATTTTTTCTAAAATGAGTCAAAATCGATACGTTTTTATGAAAATGAATTCTAAATCATTCCGCTTGCATTTTCTTTCGCGTTAATGAAATGATATTCTACACTCAAAAAGTTCATAATAATTTTCTCTTTAAGAATCAGTCATTTAAAAAAATAAAATGTCAAAACTCTTTTTTTACGATTTTTTAAAGAATATTCAAAATTTTAATTAAATATTTAATAACTCCGTGGTTTATGAAAATAATATCACGAATAATATCCGTGTCTAGAACAATATTATCCGAAATCTGTACAAAGATTGAGAAAATTGCTTAAAAACTACGGGTTTTTTTTTTAAATTGTGTTTTTCGTTTTTTACCCTTTTTGCGAGAGCTAATCGATGTACTATTTTTTATTTCATTTTTTCTTTAAAAATTACTGTTGTTTGCTATCGATATGTGAAGTTTGAAGGCATTCACTTAAAAACCTGCTCTTAAAATTTTTTTTTAAATTTCGTTTAAATATTCATTTGATGTCAAGGTCGCGTTACCTAATATGAGTTCTCGTGTTGAGAAATACGACAGGTATAACTTTTGCACATGCGCGATGGTGAAGATCACTCTTTTCGTGGTTTTTGAAAGATTAAGGAAATTTCGCTGTCTTCGCTTACGTTACTTGATATTCATAGCAGTACTCAATTCCTTATACATTACAGATAAATGGTTTAAAGAGTGCAAGATAACTGATAGTTTTCTTCATTCTTAAAGAATGATTTATGGAAGAACAGTGGAATAAAAAACCTTAAACATTCTGAAATATATTTTTATCACATATTATATTCTCTTTTTGAATGATTTGATACAGTGAAAGTAAATAAATCCCCAGTATTTTTACCTTTTTATTTTTATATATTTTTTATTCACCACAATTCCGTATGATGTTGTTGTTTTTCTTTTTTTTACAAAACAATGAAACTTTACAAATATTACCTTATTTAAAAAAAAGGTTTATTGAATATTAAATCACATACATTTTAGAAAATTATTTTGGATTTTAAAAAATAAAATAATTACTGTAATTATACAAATATTTATATTATACTTTATAAATATAATTATTAATAAATAATACCATTTTGTAAAAATATGTTATAATAAATATTAAATGATGTTTTATATAAAAATTAGTTACAAAAATTTTTATAGCATGTGATATACAATATAATATAAATAAAATATTATATAAATTATTATAATAATACATAAAATATATTTTTATAATTATTTAAATAAAAAGTATTTTTAATTAATATAATAAATATATATATATATATACACATATATATATATATCTTATATTGGTTACTATTTTAATTACTTTATAATTTTTTTAAATATTTAATAAGTTTTTATTAATAAACGAGATTTCTCTTTTACTGCTACTTCTTAAGCCAAAGGTTTGTCACAATTATTTGCTAAATGAACATTTTTAATTAATCTTATTATTTCAAAACCTAAGAAGGAAATTATTGCTAAAATAATCTATTCGTTAGTTTTGTATAATATACTTTTTTTCCCGTCATATACGTGTTTAAATAACTTTCTAAACACAGTGGAAGGAAAAACTATTAAATTAAAATAAAATATTAAAATATTTTTATCAGATAGTTTTTTTTTCTTTTTGAATGTTTTTTTCAGTACATTTAAATATATACTAGGCTTTCCCCCAGCTGTTTTTATAACTTACATATATATATATATATATATATATATATATATATATATATATATATATATATATATATATACATATATATATATATATGTGTGTGTGTGTGTGTGTGTGCGTGCGTGTGTGCGTGTGTGAATGTGTGTGTGTTTATATTCTCAAAAAAACATATATATACATATTCAAAAAAAGCAATCGTTTCAATAGCTATCTGTAAATGTTTCTTTTAGTTATTACTTATAGATATATAATGGATTTTTATTAATATACCGGTGTCCATAATTAAACGACCCTACTTCAAAATTGTGTACAGACGAAACTATTGTTCAGAAAGTTGTAAAATTCTGTGTACGACATAAAGAAGGGGTGGGAATTTGTTTGAGCGAATAAAAAAATTAGTTCAAAACTTCTCTACTAGAAGGCGTTTTTAATGGAGATCATATTTAGCATACATTTATAATAGTTTACAAATTTTGTTACAACAATAAATGCTCAACATGGTGACCGTCATTTTCAGCTACTCTTTGAAATCGTAAGAAAGCATGTTCCACCGTGACCACAGTGTGTTCTGGGAAATGTTAAGAACGTGTCGTTAAATACTGTCTCTGAGATCAGGTAAAGTTCTTGGTTGATCACAATTTACCAGCTGTTTTAAATGGCCCCAAAGCCAACACTTGTATGGATTGAAATCAGGCGATTGGGGAGGCCACAGATGACGAAATTGGCAGCTGATCACACGTTCTTCTGCAAAGTGATGTTTGAGAACGTCCTTAACACAACGTGAACTGTGTGGAGGAGCTCCCTCTTGCATAAAAATTATGCGTGAAAGGCACTGACGGGCTTGCAGATCCGGAATAATTTAATTCCGCAATAACGATGTATATCACTGTCCAGTGATAGAACATATTACTGGACCTCCAGCACCTAATTCGTCGAAAAAATACGGACCAAGGATAAAAGAAGCGGAAAACCCTCACCACACCGTTACTTTTGGTGAGTGTAGCGGAACTTGTAAGGTGGAATGCGGCTTGTCTGTTTCCCAAATTCGGCAGTTGTGAGTATTCACCGAACCGTCCAAATGAAAGTGTGCTTCGTCTGTTCAGAGGATATTCCAAGGCCATTCTGGATCAACTTCCAAACGAGCAAGAAACTGCAGTGAGAACAAATGTCGAGTCTCAAAATCATGTGGGAGCAATTCCTGCACAAGTTGAAACTTGTATGGATAGTAACGGAGGATGTTTCGCATGATCTTCTGGACAGTTGAACGAGGCAGACCCCATGCTTCTGCCACACGGCGAACACTTGTACTAGGCTGCACGTTGGATGTTTTGTCCTCTTCCACCTGAAGTGCAACTTTCTCTATTGCTTCCGCAGAAACAGATTTTCTTCCTCTTCCAGAACGAGCTTCCAACGATCCTGTTTCTTCAAATTTGGTTACCATTAATTGAAGATTTTTAGCAGTCAATGGACCTCTTCACATCCCCTTAAAGTCCGAAATTTCCGTAGAGCCACTATTGCGGAATTATCGTTTTGATAAAATAACTTTATTAACAACGCTCGATCTGGTAAACGCAATAACATTCTGATTAACAATACCGAGCACACTGAAAATAAACTAATCTCCCGTGAAGGTTTATTGCTTTTATAACAGTTGCTTTGTGACGTCGAAAAAATTTGCATATTTTCGTCTTCCTTTGAGTAAATCCTTTGAAAATTAGTCATCGAAGAAGTTTAATTAAAGTCTGCAGTTCATTTTAGAGATTGTGTTTCTTAATGAATATCAGTTACTGTGTTACCGTGTCCTGTGGATAAAAAAGCGATAAAATACAATTAGAAAACCGGTAATAAATGTGGCCTTCATTCAAAAGCGCCCTCTAGTGGTGAAATTTTAAACAATTTTTTTTTTATTCGCTCAAACAAATTCCCACCCCTTCTTTATGTCGTACACAGAATTTTACAACATTCTGAACAATAGTTTCGTCTGTAGACAATTTTGAAGTAGGGTCGTTTAATTATGGCCACTCGGTATATATATATATATATATATATATATATATATATATATATATATATATATATATATATATATATATATATATATATATGCGTGTGTGTGTGTTTTTAAAAGAATTATTTCATTCATTATCTAATTATTTGTTAATTAAAAGTACATCGTCTATTATTTTGGATAAAAATACATTTTAGAGACATTTTTAAGCCAACTATATGTAATGATTGATTGATTCATGAAAATCTAAAATTCATTTTATTATTTTAGATTTTTAGAAACTATCTATTATTAAAAAATAATGAAAATTTTTTGTTTTACTCTTAGCATCAGAATCATTTTCTTTTTATTGTTTCACATTAATAATTTTTTAACTAACGCAATATTGTTTTCTATAAGTCATACATTGAAATTTGAAGCTATATCTTATTTGCGAGGGGGAGAGGAAGAGGGAACAATAATTTTACACTAAAAAAACCCCGTGTTATGCCGGATTAGAGAGAGGGAAAAGAAACCTGTCTTAAATCGAAAAAAAGTGGAACAAATTTCGAAAAAGGGAAATTTAATGGCATAATTTTAAAAAGCACTCACATTGTGCGCGTACAAACACACTCACAGAAATGTTGGCATCATGAGGGAAAGAGAAAGCCCGTGCAACGCCGGGTCATGCAGCTAGTTAAAAATATTGCAAGAAAAGAAGTTATTGTCTTCTAAGGAAATTCAAAGAAAATTATCTGAGTTGAATAAGCTTCTGGTGATTGCAGAAAAAGAACTTCAACAGAAAGAAAGTGAAACAAACTCCTTAAGAATTATGGTTAAAGAAAAAGAATACCAGTTTGATGAACTTAACCAAATGATTGATGCATCATTGAAACATCTTGACTGGACAATCATCCGAAGAGCATACGAGGCTAACCGAACAAAATGGAAGTTAAACCCACCATCTGCCCCACGGTTGGGAGGATTCTGGGAGAGGCTCAGTGGAATCTTAAAAGAAAAAACTTAGGACTGAAGAACTTGACTCAGATCCGTCCAAAGACTGTATCCCTTAGAAGTCACCGAAAGTACGAGCGCTTGAAATATAAATATAAATATCCTTTGTGTCAATAATTTTACTTTTCTAATTTTGAAAATTTAAATTCAATTTATGTTTATTGCTGATATTTACTATGCATTTTATTACTTATAGAATATTTAAAATATCCTTTGAACAATTTTATTATTCTAATTTTAGAATTTATATTGAAGTAATTTTAATTGCTGATATTTACTATGTATTTTATTACTCGTGGAATAATTACTCTATATTTTAGTTTGAGATTTTGAATTCTGTTGCCTTTTCCTAATGTCCTTTTATATCACTATTCAGATAATTGTATGTGTATGATAGTTTTTAGTATATTTTCAGTTTGCTTAATTCTTTGTTGAGTTTTCTCCTAGAACAGGGGTGGCGAAACTTTATAGATCAACGTGCCATTTTTTTTTCTAAAGAAGTGTTGTATGAGGTATAGGCGTGCCATCAAATAATTTTGACATGCGATTATTGGGAAAATAATAAACTAAAGACTAAGAACACAAAAAATTCTTTATTTACTACGAAAAAATATCTTTTGCATTGTATTGTTGTAAATGTTTTAGTTATACGTGTAATGCAAATTAAAATAACATTAATGTAAGTACTGTTGTTGCAGATTGGATGACAAATAACATATTAGGATTGTAAGATGTTACTTTTAGTAGAATACATGCTCAATTGGAGTCATCTGGCAATTGGTTTTTAAGCAATTAATTGTTTTTTGCTGTGGTTCACACCTTTTTGACAAGAGAATTTGCGATTTGTTTCAAAATGATTTTTTACAGACTATGTTCTACGTACCACTATTCCAGATCATAAAAAACACACCGCTTTGTCGCCTTTACTAATAATACCATATTTCTAGATTCATCAAATTTGAAATTATCTTTTACTTGCCCTTTTTATTCTTGTGTTGAACTAGCCATGTTAAACAACACTTAAAAATCGTAAATATAACACAAATAAACTTTAAAATACAGTTGTGTCAATGAAATTGACTATGCTACGCGCAGACAAACTTTGCATCATAAGCAATTGCAGTCCACGACGTAAGTAAGGAAAGACAATAACAAACGAGTGTGTTCCCCGCCGCACCGCGATCGATCACTCGCTTTTGTTCGTAATACTTCACAGTGAACTTTGTTATTTTTGAAATAAATGCAAACCACTTTGATCACTGGCGTGCTCAAAATATTCTGTCGCGTGCCATGGATGGCACGCGTGCCAATGGTTCGCCATTCCTGTCCTAGAAGTTCTAAAACTCAAGTGAAGAGAATGTTGCACCCGCTATGTGAGGCGAGCTATTGTAAACAAAGGACTGAGAACTGATGGAAAGAAATTGAACTGTGTAACGTGTAACGAGGTGAACAAGCGGAATGCGTTATGTAGTGGTTTTGTAGAAAATAGTTTTTAGTTTAGAAGTTATACTTGAAATTAAACATTAGTTGTCTACCAAAAGAAACCTCTTTGCTATCAACTCCATGAGAGCTTCTCATTTAATTAATAATGATCACATGGATCTAATAAGAAATCCACAAGAATTAAAGGTTTTTAAGTTGATGGTATTACTAAATGATATATTTTGCATTTATTTTGAAAATTTTTCTTATCTACGATTGATTTTCATTGCCGAAAGAAAACTGCCAATACGTGCTTAAAATTTAGCAATGCATTTGATCAATGATTGCAATGTTTAATATATTTTTAATGACCACGATATGTCTTTAACATTTATTGATATTCTTTTTCTCGTAGGAAAGTGTATCACAAAATACTTGCAAGAAGACATTTTACATAGGTATTTAATTACAATTTCGCGATTCTTTTCATTAATGATTGGGATGAATAAACTATGTAACTGTTTTAAATTAAACTGCATTATGTAAAATACATACCATCTACGTTTATTTATAAATAAACAATCTTTTAATAATATTTAAATCCTTATATTAAAGAATCTGTAACTTTTTTTCTTTTAATGCATTGGTATTTTCCTATACTAGTTTAATTTTGTTAGTTTTGTTTCTCAAAAAGCTTTAAATAAAACATATTAATACATTTATTTTTATATGTATGTTTTCTGAAAATTTTTATACTTAATAATTAAATTAAAATGCGTAATTAAAATTAAATCAATATATGTGCAAATAAAATCAACTAAGAGTAAAAATTGATTAAATGTTTCAAAAACCTGGAAATTTCAGTTATATAACAGATTTTCCTCGTTGCTTAACCTGTTTATATTTTCATGGAATTATTGTCTCATTGAAAGAAATATTTTTCATCTGATACCACAGTCATTGATAGAAAAATGTTCCATTACATGTTTAATTAAAATTCCGAAATACAGAAAATTTTAATTTAGATTTGAAGAAACTGTGCATATATATATATATATATATATATATATATATATATATATATATATATATATATATTATTAAAAACAAAACTATCACAGGAAGCAAAAGCTTAAAAGATGGAGATTACAGAGTTACTAAAAAATATTATTGCGACAAATTGTGCAAATAACCCTTTATTTGGAATTGCTTCTACATACAGTCCCATCTTTGAAACAATGTATCTTAAGAAACATACCTTTCTAAAGCACAATGTAGACTGAATTTGTATTCATTTGATAAGAATATGCAATTTTACTGTTGTATTTTCTGAATTTGTACTATGCAAATACAAACGTATTGATGCGCAAAAAATGTTTAATAGCAAAATATACATTTTATTAAAAAGATTACCTTAGCTGTGAAATTCTTATGTGTTTATAATTCTGAAAAAGTGTTGTAGAGAGTTTTTCAGATTTTTTATTAGGAGCTCGAAGACTTTTGTCTCCAGCCGCTTAAAAAATATATATTTCTCCTGGTGATGTAATAAATTTATTTATTTATCTCACACATGAGAACAACAAAAACAAGTAATATAAAAAAAATTAAGTCAATTTTACTTAGATCAACAAAGAAAATTTTTATTTTAGCTACTTTTTATTAAATAGTTACAATTAATAAAAATATGTATATTCATAGGACAGAATCACAACGTTAAGAGCTAAGTCGCCAAAAATGATGCCAACGTGGCTGTATTTTTAATTGTTTTAATAATTATTTTTAATCAATTAATTTTTATTAATTATAATTAAATTATTGTATTGTCATTCAAAATAATCATGTATATAAAATTTCAGCTCAATTGAGCGCATTAAAGTGTTTTTTATTTACGATTGAAAATTCCACCAAGATAAATAAATAAATATATAGAGAGTGTGAGCTAATAGTAGGAATTGAAAAAGGCAGAAAGACCTGTTAAATATTGGATAAGTGCTTGAAAAACTGTGAGCTAGGGCTTTCGGTCATAGCCATTACTGATGAACTGTGTAATGGCATAAGTGGACCTGGATATGCCGTTCGTACTGAAACCTACGCAATACCCTGTAAAACTGGTATTTGCCATGACTAATAATAAATCACTGGTGAAAAGTTTTGAAAAAGTCAGTTTATGTGTAACATCGAAGGAAACAATATTTACTCTTGGACATTTATAGGTGGCTCTGTCAAGGTGCAGAATCAAAGACGGAAAAAACTCAGGTGGGAAAAAACTCAGTGCAATTTGAAAGAAAAGTTGATTAGGAACATAGTTTTTGAAGAGGCACTAAATTGAAATTAAAATTAAAATGCGTAGATGAAGACGCGTACTTTTCTCCCCTGCTTACGATATACTAAAATATAATTACATAATACATGCAAATTACAGTTTTACAATCTGAGCAGCGAGTATAAACAGTTGTATAATTTTTACAATGTGGTTTGATTCACCGCTAGATAGACAGGGGGTACCTTCCCCCTTTAGTTTATTATAAATGTTTCTTTTGGAATTAGAATTGACTGATTCATTTTTATTGGGCACACTTAGACATCAGCATGATGGCTCTTTGCGATGGATCTCGCAATTTTGAACTATAGTCAAATGACGAGGATAACAACTGAACTAATACCTACTCTGTAAACTTCCCCACCACTCTAAGACGAGAACTTCAAAAACTTTTGGTTTTAATGTGCATCAACCTCGCTGTACAATGGGTCTTCAGTGGCATCAGAATTCGAATATAAGAGACTAGACTAAAACAATTCAAGCCACAACAGTGAATATTAGGATATTGCGACTGTATGTAAAACAAAAAGACACATCTTCTAGTTTTGTAAAGGGTTTATCCGCGAACATGTAACTAATCCTCTTGGGGTAAATTTATTTCTCTTAAACCGTTGCTCTATTGAAAACTTTCTCCGGAAGAAGACTCGATTTATTAAAATGAATGGTTCTATTTAAGCATTGACTTTTTGATACGCGAAGTCAGTTGAGAATAGAGGGGAGATGTCGACGAGAGTAATTTTTGAATGATCAAAAATATTGCTAATTGAAGATTAAGTCATAAGATAAAGTTGAATAATAACCACCGAAGGTCGTACAATTAATAACAGAATTACAGTGAATTAAACCATAGACGTTCAAAGTATTCTAAGAGCAAGTGAATTTGATTAAACTCAAATATTAAGTATCTTTTTTGCCGTGTGATTGCTCATATACTTAGTAGTGGTGCGTTTTCTACCTTGAGTTGCTTCGATTTAAGTTAAAGAAATAAAAAAAAGTTGGAATTTGAAATGATTATGGCTTATCTTTACTCGAACCCCCAAACAACAATAACCGTTACGCGGTTATTGCATAGTGATGAATTATGGAATGAATTACCGTAAAATACGGCGTATAACCCGCACTTTTAATACGAAAAATTATATTGAAATTTACGGGTGCGCCGGATATAAAAAAATGATAGTTTCAAAAATGATAAAAGAGATGAGCATAAGTAAAATTAAACTTCTACATAGATCGGATTACTGTTTATTTAAAAAACGACATATCTAATGAAATTTAAGGATTCTGATAGTAAAAGTAGACTATTTTTCAAAATCCTGGGATAATACCTCAAATAAATTGCTGAAAAACATGCCAACATTGTACGCGCACATTTCTCGTTCTTTCATAAAAATGGGGGTGCACGTTGTACGGCGAATATGCCTAAAAATTGAAAAAAAATTGGTAGTAATAGAGACTGCTGATAGAAGTGAAAACTTAGAACTTTTAGTATTAAAATTTGAAATGTCATAATGTTTGAATTAAAATTACCAACATCAATCCGGTTTTCACATCTATTGATACTCCGAGCAACAATTATATGCATTTTTATACGGTTTTTTATTATTCAAATATATTACGAGATGTACACACAAGATCATAACAAAATATAAATACAATTCAACTGAAATAACAATTAGTATACAATTATTTATGGATAGTATTTGTATTTACTTAAATTTCAACGTACTTGATTTTTAACATTATTTTAATTTTTTGCATCATTGTCATCATTAATTTAAACAATACTTAGATTTTTTGTACTTTTAATTATTTCATTTGTTTTAAAAAAGATACAATAGGCTTATGATAACTAAATTAAGAAAGGAAAATGTTTGATTCAAATTTATCTAAGTATCGCGTAAAGTATGTTTGTATCGCGATTGTAGTTTTATATTTTGTAGTACTGAGTTTTCGATCATTGGACATATTTAAATTAAGTGCTTCATTTTTAAAAATTCGATAAGTGGTAGATTTTTATCATCTTCAAAGTTAATATTGAAGTCTCCACTTAAAATCAAACGGTACATTATCATATTTTTCACCAAATCTTTTTTCGAGTATTTCAGAACCTTCTTTTGCATAACTCATCAAATTTTCGAATAAAAATTGTTGTATCTGTCTCACAGATTTTCCAGACGAAATATAAACGGCAACCATTTATATGTATTGCCCATTCTCGGGATCGCAACGAGCAACGCATATTTCGCCTATATCAGAAACATTAACACCAATGCTTCTAGTGAATTTAGTATGTATGTCCATATGTGAAGTAATGAAGTGTGACGTACTTTAGTATTGTGATAAATAGGTACGCCTGCTGCTGGAACTTCGTGTCTTTTATAACTTACAACAAATTTGAAATTTGGAATATCAAGTGGCTCTACGTTTTTCATACGAATTTCTGACAAAAGCAGAACATTTGACTTTTTTACGATAGCATCATCTTTTAGGTCAGCTGCATGCGCATGCAAACTTTGACAATTGAATGAAAATATCGATAATCCTTTCTTGTTGGAGATGAATTCTAGAAAAGTTTTGGTGACCGTTTGTAGTGTATTGTTTTGTAACCTATTCAACTATTATTAGATTTTATAAAAATTTTAATTTCAAAATCCACGATAAAAATATGATTGAACAACTAGAAGTCTGTTTTACCACGGTAATAAGAAAATGTCTAAGCCTCTGTGAAATACTGATCCGGATTGCGTGATGCATTGTAGGGGTTAAATATTAGAACATAAATAAAACAAAATTTTCAAACGTTAATATAAATATGAAGATTTAAAATAATTTTAAATAATATAAAATTTTCAAATGCCAAAATATAAATACGAGTATTTAAAATAATTTTCTCTTATTTATTGTTTTAACTTAAAAACATTAGTATATTGATTTAGTACTCTCTATTGTACTGCACAATGATCCTTCAATTAAACTATTTCAATAATAATCAAACAAAAACAATATTTCAACAGTCACAGTATATACACATTGAACTTTTCCCTAAATAAATTCAATTTAACTCATAAGATGTACACAGAACTATACGGCAGCTGTATAGCAACAGATATACTGCTATAAGCATGTCGGTGACGCGAACGCACGAGATTTCACCCATCCAAAAAGTGCCGAAGGCGCACAGCACACTGCGCGTGCGCCAGTCATGAGCATGTCGGTGACGCGAACCCATAAGATTTTCCCCTACCAAAAAGTACCCAACGCGGCTAACAAAAATGCAGCTTGAAAATATGGGTGAACCGGATTTTACGGTAACTAATAGTTTAGCAAAAATAAAAAGCTGTTTTATTTTTAAAAAATTACTATATATATAAACTATAAAACAGTGAGATAAAATTTTGTGTTATGTCAGTAGACGTTTTTATTAACGCATTGACTGCTAATTACGAGATATCTGGTAGTAAAGTGTCGTTGAATTTTCAATCATGAAGCTCCAATGATGCTTTAGAGTTTTAATGACTTACACAAACACATAGTACTACTCACACACAAAATTTTACATACATTATGTACACGTTTTATGTAAATATTGAATCTCCTGAGTTGTTGATACTTTTAGAGAAAAGCAAAAAAATTGGGCCAGGAGAGCATCGAACTCATCTGCTTTCGGCAGATACAAAACCAATCACAAAGCTCGATGGCGGAGCTCACCAACTTCACCCCTTGAGGTCCAGCCACCGAATCCCCTTTGGTGAGGCACTCGAGCAGGCGCAGCACCTCGGATCAGTCTCGTTGCCACCTATTGTCCAAGAATGGGTCTAGAGATTTTTATAGTAGTAAGAGCATGTATATATATCAAAACTATCGGATACGATATATCTCGTAGTGTGAGCTGAAATTTTAAATCGATTACATATCTCTATTTGAGAGGAATTATTAGAAAGGATGAACGAAAAAACCAAATCTTGGGGTAAAAATTAGCTCATTTAATGAACTATATTTCACCCATTACAAAATTATTGGTTATACAAGACTTTACAAGACAATTACAATTAAAGATTTAGACAAACAACTATTTAAATACAACTATACATTTTAATTAAATACAATTTTGGAGTGCGGGGTGGGAGATCCCTCATGGTTGGGATTCGATCTTTGTATGATGTTACTAACAGTTGGATCCCTGTTCAAACTACCGATACTCATGGGTCCATGATGTGGCGACATCTATATTTTATTCTGGAAAATATAGCATGCGTTACAACGAAATTTTTCCTCTCAAATCTCTGTAAATGAATAATAAACATAACAATCGAAAAACAACAACAATATTTTTTCTGTTCCCGTTTTTCAATGTTTTAATGTAATATCAAAAACGTTTGGCATATTTTCACCCTCGAAACAAATTTAAAAATAAAACAACTTTAAAAAACTATTTGAATATTAGATAAAAGTCTTATATATATTCTTAGAATCATATTAAAAATCAATTCAGTGTATAATTCCAGTTCCAACATTTATTTCCATATTTTTCTTAAAACATCACTTAAAATGGGAGGAAAAAAATACTTAATTTTTAGTAACATGAATTTTATTTACATTCTTAGAAATGTTTAAAACATTTTTAAAATGTAGCATTGCCATCTAATATACGAGGTATATCCAGAAACTAAGTTCCGTTTGGTAATAAAAATAAATTGTATACAGATACAGAAAAAACATTTATTGGACAAAAATGTAAAACTCTTAAACTACCTTTCCACATAACTGCCGAAATTTTGCAGGCATGTGTCATATCTTGGCACAAGTTTTTCTATGCCTTCTTCATAGAAGGTTGCCGCCTGTGTCTTCAACCAGTTAGAAACATTTTCTTTCAGCTCTTTGTCATTGTTGAAGTGTTTACCGGCAAGGAAAGACTTGAGATGTAAGAAAAGATGAAAATCGCTAGGAGTGAGGTCAGGGCTGTACGAAGGATGACCAAACACGTCCCAGCCAAATCCTCGTAGGAGGGTTTGTCCGTAAATTCACAAATTTGCCGATAAATTTCGATTTGGTTTCATTTTCTTAGCATTCAGAAAACGAATTACACTGGTTTCACTTTCTTAGCATTCAGAAAACGAATTACATCTGATTTCGCACGCAGCGGATTTTCAATCAACACCGACATTGTAAACAAGCACAACAAAGCGTACGTGGCTGACAGTGATCTAAAAATGACGCATGTGTGCTTCTTCTCCTTGATACTGAGCGTCTGTCGGGCATGCGCGGAACTGCGATCGCTGCGCTGGAGCGGATATAAATAGAAACGGAACTTAGTTTCTGGATATGCCTCGTGTATATATATATATATATATATATATATATATATATATATATATATATATATATATATATATATATATATATATAAATTATTTTTCTCCATATTAAAGCTATTTTTTTAATTCCAAACAATAACAACTAAAAATTGTTAAAATAGTATCTAAGTTAAAATCAACTGTTCATGTCATACGACAAATTTGTACAAGAATAAATTTTGATTATGTATTGAGTCCTTATAATTTTTTTGAATTTCTAGTGGATTTATTGGGGGAAGAGTTCTTGAGAAAAGAGCTACACAAAAAAATTCGTTTTTGAACAGTTAGATCGAAAAACTTGAAATTTGGAAACACTGGCCCTGCATCAAAATTCCTTGGGGATATGTTTTTTTTAAAAAAATATGGGAGCTCAGTTAATGGGACTACAGATAACATTTTTTTGTTGTTTTTATATGTTGAGGCCCCTGTAGCTTGGAGGCTGGAGGTTTGGATACCACCGTATCACTGATACGGTGGTAGCTACACTCGTATTTGAAAGCATGCTTTCTCTACTGCATGGAGATCCATTAAGAATAAGTTTTGTGAAAATCGACTTTGGGTGGGGTATTGGGGAGCAAAAGATAGTTATACTTCCGTTTGATGAATTTAAGATCAAAAGACAAAGACTGTAAGAATGTGGGGGAGCCCCCTCTGTTCCACCCTGAACACTAAGATTAATTTGAGGCGAAGAATGACCTGACGCCATTTTTGTATAATAATATCTCATATTTATTCACTTGGTTCAAACATCAAAATTCTAATAACAAATAGTAAGCTATATGTCTACGTCAAAAAGGGATTCACCTTTCATATTAAATTAAATTACGAAATAGGAAATTAATCAATAACTACGCGCAATATCAAAAAGGTTTACCGGAACAGGAGGTCTGAGAAATACACGCACATTGAATTAGTAGCTTTCATTAATTTAAACTAATTTTATTAAAATAACGCTTGTGGTAAGAGATATTAAAGTAGAATATATCACCTGGTGGTACTTATGATTTCTTCAGGTATATTAACCTCCTGACGTTCCTTCGCTGAATACTAACAGCAATGTGATCCACTATCGTAATCCAATTCAATCCTATAAACCATGTCATTACTGCTGCTGGCTCAATAGCCTTCATCATCCCTAACTTACAACGCTCTCCTTAAATACTTTATCTACCTTACATATCCCATCTTCTTCTTTTAGAGTTGATTGGAAATATAGGCGAATTTACAATCCCCAAAGAAGCCTAAAAATATTAGTGGAAAGGTTCCGTAAATATTCGTCACAAATGTTTTTCAATGCAGACGAAAGTTGAAGGGTAGGACTTGGACGTCAATTCTTTAAAAGGAATATATTGTCCTACAATGTCAATAAGTACCCAGCGAAGCGAGGAGGGGACGCATAGTTTTCCATACAAATAAAATTCAATTGAAAGGTTATGTAAAGAATTGAATTTTGCTTTGCTAACAAAGGGTCGTTTGTCTCAGTGTATAATATAATGATACAACTCTAAAATAAATAATTAAACAAAGAATCGCCCTTTAAATTTCATTTTTTATTTAAGTAATGAATCACATTAAGAAACAACTGATAGAATACTAGATGAACTTTTCAATTGGTCAATACTTGTCAACTTCCCAGTTGTTGTTTCCAGGAATCGTCCATATCCAGCTCCAAAAACGCAAGTAGCACAGGTTTTTCAATAAGGCTAAAATAAAATTTAAAAAGGTGAAATGATTAAAAAAATACGTTGACCATGTCCCAATAAAAGCAACTATCCTTAAAGATTAATAGTTTTGAAATGAAATTTTCTTAAAATTGTACCATAAAGTAATAAAACCTTATTTCTTTAATGATAAAATCTTTGAGACATAACTAATAGAAATGTGTCCGTTTATTGTACTCTACAAGTATTTCAATGTCTTCAAACTTCATCACAACTCAGGGAGCACTAAAAGTAATAACTTGTTTCCGTGGAACCCCTTTCAAGCTCTAGAAGAATATTGTTACGTTGATCGAGATTCGAGGATTTTATGCAAATCAGTCACAGTTCTTTATGAGAGATGAGAATTTATTGTCAAAAATCTCTGATCCTTGAAATACAGGATTCAGCAGCAATATTCACAGAATAAATCCCAGAAGGTCTTCACACCTTCAACAGCACTCAGACACAATTATCAATGTCAAAAATACGCGTATGTAAAAGATTATTCACAAGCATAGCTGAGCTAGTAGGTCAAGGAAAGTTTACTAATCGCTAGTCAAAACAATAGTCACTAATCGCTGGCTGAAACTAGACTGACTCGTTTCGGCGAGCATCGCTCTGTTTACAGACCCAGCGGAAACTTCGAAGAAAATCCGCTTGCGTCATAGATCGTGAAATCAATGTATTTCTCCACTAATTTCTAGAAGAATCCATAGAGTCTCGAACTTGCCAAATTGGTCGTCAAAAATTATGCCACTTTGGCTCTAGCACCAAGATTTCGACAAGTTCCCATTGAATCGCCATTATAACGTAAGGGGTGGCGTTGCCTGGGAATATTACAATAAATATAACTTAGAGCAATATAAATGCCTTACTCATCCAAATACAAATTATTTCACTATTTACAAAAAATTTAAAAAATCTATCACAATTAAAAAAAATTTTATTTTTCATTAAATATTTTTAACATGATATTAATGTTATTTACTCATTGAATCGTGTTCCAAGTCTCACCTATAATTGCTTTATATTTTATAGATCGAATATGTGCTTGCATTTTTTTACACAAACTATCGAAGTCTAGATATATTGAAGCTAACTGCAGTCGCATTTCATGTTCTGCATTAATTTACTTCTATATTTTGTTTTTGTTGTCCCATATGTTGAGAAATATTTTCAACTAAAATTAATCATAATGCTATTAAAAGTTTACAACTGTGTGAGAAACCTCTGCGTGCGCGTATTCTGCAAATTCACAACTTAAAATTTAGAAGCTAATTCCTACTTAAATTTATACTTTAATGTCGAATCTGTTGATATATGTCGACAGGTTGTTCCTTCACCATCATTAGCAAGACTTCTGATTTAACCATTCACGCTTGAAGCACGTGACTTCTACAAAAAATTTAAGACTTTATTTTATTCATAAAATATTTATTTATATTTGTTTTTACCAGCAAACTATCTTTAAGAATTCGATATTTTTTTTAATTAAAATTAAGATCAAAGATTCTCTAAAGTCCTCTCTTAAATAAAATTTTTTTTCAAACTCGAGTTTCATAGAATATTAAAAAGGAATAGAAGGTATTATATGTCTCACACTTGCTCGGCTTTCTAAGAAATACAGTTGCAATATAATTAACCCCTTGACTGGTTTGCCCGTATACAGTACGGGAAATACTGCATTACAAAATACTATAAGCCGGCCACAACCAGTTTGCCCTTACACTGATATTTTATTCTTTCAGGCACTGATACTTCATTCTTTCTATCTTTGATTTGAGTAAATTTTTAATTCTTATGGTAATGTTATTAGTGCTACATGGTACTGAATATTTTCATGGTACTGAAATACTTCTCATCCTGGATTTTCATTGAAGGCAAGAATTAAGATTTTTGAAAATATTCGATGAAGAGCAGGGATCGGCAAGGCAATGTGCTATTTGTTGCTTGAGAAGAAATGAACATGGAAAGATATAGTCCAAACAAAAAAAAAAAAGTAATATAAAAAAAAATTTAAGTCAATTCCTACATAGATCAAAGAAAAGTTTTATTTTAGCTACTTTTTATTAAATAGTTACAATTAATATAAATATTTAATAAGACAGAATCACAACATTAAGCGGTAATTCATTTTTATTAATTATCATTAAAGTATCGTATTGTCATCCAAAACAATTGTGTCTATAAAATTTCAGTTCAACTGAATGCTTTAAAACGTGAGAAAAACCTTTTCAAATATTGACATAAGTCGCCAACTTGGCTGTATTTGTAATTCCTAAAATAGTTAGTTTTAATCAATTAATTTTATTAATTATAATTAAATTACTGTATTGTCATTCAAAATAATCATGTACATAAAATTTCAGCTCAATTGAGCGCTTTAAAATGTATTTTATTAACGATTGAAAATTCCACCAAGATAAAGAAATAAACAAATAAATAAATAAACATATAAATAGTGTGAGTTAATAGTAGGAATTGAAAAAAAAGTCGATATTATCTCTATTCTCATTGCAATGTCAGACTTAGTATTACATAAGGCTTCAAATTGTGTATGCATATGCATATGGACACAAACACAAAATCCTGAACCGTTTGAAAAAGAGGTACGAACATGAAATTCTATTAAGATAAAAAAATGAAACATTCATTATAGCATGAAGAGTGTACTTATAAAAAGCAGACATTTAGGAATTTTTGTGTGTTCCACAATTATAAAATAAAAAATAGTGGGAAAACTTTAGAATGGAAAATTATAGTAAAATTCTTGCATTTTCGCAATTTTGTTGAATATTATGCTTGTGAGAACCCCCCTGGATTCCACCCTGGACACCAAGATTGAATTGAGGCAAAGAATTACCAGACGACACATTTTTACAATAGCAAATAATTTTTATTCACTTGAATCAATTATCAACCTTTTAAATACAAATATGAATCAATATGTCTACGTCAATGGGATTGAACTTTACTATTAAATTAAATCACGAAATATGATACTAATCAACTATTAAACTCAATATCGAACGAGTTTACCGGAATAAGAGGAACCGAGAGATATACGCAATTTGAATTACTAGCGATCATTAACTTTACACTAACTCTATTATATATTTAATCTTATTATCCGATAATTGAATTTTAAATATCACCTGACTTTTACTACTTCACTCCTTTCCAGTTGGCTCAAACTTTCCAAATGTAGATAGCTGCTTGATAATAAGCCAGAAACTAAACACACAGTCAACTTGAATCTTCTTAGAACTCTGTCAATGTATCTCTTGGCTCAATAGCCTTCTCCCTGCTAACTTACAACACCCTCCTTAAATACTTTGACTCATTTACATATACCGTTTTCTCCTTTTAGAGCTGGTTGGAAATATACGTGAATTTACAATCCCCAAAGATAAAGTGCCGTACTGATTCGTCACATGCTTAATTACATGAAATAAAAAAATTTCCCTTTTTTAGAACATTTTGGGATGAAAAATGGACCGCTTAAGGGTTATGTTCCGTAATGAAACCTAAATGTAAATTTTTTAAAAAAGGGGGGGAACATTTAAATTTTTGTAACAGTCTAGAAGATGAACGAACTTGAATATGTCCAGGGACGACTCTAGGGCTGGACTAACCGGACTCCTACCCGGGGTGGCAAATTTTAAGGGCTGCATTTGGATCGAATTTAAAAAGTTTTGTTACAAAAAGTTTGATATATCTTCTGAAATATTATTGGGTGTTAATTTCGTATTTCATTTAACGTATCTTATTTCTTTATTATAAAATTCCTCTATATGTTTAAAGTCAGTTTTCTTTTATATTGAAACTTGTAGAACTTACGACAGGAGTATATGTTAAATCTTGAAATTCGATATGTTTACACATATTTCTCTAGTAACTTTTTCCCCATCCCGGAGCGAGGGCACAACGGAAATTCCTTTGACCCATACGATGTCCTGTGTCAGCTATCTAAAAGAGGACAGGGCTAATAAGAGTTTTTGGTTGAGAGAGATCTAAAGAGAAGTTTTATTTTTGCCTTGAGTGTAGTTACTATAAGTTAAAATAAACGCTTGTATCCCCAGCATCAGTAAACTCTTTTTCGAAGAAACTGGCCTACTGAAATGGGCGATTTCTTCTCTTACATTTTACTTGTCTGAAATAATAACAGGTAATTATGCCATTCATTCAAAATTAGTTTGTATTTTTAAGATTTAAAATAATATATACTCATGGACAAAAAAATTAGCGCCCCAAGAAATAATTGCGAGATCGTAACGAAACTTGGCATGAAGGTACTTGTCGGGAAGATATGCAAATGGTTAAAAATGCAGCGTGATTGCGCATTACATACAGCCGATAGAGGGTGTTTAACATCGTTCTCCGTGGAGTATAAAATAGGTAACCAAAACTTCTTTGAGAGTGCTGAATCATGTACAAAGGAAGAGCTGAGGAAGACATGCCATTACGCCGTTTTCGAAGACAATATGAGCAGCTGTCACAGTTTGAAAGGGGAAGAATAATTGGCATGATGGAAGCTGGGTGGTCAGTTAGGCGAGTAGCTCGCTAATTAGACTGCTCTTATTATGCTGTGAGAAGGTGTTGGGACCAGTGGATCCGAGAGATGTCATTTACACGAAGACCAGACTCTGGACGCCCTCGACAAACCAATCGTCGAGAAGACCGCCACATCGTAAGAAATGCACACGTATAGCCAACTGCTTCATTGGCCACCTTTCAGACACAGGTAGCATCTTCATTAGGGGCCCCTGTGTCTCCTCGAACCATATGAAGGCACCTGGCTGAAGGACATTTGGGATCGAAGCGCCCATTACGTGTGCTTCCATTGACGCCTACCCATGGACGCCTCCGTTTGGAGTGGTGCCGCACACGAGGAAACTGGACTGTTGCAGAATGGAACCAGATCGTCTTTAGTGACGAATCCAGATTCTAATCTCAGCAATTATGACAATAGTGTTCGTTTGTGGAGACCCCGTGGTGAACGCCTCAATCCTGCCTTTGCTTTACAGCGACACACAGCTCCCACAGCTGGTGTGATGGTATGGAGCGTCATTGCCTACAATACACGGTCACTCCTAGTATTGATCCTTGGCATCATGACAGTCCAGCGCGGTATGTCCATGACATCCTGCAACCACATGTGTTGGCACTTATAGCGGCTCTGTGATGTACCTCGCCTCTTGAGAAGTAAAGTGAAGAAGTCACTTGTGAAGCGAAGTGAAGATACGAAGTTCTTCAGGTAAAGAGTGTTTATTTTCCCGGTATAGAAGTTTAAGTTGGCATTTCTTTCCAAGATGGCGACCGATTTAACAGCTGTCAAAAGATTTATTCTCAGTTTGGTTTGGCAATTCATCAAAACGATCATCAAGCAAGGCGTAGATTCGTCGAATGGGCCCAAAACGAGATTGTCGTTGTTCCCGATTTTCATAAGCGAATTTTGTTTAGCGATGAAGCGCACTTCTGGTTGAATGGCTACGTCAACAAACAAAACTGCCGCATTTGGAGTGAAGCTAATCCACAAGTGTATGTCCAAACACCGTTACATCCAGAAAAACTGACTGTTTGGTGCGCTTTATGGGCTGGTGGAATCCTTCTTCAAAAACGATGAAGGCCACAACGTTACAGTCAATGGTGATCGGTATAGAGCCATGATTACTAACATTTTCATTCCTCAATTGAACAATCATGATGTCCAGGAGCTGTGGTTCCAACAAGACGGCGCAACATGTCACACAGCTCGTGCCACAATCGATTTATTGAAAGACACGTTTGGTGACCGCCTAATTTCACGTTTTGGA
Organism: Trichonephila clavipes; assembly: GCA_019973935.1. Taxonomy (NCBI): domain Eukaryota; kingdom Metazoa; phylum Arthropoda; class Arachnida; order Araneae; family Nephilidae; genus Trichonephila; species Trichonephila clavipes. The sequence goes on from BMAU01016507.1 coordinate 519,393, forward strand.
CCTGGGAATTGGCCTCCAAGATCTTGTGATTTAACACCGCTAGACTATTTTCTGTGAGTCTATGTCAAGTCATTGGTCTATGCGGATAAGCCACAAACGCTTGACCATTTGGAAGACAACATTCGCCGTGTTATTGCCGATATACGGTCACAAATGTTGGAAAAGTCATCGAAAATTGGACGTCCAGATTGGACTACATCCGAGCCAGCCGTGGCAGTCATATACCAGAAATCATATTTAAAATGTAATGCCACAAGATTATCTTTCGAATAAAAAAAAATGCTTGTCAATCGAATAATACATCGTTGTTTTATTGCAATTTAAAGTTCTATACCTCTAAAAAAACACCCTTTGTATATACTTCAATTTTTGTGTACTACTTAACTTACTCACTTATATGTTGCTGTTCGTGTTGCGTCTAATAAATTCTGTGGCTTAAGGCGTGTGTATTTATGTGTCTAAGCATTCGAGAGTATTTATGAGTCTACACCACTCATGCAACGGCTCCCAGGGGCTATTTTTCAACAAGACAATGCTCGGGCACAAACGGCAAGGGTGTCACAAGACTATCTACGCACTGTTACTACCCTTCCTTGGCCTACCCGATCCCCAGATTTGTCTCCAATCGAGCCTATCTGGGATCCTTTGGGACGTTGAGTTAGGCATTCCACAAGTTTGAATGAACTAGAGGCAAGTTTACAGCAAATAGGGAACGTAATGTCCCAAGACATCATACAGAACTTGTATGTCTCAATGCCCGATCGTACCGCATCGTGCATTCGCGCTAGAGAGGGTTCAACAGGGTATTAAATCCTCCATTATTTTGCCTTTTCATCTGAAATAAATTTGTGATCCTTTGATTTTCTAATCACTTATATCAAAATAGTCATTACGTATGTAAAGTTTCGTTTCATTCTGACGACTCCTTCTTGGTGAGCTAATTTTTTTTGTCCATGAGTGTATATTTGTTGTTGTTGTTCGCAAGAATAATCAAGTTTTATAAGTGTGCATCTCTGTGAACAATTTATCTTTTTTTAATTATATATATATATATATATATTGCTTTGGAGAGAGTGGCGCCATTTTCCATTTTTGTCCGGGGCGGCAAAACTGCTAGAGCCGGCTCAGATATATCTAATACATAATAAATTGATATCCCTGTTAAGAGTTGAAAGTTATATTAACGTGTCGAACTATAAAGCAACACAAAGGTTATTGAGGATATTGACCTCGTAATTTTGAACCTCGGCCAGGTGACAAAAATATCACCTGAGATGGCCCTCCCCTTTCCCAACTTCCACACCGCTGAGAGGACATTAAAACTGGGCAGCTTTAAAGTGCTCTCTCAAGACGGCGAGTCTTCTGCGGCCTCTGAACTTGAACTCGCGACACTGCAGTCATGAATTCATTCCCATAACAGCTAGACTACCGAAGCCCTCTTATAGTTTGGAAATAAGAATTCAAGGAACAAATTTCAAAAAGTGCATATATACCTATTGGGATCTAACAAAATTGACATTTTCGCCCGAGCAATCCTATCTTGCCGCGTTTTAAGAACAGACCCCTAACTTTATTATGTCCATATTCCTTCTTTCCTGGTGGTTCTGGATTTTTGGTTAGTTCCTTTATGTTTAATCTAACATCAGGCCCACCTGGAGAAGCAGCGTCATCGACGCCTTTTAAAGATAATACTAATCCTGAGTGGAAGAAGGCGAAAAGGAGTACAATCTGAAATAAAACAAAATATAGAGAGAGAGAGAGAGAGAAAATCCAACACACGTTGCTGAAGGAAACGAAACTATTTTTTCGTGTTAAATGATATTTCAAAACAACATATAAAGGGTGTTTTTGAGAGGTATAGAACTTTAAATTGCAATAAAACAACGATGTATTATTCGATTGACATGAAGGTTTTTTTATTCGAAAGATAATCTTGTGGCATTACATTTTAAATATGATTTCTGGCATAGGAATGCCACGGCTGGCTCGGATGTAGTCCAATCTGGACGTCCAATTTTCGATGACTTTTTCCAACACTTGTGGCCGTATATCGGCAATAACACGGCGAATGTTGTCTTCCAAATGGTCAAGCGTTTGTGGCTTATCCGCATAGACCAATGACTTTACATAGCTCCACAGAAAATAGTCTAGCGGTGTTAAATCACAAGATCTTGGAGGTCAATTCCCAGGTCCAAAACGTGAAATTAGGCGGTCACCAACCGTGTCTTTCAATAAATCGATTGTGGCACGAGCTGTGTGACATGTTGCGCCGTCTTGTTGGAGCCACAGCTCCTGGACATCACGATTGTTCAATTCAGGAATGAAAAAGTTAGTAATCATGGCTCTATACCGATCACCATTGACTGTAACGTTGTGGCCTTCATCGTTTTTGAAGAAGGATTCCACCAGCCCATAAAGCGCACCAAACAGTCAGTTTTTCTGGATGTAACGGTGTTTCGACATACACTTGTGGATTAGCTTCACTCCAAATGCGGCAGTTTTGTTTGTTGACGTAGCCATTCAACCAGAAGTGCGCTTCATCGCTAAACAAAATTCGCTTATGAAAATCGGGAACAACGACAATCTCGTTTTGGGCCCATCCAACGAATCTACGCCTTGCTTGATCATATTTAAAATGTAATGCCACAAGATTATCTTTCGAATAAAAAAAATTCATGTGAATCGAATGATACATCGTTGTTTTATTGCAATTTAAAGTTCTATACCTCTAAAAAAACACCCTTTATATTTAACAAAATTAAGTTTATTAGAATGCATTTTTTACAAGGTTGTATGTATATATGCATGTTTTTAACCGCTTTCCTTACAAATTTTTTGCAAAAAATTGCTAAGAAACATCACATTTTTTATTTTATTATTAAATATAATAAAAGAAACATTACTTTTTTTATTTTATTATTAAATATAATAAAAGAAACATCACTTTTTTATTTTATTATTAAATATAATAAAAGCAAAATATGTAGGTTTTAAGTTGAATTTTTGATTTTTTTATAGGTGTAAAAGCATTTAATATTAATATTAGTTTACTATCCCGAGTTATATCGGGCAAATGAAAAAGGTTAAATACTAGTCTTTGTTTGGTAGTTTTTAAAAAAAGGGACAACACAAAGTGATACCTGACATTCTGTACACTAGTATCTGGTCTCTTTTTTTTACTGGCTTACTTCTGGAATATCTTTTATGGGAGCACTACCTCAATAAGGCTACTATTGTCTTCTATAAAGCTTACATACATAAGAATCACTTCCACTATTTTCACTGTCCATCTGTTCATAATCAATATTTGAAAAATCATTGCTTTCGCTATCCTGCATCATCGCCATTATTTTACTTTTTTTCAACGCAACTATTCTTCCTTACACTTTACTAATTCACAAGCTGTCGTATACTATACAGTAGGGGAAACACGTGACCATTCCCGCCAAAAGAGCCGCGAAATCAACATAACTTGGCAAACAGCCTATCATGGCTAAATAAATTTTTTTTCATTTCCTCCAAGGTGGGCAAAACCATGATGAAATTAATCGTACTAACAAATTCTGCTTTCCCGAGTTTTCTCGGGATAATAACTAAATGCAATATATTCAAATTCAAGGTAACACGGGATAATCAGACAAGCGGTTAATAAGAATCAATGAAACAAAAACATTCATAATAAGTTAATGAAATGTAATAACCATTTGTGTGTGTAGCAAGTTCATTTCTTCTTTGTATCATTAAAGATCCTGATATGGGTTCATTCTGAGATTTCGCTTGCTTGAACCAAACAAATAAAGCCGTTTCCAAATCCTCGTGCTTGAACGTTCTTATCCGTTTTCACACAGGCTCAAACTTACTCCGTCCAAATCCGCAATTTGTTCTCTTTTCTTTAATTATTGTTGATAATGTAGGATTAGCAATACCAAAATCTTTATAGATTTTCGTTTTGTCTTTTTCTAGAGCCTTAAAATTATCCATCTTTATTTCAAACAAAATAACATTTTGCTTTCTTCCTGAGCTCTTTGCCATTGTGCTCGAAAATAAATTCTTCTAAAATAGAAGCGAAAAAAACACGGGCCAAAAACTCATTGCGATGTACTGGTCACCTGATTCCTGATGGGAAATTAGATAGATCCGTATTTTGTTCATTTCCAGAAGGGTAATCTTTTCATGTTGAGCGATTTTTCCGTTTTTGTGTTAAGAGAAAAATAATGTATGAAAATACATAGTAGTTCGTCGTGACCGCTGTATTAATTCGTATTAACCAGTATTTCGTATGAGGCGTTTTCGCGTTAAACGTATTTCACCGTATTTCAATTTTTGTAACCTTTGTAAGACCTGATTTTTTTTACGTGAATACGTTTTTAAAATTGCTTCTATAGTGGGAGGCAATTAAAAAAACGAATGATAGAAAAATTGGGAAACACAGTTTGGTGTCTCAGCCAAATATCTATCATCTCTATCCCCAAAATTCAATGGCCCCACTAGATAGCTGAAGGATCCAAGAACTTATTACGCTAAGTAAGGACTGTGACTCATAACACTCGGTAGAAGGGGAGCGCCACCATTTTGAGGTAATTTTGCTGCGTATCGAGATTTTTATTTAGAATAACTTTTGATTCGGAGAAGCTATGACGTTTGTTTTAGTTTCAATCGTCAGCTCTCATCAAGCCTATCGATACTACATAAAACATTTCTTTAGAATATTGTGACAGTGAATATAATAAGATGAAAAAATAAAAATATTATCAAAAATAAGTAATGTTGGCCTATACGTGTCAAGTAGCCAAATCTAAATACGGAGATGATATTCAGTTGGAAAGGGCTTCACAAGAACAATCGAATGGTACGAATAAAACACCATATGACCGAGTCAAGCCAACACCTCTTAGATATACAGTATCTAATAGGTGCTGGCCAAGCAGTGCCGGTGACGTAAAAGAATAAATGTGGTCTGTGGTCGAGCAGAACAATGACGGTGCCAGTACATCTGCAACTGGGGCAGTTGAAATTACGCAAGTGCATGCTGAAATCGCTTCTGTATTGTCACCGAACTGTGTAGACATCAATTGTGTACGATCGTTGTTTATGAAGACACATTAAGAAACAGCTAGTTCACGTTTCACTACGACGTTTGTCAACAATCCATTCAGACATAAGTGTGATCGTCTAAGGTTTCTGCTCTCAGTGAAGCCAACGAAAGAAAACACTTACCGCTGCTTTATCATACACTCATGGACATAAAATTAGCGCACCAAGAAGGAGTCATCAAAATGAAACGAAACTTTACATACGTAATGACAACTTTGATATAAGTAAATGATTAGAAAAGCAAATAAAAAGGATCATTTATATTTCAGAGAAAAAGGCAAAAGAATGGAGGATTTAATACCTTATTGAACCCCCTGTAGCGCGAATGCATGATGCAATACGATCGGGCATTGAGGTATACAAGTTCTGTATGATTTCTTGAGACATTTCGTTCCATATTTGATGTAACCTTGTCTCTAGTTCATTCAAACTCGTGAGATGCCCAACTCGCCATCCCAAATGATCCGAGATATGCTCGATTGGAGACATACCTGAAAACGGGCAGGCCATAGAAGGGTAGTAATAGTGCGGAGACAGTCTAGTCTTGTGACACCCTTACCGTGTGAAGCCGAGCATTGTCTTGTTAAAAATGGTTCCTGGGAGCAGCCGTTGCATAAGTGGCAATACTTGTAGTAGCAGGATGTCATGGACATACTGCTGGGCTGTCATGGTGACAAGGATCAATAATAAGGGTGAACGTATATTGTAGGCAATGGCACCCATATCATCTCACCAGCTGTGGTAGCAGTAAGTCGCTGTAAAGTAAAGGCAGGATTGAGGCGTTCACCACGGGGTCTCCACACACGAACACGATTTTCATCACAGCTGAGATTTAATCTGGATTCGTTGTTAAAGACGACCTGGTTCCATTCCTCTACAGTCCAGTTTCCTCGTGCGCGGCACCACTCCAAACGGAGGCGTCGATAGGTAGGAGTCAAGGTCGACCGACGTAATGGGCGGCGCCGCGATCCCAAATGTCCTTAAATCCAGGCGCCTTTGTATGGTTCGAGCAGACACAGGGTGACCTAGACCTAGTGAAGGTGTTACCTGTGCCTGGATGGCGCCCAATGAAGCAGTGTCTGTACGCGTGCATTTCTTGTGATATGGTGGTTTTCTTGACGACTGGTCTGTCGAGGGCGTCCTGAGCCTGGTCTTCGTGTAAATGATATCTCTCGGATCCACTGGTCCCAACACAATCAGAGCAGCCTAATTGACGAACTACTCGCTTAGCTAATCACCCAGCTTTCATCATGCTGATAATTCTCCCCCTCTCAAACTGTGGCAGCTGCTCATATTGCTTTCGAAAACGGCGTAATCGCATGTCTTCCTCAACTCTTGCTTTGTGAACGATTCAGCACACTCAAAGAAGCTTTGGTTACCTGTTTTATACTCGACGGAGAACGACGTTAAACGCCTCTACCGGTTATTCGTAATGCGCAATCACGTTGCATTTCTTATCATTTGCATATCTTCCCGACATGCACCTTCATGCCACGTTTCGTTATGATCCCTCAATTTTTTTCTTGGTGCGCTTATTTTTTTTGTCCATGAGTGTATTTTAACAGAGGAGATAGTGGCTAACTTTAAATTGTGCGTTACGTGTAAAAACTCTCACTGGACTCAGACAAAGTGCCCCCGTTGTGACATTCGAACGGATTTGTGTATCCAAGCAACAAGGGTTGCCCACATTAGATCCAATTCGTGAGCGTCTAGTAGCACCGCGACTGCCATTCATGAAGATTCGTTGATTGCATTATGACAGCAGCTATGTATAATCATCGGACAAGTCATTAATGTACCCGTGGATGTGGACACAATGGTGCAACAGCTACTGCGTTAATTGGCGATGAACAGGGGTTCAACATAAATGTTATGATACATAAATCTACGTATCTGAGCGGCGTGGTCAAAAAGTCAGTGGTAAAAGCTTGGCTGCAATTCTTACTTGATCAACCAGTGCATAAGCATTACAAGATTACAGTACACTGGGATTCATTTCATGCTAACACAATAACCAGCTGTGTGGCAGCCAACGTTATAGGTGATTATCTGATCGAGCATCTTCAGTGTGACGGAAGTGCACAGGAGTAGGAGGTTCTGTTTGCAAGGCAAAATTTGGAATCAGCGATACTTGGATGGAATATTACATGTTAGTGAATGTGCTTGGTCTTGATCTGAGATCATATTGTAGTACTACTAAGAGCAGACAAATTGGAACTACATCATCGGTGGCAGTATCATCATCATCATCAAATCACAAATCTTGTGGGATTGCCATATATTGCAGCATCAATAGCCTCACTGATTGTAATACAATTAACATCTTCATTTCGTAAATTAATTTGAGAATGAGTGGGAGGGTAAATATTAACTTCGCACAGTTCAGCTACACGTGGGCTTTTGGCGACGGACCAAGTAATTTTGAACCATAGTCACGTGACGTGGACGTCACCTGAGCTGGCACCCCCTCTCCTAACTACCATACCAACGGGAGGATGTTTCAGCTCTCGACAGATTTAACGTGCATCACTGCCCTACACGGCGGATCTTTAGTGGTACTGGGCTCGAACTCATGGCATGGTTGCCATGATACGATGCCTTGACCACTGAGCTACCGCAGCCCAGAATTAATTTGGGAAAGAATAGCGCAAAAGCTGGTTATGTATGTCTAGCAGATGTAAAGGTCAAAAGCATCTTCAAATTCATACTCGGGTTTGTGTGTGTCGGGTTTGCATAATTTCTTAAAAATAATCATAAAACCTTAAAATTATGTAAATCTTAATTTTCTTTTTTTACATATAAAATCAATTTTCAAAAAATTAGACACATACTAAAAGATATTTTGTTCACTGTATGCACATGTATCCTGTTTAGATATATAAAAGGTTTCAAACAATATGCTACAATAGATTTTAAAGGGTACCTAAATTTAAAAATATTAAACATTCGAGAAAAAATATAATAAAACTTAACAAAAAAATTTCTCCTTACATTATAGATTTGATTAATATTTCCCTGCTTGGTATTCATTTTCTTCATCTAAATTCTGTTTATCCATTTTCCTTTTTAAAGACCTTCTTTTATTTCTGGCTTCCAATGACACTTTATTTACTATACGTTCAGCCTCAAAAATTCGTTTGTTATCAATTATAAGTAAGGCACGTTCCGTGTTGTATCCTGGTTTAATGCCCAGAGCTTCAAAGACTTTTATCCTACTTACATATCCATCGTTAAAACAAATTACAGCATCCATAACTCCAAATTTCAAAGTTTCAATGCCAACAAAAACTGTTTTAGGAATTCGCTCCCAAATACATTTGTTAAAACTTTCATTGGGATTTTGTGTTCTTCCATGAAGGCACTTTTTCAATAAGTCCTTCTCTGTGAGATCCCGAATCACTTTTTTCACTTTCAATAAAATTGACTCAGGTAAAGAATGCTTGTGAATCTAAAATTCCCCCGTAACAATGCTACGGTTATAACCGCACCAGCTATCCTCACCAAGAGGACACAAAGCGTGTTGAGGAATATCCTCAGTACTTAGTTTATGAAAATAAATAGTCCATATGGCTATTTTCATGTCCTCCACAGATGACAATTTTTTTACGGATTGCTAGCCCATAACAATGTTGGATTGAGTCCCCTTCTTTAAGCGTTAGCCGTCCACGTCCCGAAATATTTTTCCCATCTGATAGCTTAATGCCTTTGCTCATTTTTAGAATGTTTCTCAGCCTTGTGCCCATACGCTTTTGCACATGGCCAACACATTCTAATTTTTCAACTTCTGTGTCGCCATATACTTTTGCTTCTTTTATAGTAGGAAATCCTTTTGAGTCTCCATCACCAAGATACTGCGTATAACATGCTTTTTGTGATGTTTCAGATCGCTGAAATATACTTAATACCCCCCGACATTCCATTCCCCCACTGAATCCTTTGTAATTTTTAGCACAATTTTCACATGGTTTTTTTTTTACCCTTACATGAAGAACAATATTTTGTGAGAGCTTCAAAGTCGATAACCTTTCCGTTCTCAACAGACGTAGCACATACAACTCCATTCAATGAAGAATAGCCTCTTTTATGCCATGTCCCATCCACAGCCACAGCTATATTTGAATTATTATCATTCGCTATGACTGCTTCGTGAACAGCTGCATTCATGGAGTCTTCACTAATTGTTTTTAAAACATTTAAAAACAAAGAATTATGGCGTTCAAACTTTGCAGGTGGTGGAGGCAAATTCATAAGCCCACAAAATATTCGAGCAGCAGCTCCACCTTTTCCAATAGCTCTCATTCCATATGTCAATCTTAGGTTAACATCATAACATTTATTTGATATTTTTTTGATGACATTGTGCTCGTCGATTCTCCACAGTTGTGACAAATTATTTCCAAACTCACAGCTAAACCTCTACGACTTTTTAAATCTTCTCTCAGCTCAATTTTCTCTGAAGAACAGCAATATTTACAACATAAGAGATTTTTCATAAGGGAAGATAATAAATCCAGTTCAACGATTATGTTTACATTTTGAGAATCTTGTTCTTTTAGTAAATCCGGTATTTTAATTTTTCTCCTAGAAGCACTTTCCACGGAATTCAAAAGCAATTCTTCAGTCGATTTAGACTTTTTATGTTGATTGCTACTATACTTCCCTTCTGCCAAATTTTTTTTATTCTTGGCATAATTACTCGTTTAAAAAAGTTAAGATACTTTTAAAATCTTATGAATATTAATAATTATAAGTAAAAAATAAATATTTCTTACGAAAATTAATGTAAAATTAAGTAGTTGTATGCCACAAGAAACTTCGGAATAGACGAACTCGGTTCAAAACATTGCCATAAACCGAAATTTAAAGTAAGAAATTTTGTCACACAGCTTGGAACAATAGCTCACGCACAAGCGTGGCTAAAAGTAGCGGGTTAACATTCAAACGAAAAAACAATCAAAAGTTATTATAGATAAAACACAGGGGAAACTACATATTTAAAGTTCAAAGGGGCGTGTCAAAAGGGGCGTGGTCATTTATTTACATTTTTATTTTTCATATTTTAGGGCTATTTTATCAACAAACATATAAGTATTATACATTTTTAGATTCAGAAAAATAAGCACTATTTTTTAGAACTAAAATTGAAAAAATCGATTATTTGAAAGTATATGATGTCCCTGTTTTCTTAATGAGACTTTAAATATAAATCAATATTTACCACACTGAATTTCAACTCTTCCTGAGATTAATCTATCCAACTAGAAATCTTCAACAATAAATCTCTAACTTCACTATTATACCTTTCTGCTTCAATCTCTCTCTCCTACTGCTTTTTACTTTACTATTCCGTTTGACTTAAATACTTTGTCTAATCTGCATAACAAGGAATCCTGTCCTCTTTTTGGAGCTGATTGGAAATAGGTAGGAGAATTAAATTTCCCTAAAAAAGACATCTCAGAAGGTTAGTGAGAAAGTTTCATATAGGTTTGTCACAGTCTTAGTGATTATATGCTTTGATAAATAAACAAATAGCTTTTGTCTTTATATTACTTTATATAATATCATTTTATGAACATATTAGACTCTGATTCTGCATCATCTGTAACATAATGTATAAATGTTCAATGAAAAAGTTAAAATATATAATACTCAGATAAGTTTATAATAGTTAACATATTAAATATTGTAATTCAGTCAGATACTCACAAAGAAATTCATGATGGCAAATAGAAGGTAGGCTCTTCAACAAAAGATGACTGAGGATATACAGTTCAGTGATATTGTGGGCCTTTAATGCAACCCTAAAGTCGTAAGAATTTAGCTGAATATATAATAGTGGTTTCAGTGAACAATATGAAAGCAGTGCAGTTGATTTCACCTGTTTAATTTTTGCAATGGAATTCTCCACTGCAAAACTATTTCAAATGCTTCTGTCTTAATTATGAAATATCATTTCTCATTATACGTTACATTTTCATTTACTGAAAACAAATCTTATATCGTAATCAATTTATAATTTTTCATTAAGAGATTTAATTGATTAGTTTGTAAGACTTAAAAAATTGAGCTTTATTTGTTATCCACATAACAGTTCATAAGTGTATTGCATTTATGGATATAAATTTTAATTTTGAATTTAAGGTAACCAACTACATTCAGAACTTGGTTTTGAAAAAGCGTATAAATAATTTTGTTGGTATTTAGTATCACCTAAATTAAAATATATATATTATTTTTTTAAGAATATTACTACAAGGAAAAAATTATTTAAATGAAATTTTTTAACAAAAAATGAAAAAGGAATGAGATATTTTCAATATATTTTCCTGTTATGGAAAAGGCTTCTAAAATAATAATATTTTGCCTCTATATAGCTACTTCAGAACTTGTATATTTGAAACATACTATTTGGAAGTGGACTTTTTCACATATATTTTATACATCAGTGTACAGCAGTGCTTCTCAAATTTTCAATATTGGCGGCCCAATATTCAATCATAATTTTCACCGCGCCCCCCTCCATATAGCACCATTGTATTGAATTCAAAAAGCACTATACTTCGATGCTACAACTACAATACGACTTAAATCTTTTAAGTGCCACCGACGTATATAAACTTCTCGCTCAGACAAAGCGTTATTTTCCCCGGATGTATATATACGTATTTACGAAGCACGATCTTTTCTGTACATTGCTATCCATAAAATTATTCCAAAGGCTTCGGAATGCATTAAAAGGACCCTGACAGAGTGTTTTCGAAGGATTTACTTATTTCAAAGGATTTGCCAATTTGTCTCCCCTTCCAATGCATCCCATACGTGGAAAACGGTGGCAATGGAGAGTGAATCGCGTTACCTTTTATCGGCAGTTAAGGTATTAATTATAAACTGTACAAATTTTCAAGATAAGTGTTAATTTTTGCATATAATTTTATATATGGCAAGATTGGTGATTATTTATAACTTGTTCATAACTTAGTATTGTTAAATTGATCATAAAACACATTGTGCAGTGTATTATATCATTGCAAATGTCTATTTTATTTTTTTACTATGTCAGAATGTATTTTGTTGGTTTACTTTCTGTAAATTAGTAACTTTTTAAAATAATCTTTTATTTTTGACTTTTCAATAGGCTCACGCCCCACAGTTTGAGAAACTCTGGTGTACAGATATTTTAACAAAAAAAAAAATAATAAATAAATAAACCATCGGTTATTTCTTTAATTGACCTCAGTTCTGAAAATAATGGGAATTTTTTAAAATTCCTAGTTCAAGCTTTTTAGAGCAGCGTTTCTCACAAACTGTAGAGCGCATCACCTGGGGGGGCATGATAATTCTACTATAGGGGCTTAAGCATATTGAAAAGCCGTAAACGAAAGATTATTTTAAAAAATTATTTATTTACTGAAAGTGTTAACGTACAAAATATATTCTGACAAAATAAAAATAAATAAATACGCATTTACACTGATATAATAAACTTTAAAATGTATCAGTGCTGCACAATGGATTTCACAATTAATTTAACAATAATATAAGAACAAGTTTAATAATTACCAGTGACCCCATGGGCTTGTCACATCTAAAATTATATACAAAAATTAACACTTATCTTGATAATTTGTACGGTTTATAATTAATTCCTTAACTACCGATAAAAAGTTACGCGAGACACCTTTTACCACGTAGGCACGAGTATGTAATGTATTGCGGATGGGGGAGGAACAAATAAGAAAATCCTCTGAAATAAGTAAATCTTTCGCACACACACAAACAGTGTCAATGTCTTTTTACTGCATTCCAAAGCCTTCGGAATAATTTTATGGATAGCAGTATGCAGAAAAGATCGTACTTCGGAAAGACGTATATATACGCCCGGTGTAATTACCAATTTGGGTGAGCGAGACGTTTATATACGACGGTGGCACTTAAGAGGTTATAGTCGTATTGTAAATAGCTTTAGCGTCAAAGTATAGTATTATTGAATTCAATACATTATTATTTTACGGAGTGTGGTGGGGACACGATGAAAATTATGATTGAATATTGAGTCGCAAATATTGAAAGTTTGAAAAGAACTGCTTTAGAGAAATCCTTATATAAGCAAAGCATTATTATTCAGGAAGCATTTTCCATTAGTAAATATTTTGAAATACGTCACTCTTTCTCTTCATTCTTTCTTCAATTTTTTGTTGTAGTAAGATTCTTAAGACAATTTCATATATATATATATATATATATATATATATATATATATATATATATACAAAAAAAGAAATATGTATTATATATCAAAAACAAGAAATAATAGATAATGAACATAACAAGAAATATCGTAATAAAAATATAAAAGCTGAACATGAAGAACAAAAGTATAGAGAAATAAAAAAAGAAACTACAAAAAAGAAGAACCTAGCGAGTCAGAAAGCAATTTCGGACTTAGGACCGAATAAGTGGGGTTAAACTAGTTTGAAGGCGCCAACCTTCCCCCTTTGCAACTCGGTAGGAAAAACCAAATAAAATAAACAAAAATTCAGAGTATGTAAAAACTCAGAGAGTATGATAAAACCACTCACTACTATTATGTAACAAACTCTTCCAAACTTTTAATGCAGAAAAATCATAAAAACAAATACGTAAGAAAAGTAGAAAAATCCTAAAACAATTACATAAGATAAGTATTTTTCAAAAAATAATTTAACAAAATTTCTTTACTCACAGAGCTTTTACGAAGAGAGTCAAGCATCTTGAGATCAATGAAAATCAATTATTCACCAAGTTAAAAAATTCGAATATACATAAACACATCTTTTGAGCTAACTTTTAAACCAGCCAGCAAAGACAGATATCAAAAAAGACGACAATCAAATATGGTAGAATTTGAATTGGTTGATTGCCAAAAATCTAAATTTGCTAGGCTCTAATTTGGTTGGTTGTCAACAATGTGTAAGATGTTCAAGATGTGTGTGGAAAAAATGTAAACTGTGATATGAGTGTTATGATATAATCTTCACAGAAAGACCACTAACATGCTGACTTTGAAATCCTATTGTTGTGTGGTGGTTTTGGAATTAGAAGTAGCAAGACGGTTAATGTATTTGTGATGAATATAAGTTCTTAAGAAATTAAAAGGGTATTCATGATCTAAACAACATTGAAAAATTTTTTGATACTATTGTATTTATCTATTTTGTGGGTAGTTAAGTTATCATTTCTAAATAAAAATTCAAAATGATATTTCTGTAATTTGATATATGCAAGTTACTATTCCATACAGGAATTTTAATTATATGGAACTTAAACGAATCTCTTTTGTCAAAATGTTACTGACTACATTATTGTTAATAAGATGCAAGTCTAAATCCAAGAATTCCACCATATTAGAGTTGAAGTTAATTTTAAGGAGCTTGAGATAATCAGGGTAGAACGTAATATTTGGTCTGTATTCACTATTTTTACCAAAAATTATTAAATCATCTATATAGCGATAAATCAAGTAAGAATCATTTACAACATGATTAATTTCAAAAAAATGTAAATATAGATTCGCTAAACAATTACTAGCTGGACCACCCTGAGGTAATCCTTTGATCTGTTTATAAAGATTCTGATCAAATGCAATGAAATTTTCTTTTAATACGAGGTTAACAAGAATATCAAATTTTTCTTTTTTCATTGAAGTATATAATTCATATTTATCATAAATTAACTGTAGAACCTTAATCATATCGTCAATATCTATAGAATTAAAAAGGTACTCGAAATCAAAGCCATGCATGGAAAAAATTGACATATCCTCAGTAACTCTAGCAATCTTTAAGCTATTTTTAATTATTGCCGTGTTTTGTAAGTTATCAATTAGATTTTGAAGAAGAGATTGTAAGATCTTCCCAGACTTCGTGATATATGTATTGTATCCATTAGTGATACTACGGAATTTTATAGGGCTTTTATGAAATTTTGGTGTTAAAAAAATACTTGGATATTTAATTTTATTTAGATGAATATTCAGTCTTTTGTTCAAAGCTAAAAAGACGATTATCATCTTCTCTATTGTTGTGAATTGATTTTTTTGAAATGAATTATTATTTAAAATGTGGTTACTTAATATTTTACTGTAAAAGTATTTACAAATTATGGCATAATTAGCAGATACCTTATCAACATATGTAATCACGAAGTCATTTTGGATATTTTCTATTGATGATTTAAGATCTTTATACATAATTTCATTTTCAACAGTGAAATCTAATTCCCGAATTTCTGTTGCTACATAAGATCTAAATTGATTGAAAGCTTCAATCGGCATTCCGTATTTAATTGCAATTTTAAGGTAGAATTTATCTAAATCCTTTATGATTTGTTTCATAACGTTAGATTTATTTTTTGTGACCATCAGTCTAAAACCGGTACCTTTTTCCATAAAATTTCTTAACAAATCATCTTTCACGATGCCAAGGTCTCCTGTGACAACGTGCTGATGATAATCATCAATATAGTCCCGATATAGATTGCATTTACATGAATCTGAACTTAGGAGCTCCGAGACTTGATTATAATTAAATATAAATCTACCAAGTTTCTTGTATTTGAAAGCCTTTTAATAATAATATTTTTAATAGGAAAAAGGATTGATATTTTGAAATATACTTGAAAAATTAATTTTGTTAAAGGATTTATTCATAAATATATAATAATGTACAATATTCTGTAGAGTAATTTTCACTTGCATCTAATTTAATATTCCTTTTTTGTACTAAATAGTTATTAAGGTCTCGAATCATATGCATACCATGAGAATCCCGAAATTTATATCTGCTTAAAATATCTGTCATAATTTTAATTTCAGTTTTATTCATGCCAAACAAAACGATTTAATTAAGCCTGTGTTGTAGTTATCATCCAAATTAACAGCTAATTCTAACATAGAATTCTTGAGGATTGTCATGTCTCTAGTAACTCTTTTTCTACGTTTAGCTCTTGAAATTCTCGCTAAACCAATATTATTACTATTATCAATAGATTTATCAAAATTCGGAATATATAATGAATCCTCGGATTTTTGTTTAAAAGTTAGTAAGACACTTTCACCTTTCCAGATAACATTCAAACCATAAGGATAATATGATCTAAATGAACCTATAAAAAGTTTTCGAACCATAATCTTTGTTTAATATTTGGCACTATTCTAAGAATATGTAGTTATGTTATGGAATCCATGTTTATGAAAGTGTCCTATCTCAATCTTAGCCTGGTTTTTGCTGCAATAAAATTTTCTTGTATCAGACCTATGTTGATTTTATCTAATATTGATAGTGTTTGAAGTCTGACCTATGTAAGCGAATTTACATGTGTTGCATGTCATTTTGTAAACACAGTTAAAAGTCTTACAAAATATATAACCTGCATCCATATCCAACTGTTCCCCACTCATCATGCCACACGCCTTGCATCTTTTATCAGTGCAAGATCTAAATTTTAGTTTTAAAACATGAATATCTCTGAAAAACCTAGTTTCCAATATGTTACTAAAACCCTTATCTCTGATTTTTATCCATACAATCGAAAACATGAATATTTCGTTTTGCTGTACGAGATAAATTCTTATATTTAGAGTTCCAAAAAATTCGAGTTTTAAAAATTCTAACATGACAATGTTTAGAAACAGAAGGGTAAGCAAAAAAATTCTGATTATCAAAACAATTCACACATTTTTTTGTATTTTTTAAAAAAATTATAGTTTTTTTTGTATGCCAACTCAGAACTTTTGTGCCCATATCCACAACTATCTAAAGCCATACTTAAATATATACCAAATCTCTATATAAGGGCTCATAAAATGGTAAATGGATGACGATGGTACAGATACCATTATACTGTACTACCGAGCAATGTCATACCCTGGTATAACAAATTGCCAGTCGCATAAAACTTGTTATTTTTCAAATTCATAGTTATTTAAAAGTTGAAGGTACATTGAAAAGACCCAAATAATAAATTATTAGCAAAAATTTCCAATCACAATAATATATATATATATATATTCTAATTCAGGGGATACTAAATATTTCTGTCAAAAAATGTAAACGTAAAAAATGATCAAACGTAGTCGGATACCTCCAAAGTCTTTTCTTTTGGTACTTTCCGTCTAGAAAGGCTTTGTAATATTTCTCAAGAAATCTATACTAATACCCCATGCGCCTTTTGTTTATTTATGTGTTACCAATAACTTATAGAATTTTTTTGAAAATTTTATTTTTAAATTTGTGAGCAGAAATTATATATATATTTTTATTCAGCGAATGCACAATATTGCGTAAATGTAATTCAGTTCCTTTAAAGCTTCCATTACAGAGAAAATGTTGAAAGAAGGTACCATAATATCGATCCGATCCCCGTATGCGTCGACGGTTGTGCTGTGTAGAAAAAATAATGGGTTACCTCCGGATAATCCAGAAACTTATCGATTTGCCTTAGACTATAGGAAGCTTATCACCATTACTAAGTATCCCAGGTATCCCTTACCGTTAATAAAGGATTTAATAACGAATATTCCCCTCACTGCAATCATGTCTTCCCTGGATCTGCGCTCGGACTATTTTCAGCTTGCTGTAAACCCCAGTGAAGTGGTTAAGACGGCCTTCGTCATGAAAAACGGTACGTATGTATTCACTCGTATGCTGTTTGGGCTGCTCCTAATTTTCAGAACGCTATTGATATAATCTTAAAACCGGGGATAGGGCGGTTTGTGAATATATATATGGATGACGTCATAATTACGTCGCCATCGTTTGCTCACCACGTTAAGCATTTAAGAGAAGTTTTTCGATTCTTGCAGGAAGCAGGATTAACATTGAATAAAAACAAGTGTAGATTCGGTTGTGACAAATTAAAGAATTTAGGATTGGTGATTAATAAGGAGGGAATTACAAGGGACGAGGCTTAAGTTAAAGCGATAGTTGAGATGAGGCTCCCTAAAAATTCTAAAGATGTTTCCAAATTTTTAGGTGAGTTCCAGTGGTACGCGAGGTTTATTAAAAATTATTCCGATCTATGCGAGTCCCTTTATAATCTCAAGAAGAAGTTTAAAAAGTTTTGTTGGTCAATAGAGACACAGAAGGCCTTTGACGCCGTCAAAATGGCGATAACGGAAGTGCCAGTTTTAAAATTGCCCGATTTTAAAAAAATCATTCGAGTTATTTACTGATGCTAGTTCAATAGGCATAGAAGCGGTTCTCAATTAGGAGCAGAGGCCAGTAGTGTATGCCTCCCGCACACTTAGTAGTGCGGAGAGAAATTACACGGTGACGGAAAGAGAATTTTTAGCGGTAGTTTGAGCTCTAAATAAATTTAGGATGTATTTAGGTTCACTGCCGGTAAAAGTTAAAACTGATCATGCTGCATTGACGCGTTTGACAAACGGTAAAAATTTGTCTAGTATGGTGATAAGGTGGATTCTGAAATTAGCGGGATTTAATATAGAATGGGAACACCGTTCTCTAGAACTCAAAATGCGGTGGTTGATGTACTGTCGAGGAACACGGTGGAAAGAGCAGCAGGGGAAAATGTAGCTTGTGCAATAATTAGAGATTTGGTACTTTCGTCTCGAAAGCAATTAATCGAAGAGCAGAGAAGGGACCCAGAGTTAGGTCATATATATCGATATCTTAAAAACCCAGACGATAGCTTGGTTAATGCGATAATCTGTGAGAACTGGTCTCGTGACTTTCGATTAGTTGAGGGCTTGTTGTTTTATGCGAAATATGCAAATACGTTAGGAGAAATGAGAGTATATATTCCGCAATCATTGCGAAGTGAAATAATGCGTGAATTTCACGACAAGCTCATAGCAAGACGATATAAAACTTATAATAAAATTAGGGATGTTTGTTATTTCCCCTATATGAGAAAGTATATTCAACAATATGTTTCCACATGCCACATATGTCAAACTGTCAATTATAAAAAGCGTTACCAGCTCTCTCTCTCTCTCTCCTCTCTCTCTCTCTCTCTCTCTCTCTGGTCGTTTAATTCTGATAGTAACAACTTATCCGAACGAGATAGTTACGTTAGATCTGTTAGGTCCGTACC
This sequence comes from Trichonephila clavipes, assembly GCA_019973935.1. Lineage (NCBI taxonomy): Eukaryota > Metazoa > Arthropoda > Arachnida > Araneae > Nephilidae > Trichonephila > Trichonephila clavipes. The sequence continues at coordinate 538,581 of BMAU01016507.1, forward strand.
CTGCGTTGCGAGTTAGACGATACCGCTGCGTATTAGTAATTACGGACCGCTTCTCAAAGTGGCCTGAGATAATACCCCTTAAAAAGGCCTCGGCTAATGTAATAGCTGATAGTTTATTCGATAGTTATAAAGCGCGTTATGGAGCTCCAATAAAAATGATAAGCGATAACGGTCCCCAATTTATATTCGAAATTTTTGAACATTTGAGTAACCGATTAGGCATGCGGCATGGGAAGACAGTTGTATATAGACCTAAGTCGAATAGAACTGAGCGCGTTAATCGCGATCTTGTGCAAATGATTGCCAGTTATGTTAACGATAATCATGAGAAACCGGGGAACAATTCTTACGTAAGTTTACGTATGCAATCCGAAAGGCAGTAAATGAAGATACGAGAAAGACCCCTGCAGAATTGTTTTTAGGTAGAAAATTTATATTACCCCATTTCAGAAGTTAGTGATGATATCGGATGGAACAGAGTTTGCAGTAGGAGATATTGAGAACTTGTTTGATGAGGCTGGATTGATTGATTGATTGATTGAATATTAACGTCGCACTGTTCAGCTACACGAGGGCTTTTTGATGAGGCTGGACGAAATACTAAAGCTAAACATAAAAAGTGGGCAAAATATTATAATAAACGGAGGCGAGTTATTCGGATTCAGGTTAATGATTGCTTTCTGGTGCAGAGTCATCCCTTAAGTTCAGAAGCGAAAAGGGTGGTGGCAAAATTTAAACCAAAATTTGAATGTCCGTATAGAGTATTAAAAGGCGAGAAATAACAATTTAGTAGATTGGGAAGCGAGAAAGAGATTAACGGTCAACATAGATCAAGTCCGATTGTATTATCAAAGGGAAAGTGACGAGAATGTAATAAGAGTTGGAACTTCGGATAACAGTGGTTCAAGGTATCAAGCGAGTAGTTTTGAGGGAGCGCGACCTAGATCAGATAAGTCACAATATAGTAAGAACAATGGGTCAGGTGAACGACGAGAAGTAAAGGGAAAAGTGACAGGTCTTAAGGAGGATCAGGGTGAGGGGCACACGAGTGTTACCAGTAAACGCAGACCACTTATAAGGTCCTCAAACAGTTCTTTGACAGAACCGAAGAGAAAAGCAAAGAAGGGTAGAAGGGTAGAAAGGAGATAATTGGATATAAACGATCGATAAGTTCAGGATCAGGAGGACCGGAGAGAAAACGCGAAAAGATACCAATAAATCAGGGAGATAAGAGGAAATTAAAACAGTGTGCATCATTTTAGAAAGAAAGCCAGGAGAGAAGAAGCAACAATGCCAGGTACAAGCAGTTACAATTTGAGGCCTAGAAGAACTGAAAGAAATGATTCCCGACCATCAAGGACCAAAGGGGACCAGTCTGGTCCAGAGGAAGAAGAGCCCAACCGTACAGACCCTACCATAAGGAGCCAGGATGCAAACAGCAATCAACAAGCCAGAGTTGTCAGGAAATTAAGAAAGGTCGGTCAAGAGGCCAGAATTCAAGAAGCAGAAAAGCCCAACAACAGCAATGCCAGGAAATGGGAGGAGGATCGATTAGTAAGATATCACAGTCATTGGAGATCTTAGTAGGAGACATCAAATATAGGAAACACTAATCAGGTTGTATCGTTTCATTATATTTTTTTATTGACAGGCAGTCAGGCGAATTGTTGCACACAATTCGAGATGTATGAAAAATAAACTTTTGTATTTGTAATTTTTTTTTAAATTTGTTGAAAACTATTCTATATATACATTCGTTTACTGCTGTATATGACTTCGCTGAGATGCGAAACAGTAATTTGTACCTGAAATATATTTTACGACATGAGATACAATTTTTAAAATGAGAGAGAAATTAATTAATTATTTTATCTTATTTTATTTAGAATTACAAGTCTTTTAAGTTGAATGTATTACTCAATAATATATTTTACATTTATTTTTAAAATTTTCTCTTAGCTCTATGGTTGTTTTACTTTGCCAAAGGAAAACTTTCAATACATGCTTACAATTTGGGCAATAAATTTGATCAATGATTGCAATTGCTGAGATATTATATATATCGACCACTATATGTATTTAAAATATTTTGATATTCTTTTTCTCGAAAGAAAGTACATTACGCAGAATACTTGCAAGAAGACATTTCACATAGATATTTAATTATAATTTCGTGATTATTTTCTTTAATGATTGGGATAAATAAAATATTTCCTTAAAATGATTGCTTTTTAATTAATATCTTTCAAGATTCTTTTTTAAATAAGAAAATGTATTATACAAAATACATACCATATGTTTTTATTTATAAATAAGTAATATTTAATCTTCTTATTTGTTAATGCCAGATTTAACTAAAATTTATGCAATATATTTAAGAATCTGTAAATTTTCTTTAATACATTGGTATTTTCCTATACTAATTTAATTTTGGTAGTTTTGTTTCTCAAAATGCTTTTAATAAAACATGTTAATGCATTTATTTTATTTATATAATATTATATATATATTTCCTGGATCTATTCTATCATACTTAATTATTAAATTAAAATACGTATTTAAAAATAAGCCAATACATGTGTGTGAATAAAACCCACTAAAAGTAAAAAATGCTGAAATGTTTCAAAAACTTCTTCCTGGGAATTTCAATTATATAAGAGGTTTTCCTCGTTGCTTAACCTGTTTATATTTTTATGGAATAATTGTTTAACTGAAAAGAGAAATATTTTTCATCTGATCCCAAAGTTATCGTCAGAAAAATGTTCCATTACATATTTAATTAAAATTCCGAAATACAAAAAAAATTAATTTAAACCTGATAAAATCGTATCATGTTTTATTGAAAACATAACTATCTCAGGAAGCAAAAGTTTAAAAGAAAGAGGTTACAAAGTTCATAAGAAATAGTATTGTGACAAATTTTTCAAAGAACCCGTTATTCGGGATCACTTCTATAAGCAGTCTCATCTTTAAAACAATCTATTTCTAAGAAACATACCTTTCTAATGCACAATGTAGACTGAATTTGTATTCATTTGATAAAAATATGCAGTTTTACTGTTCTACTTTGTGAATTTATACTCTGTAAGCACAAAATTATTGATGCGCAAAAAATATTTATTAGCAAAATATACATTTTAATATAAAGATGACCTTTGCTGTGAAATTCTTATTATTCTAATAAGAGCTGTAGAGAATTTTCCAGATTTTTAAGGGGCTGGAAGAATTTTGTGTCTAAAAATAAAATAAAAAATGTTTTTCATGGTGATGTAATAAATTTATTTATTTATCTCACACATGAGAAAAAGTAATGTAAAAAAAAATTAAGTTAATTTCTACTTTGAATGCATGAATAGAAAGTATTTTCTTAATGATTGAAAATTTGAATAGGATACATATATATATATATATATATATATATATATATATAGGGAGAGAGTGAACTAATAGTAAGAATTGAAAAAAGAGCATGATTTGTCGGCATTGTTACAACAATGCAGACAAATCATGCTCTTTTTCAATTCCCGGTTTGACTAGTTCGGCTGAAAAATAGGTTTTCGACTCCAACTTTTGTCTTTGTTTTAACAGTTACATTGTTACAACAATAGAGACGAATCTAAGTTGGCGTCAAAAACCGATAATTAATTTGATTAAATTTAATTAATTAATTAAGATTTGAAAAAACTGTATTAACATCAAGCGTCATCCACTACAAGTTTTAAAAGAAATATTTGAACTTGATTAGATGAATAGAAAATATTTTATTAACCATTGAAAATGTAAACCAGATAAATATATAAATAAATAAATATAGAGAGAGTGAGCTAATAGTAGGAATTGAACAATAATAATAAAAAGGCAGTAAGTTCCGTTAAATGTTGGGTATGTGCTTGAAATCTGTGAACCATGGCCGAAATTCAGACAAATGTAATTGAAAAAAATATGAGAGCGAAAGCAAACACAACTTGAAATTAGGTTGTATCATCCTACTGTTAAGAAACTTACATATCACTGATGGACCATGTAATGGCATAAGAATGGTTGTGAAAAATATTTAGAAAGATACTGCAGAGGGAAATTTTATCAAGAGATAAGAAAGGCGAAATTGTATTATATCAAGGATTACACTGGACACTCGAGGGTCACTTGGATATGCTGTTCGTACCGAAATGTACACAATTCCCAGTAAGATTGGCATTTGCCACGACTCTTAATAAATCACTGGGGAAGATATTTGAAAAAGTCGGTTTATATGTGTAACACACACACACACACACATCGAAGGAAACAATACTTATTATATTTTATAAAATGTTTTGTTTTCTTTAAAATAAAATCTTGGCACCCAGGGCAAGACGTTCTAGATCAGGGATGGCAAACCAGTGGCACGCGTGCCGTTGACGGCACGCGACCAGTAGCACACACAGGAATTTTTCTGGGGGGGGGTCGAAATTTCACCATTCTTTCTCCTTTTGATTTTGTCGATTTTTGGGAACAAAACACAGTAAAAACTAATTTTTGAATTAATAATTAGCATTAATTAATAAAATTAATCATTAATAACAACTGATTAATTAAATTTTACATACTAAGAATAATAATCAATCGGAAAAAAATAAAGGGTTTTGGGGGTGTTCCGGACCCCACTGCACGCGACACAATATTTTTGGCACGCTAGTGATCCAAATGATGAGAATAAATTACACATGTTTGGCAGAAAAAAATGCATTTTATTGCGCATTTGTGTACAAAAGGGAAAAAACACTATTTGTGCATATGAGAAAAAAAGAATAAGAAAAGGTGTTTTCTTCAAAGGAAATCATTTTCAGTAAGGGGTATGGTTTCCACGGACGGCCAGCAACGTTGAGCACCTCTGAGGCATGGAGTCAATGTGGCTATTAATCACGAGTTGGGGGATTCTGTCCCACTCTTCCAGAAGAGCTCTTGCCAGTTTTTGGAGAGTTTGGGGGGTTGGCGGCCAACAACTCGTCTTCCTAGAGCGTCCTAAACGTGCTCTATTGGATCCATGTCTGGAAAACACGCTGGCCATTCCATTCGTACGATTCCTTCCTTGAAAAGGAAATCCTCCACCAGGTTAGCACGATGTGGCCTGCAGTTATCGTCCATTAAAATGAAGTCATCTCCGATTGCTGCAGCGTAAGGGACTACAATAGGTCTGAGGATCTCATCCCTATATCGGCGAGCAGTCAGAGGTCCATCTCGAATGATGTAGAGGTCTGTGCGCTCGTCAATGGAGATGCCACCATACACCAACACTCCCCCACCGCCAAATCTGACACTTTCGTGCACGAACGCAGGATTATTCCTACTGCCACGGTCCCTCCAGATGAAAATACGCCTGTTATCTGGATGAACAGAAAAATGGGGCTCGTCAGAAAAAAGAACATTGCTCCATTTATTTCTCCTCTAGTTCACATGATCTGTTGCCCACTCCCTGCGGTCGCGACGATGCCTTGATGTTAGTCTAACACATACCATCGGTCGGCGAGCATACAGACCTACACCATGGAGCCGGTTTCGGATAGTCTGAGTTGAAACCGTGGTGCCAGTAGCCGAGCGAAGGTGTTGTTGGAGAAGAGTAGCGTTCATATTTTGGTGTCTCCGAGCCGTTAACACTAAATAACCATCTTCATTGGGCGTTGTTGCCCGTCTACGACCTTGTCCTGGTCTTCGGCCTGCACTTCCAGTCTCCAAAAAACGGTTCCAGATCCTGGAAATCACACTTTGTGACACTCCAATGGCTTGCGCTACTTCGGCTTGAGTTTGGCCCCCTTCTAACCTGCCAACAACTCTCCAAGCTTCTGAATCGTCTGTAATGACTTTGCTGAGACATCGTACTGATCGAAACAAAGCAGTCACTGAATGCCGATCATCCTTGTCTTCATTTCAGTTGAAAGTCAAATTTCATTTGCAGCCGCTGAAGCGACGTTTTTGACGTCGAACTCAAAATTAGCATACTCCACAGTTTGAAAATCAGAAAAATTTGCATTTGTGATTCTCTTCTTCCATTTTCGGCAAAAAAAATTTCGGTTATATCTTTATTTTATATAAAACTTGCAATATCCTTTAATTGTTTTGAGCAGTGTAGTTTGCTATGTTGTATTACGAACAAACGCGTATGATCGCTGTTATTTAACATGGCTAGTTCAGCAAAAGAACAAAAAGAGCAAGATAGTTAGTGTAACAGAGAATTTGAAATTTAGTGGACTGAGAAACATGGTATTATTAGTAAAGGTAACAAAAATGGTGCGTGTTTTATGTTCTGGAACAGTGATGTGCAGAACATCGTCTGTAAAACTGTATTTTTGAAACTAATCACAAGCCCTTTTTGTCAAAAAAGTGAACCACAACGAAAATAATTAATTGCTTAGTAACCGTTTGGCAGACGACTCAAATTTAGCATGTATTCTACAAAAAGTAACATCTTACAATCTTAATATAAGTTATTTGTCATCCACATAATCTGCAATAACAGAAATCACACTAATGTTATTTTAATTTGAATTATATGTATAACTAAAACACTTATAGTTATACAGTGCAAAAGGTATATTTTCGTAGTAAATAGAGTTTTGTGTTGTTAGTGTATTTAGTTTTATTATTTTCCTAATAATCAAAAGTCAAAATTATTTGGCGCACACACACACACACACACGGCACGTCTATACCTCATTAAATACTTCTTCAGAAAAAAGGGCACGTTGATCCATAAAGGTTCACCCCTCCCTGTTCTAAATTTACCAGGAAAATGGTTATGGGAAAAATGGAATGTCTTAAATAAAGTAAATTGTAATACTTAAAATTCGTATGAAGTATTACTTTTAATATATTTAAATAAATCTTTTAGTATTCCTTAAAAAAGCACTAAAATTATGTTTTTCGAATGTAAATACAATAAATTGAATGATATTTGATTCTATAACACCAAATTGCCTACACAATTTATTTAAAATATTAATATAAATCCTTTTTATTAATGTTTATGCCAGCTTTTATTCGAGTCTATTTAACAAAGAGCATTACTTAAATGAGAATTATGCTATTAATACAGACTTTAATAGAAATGTATGATTATTGTTAAGGCATAGATTGAACACACTTCCTAACTTGAAAAATATAGTAGTGATGCTTCTCGGTTATTGCAATAAAGAATATATATATATAGCAAGTATAATAATACAGACACAGAATATCTCTTACTTCTGTTAAAATCTTACAAGTACAATGTCACTTATACCTATTATTAAACAATGAAATGAGAAATATTTAAATACGTCGTTTATTTTGTTCATTGATTTACAATAGTCAATAGTCCAAGAGTTTCCAAGTTCCCTGTTTCATGTTCCAAAAGAATTTTTTCAGTTTTCGTTCCAATAGAGCTAAAATATAAAAAAAAAGAATGGAAGTAAAAAAAAATTAAATTAAGTCATTTAAAGTATTAATAATGCCATTATAGAATCAGGTATTTAATGCCTTCTTAAAAAAAGAAATGTGATAGATGTTCTAGTTTTTTATGACTATCCATAGTCACTCGAGGAATCAAATGACAAGTAATTCCGGAGATTTATAAAGAATTAATCATGAGAAAAATATCTAGAAACATTTAACTCGATGTGCATTTAGGATCCAATTGATACAACTCATGTCACGGATTTTTGCTGATCCCCACAAAAGGACTATTGAGTAAATCTTCCCTATCCGATGGGGAAATTCAAACAGTCAAAGGAGTAGTAAACTATTTCGTTTGAGACTACGGCAACGAGATCTGTCGCAGGAAACGATAAAATTAGGGCTTTCGCCAAATCCCTAAAGGAGATGATCAATTCACGCAAGATGCTAAAATAACGTCTCTTTGATGTCTTTTCCCTGTTGTAACTGTTAACCCGAACTGTTTTAGTGAAATGATGAAATGAAAACAATATTCCACTTCTTTGGTGCTAGGGGGCTGATATTTGGGGGATCGTACTAACTTTTGTTATGGTTAGGATCTGCTGGGACGCATCCCCCCTGTGCATTCCCACCCCTCTACAGCTTTTTTGGCCAATATCTCGACACCCGAGCCTCACAGTTCATTCGGACCTGGCTCATTCGATCCCTCTCTAACTGCTCTTCCAGTTATTATAATTTCATGGTCATAGGGCTATTCCTTAAATAGTTTTTAATTGTTTTAAACTTTTAAAATTTATTTAAATCCATAATATATTGGCTCCTGTTTGAGTCTCGGACTTGAGATTTGAACCTACTGTTCCACTCGTCGAGACCCATCCAGTCATATACTTGATTTCCATTGTGTAGGCATGGGGAGGGCTTAAGCATTTAAATATCATGCTCCCATGTTAATCCTATGGGGTCTGAAAAAATTCAGATCCCAGCAGATCCTAACTATAACAAAAGCTAGTATGATCCCCCAAATATCAGCCCCCTAGCACCAAAAAAGTGGCAAATTTTTTTCATTTCATCATTTCACTACAACAGTTCGGGGATTTAACTAATTCACCTACTTTTTTACAACAGAGAAAAGACATCAAAGAGACATTATTATAACATCTTGCGTGAATTGATGATCTCCTTTAGGGATTTCACGAAAGCCCTAATTTCATCGTTTCCCTGTGACATATCGATTAATTTTTATTCAATCGATGGCTGTATTTAAGGCCTCATAGAACTCTTAAATTTAATTTTTTTCGATTTTTTGAAAAAAAATATATGTTAAAGCCTCAACGTTTCTGAGCATTTTGCTACCAAAATTTTGTTGATACTGTTAAAACTTCCGAAGTTATTGAGAAATAACTAGTAACACGTAAGCAAAAACTTGCATCTGCCACGCCCACTTTTGACATCTGTCAGAACACATTCCAAACATTTTAATATTTCGCCGATTAGTTTTATTAAAAGAGCCCCACCTAATATCAGATTGATTTCGGGAGTAGCATAACTACAACTCAACTTTTGACTTCGTTTAATCTAAGCGGGATTGTTTGTTTACATTTCAATTTTGGATTAGCAAACTTTTTCATTTGTTATTGAAAGCTTTTGAACATGGATGTTCCATTGAAAAAAACTTCATCCGGAAAGAGACCAAAGAAGAAAAGATTTCAAGGAAACATGTATCGGAAGAAATCTCTGTCTGAAAAAGGTATTATTTCTTTTGAAAATGTTTCGCCAAACAAAAGTTCATCTGTGAAAAAATTGCTAAGTGCACACAAGATTTCAGAAGCTTACGAAAATGTAGTTTGCGCTGAGTTTCAAGGTTATAGACTAATCGACATTAGTTTATTATTTTCCCAAATTGAAAAGTTACTTTGTTGCTCTGTGTGTTATGGCAAAATAAAAATGAGTGAAAAATCCACTGTAGGATTATTTTCCACATTTCAGTTCACATGCAGAAAATGTAGCATTGAAAAAAAAACTTAATTCCTGTGAATTGATTTTGGTATAAAAAAAAATATACCTGAAATCAACAGACGGTCTGTTTTGGCCATGCGCTATATAGGCCAAGGATTGTCTTCGCTCGAGACATTTTGTTCTCTTATGTGTTTGCCAAATCCAATGTCTCAGAAAGCTTACGACAGAATAAATGCAAAGATAGCTGATATAAGTGAAGCGCTTGCAAATGCATCGATGAAGAAAGCTGCTGCTGAGGAAAAAAATTATTGATGGCACCGTAAATTCTGTTGTAGTTAGCGGTGATGGGACCTGGAAGACCCGTGGGCATACTTCTCTTATTGGAGTCTGTGCATTGATTGGAGCTGACTGCGGGAAAGTTCTCGACATGGAAGTCATGTCCTCTTACTGCAAAGGATGTGACTCCTATAAAGGGCCAAAGTTTGGACCAAAATATAGTGCTTTTTGGCTAAACATCAAATTTTCTGCAGAAAAAATCATAGCGGATCTGCTGGAGGAATGGAAGTTTGCGGAATGCAGAAAATTTTTCCGATCGGAACAAAAACATGGATTAAAGTATCAGCGATACATAGGTGATGGTGACTCAAAGACATTTTCGTCTATTGCTGAAAAAAAAAACCATATGGGGATAGTGTTCCCATTGAAAAAATAGAGTGTGTGGGCCATGTCCAAAAGCGAATGGGTAGCCGCTTGCGGAAGTTGAAAGCTTTATGGGGAAAAAGAAGTTTTCCGATGGGAAAACAATTTGTGGGAAAGGTCGCCTAACCGATGCTATTATAAGCAAATTGACGACTTTTATGGCAATGCTATTCGTGCCAACTCCCATAATGTGAATGAGATGAGGCAAGCTGTCTGGGCTGTGTGGGCTCATACATCCAGCACAGATGATGAGCCGAAACATTGGTTTTGCCCAAAAGGCAAAAATAGCTGGTGTAAGTACAATGTTTCGGTTCACAACAATACAGTGAATGAATTTTCTCACAAGAACACCTTACCAAAAGCAGTTTCTGAAGTGATTAAACCTGTTTTTAAAGATTTATCACACTTGAAATTGTTAAGAAGGTGTTTGGGGAAAACTCAAAATGCTAATGAGTCATTGAATTCACTCATTTGGAAGTATAGCCCGAAATTAATTGGATCAGGAATTAATGTCACAAAAATAGCTGCATTTATAGCTGCATGTGAATACAATGATGGAAGTAAGAACAGAATTGATCTGATGCGTGCTTTGAATTTAAAAATAAATAAAACAAATGTTTTGAATTGTGTAAATATTGACAAAGTGCGCAAGTCAACGGCTAAGAGACAAGTTTCTAAAACCTCCTTTGAGAAGCTCGTAAAGCTAAAAAACTTAAAATACTCAAACAAATTGAGCAATGCAAGCTTTCAGAGGGCAATATTTATGCTGCTGGGACTTTTTAAAGCATACTGGTATGTTTAATTTTCTTTTTTTGTTATTTTTTATCTTTAACTTCATTTTTCTCAAAATGAAAAATTTTGCCTTCCACGCAGAATTTTTCAAACGCTATTTATCATATCATTATGAAACTTCATACACATGTTCAAAATAAGGCTTTTTATAACTTATATAAAAAGTTTTAAACAAATTTTTATGTAATTTTTTTTATTTGTGTTTTAATTGAATTTTTTCATAAAATTTTAAAATTTTCTTCATAATTGTATTTTAAAATTTTTTTTTGTTCTCTAAATGCTTTAAAGGTGTGTATAAGTTCAAAAAGAAACATTTTTATATCAAATAAAATTAATTTTGTGAATTTTGATCAATTCTGTTCTTCCGATTTCTGCGCGGTGTAAAATGCTAATTTTCATATTTTTGAAAAATTGACCAAATTTTATTTCTTAATAACTTTTTTAATTTTTTCTCGAATTTTCTGAAAATTTGAGAAATAATGTAAATATATATGATTATCATGTGGTAAAAATTTCGAAATATTGTTTTGTTTTATTGCTAAGTTACATTGGTTTGAAGAAGGATGTTTTCTTCGAGTGCATGGATATCTGTTAAGGGTCCTATGACCCCTTAACGTTATTGTTTGATTTTAAATTCTTGCTCTAGAAATTTTTCTATCTGTTACGCGGTATGGTTTGTTAATAAAATGACAGAAGAAAATTTTACAAAATCTGTTTGAAATTGAACAACACGGACTTTGGACTTAAGAAATATATTATATAATACCAGTATTTAGAAAGATTGTTTTCAAATTTAGAATGATGCATTACAAAGGTATAACAATGGGATGCCGTCCACAGGAAAAGTAACCTTTTTGTCTGAGCAGAATTCAGGCAAAGGTTGTTTCCCAGCGATTGCCATTCCATTGTGGTCTTTGGGGAAATGAGACGAAGGACTTCTTGGCAAATAGAGGCACGGATATTCTCCAAAGTCCTTCTAAAAACCTACCTCTTCTCTATGCTAAACTTAGTGTCGGTTTAAGCTCATTTCGGGCCCTGGGCGTAGAAGATCTACAAGCCCCCTTGGCACTGGCGGATCCAAGGAAAATCTGGTTGTCCAGCTTTTCCGGGCTCCTGTTCCAGGCGCCCAGTAGATAAATCTGCACTGGCTAAACTTGAAATTCATATGATCCATAAAAAATGCTTTCGAAGTGCAGCTGACGGTGCTACTAAAAATGAACTTGAGAGAGTGTTGTTAAAACCTGACTGTGTGTCGGTCTTTCCTCGTGCTACTGCTGTGGCTGAGTTAAGACTATTGACTGGAAATGATTAGCTTTGTGCTCATTTGTTTCGTTTTAATTTCATTGTCTCATCTTTATATATTCTGTGGAATTCTGGACAAGTCATTGACGCTGCTCATTTTGCACTTAAAAATTTGAACTGAGTTATAAAGAAGTATTGGAGAGAGGGAGCTCGTTGCCTAATGACCTGATGGTCACTGGCCAGGCATTTGATGAATAAACAAAAAGAAATATAACTTTTGATTATATATAATAAGATTTTACTTTTACAACATTTCGTAGTTCTATTTTAAGAGAGCACTCCCCCCTCAACAAAAAATATGAATAAATGACATAAATCTATAAATATAAGGCTGTCTTCTGCCAATGTTAAAGAATAGGACCCTAATTTGGAACATTTTTCAGATATAGAAGAAATGAAAAATTAATGTGATATTCTGGCTTCACTATCCTTTAGAGAGTAGCAGTTTTTATCATACATCTCGTTTTTGACCGAGTAGATCCATTTTTTCCGGAATGAAATGTATTTCGCGCTTTTTTTTCTATATCGTAATGTTAAATGAGCTATCCCAGCACGTATTCAAAAGAGAAATAGAGAATTGAATATTTTGAAATTTTTAAAAACACTATATTGTTAACAGATGTACAGAGTGTTTTTTTTCCAGGTATAGAAGTTTAAGTTGGCATTACTTTCCAAGATGGCGACCGATTTAACAGTGGTCAAGTGATTTATTCTCAGTTTGGTTCGGCAATTCATCATGAATCGACTAACGCCTGAACAACGCTTTCAAATTGTGCAATTTTATTTCGAAAATAATGGTCGATTTTCATAAGCGAATTTTGTTTAGCGATGAAGCGCACTTCTGGTTGAATGGCTACGTCAACAAACAAAACTGCCGCAATTGGAGTGAAGCTAATCCACAAGTGTATGTCGAAACACCGTTACATCTAGAAAAACTGACTGTTTGGTGCGCTTTATGGGCTGGTGGAATCCTTCTTCAAAAACGATGAAGGCCACAACATTACAGTCAATGGTGATCGGTATAGAGCCACGATTACTAACTTTTTCATTCCTGAATTGAACAATCATGATGTCCAGGAGCTGTGGTTCTAACAAGACGGCGCAACATGTCACACAGCTCGTGCCACAATCGATTTATTGAAAGACACGTTTGGTGACCGCCTAATTTCACGTTTTGGACCTGTGAATTGGCCTCCAAGATCTTGTGATTTAACACCGCTAGACTATTTTCTGTGGGACTATGTAAAGTCATTGGTCTATGCGGATAAGCCACAAACGCTTGACCATTTGGAAGACAATATTCGCCGCGTTATTGCCGATATACGGCCACAAATGTTGGAAAAAGTCATCGAAAATTGGACGTCCAGATTGGACTACATCCGAGCCAGCCGCGGCAGTCATATGGCAGAAATCATATTTAAAATGTAATGCCACAAGATTATCTTTCGAATTAAAAAAATTCATGTCAATCGAATAATACATCGTTGTTTTATTGCAATTTAAAGTTCTATACCTCTCAAAAAAACACCCTTTATAAGTTATAATGTGCCAAATTTCCATGAAATTTGAGGTATTTTTCTGTCTGAAAATGTGCTTCGCGATTAGATCATGCTCTCGTACATTTGCCGAAAACAGCCATAAAAGAGAAAAGCGACTCACCCATTGCGATATCTACGGAACTATTAAACCTACAGACTTGAAACTTGGTAGGAAAGTTCCTTTCTTAGAGTAGAGATCCGCTAAGAAAGGATTTTGCGAAAATCGAGCCCCAAGAGGCGTTCCAGGAATTAAGAGGCGTTAAAAATAATTTCCATTTTTAAACTACCGGACGTATAGTTATGAAATTTGGTAAGCAGATTCCTTTCATGGAGTAGAGATCCGTTCCAAAATGAGTTTTGTAAAAACAGACCCACAAGTGGCGTTGCAATGGATTAAGGGGCGTTTTAGGTAATTATTTTTTCCATTTTTAAACTATTAGGCGTACAGTCTGGAAATTTGGTAAGCAGATTCCTTTTATGGAGTTGAGTTCTAATTCAAAATGGTTTTTACAAAACTCGACTTTCAAGGGGCGTTGCGGGGGATTAAGGGGAGTTTTAGATAATTATATCTATTTTTAAACTATTAGACATACAGTGTGAAATTTGATAAGCAGATTCCTTTCATGGAATAGAGTTCCTCTAACAAAGAATTTTGAGAAAATCGACCCCGAAGAAGGTTTTCGAGGGGAAAAGGGGAGTTAGAGAAAGAAAAATAAGTTTTTGAATTCTTAGACCCACATACTTGAATTTGGTTAGGCATGTTTCCTTTGTTGAATAGAAATCGACTAAGAAATGATTTTACGGAAATCGACTACTGGTGGGAGCGGGAGGTTACTGGGGGTATTAACCAAAAAAAATCCTGTTTTCTAACTACTAGGACTATAATAATGAAATCTGGTTTGAATGTTTCTTTTATTGAATTGAAATCCGCTAAGAACTGTTCTTTTTTGAAAATAGATTCTCATTGGGGTAACGGGGCGTATTGGTAATATAGATTGCTCTATTAGATTTAGACGAAATTTGGCACACATGTTTTGTTTTATGCAGTAAAGATTCTCACTGAAAACTGGTTTCGCGGAAATCCACTTGGTTATTGGGTAATGAGAGTTTAAAAAATCATTCTAATTCAATCTTAGAGATCATTAGAAATTATTAATTAAAAATCCAGTCCTCTCTCTCTCTCTCTCTCTCTCTTTTTTATATCAAGAGGTGAAAGTTACAGGTATAAGTATATTTTTATACACAATCGAATACTTAATGCTAGGGCTTAGATATCAATAATTTACGTGTACATAAACAGTCTACATTTATACAACATCATGAAATAACCAGCGAAGTGGTTGGGTAATGGCTAGTGACCGCATATTTCTGTTTAATTGAGCAGGACAACACGAATTAAATATTTTCAACATGAAACGGTAATGAACATTTGCGTTACCTTTTATAAATGGTCGCTAAAACTCACGAAAATCACTCCTTAAGATTTTCTTTTACAATGAGGCTCTTTACAATATATTATCTTAAATCTATTTAGATACGAAAAGTGAGTGAATAATCCTGAAGTGACCAAAATGTGAGAAAATGAAATAGTCCTGAGAGTCCACTCATTGGAATTTTTTATTAATTCACTAATGGAAGAAGCTTACATTCATTTGCACATTTGAAGAACTATAGAAACCCTTAGCGAAAGCTGTTCCACAGCAATTACATAATTTTCGATGTAATTAAAATTGCCTTTTTTTTAAAAAAATAATTCAACCCCCTCCCTCCCTTCGGTGCCATTTTGAAAATTTCTAGTAGTAGCATCATTTTTAAAAAATCAAAGCCTGAAATGAAAGAATATCCGCTCCCCACAAGTTGCCATTAAATTAATGAGTGTTTATTAAGGTATCCGACTACGTTAGGAACCGTGATTTTAAAAAAGCGCATAAATGGATGATTTCCGTGATATTTAGTGTGTCACTTAGATTAGAAAACATATATAAAGTTGTTTAAGGACATTTTGACAAAAAAAATTATTTAAATACAATATTTCGGCAGAAAATTAGCTTAGAATAACCTTTTTCAAAATGTTCTCCTTTTGTCAAAAATGCTTCTATTATAATAATATTTTGCCTGTGTATAACTCAGACCTCTGTACAGAGGCTCAACTATGATTATTGAAAAATTCCCATTATTTTCAGAGTTACAACCAATTGAAAAAATTATCGGCGTTTTTTCCTTAAAATTTCTCCCCTCTTTGTCGTAAAACACACATAAATATATAAAACCACTTCTAAGTTATATATTTCAAACATTCTAGTTGAACCTCTGTACAGAGGCCTAAGGTATATACAGGCAAAATATTATTATAATAGAAGCATTTCTCTCGAAAGGAGAATATTTTGAAAATGGGTCATTGTATGTTCGTTTTTTGTCAAAA
Organism: Trichonephila clavipes; assembly: GCA_019973935.1. Lineage (NCBI taxonomy): Eukaryota > Metazoa > Arthropoda > Arachnida > Araneae > Nephilidae > Trichonephila > Trichonephila clavipes. Next base: position 554,700 of record BMAU01016507.1, read on the forward strand.
TATTGTTCTTAGATATTTTTTTTATTGTAATACTATTCTTAAAACAATTTTATATTCATTTTATAATCTAAGTGACACTAAATATCATAAATATTATCCATTTATACGCTTTTTCAAAATCACGGCTCCGAACGTAGTCGGATACCTTAATGTCACACTATAGAAGAATACAAGGGTTGTTGGGCGATGGACCAAGCAATTTTCAACCGTGGTCAAGTAACGAGGATGACACCTGAACCGGCACTCCTCCCCCCATCTCCACACTATTACACCAACGTGAGGACTCAGAGCCATGATAACTTTAACATGCCTCTAAGGGGGGTGATCTTCAGAGGAACTAGGGTTGCTCACGAACTTGTGACGCCGTACTATAAAGTTGCGCGGGGGCTATTAGAGGCGGACCTCGTAATTTTGAACCATGGTCAAATGGCGAAGACGACACCTGAACTGGTGCTCCCCCTTCCATGTCCAAACAATCCCGCCAACGTGAAGATGTTTGAGCCTTGACAGATTTATAGAACAATGGCCCCCTCTAAAAGACGAGTCTTTTTCGGCCCTTGGCTCGAACTCATGACACGCCAAACACAAGTTCATGATGACCAATGAACTACATTGGGCACAGTTTCCATTGAAAGAAAAAATATTAAAATACATACCTTGTGAGGGTTTATCCGTGGTGGTGTAAATGTCCATCATTTTCTTTTGAGTAGAGTCCAACCTTGGCTTTTCCGAGGGAGGTTCCAGCTACCTCAGTTTCTTGAAGGTCTTTATATCCAAAGGGTCCTCCGTATCCATATCTTCTGTATCCCCTACTTGAGAGCTGTCTTCTGTGGTACTCTCCAACGTCAGCCCCACCCAGGGAAGCAAAGTATTGGTCATCGCCATCGCCGAGGTGGTCGCCAAGGTAAGAGGGCAGTCTTGGGAGTACAACACGCACTCGTTGTTGGGCAGATGCAATGGCCAAGACGGCGAAGAGCAAGATAAGCTGGAAATAGAGCTTTCTTGAAATATATGTATCTTTCATCAGACTTGTTTTTTCGGAAATTTGCCATATGTATTGACCGTATGAGATATTTTTCTCAAACGTATATTTAACTTTTATGTCTCAGTAAGTAAAATTGTGATGAAATAGATTTGATGATGTATGAATGAAATGAAATCGACTTCGAAATGTATTATGTTAAGTTATACATGAACATATATTTCTTGTATTGTAAGATATATTGCAATTAAATGAAGATAAAAAAAATTGTTATTAATCGGAAATGACGTTCTGTTGTAGGGAAATCAGAAGAAAAACAATTTTAAAAAGTAATTTTAAAATTTAAGGCTGCCACAAAGGGTTCAATTTTCGACAAAAAAAAGGAAAAGTACTAATTTTGATTAGTAAATAAATTTTAAAAAAGGAAAGAGTATTATTTTTTATTCGTAAATAAATTTTTAAAAAAACAAATAAGTATTAATTTTGATTAGTAAATAAAATAAAATTATTTTTCTACAATATAAATATCTAAAAACAATGATTATACGAGGTAGGATTCCAAAGTGTTCCTCTCTGAGTCTATACCTTAAAAAATACTTCCAATTAAATTGCTGAAACACATATTTCTTTGAAATAAGTCCATTGAGCAACAACACACTTTTCCAATCGCTTGTAAAGGTCATCGAAACATTTCTGGAATCCGTTTTAGCCATGTCCTTTAATTCAGCCTGCGATGCACTTTTAATTTCATCTACAGATTGGAATCGACAACCCTGAAAGCGACGTGCTAGTTCTGGAAATATTCTCAAGTCGCAGGGGGCGAAATCAGGGAGTAAGTAGGATAGGCAAAACAGTTGTTTTCATTCTCACTCAGTAGTTGTTTGAAGCATGTTCTGCCGTACCTCCGCAGAAACCTTTTCAATGTTTTCAGCAATGTAGTGGCGCTACGGACGTCCAGAGCGTTCGTCGTCTTCGACATATCCCCTGCCTTTCCTGAAACGTCGATGCCACTGAAAAGCTATAATGTATCACTGTTGTACATATAATTCGACCTTTCATAAGTCTCCGTTGCACTCTACAAAATATACTTTCTACAGAACATTTGATATTCATTCTCTGCCCTACAAACACCATTTCTTTCAATCGCCTGTTGCTACATGCATCCTCTTACAAAATACGACGCCGCGGCGCGAGCCATAGACCACTTGATTAAGGACAAATCCCTTTTAGAAAAGGGGGGAAGAACGCAGTAACACATAAACATTTTCGTAGTCGCTACTAAAAAGAATTTTCACGTTATATGGTGTCCGGGAACTTTTGAATCCTACCTCGTAGATACATGAGTAGTGAATAGAGTGAATAAGTCATTCTACGTTACAACATCTCAAAACCCGAGATTTCTCTCAGTGCACCCCATCAAATGTCCGAGCCAAGCTTTTTTTTTCTGTCTCCCACTTTATCGTGCGCTGGAATTTCAACAGTAGGTTTTTGTTTTAATTTAGTACTAAAAAAGCCGTTAAATGTGCATATTTTTTCTAGCAACCAACCATATAGTGGTAGTAATCTCAACGCAATAAACGTTAAAAAATACTAAAATACCTGTTTTTCTTCAATAAAAATCACTTTTGACTTTAGACTATAATTTTTTTTTAAACTTAAACTTCATTCCACTTCTGGCAGCAATTAATATAAAAATTAATTTTTTTTATTTCACTTTTCCGTTCATCTATATATGTGAGAACATTTTTTCTGCATACGTAGGTTTTGAAATTCTGGAGGGGAAAAAAAGCATTTCCATCTACTCCAGGGGTCGGCAGCCTTTTAGCTGTGGGGTGTGCCAAACCAATCTACCAATAGGATTCAGCGTGCCACGCAGTAGGACAATTCGATTCCCCCCCCCCGATAATGCTCACAGAGTTAGAGAATAGAGGTCCAAAATACAGATTTAGAGTTTTATAATGCATTAATTTTGCATCATTTAAAGATATTTCTTAACAAAAGAATAAGCAGCATAAAATATAATTATTTGTTCAATAAAAATTTTAAATTTTGCATGTGTTAAGTAGTTTTAAACATATTTAAATATATATTAAAATAAGAAATAGACAACATAAAATATAAGCATTTTCCTCCATTAAACTTGAATAAATAGATAAATAAAAATTTTAATGCGAACTTAGTGCTTGCATCTCTCTACTTTCATATCGCAAAATCAGGGGTATAGTTTATGACTTTCAATTTCACACGATTTTGAGCATTCAGTTGTTAAACTATTTCATTGCTGACTCGAAATATTTTTCAAATGAGGAAAGATTTTTGACTCACAAGGGAAGGGAATGACTAAGGAAATTTATTTGGGGTTGAGACTTGGTGTAATAGTAGTACATTATGGTGTTCACAACCGTCAATGTAAATTCCGCCGAATGACCATTCAATTCGGAGAAAATAGCCTTCGAAATTCATGCTTAGCTTTTATACAATTAAGTTTTAATTTCCTTCAGCGAGTCCGTAGCCTGGTTGTTAGATCGTCTGCTTGCTATGCGCGAGGTTAGGGTTCGATTCCAACATTCAACTTTTTTTTCAATTCATTTGATTATTTTTTAATATTAAATAATATTAATATATAAATATACATATATATATATATATATATATATATATAAAAATTATTTATTTTACAATTAATATTATAAAAAATGTCTTCTTTACATATAATTAATTTAAATATTTTATAATTTTATAAATTATTTTATAAGTCCTTTTTAAATAAATTTATTTAATTTCAATAAATTTATTTAAATAATTTTAATAAATTTATTTACATAATTTTAATAAAAAATTTTAAATAATTTTAATAATAAATTAACAATAATTTCAGTAATAAATAATAATTCTAACAATAAATTAATAATTGTTTTAATAATAAATTAATAATTATTTTAATAATAAATTAATAATATTTCTTAATAATAATAATTCATTAATGAATTTTAATGAATAATTATTTTAAATAATTTGAATTAATAATTACTTTAAATAATTTGAATTAATAATTATTTTAAATAATTTTAATTAATAATAATTTAAAATAATTTTAATAATAAATAATTTAAATAATAAATTTATTTAATTTTTCTTTACTTTATAAAATACAAAATAATTACATAAAATATCATTTAATATTTAATAGACCTTTCATAAATAAATTTATTTAATTTTAAAATATAATTAAATGAATTGAAAAAAAAGTTGAACGTTGGAATGAAAACCTAACCTTGCGCATAATGAGCAGATGATCTACCTGGCTACGGACTCGTTGGAGGAAATTAAAACTTAATTGTATAAAAATTAAGCATGAATTTCGATGGCTATTTTCTCCGAATTGACTAGCCATTCGGCGGAATTACATTGAGGGTTGACACCCTAAAGGAGTAAAACTATTACATCAAGTCTCGACCCCAATTGAATTTTCTTAGTTGTGCCCTCCCATTGTCAGATATGTAGAACCAAAGACTGAAAGCAGAGTACATGCAATTTTCTCTCTTCAAACAATTAATTTTCTCCAGCACTGATATTCAGTAATTTACAAAGTAGCTGTAAATTTATCTTTAGAGAGTCATCTTTCAGATTTTTTTCGTTATTCTGTAAATGTGCATAATTCTGAAGATGTTTGTCAAATAAGGTCCATTACAAATTAATCAACTTCCCTGCCCTCAAAAATTGATAAATTTGTAAAGTAGTGCAGAGTGCCACTGAGAATTGTACTGCGTGCCATAGGTTATCGACCTCTAAACTACTCTATTAGATACGTACAAAATTTGAACAGAAACTTTGACAAGCTTTAACATACTCTTGCACATACATTTTTTAGGGCTTTATTAAAATATTCTATTCTTTGGATTAGATTAACTTCGTCTTATTTGCGCATGCGTCAACTATAAGCACGTGAAATCTCAAAATAGAAAAGAAGAATTAATTGGATAAGATACAGTCGAACCTCCAAATAACAAACCTCTAAATTGCGAAATTTTCTATATAGCGAACTTTTTCCTGGAACCGAGAACATTTCACGATTTTCTTCGTAAAATAACCTCCCAATAGCGAAGTGCATTTTTTTATGTAACGAACTTTTTCTCTTGAGATTCAATTTCTTTTCTCCCTATGTTTTAAGTATTTTCGGACATTTCGAAATATTCTCCCTTTTAATACATTTTATGGTAGTCATAAATCTTGAACTGGTTTTATTAGGTGCCTAACTCGCCGATAGTAATAGAATTCTAAGGAATTTTGGTGCATTGCGAAGATGTGAGGCGTATATGTTATGTAATAAAGCATTTTTTCAAACAAAAAAACTCAAACAAAATGAACATATTTTAAGAGTAATTAAATTTAAGGACGCATGCGATAATGTATATTTAGAATCTTTAAGTATAAAATAATGTATGTTTAAAATTACTTGTATGCTTTAAATTAGAAGGGATTATTTATTTGCCCCGGGGTTTTCTCCCTCTAAATTGGGGCGGAACCGAGCAAAATCGTACTGTCACCTGCATGATGCTCAAAGCTAAAGCTAACGACAGGCGTGAAAAATCTAGCCCTTAGCAACGATGAATTTTGTGGGCAGGTGGCATTAGTCACAGCAACAGAAAATGTCCTTAAAAAACTTCATTAAGTTTTAAGGTATCCGACTACGTTCGGAACCGTGATTTTACAAAAGCATATAAATGGATAATATTTAAGATATTTAGTGTCACTTAGATTAGAAAATGTGTATAAAATTGTTTTAAGAATAGTATTACAATAAAAAAATTATTTAAGTACAATATTTTGACAAAAAATGAACATAGAATGACCCATTTTCAAAATATTCTCCTTTTGTGCAAAATGCTTCTATTATAATAACATTTTGCCTGTATATAACTCAAACCTCTGTACAGCGGCTCAACTAGAAGTTTTGAAATATATAACTTAAAAGTGGGTTTATCCATGTTTTACGACAACAGAGAGGAGAAATTTTAAGGAAAAAACACCGATAATTATTTCAATTGGTTGTAACTCTGAAAATATTGTGAATTTTTCAAAAATCATTATTGAGCTATATACAGGCAAAATATTATTATAATAGAAGCATTTTTCACAAAAGGAGAATATTTTGAAAAAAAAGTTATTCTAAGTTAAATTTTTGCCGAAATATTCTATTTAAATCATTTTTTTTTTTTTTTTTGTAAAAATGTCCTTGAAACAATTTTATACATGCATTCTAATCTAAGTGACACTAAATATCATGAAAATTATCCATTTATGCACTTTTTTAAAATCACGGTTCCGAACGTAGTCGGATACCTTAGTATAAAATCATTTTCTTACTGTTTAAATTGCAGTATATTCCTCGACATTGAGCGCTTTAAAATGTGAGAAAAAAGCTTCTAAAATTTTGAACCAGACCAAATCACAACGTGAGAAGAAGAAACGCAATAATAAGAAGAAATTTATAGCCACTGCGGATATAGTAATGGAATCTTAATTACATGTATTTTATATCTTTCGTATTTATTAAGACAAGAGGATAAGTCATCAATATGCTCTGGGTATAGTAATAATAAAAGCGAATATTTTTAATAACATAAGAGAACTAAACTAAACTCAGTAGCGCAACTGCTCATGAGAGCCAAGGCTCACTGTGCCCATTTCAGTATTCGTGACCTTGGGTGCTGAGAAGCATGAGCCGATCCGATCAGTTGGTCAGTCTGGCGCAAAACCTCCGGTATTTAGTCCACAAGCAAGCTTGGTACTCATTTATCGATCCTCTGAAGGGATGAAAGGCTGAGTGAGTGAGTGAATATTAACATCGCACTGTTAGCTGCACGAGGGCTTTTGGTGACGGACCACGTATAATTTTAAACCATGGTTAAGTGACGTGGACGACAACTGAGCTTGCACCCCCTCTCCTAACTACCACATCACACCAACGGGATGAAAGGCTGAGAATAAGAGAACTAATTTCTAATTTTGGGGGGGGACTGTAGATATCAAGAAAACATATGAAACGTACTTTGATCTGCATTCATTTATTGCAATTTTTATTTAATTTCCTCAGATATTGTTAATAGCTTCATGGTAATTGGATAAATATCTGCCATAAAATTGAAATTTTTATGAAAAAGAATCACAAGCGACACAAATTTCCTATAAAGAACCTTATTCTCATCAAATGTAATTAGCCTTTTTCCTAGCAAAATATCTTTTGTAAAAATTTTTGTTGAGTGATTTTAATTTTTGTTTACATTATATGTCAAGGAAAAAAATGCTGATTTTAATCTACTTTCTAAAAAAAATTTTTATGTATATCTTAAATTTTGATAAACTTTAAATTCAAGATTTTTTTTTTAGTATTTTTAGAATTTTATACTATTTACAGTATATTTCTTGAAAAGTTAGTAAATTAAAATTAATTATATTATACAGTTATTTAAAATTAGTATAGGTAGTTTTAACAATTTGATAACAAAAACTAAAAATTTTAATAATTATTATTCTGGAAAATAATGGGCGTATGTAAGAATTTATTCTAAAATATAGCTTGTCGCCCTCTTTGCATTAGAGACGATCAGTAACAACCAGAATTATATAATAATAAAAGTTTAATCTACCGAGAAAAACAGATCAAGCATAACAACGCCATTATAATGTCATATATGTTAAGCTGACCAGTTTTTTTACAATGGAGAGAAAAATTTAAGAAAAAGTTACAACGTAAATATATATGAAACATTTTATTAATTCAACTAAAAATACGCTAATTACGCTTTTGCATTCCCTTTTTCCATTGAATAATTTTTTGTCAATATATCCTTTTCTAATACAATGGAAATTTCAGAGCAAAAAATGTCCTTTATATTGAGATTTACAGTAAGTGCTACAGCTAAAGTAACAACATTCAATCTTGATTTCTCACTTGCCCAAAAATCATTACCAACTGAAAAAACTCTTTCAATTTTTGCATTAGTTCCAGGTCAGCACAACGTAAAAAATTCATCAAGAATAACTAAATTATCTCATGGAAAGAGTTCATTTTTGAAATGGTTAAGTATATATTTCCGACCATCTTTTATCAATATTAGCCTGCTGATTTACCAATTGTTCAAATTTATCAAAATGTAAATATAAATTCAGTCTTCTAATTTATTCAAACAGACAATTATCATCGATTTTAATATCAGGCATTTCTTTCAATAAAAATTCAACACAATTTTCTATATCTGCCGAACTTGCTTCCGATGAAGTCAAAAAGCACCATTGAAAACTGTAATTTCCTGCGATATTTGTTTCAAACCATTCTTCGACATATTGGAAACATATTTAGTTCATCTTTGATTAGAGATTAACAGATCAGTTTTAAAATATTGAAAAGGAGAACAAGTAGGAGGACACTTTTCGAGGAAGGACAGATCCTAGAAAAGGAGGACGGTTGGTCACCTTATATATATATATATATATATATATACATGTCATATTTTCATTTATTTTGAATAGTCGAGAATATATTCTGGAAATAATTAAGTAAAATTTCCTCAATGCTGAGTTTATTTGTTTTATATATACATGATGAATTACCGATACAAATTTTAATTTTCTCAAAATAAATGAAATTTTTACAAAAGTTTCGAAAAAAGCATATTGCATGCTCATTCGAACCAATTCTTCTCAAAACTTTTTCATCAAAAATGGAAATAAACCACAGTAACAAATACAATCCACAATATATTTAATCATTTTTGAATTTATTATGCACGTATTAAAGTTCTCACATTTAACTAATAATTACAAATTAATAATCCTTACTTATAACGAGTAATTAATATACAAAAATATTTCATTACGGATAATATGCAAGCAATATTTATTTTTCGATTCTTCTCATTCTCAACTTACTAATAAATATTTTACATATTTAATGAATACTTACGATAAATTTCATAACGGAGGATTTAAGGAGTTAACTTCAATAACTAGATAAAGGTAGGGCTGACGGTGGATACACTTCTGTGATTTTGCTAGCCTTTTATATTATAGAAGTACAGTAAAATTTTAGCTGCATTAAGGGTTTTTTAATCAAATCAGCTACAATTAATTAAAACATTGCAATAAATCACTACTGTTCCATTTCTGCATCGATAGCGTTTTCCAATCGATAATTCAGCCCTTTTACTGTTTTCATTTACGAGGTTGTTATTCCTAAAATTTCATGTATTTTTCTCGTGAAATCCATTGAACAATAAATTCATAGTGGTTGTTTTTTTAGATTATAAGAAACAGCTGTAAACATTAGAAGCAATCTCTTGTGTCTCTGAAACACTTTTGATATTCGAATATTTTCATGATTTTTTTCGAATGATAAGTTCTCTCTCTCTCTCTCTTTAATGCTTTATCTCTCACTATAATTTTACCTCAATATTCATAAAAAAATTTTATAAGGATATATTATTACATGCTAAGGTAAAGTCTAAAAATGGTCTTAAAAAGGTCTTAAAAATCATGTTATGTTTGACAAAATTAAAATTAAAAAAGAATAAATATATGTATCCTTTTTGTATATTACTTTTATATTTTTATAAATACTTTGATTCTTGTACCTATAATTAGTGTAAATGTGCTTAAATTTTTATAACATACTTGTACAACAATCGTATAACATAATTAATAAAAAAAGTCACATATGAAAAATGAAACGGTATTTTTCCTCTCAAATCTCTAAAAATGAATAATAAACATAACACAATCGTAAAACGACTACAAAGATTTTTTTTCTCGTTCCTATTTTTCAACGTTTTAATTTAATATCAAAATGGTTTGGAACATTTTTCCCCTTGAAGTACATTTAAAAATGAAATCAAATTTATATAAAAAGACTATTTGTGAATATTAGACAAAAATCATAATCATTCTTACAATCATGTTAAAAATCCATTCTATGCGATTCTAGTTCTGGCATTCATTTCCATATTTTCCTTAAAACATCATTTGAAATAGGATGAAAAAAAAGTATTTAATTTTTTTACTAACATAAATTTTATCTATATCATTAAAAGTATTTAAGGTATCCGACTGCGTTCGGAACCGTGATTTTAAAAAAGCGCATAAATGGATAATTTTCATGATATTTAGTGTCACTTAGATTAAAATACATGTATAAAATTATTTTAAGGGCATTTTGATAAAAAAAAATTATTTAAATACAATATTTGGGCAAAAAGTTAACTTAGAATAACCTTTCTCAAAATATTCTCCTTTTATAAAAAATATTGTACTTAAATAATTTTTTACTGTAATAATATTCTTAAAACAATTTTATGCACATTTTCTAATCTAAGTGACACTAAATATCATAAATATTATCCATTTATACGCTTTTGCAAAATCACGGTTCCGAACGTAGTCGGATAACTTAAAAGGATTTACATTTTAAAAATGAAGCACTGCCACAGAAGGCTCACCACGTGCATTGGCTGTTGAACATTAATTATGTTGAGGGTCAAAGTCGTCACTTTGTCGTAGAGTGGAAGTTTGGAAAGGGGGGAGACCAGAACAGGTGTCGTCTTTGGCACTTCCGCGAATTGAAAAATTACAAGGACAATAGCCAATTGTCCTCGTTTTTCGATAGAGTGTGACGTAAATCGAAATGAAATCAAATTTACACGAGAATAATATTAAGATATCCGACTACCCTAAAATCATGATTTTTTTTTAAATTGACAGTTTTTTCATGATTTTAGTTTATATGCCATCTTATTAGCTTTATAAAAATTCCAAGGCTTTTATTTTCTATTCACTAGAACAGGGGTGTCCAACCCAAATGACCTTGCGGGATACTTCGGGAAAACATTATAATCTCGCGAGCCGCACTTAAAAATTTGTACCTTTATATCAGATTTGGAAACAAAACAAACATTTATTGGAGTGAAAATTTAAAACAGAATGAATTATTATTATTGTTTTCATTATTTTTCATGTACACAGACATAGATAATATAGTAATGTTTATATAATATAATAATGCAAGGTCAAGTAATGTTTAAAATATTACAGTGTGTGTTGCCATTTTCTTGAAAATTACGGTGTTCCTAATGAATTGATCTTTCGTTACTCATTGCTGAAATTTGATAGTGCTGTCATTCGCAAACGATTAAGTATACATTGTCCTTTATCTTTACCGTCCTGAATAATTTTTTAAACTTTAAAAAACATTTTTGACTGCCTCTTGCTTTTTGAGCACTCCAAACAGAAAAGGAGAAGGAGAATCGAAAGTCACTCACACAGAGAATCATGTACCAGGATATGCATAATGCAATTCGAAATTTATTAAAAAAATAATTTACTAGAATAAAATCAAATGCAAATTATAATTATATAATATAAATTTAATATACTATATATATATATATAAATTTCCCCTCAAATAAAGTTCAAAATGAAAAAAACTTTAAAAATCTTACATTTAAAAATTTCGGCGGGCCGCCACTTACGTAGTGTTGGACATCCATTTACTAGAACAAAAACTACAAGTGTTTTAGTAAAAGCAGATGTGCCATAACTTTACATAAGATGTCAAACTTTAAAATAAGTTTTACTCACAATGGGGTTTTTTAGAAACCTCAAACGGGGACAGCGATGGCTCAAAAAGTCGCAGATCTTTTAAGCAATTTCATATAATACTCATAACTAAGATAAAGTGCTCTAGTTTTTATAAAAATTGAAATATCTCTTATCGGGAAAGTCAACTCTAAAAGGAATAGCAAAGTAATACATCAAAATTGAAAAATTGAGAATTTGTTCATTTACTATTTGTACTGAGCGGGCCCCTTTTATGTAATTTTTTTTGTCAATTTTTACCCATTTTTTCGCAATTGATATTAATAATTTATTTTTCTCTTCTTAATTTTAGCCTTTTTTTCTTAAAATGTACTGAATAAATCTAAAAACCACAAAAAAAATCTCCATATCTCCATTTTTTAAAAAAAAATTTGTCGGAAGCAGTCGGATACCTTAAGTTATCCGACTATGTTCGGAACCGTGATTTTAAAAAAGCTCATAAATGAATAATTTTCATGATATTTAGTGTCACTTAGATTAGAATACATGCATAAAATTGTTTTAAAAATATTATTACCATATATATATAAAAGTTATTTAAATACAATATTTTGGCAAAAAATTAACTTATAATAATCTTTTTTCAACATGTTTCCCTTTTTAAAAAAATGCTTCTAAAATAATAATATATTGCTTAAATATAATAAAATTAATATATTAAAGACTTCTAAAGAGAGTCTGAACTATGATTTTTGAACAATTCACAGTATTTTCAGAGTTACAACCAATTGAAATAATTATCACCGTTATTTTCTTAAAATTTCTCCCCTCTGTAGTCGTAAAACATGGATAAACCAACCTCTAAGTTATATATTTCAAAAATTCTAGCTGAGCCTCTGTTCAGAGGTCTGAGCTATATACAGGCAAAATATTATTATAATAGAAGCATTTTTCACAAAAGGAGAATATTTTGAAAACTGATCATTCTATGCTAATTTTTGTCAAAATATTGTTTTGAAATATTTTTTTATTGTAATAATATTCTTAAAACAATTTTATGTACATTTTCTAATCTAAGTGAAACTAAATATCAGAAATATTATCCAACCCATTTATACGCTTTTGCAAAATCACGGTTCCGAACGCAGTCGGATAACTTTAAAAAAATTATTACAACTTTTTAAAATATTTTATGAGATAACTTACAGACTTTTTTTCAGGAGAATTTGTGAAACTTCAAATTAAATTTATTTAAGATTAAAAAATCAGATAAGCCAAAGAAATCAGGATCCACAACGGAAAAATTAATTTTAACCGGTTAACTGTGATTGTGTGAGTGAGTTAACTGTGATAGTACTCGTCATACATAAAAAGAAATGACCATTGGCTATTTAAATTTTAATTTTTGAAAGAAAAAAATAAAGCACAATCTCAAATTTCAAGATGTTTAGAATATTTTGAGGACAGGCCGGAGTAAAACAATTGAATAAAGAATATGAAAATTTTAAGATGAACTCACATGCGTCTACGTATTCTCCTCCTAAAGCAGAGTATAAGTTCGCATAACAAATTTATTTAAGTCCAATGATAATGTTTGTCACGGGACTTTATCACACCTTCCACTAAAACCCTCTCGGGAAATCTTTGGGTCAAAATGGCATTTATTTCCAACCAACTCAAGAAGAGAACGTGATTATGCAGATTAGGAATGTGTATTTCTTGGAGCTTTAGTATTCGCGTGGAGTTCTAAGTGGAGTTCCTATAAGGAGAGTTCTATGAGCGCTAAGGAGAAGTTCTAATGAGAGGCTATAAAGTCTTAGGAAGTATTATAAGAATCATATAGAAGTGAGTTCGAAGCCAGAAGATTACACATTTGCCGGATCAAGTTGGATTACAGAATTATATTGACGATATAAAGACTAGTTGCTGTTCGCCGTGGAATATTGATAAGATTGATAATATTAAACTTTAATACTAGAGGGGATTCTAGTAAGTTAAGAAATCATCTATAAATATAAATTGGGTGGTTAATTTATCATAAAGATAGTGAGTAAAATTTAATGCGCTATTTGTTAAGAATTGTAATTTACGTCATTCCACTCCTGATCATTAGCCTCTAAGACTTGTGTTGCGTTATTTGAAATAATAATAAACTAGTTTTATTATGGAAGCTTTGAGTGGTCAATCTTTTGTCCCCATAAACACAGGTCGGGTGGATGAAGAGATGATTCCCACAGTCCGAGAGGTATCACATGTTTTTTTTAGATTTTAGCCTAAAAGGGGCAAAGGCAAAAAGTCAGAAAGTCGATTTATGATAGGGTTCCATCAGGTATGGTCAGCTAGGGGACATATGCGTAATTCCAACCAGGAGCTGAGCCCATTGATAGCTTCTGGCCCAAAGTTACCTAGCTATCGAGTGGTGTAAAAGTCAATTTTTTTATGTTAAAACCATGTTCTGACATTAGAGAAATGGCCCAATATCATGCTGCCTAAAGAGTAGTTATTTTATTGGGGTGGGAAAGAAAAGAATGCCTTCTGGTAAGACGATTATGATCAACCCTACAGCACCTCTCTAGAACTTCCTTAAGGTCGTATCACATGTATATTTTGCATGCAATATTTTCGTCCAATGTTTGGCCTAATCTGAGGGAAAAGGGTTGCCGTTAACAAAACGACATTCTCTGACTTCAGCCGTGCTCTATCTGCGCGATGAAAAATTACTCGCCGATTTTTCTGCTTCGGAAAACGAACATCCAAAATCGTTTCTTTTATTTCGCTTGCGCTTTTGTTGATAGATGAAACAGAAATGGAGCACCATCCTATTTAAAATATTATACGCCGCTAAAATATTGTACACCATTAAAATATTATACGGCATATCTGATGTTTTAGACGAAATCGAAGCCGTCATTTTGTTCATGACGTAGGGCGCCGATGAACCCCATTGGCTGGAATTTCAAACAACTTTTATTTGGAACAATTTTTTGATCTCACTAGCAAAAAGTTATTCTAAAGCAGTTACTATGGTAACGCATTAAAAATTGCACGAATTGGACAAAAATTGCTTGAAACATGTACATGTGACACAGCCTTAAGTGTCAAGACAGGTAGAAATTATTTTGTGAGTAAAGAAGGAAGTAAATCAGAGTGTGTTTATGTCTCTCACTCCAGGAATTTAGGCGGTTACTAAAATTTATAGATATCCGTAAAAACTGGTAGTCGGAAGGACCCGCGACCAAACTAAATTAATTTACCAGGACAGAGTAAGAGTAATCTTGGTACAGAGATCAAGGGACCATCAACTGGGGGAATGCTAAGGGTCCTTCGTTTTTGTTGTAATCCAACCAAAAAACATGTGCTCACTGAAATCCACACCCACAAGTGATTTGTATATAATATATGTATATGTTAACCAAATAAATATTAGTAGTTGACATCAAAAATTCTAACATTACATGCAGAGATTCTAGAAAGTTATTTAATCATTTATTCCTTTTTGAACAGTAAGGTAGCACCAATGAATATTACAACAGGAAAATATGCTTCCATCCACACCCTAGATTTCACGAAAAAACTTTCTTCATCCTAAAGCACATTGTTGTCGATTCATCTGCTCTCAGCTTGGATCTCAGCCCCATTGAGAACATATGGGTCTTCATCACCAGAAAAATTTACGAAAATAGGTGGCAGTATTCTCATTAAATGGTTTGAAATAGACTATATAAGAAGTATATTATGAAATGAATGCTCAAACGTTACAATGGTTAATACTTCCAAAAGAAAATGGTGTAATTTAGGTGAATTTATTAATTTGAAATTCCACAAGATGTTAAAAATGGTACATTCTGCTCATTTTCATTATAGTGCAATTTTTTCTGAAATTTCGGGACATGTGCTTTTCTGTGCATACATTGTAATTCATTTTTGTATTGCTACTATTCATTTCGCTGCCCGTTTATTTTAATGTATGTTTTTATTCTAACAAATCATTACAATTTTGTTACTATTCCTTTCGATTTCATCTTTTTTCATTGAAAAAAATAATCATTTTCATAACTTTCTGAATGGAGAGAGAGAAAAGAGAGATTGTACAATTTTTTTAAAAAAAAATTTCAGTTACCATTCATGGTAAAAAAAAAGTGCATATATTCTTCATTTAACTATTCAAATCTTGTAATTTCTTTTGTTCAGTAGCATCTATATGATTTTTGATTAAAAGTGCTTACAAAAATTTTTAATTATCCTTTGCATTTAAATTCATTTTCTATCTTTAATGTTGGACAACTTTTGCATAGGTTTTAATTCACGGGTCTTATTTCATATAACCACTTGATTATAAATTAATTTAAATGTGAATCTGAACTTATAATAACTTTTTTAGTCACAGAACATTTGATAAACCCTTACAAAATATGTTTTAATTTTTATTAGATTTAAGTTTTGTATGCATAAAAAAAATTGTTGTGTGTGATTGATTTTAAAACAAAACCTTTTCAAAAACTTTTTATGAACTTATAAGCTAAATTTGCATCAAAAATAAATCATATCATTAAAAGTTCATTAATTGTTTATATTTATAGCTTATCTTAACTAATATTTTAATCAAAATTCAAAAAGGACCTAAAAGAGGATAAAATTATGTAAGTTTTAAAATGCCGCCCATCCGGTATAGTGGTTATTGACACTAACTGCCATGCTGTAGGGCTTGGGTTTGAATCCCGGAGAAGGCATGGATGTTTGTAAATGTATAGTGCCTTAGCGGCATGGGGATAATCTAAATAACCTTCAAGCCGCAAGTCCTGTCGTGAGGTTGGGGGAAGGGGAAGAAAGGTGGAAGGTCCGACCACCTCCAGGCAAAGCTACGGCTAACGATAGACGTACATGTAACCCTTTGCCGTGATGAATTTCTTGGACCTCAATCTGACTCCGTCAGACTAGTGGCATTAGAAACAACAACAATTTTAAAATATTATCCAGATTTCCAGTTTTTCACATACATATGCAATCCTCAAACCTCTTTTTTTTAAAAACTTTGGGTTTACCATTTTAATATGTTTAAAAAAAACATGTCTTCAATTTGTTACATTTTATTAAATTTACGAAAATGAGAAGACATAACTGAGGCATGAACGATTATCTCTTTAAAAAAATGTTATTCACACGCAAGTATTTGTATACCATAATTTATTTCTATGATCCTCAACTTAGTTTTAAATACCTCAGACTGGTTTTATGGAATTTTTAGCTGTTGTTCTTTTGGTTCTACAAGCTCTTTGTATATTTCTTAATGCTCAGATGAACAAGTCTTTAAATCTCGTTGATATCACACACACACACACACAGTCGCGATGGCCTATTATCTCAAAAACCAATGGAATTGGGACCCAGAAGAAGGATGCCGGGTGCACAGCGCTAATCAGAGATTATTAGGGACTTGAAAGAGACCCTTCCAGGGGGCTTGAAAATGGCTCTCCCAGGGGGCTTAAAGAGTCGGTTTGGTAGGTGACGAAGATCTTCTTCATCAGCTTCTTTTCTTCTTCGAAAGCACGTGAAAGAGGTTGTGGGGGCAGCAGAACCAAAAAAGGATCAAGAGAAAGGAACTGCAATGATGTCTTAAAAACAGAGTGACGCAGTCTGAAGGGCAGACGTACCAGTTATTGATCTTGGAAGATACCAGCAAAAGGTGTTGTGGCGACAGCCACCCCCTTGAGACGATCATCTGAATATCTGCGAACATTGATCCGGACAGGAACTTTTCTTTAGTGAAAGGCTCTGAGGATTAATATAATTAACGCTGAATTTATTTTTTTTAAATTAATTTGAAATAAAATGCTTTCTGGCCAAAAGCTGTGGAATCCGTCTCGCTACCAAATAATGAGGTAATTCTGAAAGCTTCCTACGTCACAATGGCCGCAGTATCCTAGTGTTCAAGGTATCGGATCGTGGCTGGCGAGTCATGAGTTCGATCCCAGTACCACTAAAGACCTGCCGTGTAGGAGAGCGAAGCATGCTAAACATGTCGAGGCTCACACGTCCCCTCGATGGTGGAGTGTGGAAGTTAAGAGAGGGGATCCCAGCTCAGGTTTCGTCCTCGCCAATTGACCATGGTTCAAAATTACGAGATCCGTCGCCCAAAGCCCTCGTGTAGCTGAATAGTGCGACGGTATTATTCTCACTCTCACGCTACGTCACAATATATATACCTATATATATTTATTTATTATATGTATTGTTGATGTAGATTAAATTCTATCGCAATATTTGTACAGCTTTTTAGTTATCTGAATAGTATTTTGTTTATTTTTTTATATTTACTTCGTATGATTCTTTTTTTATCATATGTCGTTATTTTTCCTCTAAATCTATTTTCTCTATATTTCATTAAAATGAGGATATTTTACTCAGTATTGTAAAATATAGATAAGACTTCACAAAATATATGCAGTAGAACGTCGTTTATCCGAATGTTTATTATCCGGAGCGTCAAATACCCGGACCAGTTGTGTGTGTGTGTGTGTGTGTGTGTGTGTGTGTGTGTGTGTGTGTGTGTGTGTGTGTGTGTGTGTGTGTGTGTGTGTGTGTGTGTGTGTGTGTGTGTGTGTGTGTGTGTGTGTGTGTGTGTGTGTGTGTGTGTGTGTGTGTGTGTGTGTGTGTGTGTCTGTGTGTGTGTGTGTGTGTGTGTGTGTGTGTGTGTGTGTGTGTGTATAAACTACATGTACTGTATATGAATACGTTTTCTAACAGTGCAATGCTCAACAGTTGCTTCACTTGATGCCAAAAGTGACAAGAAAACCCGAGGTCAGAAATATTTGGGGAATCCATCCAAGGATTTCAAGAATGCGATGAAGAGAAGATGTAGAAATCTGGATGACATGCGATGTAGAAGACTGTGGATTTAAAATGCTAAATGATGACGAGAATGTGACTTCCGTGCTAGAAGAATCCGACCCTGTCGACGTTGAAACGAATGAAGACACGAAAACAACAACGAAAGTAGAAAGGGTTTATCAAATGCGTTTTCTGCGTTAGAGACAACTATAGGGTGGTACAAACAACAATCAAAGTGCTGTCCTACTCAACTACTGCTTCTCAAGAGAATCAGAGACCTTTCAGCGAAAAAACGAAGGTGTACAATCTTACAGCGAAAAATAAGTGATTATTTTCCACAATAAAGGTAAAATTGCTACATTTTGCACCTATTTTACCTTTTCTTCAAGCGCGTTTCCCGCATGTAAAGATTTTCTATATTCGTATAGTGTCCGGTTTCATATACTGCATGGATCACATTCGGTTTTCGGTTATCCGAACAATCGCGTATCCGAACGGTGTTCAGTCCCAATTGATTCTGATAAAAGATGTTTTACTGTATTCAGAAAAAAACGTATAGATGACCTACATATGGTAGGCTATCAATTTTGTAAAAGTTGATTGTGATAATTTGTGCACACTCTTGCATTAATTAGAGTGGCCAAGGTAACGGACTCGTGGCTGGCATATCGTGAGTTCGAACCTCGTACCACTGAAGACCCACCGTGTAGCGGAAGCCGATACACATTTAATACGTCAAAGCTCAAGTGTCCTTCCCTTGGTGGGGAGTGAAAGTTAGGAGAGGGTAGTGCCAGCTCAGGTTGTAAGGGCGGCCCTCTCGGGTGCCCTTCTCCTTGATTATCAGCGTGAGCTAGAGGTGTAGGAAGAACTAGAAGCTGCCATGATCTTAATTTGACTTTATTAAGATCTTTAACTTAAACGTCTAACAAATTAGATAATAATAATATATGTGAGAGAATCTAAACACACAATATATATAACACCGAAATAACGTAACCCGGACCAATATGAATACTAACTCGCCTAAGCTCAATTCCTAGACTATCACGGGTCCGAATATTAAATAGTCACTCGTACCTTTAATGTAGACTGAAGTAGCGATCAATATAATCCTAGATGAAATTGCGGTTTACTAGAGTGCAATGGTACGCACCTTAACCTAAGGGCTCTCTGCCACGTATAACTTCTGTTGGCTGTCACTTAACCATTCCGAAACCTCTTCACGCTTGAATCACGGATTATCATAACATTCCCCGAATTTCCACACCACTTACTCTAACTTCTGATATTTAAAAGCTTCCTAATTTGCATCTTTCTCTCGCGCTTCACTTCTTGGGTTTGGTTGGAAAAGAGTTGCCATTAATTCTGGCCCCAAAGGATATGTTAATGAAAAGACGCTTGAACCCGTCACATGGTGTCGTTCTCTTTACTTGACCATGGTTCAAAATTACGAGGTTTATCTTCAACAGCCCTCGAGCAGCTTTATAGTACGATGTTAATACAACTCTCACTCACTCAATTTCATTAATTGAAGAGAGATTTAAAACATAACTCCAAAAACAAATTTCTCAACTACCAACAAAAGGAGAAAGTTAAGTTAAAAGCGTCTGCGAAGAGAAAAAAAGTTTAAAATTTACTTCTAAAAAATTTTCCTTTTTGCATAATTATTCAATAAACGGAGAAAAACTTGTTGGCAATATTGTTATATAGTTTAAACTTCAAAACTCAATGAAATCGAATGTAAAAAATTGATATATTTCATATTATGAAACAAATGTATAATTCAAAAACATTCTGAGATAATTTTGTAAAATTGCATTTTTGTTTCAATTTAGAAGATTTCAAATTTTTAATTCTGCGAATCGGAAAATTATATGCTCATAAACATACCAAAAAAACCAGCAACTAGGAATTTCATTTTTGAGAAATTTCTTGTATTGCATAACCTACTGCTAATCTGCAACAAAAAAAAGATACCAATGATTATGAATTTCATTTATTGGGAAATTCTCTGAATTCTAAAACTCTTAGCATTTCGAAATCGGCGTCGTTTGAGTGAATTAACTAGTTACATCATTTTTAAATAAAATATAAGTAAAATTATTTGCAGTTTCCATGAAACGTATTTTTAACTTTCATTTTAATTATCTGAAGACTTCAATCCAGCATACACATGATGTTTGGCAGACAAGTAAGTATTTGATTGTTTTCTATTATCACGTTATCTCAGTTGCCATTGGAAACTGTGAATACATGCTATAATACTATTTGTTGCGCATATTTGGTAAAAGGGATTTTTCTATTTTCTTCATATATAATTCTTTGATATTAAAACTTTAACGTGCGGAAATTAGCTTTGGGGAATTTGATGTTCTTACGTTGATAGATATAAAAGTATTGTTAATTTATAAGCTTCTTATAGGTATACGAGAGTGTTCAGAAAGTATCGAGACTGAATTTATTCTATTTATTCCAGAAAGCCTCTAGCGGAGGGACTGTGCGCATCATGCGAGCGTATATTTCACCTTGTCTCACAAAAATCGGCAGATCTGTACAGCGCGCCGTTCAGTCACACTGACTTCTTTCACGTGGAGTGTTTGCGTGCGTTCGTCGAAAAAAGAAAACGTGTGAAAACACGGATCAGCGAATCTGTATCAAGTTTAGCTTTAAGCTCGGTAAAACGGGCACCGAAACCTACGAGATGATGAAAACAGCATTTGGAGAGGAGACGATGAGTCGTACTCTGGTTTTCGAGAAGCTCCGGCGATTCAAGGAGGGTCGTCAATCAGTGAACAGTGATCCCCGTTCTGGACACCCGTCCACCTCTCGCAATGAGGACAAGATTGCACAAGTGAAGAATGTGGTGCACTCTGATCGTTGTTTAACAGTCCGAAAAATTGCACAGGAGTGTCACATTTCCGTAGGATCATGTGATGAAATTTTGAGAAAGGACTTGAACATGCGCCGAGTGTCTGCAAAGTTTGTGCCGCGTCTCCTCACTGAGAATCAGCAATTCCAACGACTGGCAACATCATCTGATTTGTTTCAAAGGGAAAGCGACGATCCGGAGTTCATGAAGCTCATCATCACTGGGGATGAGTCGTGGGTTTACGGATACGATCCCGAAACAAAGCAGCAGTCGTCCCAATGGAAAACCCCCGGTTCTCCTCGTCCAAAGAAAGCACGGCAGGTGCGATCAAAGATCAAAGTCATGTTGATTGTGTTTTTCGATGCAGATGGAATTGTTCATCATGAGTACGCTCCCCAGGGCCAGACAGTGAACAAGGAATTCTACTTGGACGTCATGAGGAGATTACAAGAGGCTGTTCGCAGAAAATGACCGGTGTTATGAGCGTCCTCTCGCTGGATGCTTCACCATGACGGAGCTCCAGCGCACACCGCCAATCTTGTGCAGAAGTTCCTGACAAAACACGGAACAATCCAAGTAGCACATCCTCCCTACTCGCCGGATATGTCACCTCCTGATTTTTTCCTCTTTTCCAAGATCAAGAACACCTTAAAAGGACATCGGTTTCAGGACATTGAACAGAATTCGACACAGCAGCTTCAGGCCATCTCAAAGTCTGAGTTCTTGAGTATGATGTTTCGAGGACTGAAAACATCGTTGGGCCAAGTGTGTCACTGCCAATGGAGCATATTTTGAAAGAGATTGACTCAAAACCTGTTTATGTATGCATGTTTTTGCATAATAAATTCAGTCTCAATACTTTCTGAACAGCCCTTGTATAACAAAGACCAATTAGTAAAAATTATATCTGAGACTTAAGATGGTAGAAAAGTTTCTACAAAGATAAAGGTAATCCTATTTTTACTGTTGATAAAGTTAAAAAGGAGATCTTATAAATTCACTTGTAATTTAGATAGTTATTTAACTCGACAAGATCTCAGTGAAGGACTTGCTGAGAAGTTTTCACATTAAACTAATTTGTTAACTCCTTCGTACAAATAATTATTTTGTTACTTATCTTAAGTATTCATGCAGTAATTGAAAACTGAGTTCATAGAGCCCCGAAGCAACTGAAACAGCCAGATGTATTTTTATGTAGTTGTTACTAATGCCTCCCAATCGACGGCGTCCGATCGAGGTCCACGAAAATCATGTTGGCAAAGGAGCTAGATTACGCCTGTCTTTTCAGTAGCTTTGAGCACTATGCTGGTGACAGAACGTTTGGGCCATTTTGGGAGTTTTTTTGTTTTTAAGGCATGATAAGAATTCTTGAAGTTGAAAATTAAACCACTGAATATATCTTGTAGTTCTTGTCTTTGAACTACAAGATATATTTTTGGAGCAGTGAAGGGTAATGAGGTCTGGAAAATACTTTACAATTTTGGAATTACAAAAGAAGCACACAGAACCAAATTTAATTGAAGTAATTAAGGCTTCACAACTAAGATGTCTTAGTCATACACTGAGGCATGATGACAACAACCCTATTAAGCAAATAAAGTTTTTGAAACTAGAATGGACAGACTCCGTACAAGATGATTAAGCAATATAGAAAAATGCTTGTGAAACATCGGAGTAAATAAATGGAAAACAATAGCAATAAACAGATCTATAGATGATTTAAACAAATGGCTATAGTGCTTATGAAGAAGTTCTTGTCCTGTTCTTGTTCAAGAAGAAATTCATGTCCCTGTGGTGTAAATAAAAGTTTTCGCTATGGTCGAAAAATGATAGTGAATAACGTTTTTTTAATAAAATTTTTTGTATAGAATTGAAAGGAACATTTCTTTACAACTTACGTTTTAAGTTAGCTCAATGGTTTAACTCTTAAATCAATTGATAATAGCTCATGAGATCTTTTGTAATTTAATGCTTATATTTTAGGTCTGGGGAACCAACCTTTTTTCTACAGAATAGTTCTTTGTGCATGAATTATATTTACGCTTGAATTTTAAGAAGGTATATATTGAGTAAAAGGAAGTTTTTTAATGTACGTACAAGCGTTGTTCACATTTTTTTTAAAAAAAATTTATGTTATGTAAACCTTATATGTTCTCTGTAGTTATTAAATAGTAAGAATTTACACCGGTGTACGCGATGGAAAGAAATAATATTATACCTATGTTATACTGATTGTACAAGTTGATACACACACCTTGTGATGGGGCTTTATCGTGCCTTCTACAATTCCTCGTGGGGAAACTTTGGGGCCAGAATGGCATTTCATTTCCATCTTCTTCAGAAGAAAACGCGATATGCAGATTAGGAATGATTATATATATATTGGAGCTTTTGCATTCGCGAAGAGGTCGAAGAATATTATAGGAGCCACATAGACGTCGGTTAGAAGCCAGAAAGTTGCATAGAAACTGGATCAAGTCGGATAAGAATAATATATAGAAGATATAAAGCTTGATGCTGATCGATGTGTGATATAGGTAAGCGATAGATTATTAAAGTTTAACTATAGAGCAGATTCTAGTTAGTTAAGGAATCGGTTATAGATAAAGATTCGAAGGTTAATTTATCATAAAGATAGTGAGTAGGATTTAATGCGCTATTTGCTAAGGATTATTAATTACGTCATATCACTCCTGATCGCTTACCTCTAAGTAAGACTTGTGTTGCATTGCTTAATATATATTGAGGTATAATAAACTAGTTTTATTATGGAAGGTTCGAGTGGTCAATCTTTCATCCCTACAAATCTAGGTCGCGTGGATGAAGAGATGATACCCCCCGCCCGGGGGTATCATAACCTTGTATGCCATTTTGCAAAAAGCATACAATGTTCTAAAGATTTTTGGAGTACAGTTTGTTGCTCTAAAAGAACTGGATAAACTTTTTTAGGATTGGACAATGGTAAAATTTTTAGAGAGGACCAATGTAATTTATAAAACATAATAAAATGAGGAGTATCGAGAATAAAATGCTTATGCTTATTTTTCAGTGATATAGTCTTAACTTTTATATCACCCATCGTAATTTATGAGTCCATTTTTTTAAAGAAATGTGTATGTTTGTGTGTGTGTGTGCTTCTGTTTTATTTATTTTTTTTATTCAGACAAGCAACGTACCATTCATGAATATTTAAGAGCTACGTCACCCCATTAGATAATTTTTTACGAGTGGACCTATAATAATCTGTGGGCTAATTATTTATTATAAAATACAATAAAAACTTTAAAAATTACATATGAAGATTCTTTAATACTAATGTAAAGAGAGAAGCTATAATTATACATTTTTTTATTTTTCAATTTTTTAAATATTTAAAGCACAAATAAGCACATTTTAATATTTTTATGCTTATTTATTAGAGTGGTTTCCTTTTTTTGCACTTGTAAAAGCTTTTAAATAAAATTATTAATAAAATATCCCAATTCTATTTTGAATAAATAAAAAAATATTCAAATTTCTTTGAAATATATATATATATATATATATATATATATATATATATATATATATATATATATATATCCATGTACAAAAAAATAGGATACACCCTCAAATAACTTCTTAAAAGATTAAAATTGAAAATGTCTGAACTATAGTTTTAAAATATATTTTGATTGTCACGTGGATTGTTGAAAAAGTTGGTTCATTAGAAAAAATGGAATATTGGTTCAGTTGTGTAATAATTGTTATAATTGCATATTTAATTTTATTTGAAAATAAATGTTATAATTTATCAATATACGTAAATTTGGCTTAAAGGATGCATTATTTTTTAACATTTTTATAAGGAATCCCATTTAGTTTTCTGTTACATGTTTATGTAACATGATACAATGAAAAATCTTTTATTATTTAAGTACTGTAATATAAAAAATTTAACTTCAAAATTTTAATAAAAAAAAGGGAAAAGTGTTTAATTGAATTCAATCCATATAGGTAGAAACTTGGAGGCTTGCATCTAAACATACCTTTTAAAGAGAATATGTCTTAGTTTACAATTTTTAATCATTTCATCGTTAAAAAGTACTGACTCACACAAAATGAAGTTTAAATTTTTTAAAAAAAGCAACTCTTTAATAAATAACTTATTTTTCCTCACAAAATATTGAATATTAAAAGAGATGAATATATTAGACCAACTACGTCACAAAACTTTCAGTATTAGAAGAGTTTTTGTAGTCACCAAATACTTATTTTTTGAAAAATAGTTCCTTTATCCTTACTAATATTATAAACGTGAAAGTTTGTGTGTATTTTTGGTACTCTTTCACGCAAAAACAACTGAGAATGGATTTTAATGAAACATTACAATAATATAGCTTATACATCAGAATAATACATAGGCTATAATTTATAAGGATATTGTGTGAAGTGTCCAAAATATAACGAAAATTGTCAAGTAAGTAGGAAAAATTCTGCCATCTGCAAAAACGCCCGTGACAGCATATATCTGTGGGAATCTCCCTGGATTCCACCCTGGACTTCAAGATTGGATTCAGGCAAAGGACGACCAGACGACATTTTTACAATAACAAATTATATTTATTCACTTGAATCAATTATCAACCATTTAATTACAAAGATTTATCAAGATGTCTACGTCAATGTGATTGACCCTTACTATTAAATTAGATCACGAAATATGATACTTATCAAATATTAAACTCAATATCGAATGGGGCTATTGGAATCAGAAGACCGAGAGATACACACAATATGAATTACTATCATTCATTAACTTCCCACTAACTTTATTATATATTTACTCTTATGATCCGATATTCTAAATTTAAATATCACCTGCCTTTTACTTCCTTACTTTCCAGGCGGAGTAAACTTTCCAATTGTAGATCGCTGCCTTATAATCAGCGAGACGCTAATCGCACAATCAACTTGAATCTTCTTAGAACTCCGTCAACCTTTCTCTTGGCGTATATCCTCTCCTGCTAACTTACAACACTCTCCTTAAATACTTTGACTAATTTGCATATCCCGGTTTCTTCTTTTAGAGTTGGTTAGAAATATATACGAATTTAAAATCCCCAAAGACGCCCAAGAGTATTAGAGATAAAGTTCCGAACAGATCCGTTACATATCTATCTTTTATGTGTGAGGCAAACCTTTGCACTTTGTTTTGTCTACGCCAGGCGCCAGGAACTGCGAAAGCTTGAACAGGCGGAGTGTGAGGCTGATTACAATTTTAACATAGAATAAATACAACAAAAAGTAATATTAACGTATTACATTTCCAGATATAAACTATTTATACTATTTTAAGCGTTCACTACACAAAATTTGTAACAATGTGTTACTTTTGCTGAGCAGAGTTCAGCTTAGGAAAGTGTTTTCAAAAATCGACCCACAAGAGAGTTACGGGGAGTTATAGATGAAAAAAATCCTTTCTATCAGCTATTAGATCTACAGACTTAAAATTTAACAAACAGGGGGTTTTTTATTCAGCTGAGATATGCAAAAAGTTTTTTTTTTGTTTAATTTGCAATTCACGTAAAACTAACTCATTAAAACGTTCTTTATCCTTCAATATGTATTGTTTAATTTTTCAATTCGCCCGTACGAAGAACGGGTATAACAGCTAGTTGTAAAATAAATGACTTTTTGGAAAAAGAAACTTTTTCAACTTCACTTTTAAGGTGATCATTATCATGATTGCTGAGCAGTCATGATCACGAATTCATGACCAACGTTGTTTCTGTCGTGCCATGGGTTATGGTACCGTTAAAAAACAAACGTGTAAAGGGTCCAGTGCACATTAAATCTATCGATAACGTATCCTCTCAATGGAGTGTGGCTACGGTAGCCTAGTGATCAAGGTAACAGACTCGTGGATGGCGTGTCATGAGTTTGAGCCTAGTACCGCTGAAAACTCACCGCGCAGAAGGGGTGATGCACGTGCGAGGCTCAAACGTCTTGCCAATGGTGTGGTGTGGAAGTTAGGACAGGGGTGCCAGCTCAGGTGTCTTCCTTATCAGTTGACCATGATTTAAAATTACAAGATCCGTCGCCAAAAGTGGCCGCGATAACCTAGTGGCTAAGGTAACTGACTCGTGACCGGCGTGTCATGAGCTTGAACCTAGTGCCGTTGAAAACCCATCATGTAGAGAAGTAATGCACGTTAACTCTGTCGAGAGCTCAAACGTCCTCCCGTTAGTGTGGTGTGGTAGTTAGGAAAAGAGGGTACCAGCTCAGGTGTCATCCTCGCCACTTCACGATGGTTCAAAATTACGAGGTCCACCGCCAAAAGGTCCTCGTGTAGCTGAATGGTGTAACACAAATATTCACTCACTCACTCACCTCTCGTTAGCGTGGCGTGGAAGTTAGGAAAAGGTCCTCGTCACTCGACCATGGTTCAGAATTGCGAAGTTCATTGTCAGTAGCCCACATGTCATTTAACTGAGATATAAATTAAAATCAGATCAATAACTCTCAAGGTATGTAGATGCTGCATTTAATGATCTCTACGAATGGTTAAAATGATTTGAAATTGGTAAAATGGAACAGTTTGTATTTAGCAGCCACAACAGGGACTATTGTTTTAATCTCTGTATAAAAGTGTTATCTGTGACCATTTCTGAAATTACGAGGTTCTACGCCAAAAACCATCGTGTTGCTTTGTAGAACGAAGTTATCATGAATTTTTATCACGACTGTACGATATGTTTATTATGTATATTTAAATAACATAACCCCTTGATGGATAAAGTTGTCTTTTTGCAAAACTCTACGTAGAATAATTTTTTTTAGAAATTAAAATTTCATAGTGCTGATGAAAGCAGACTTAAGCAGTAATCAGCCATATTGTTTTTAAATGTTACATTAAGTACATGCCAGCTGGGTGGCGTAGTTGGTTTGGTACTGGACTTGTATGCCCAAGATTGCGGGTTCGACTCCGGTCAAAGTCGGTGAGTTTTCATGATGCAAAAAAAAATGGTCAGCATTCATGTCGTATGATTATGTGGCATGTGTAAAAATGCCTTGAGTGCCTGTTTCGCTTTAGTGCTTTCGGCAATTTAAATTTCTTGTACAATTTCGCATCGTCAGAGTTCGTGTGCCTCCTTTTGGGGAGGAAACTGGGATTCAAAATTACTTGTGGCAATTGGTATACCACCCATATATGGTGCCACTCTACAAAGATTGTCCAGCTCCCGGGGAATTTACTATGCCATCAAAGGTAAAATACTAATCCGCAGTCCGATTAAAAAAATTAAGCGCATGAGCTGATAACTCATTAGTTTTTTGTTTTGAGTTCGATTCTATATTTTAGCCCGCGAATAATTTTTTTGTCGTTATATTGGAAAGGAGTAGCACTGTAGAGCCATTACGAGATCGGATTGATGTATGAATCCAATTTAGAAAAACGAGTTTTTGGCCCAGTTCGGCATCATTTTTTTCTTCTTCGGATTGATTGAATATTAACGTCGCACTGTTCAGCTACACGAGGGCTTTTGGCGACGGACCACGTAATTTTGAACCATGGTCAAGTGACGTGGACGACACCTGAGCTGGCACCCCCTCTCCTAACTACCACACCACACCAACGGGAGGACGTTTCAGCTCTCGACAGATTTAACGTGCATCGCTGCCCTACACGGCGGGTCTTTAGTGGTACTGGGCTCGAACCCGTGACAAAGCAAGCCACGGTCCGATACCTATACCACTCGGCTACCGCGGCCACTTTCTTCTTCGGAAAGGTGTGGACTAAACTGGGATTTTAACTTACACACAATTTTGTAATGTGCATATCTACTTATTTTTCTATTTAAATTTACTTTTGATATCAAAATACTACCTATTGATATTTTCATCTTATTGGAGATATAACATCTCACACAACATTTATGAAAGGTAATAAATGAAATTATGATAATACTTTTTTAAGTAACGGAACAAAAGGTATCTGAATTCTTGATTTATTGTGAGCAGCCATTTTACAATAGCTATAATAATCTTTAGTTTTTTTGTAGCCAAATCGTTAACAGTCAGTTATGATTAAGTTAAAATTCCAATGTTTCCAAGAGTTCTTCATGATGAATTTTGAATTTTCCGGTTCTTTTACAGTTAAAGCCTAGAATGAAAAACAAATAATTTTTTCAAAGATACTATAACATCTTAATAACTTGATTACTTATTAATATTTTTAATATGATAAAATTACCAAATGGTTCATCTCAAATTTTTAATCAAAATTACTCAAAATTTTAAGTAAAGCAACTATGATGTACGTAATTATGATAAATAAGAAAAAAACATTTTTATATTATATCGCGGATCAATTCGTCAAATCAAAAGACGTCTCCAAATGTCACGATATGCAGCCAATAGAGGAAAACTATTTCCTTGCATGTGCAATCTTTCTCGCACATACAATGAAAGCATTTGGCGACATCTTTTGATTCTGGAAATGTTTTTTTTTTTAATTTGGCATTATTAGTCGACGACATAATACAAAAATGTCTAATTGACGACATGACTAAAATTATTTTTAAAGAAGAGAAATGTATAAATAATGGAGTATATTTATACATTTGGAGTCTGTATATTTTTTGAAAAAAAGCTGTGCTTATATATATATATATAAGGGTTTTTTTTAGAGGTATAGAACTTTAAATTGCAATAAAACAACGATGTATTATTCGATAGACATGAATTTTTTTATTCGAAAGATAATCTTGTGGCATTGCATTTTAAATGTGATTTCTGGCATACGACTGCCACGGCTGGCTCGGATGTAGTCCAATCTGGACGTCCAATTTTCGATGACTTTTTCCAACATTTGTGGCCGTATATCGGCAATAACACGGCGAATGTTGTCTTCCAAATGGTCAAGCGTTTGTGGCTTATCCGCATAGACCAATGACTTTACATAGCTCCACAGAAAATAGTCTAGCGGTGTTAAATCACAAGATCTTGGAGGCCGATTCACAGTTCCAAAACGTGAAATTAGGTGGTCACCAAATGTGTCTTTCAATAAATAGATTGTGGCACGAGCTGTGTGACATGTTGCGCCGTCTTGTGTGGCCTTCATCGTTTTTGAAGAAGGATTCCACCAGCCCATAAAGCGCACCAAACAGTCAGTTTTTCTGGATGTAATGGTGTTTCGACATACACTTGTGGATTAGCTTCTCTCAAAATGAGGCAGTTTTGTTTGTTGACGTAGCCATTCAACCAGAAGTGCGCTTCATCGCTAAACAAAATTGGACGTCCAGATTGGACTACATCTGAGACAGCCGTGGCAGTCATATGCCAGAAATCATATTTAAAATGTAATGCCACAAGATTATCTTTCGAATAAAAAAAATCATGTCAATCGAATAATAGATCGTTGTTTTATTGCAATTTAAAGTTCTGAACCTCTAAAAAAACACCCTATATATATAAATTGATGTTATGTTATCCTACATTGACTATTTTCATTCCTTGGTCTGAAGAGTATTTACGGTAGTATAAGAGTCTTTTTAAAAATACATATATAACACATATCATTAAATGTATAAGGTCTGTTCTCAGAAAGTATCCAACCTTGAATTTTCCAGTGAACAGCAGAGATTCTAAAAAGACGCCACTGTGCTCAGTGGGAGGTGATAGCTTACTGCACATGCTTGAATTCCCCCCCCCCTCGTTCCAGTGTACCGGTAGTTTCCTGCAGGCAATCGAGTGAGGTGCTGTTATATTGTCCGTCGGATTTTTAATTCTCTAAAGATGACTGAACGACTTGAGTAGAGGAACTGCATCAAATTTTTTGCCAAAAGCTTGGTGATTTTCTAAGTGAAACAATTGGTAAGATTTAGCTACTGTTTGGTGACAACGCTATGGGAGTCACATAAATTAAGGAGGGGGTTAACCGATGCAAAACTGGCCACACGTTGGTAGACAGCGACCAGCGTTCTGGGAGGCCCCAAATTGCTCGAAATGCCGCTGTTATTGAAAAGGCGGAAAATCTGATAATAAAAGATCGTCGTTTAATCGTACGAGAAATTGTTGAACAAGTAGAGATCAGTTCAAGTTCTCTACGTGCAATTTTGTGTGATCATGCGCAGAGCAGCTGCGAAATTTTCTCTCAAGCTTCTGTCGGTGGAATAGAAAAATTCCGTCTTGCAGTTTCAAAGGACCTACTGGAAACTGTCTTATTGCGACTTCTGACTGTTCCCGAAAACTAAAACGTCATTCAAAGGATCTCATTTTTAGAGTAGATATGAGATAAAGCGGAATGTGACGGTGGAGTTGGACACCATTCCAAAAGAAGTCTTCCATAAGTGTTTTTATTTTGGCAGTAGAAGGAATGCTGGGGGCTAAGTGTGTGAAAGTGTAAGAAGCCTAATTTGAATTTGATTAGAATTCCAATCCCGTACAGTAACTAAGATATTTTTTTCTGGTCAAAGGTTGGATACTTTTTTGAACCGATCTTGTATATAATTATATGACCAAAGATCATTTAACCAAACAAAACAGTTTATTATCTACATGTACTTTAATAGAACTTCGATATTACGCATTTAAAAAATGTGCATGAATATAAAAAAGGAGCTTAAGCGAATACTGCATGCCGACTACTCACATTCCTTTTAAATATATAAACAACATGTTGTTATATAACCCTTTAGCAGGCAGTGGCTAATACGTCTAGCCACATATTAAAAAATTTTTCTCCCAGCAGGTGTTGGATATTTAGTCTATCCATATGCGTTAATTGAAGCTAAAACGCATAAAAATTAATACAGATGGCAGCACGATACCTTATTTTGCATTTCATATCCTCTGATGGGTAATTAAAAATAGTTTTTCTCTGTGTAAATCTACAAATTGTATTTTGATTACTATAAATATAATTTCTGATCTTTGAAAAAAAATTCGACTTGTCTTAAGTATACTTTTCTCTCATCTGAATAAATTATGAAAATGTGCAATTAAAAAAAAGGTTTTATTTAGGTTTTTGGAAAGCTTTTATATGTGGATAGAGGCTCTATCCACTGCCCACATAGAACAGAAAAATGACCTAGAAATTTCGCTTTTCTCCACTCGAGAGAGAACACTTAGAATCAAGTGAGAATGTTGGGGATTGGAAATAAAAACAAACTTTGTTTGCAATAAGTAGTACAAGAGATTCTCGGGTTCGAAAATCTTTTATTACGGCTTTTTTGCTCGGAGAAAACGTTTGCATAATATAAAGTTCCACTGCAAATAGCTCATTAAATTTGTGAAATAACTCATTTAAATCCTCAACAATATTACTCTGTTTCTATCTTTTTATATAAAAAATTAAATAAAATATCAACTGCGGATATTTACCAATTTCAATATATATTCTAAGTATTCTATGTATATCCTAAGTAAGTATTCTATGTCGTACAATTATTCTATTATTATTTTATTGCACTTCTATTTTGTATTTAATTGTTATTGAAATAGTTATTAGCATAAATGTTAATTTTTCATAAAAAAGTTTATTGTAGAATGATTTTTTTTCTGTCCTGAAAAGTAAGTTAAATGTCGTAATTGCGCATTGGCTATAACGTCTAGCCACCACCCAGGAATAAAACCCCTGATCAGATTTTTTGTGACAAAATAATGTTTATAGAGGATGAGAACATTACATTTATCAAGTACTTTATCACAGAACAGTGTGTTTTAGCTTTGTGCCCTTTAAAGGGTTAACAGAACATTTAGAATATATTAAGAGAACTTTTTTTCTTTGAATGCTGTATGTATATAAGATTTTTATTGAATTAACTTTGTCAGATTTCTAACCTTCCGAATAATTCTCTTATTCCCTACAGCCATTTTTGCTTTAATTTTTAAACAAAAAGCAGATTTCAGATATAATTCAACGAAAAAAAACTCAAAACATACTTTCGGAATAAATCCTTAGTAATAAGGGTGGTAGAAGTCTGGTTGTTCTCGTCCGTACAGTCCAACCTTGGCACCGCCGAGAGATAGACCAGAAACTTCAGTATCCCTGTATCCTCGTCCGTATCCACCTCTGGTGATTTGGCTTCTCCTGTATGCTCCAACATTAGCCCCACCTAGAGAGGCAGCGTATTCGTCAGCACCACCACGGTGGAAAGGGTGGAAAGGGAAAAGCACTGGGTGCAGATAACGAAATCTGGTGCGTTGGGCAGAGGCCACAGCCAAGAAGGCGAAGAAGAGAACAAGCTGAAAGGAAATAAAAAATTACTGTTGAAAATTCTAACATCAATGTGTCTCTCATAGGTTTTGTAAGCAGAAAGAAATTTTGGTTAAACCAAAAGTCTTGCCCTGATTTTAATATTAATCTAATAATGTAACTTTTGTATCGTTGTATAGGCTAGTTTTAGAAGAACTTTTTTGTGGGTGCAGTAGATGGCAAGAATACTCTTCAAGAATAACTCAGGAGAACATTTATAACAGTGCTTCTCAAACTTTCAATGTTTGCGGCCCAATATTTAATCAAAATTTTCATCGCGCCCTCCTCCAGGCAATAACAATGTATTGTATTCAATAACAGTATACTTTGACTTTAAAGTTATACTACGACTGTAACCTCTTAAGGGCCACCAGCGTATATAAACGTCTCACTTGGCCAAGACGTTAATTGCCAATGACGTATATATACGTATTTCCGAAATATCTTCGCTGAGCACTGCTATCCATGAAATTATTCCGAAGGGTTTGGAATGCAATAAAAGGACCTTGACAGTGTTTGTGAAGGATTTACTTATTTCAGAGGCTTTGCTTATTTATTCCCCCCTCATCCCCCCCCCATTCCATCAAATACGTGCACCTACGTGGAAAGCAGTGATATGGGGGAGCAAATCGTGTAATTTTTAATCGACAGTTAAGAAGTTAATTATAAACCGCACACACAAATTATTGAGGTAAGTGTTAATTTTTGTATATAATTTTATCAATGACAAGCTTATGAGGTCATGGTTTGTTATCGACTGTTCAATATGCTCGCGCTCTTCTCGTAGAGTTACAATGTCCCAGTAGGGGGTGCACCCCACAGTTTGAGGAACACTGATTTATAAGGAAGATATAATTTTTTTGTCAAAATGGCTTCGATGCAAAAGAAGGCTCAATGTGTGTTTTGGTTTCACGAAACGCAATTGCCCATTAATGTTCAACATGAATTTCGGCGTTGTTATGGACTTCAAATACAGCAAATAAGCTTGGTAAGAATTCTTCAAGAAAGGCTTAGGTTGCATGCTTAAGTGCAAGACTTGTTAAGGAACACTTGGTGAGAGCTGTAGTATACCACTTTTAGATTCTCCGAGCTACCAAGAGAGACACACGATGAAATTTACTGGGGTATATATATATATATATATATATATATATATATATATATATATATATATATATATATATATATATATATATATATATATATATATAAATGGTCTTATAAAAAACTTATTATAGTACTAAAAATATATCCAAACAAGCGTATTTCTAATTATAATAGTTTGAGTGCAATAAATACTTGCAACTGGGGCAAGACTTTTGGTTCATCCTATATATTCACATAGGAAACCAAAATTGATGCTGTAAATAATATGCCCAAATTCGATACATCCAATATCCATTTCACCAGCAGAAAGTTTATTCGATTTCTAGCAGGTATCATAGACCTCTATGAGAAGTATACAAAATTAAATGAAATCATTACGAATGCGAGGGAAAAGGTTTATTTTTTTATTTGCTTAATATCTTTTAATAATAGAGATTTTCCTACTTTATAAACTCAAGTTATTCAGAAAGCTATCTTTAAATATTTATCTATTTTACGTAAACGTTTCTTTTTTTCTCTCTAATGGGCTTCATGTTGGCAACTAAGCTTCTGCAGACACGGCAAATCCCCAAATGTAAGAGCCATTTGTGCAAGAGCGTAAGAGCTTTGTAAGAGCGTAAATGTAAGAGCGTAAGTAAAACGAATAAGTGATTGATAAGAGTTCTAAATATTAGAAAATTTGATTGTAAGCCGTGAGAAAGTATGAGGAAGTATCCCTGCTAAAAAAATCTGTAACATACTCATAGGGCAGGGGTGGTGAACCTTTAGGGATCAACGTGCCACTTTTTCTAAAGAAATGCTTAATGAGGTATAGTCAAATAGCTTTTACTTGTGATTTTTGGGAAAATAATAAAAGTAAGTACTAACGAACTCCAAACTCTATTTCGAAAATATACATTTTGCACCTTACAGTAGTAAATATTTTAGTTTTACGTGTAATTCAAATTAAAGTAACATTAGTGTGGTATCTGTTGCTGCTGATGATTAGATGAAAACTAACTTATATTGGGATTGCAAAATGTTAATTTGAGCAAAATGAATGCTGAATTGGAGTCTTCTGTCAAACAGTTTCTAACCGAGTTTTTAATGCTATTCATCTCTAAAAATAATGACTCGCAGGCGTGGGTAGATGAAAATGTGGTTAAAATAGATGAGCCAGCTTCTTCAACGATTTAAATATGTCTTAAATCGAATTCCGTGTTCCCAAAATTTCATTATTAACATTTTTACTTGTATTACTTGTGAATCTTTCCAGTGGAGTAACGGAAAACACTTGCGCCCCCCTGCAAAATCAGGTTTTGGGCCCCCAAGTTGGATTTTACAAAGGGTAGGTACTTGGCAATAGTCAGGCTGTGGGCCCTCTAGAGCCCTGGGCTCCCCCGCAATGCGGGGGTGTACGTTACGCCACTAAATCTTTCTGTTTCAATCCACTCCTACTTTCTCCTTTTTTTTCAACAAATTTTTGAATCCATATTAAACAGTTGCATTACAAAATTTTCAATTTCCAACCAATCGAATTGGGACAAGTTCAGTTTATTGAATGAAATCACATCAGGGTCCATAAAAAAAACTTGACACCTTCCGATAATTCTTTGAACTGAGAAAATCTCGCTGAAAACTGCGACTGATTACTCTCGTTTGTTCAAAATACTTCATACTGAACTTTGTTATTTTGAATTAAATTGCAAACCGTTTTGATCGGTGGCATGCCCAAAATATTGCGTCACGTGCCATCAATGACACGCGGGTCAGTGGTTCACCATCCCTGTCATAGGGTATTCAAAGTCTTTCTGACAAGAGATTGGCGGTCAGCCGATCCACTTAGCGATCAGAAACGAGCGTGAGCGCCAAAAAATTATGTTTAATATTTGTGCACAACGTTAAACAGCCATTCAGCAAAGTTTGTTATTACTATTTGCAAATATTTATTCTATGTGATTAACTATTCGTTGATATATGTTTATGTTACTATATCTTTTTAACAAAATGTGTATAAGTTTGAAATGTTTATCACAATTTCATATTATATAAGTTTTCTTAACTTTTAGATATACATCCAAGAGGAGCTTGCAATAATGTATTATTAGAATATCATAAGTTAATAAAAAAGAATTATTTCAATCATTATTGTTTCGTGATCACGCGATCAAATTGCTCATAGGCTAAATTTATGTGACGTCCTACGAGCAGTCATATGATGACTGCAATCACGCTTTTCATAGAAACTTTCCTTCAAAAAGTACACATTTGTCAATAACACACACAGGTAAACAAAATGCTCTTGCTTTATAAATACTCGTCTAACAACACGATCAGAATTTTTGGTATATTTACGTACTATCGCATTTATGAAATAAATCACATGGTTGCCAATTCAGAGTGAGCGATATATGTGAAATTGGGGTTGCCAACTTGGCGAGTTATCTTAAACGTTGGCATTGTTGCAATAGTACGTATAAGTACCAAATTTTTATTTATTTATTTTTTAATTTTGAAAAACTTTTTGAAGAATCTTAATATTTGAACATCTTTACCAAATATTTAAATCCGAAATTTGATCTAAATTTTATGTGTATAATAACAAGTAGAAGTCTAATCTCAGATTCGAATCCAATGAAGAATCCGTTATTGCATTTATAATTGATGTAAGGTCATGAATTTAGCCCGTTTACACTATGTCCATCAACTGAAAATTAATACAGCGATTAGTATTTAATAATTTTAAACTATTTACTGAATTAAATTTTGCTTTACATTAATTGTACAGTATAATTATTTACCTTTATATGATACCTGGGGGAAGCAAGTCAATTTCACTTTTGTATTTAAACTACAATCGAAAACATTTACGGGTCGATACTAATTTGAATAAAAAAAAAAAAAGACATTCATTTGCAGGATAGAAATAATTAATAAAAATTCATTTAAACACAAAAATAGTTATAAATTGTTAAAAGTAATTTCAGAGAGAATAAAAATTTATTTGCTCATCACTTTTTCAAAAGTTTTATCGAAGAAAGCAAAACTTTTGACACACGAGAAAACTGGGGGGGAAACATATTTCATCCATCAATGTACTTTTTTAGATTACATAAAAGATAGATTTTTTTTATTTCAAATGTTTTATAATACGTAGAAGCTAAATTATTTAACGAAAAATATAAAATATGTTAATTGATTTATTTTTCTTTTTAAGCAAACGATAATTCACTAACACAAAGAACAATTAAAGATCAGTTAAATATACACAATGTAATATCGAATACTACCAGAGTTATTTATGCATGATAAAAATTGCTGTCACAGGCAAATATTTAAAAGGATTAATACTTTAATTATCTTTTCATTTTAGATAATAGAAAATATAACTTTATCAATTAAGCAAAGAATGCAGGTAAATACTTTATGTAATATCGATCCATATGAGAAACATTTATCCATATTAAATGATAGAATCTTAGATAAATACTTACGATGAATTTCATGGCGACTGATGGAAAGTAGAAAGTTTTAGTAAATTGCAATGGAGGTGGTGACTATGGATAAAACTCTGTAGAACTCCAAGCTATTTATACTAATCCCATATAGAAAAAAAATTTGCTGTATAAACAATTTAAAATACCAGACGATCCTATAACAGCAATAAATTTCAATTGTTTTGTTTTTGCAATGGCAGCATCATTCAAACAATTGCATCAGGTATTTGCATACCTAATCAGGCATTCTAAATGTTGACGAAATTGAATAGTCCTTATCATACTATATCAGATGATATCAATAATAAATGCTGCATTTTCAAGCCTTTGATAAATTATACTTTTAAACTTAATTATTCTGTTATTTTTAATTTGAAACATGGAATATTAAATTTAACCATTCACATAACTTACGAAATTTTAACAAAATAGCATTTAATAGTTTGTACAGAAAAAATTTGTAAATAAGTATACAAAAAAGTATGAAAATACATTGATTTAATTTTTATGATGTATATAATTATAATAAAAAAGATAATTGGAAGAAGATGTGTATAAAAATGTACATTAATAATTACAAATATATTTTTGCAATATTTAGTTTACAAATTTATCCAATTTTAAACCCTTATTTTCTGACGCACGAAACCCGTAATTTTGTATGTTTGAATAAACTTTAAAATTATACATCTTTATAGTATATAAAAATCTTCTGTGCGTGTGTTTGTCACTAAACTCCTCCTAAACGGCATAACCGATTTCGATGAAATGTTTTGTGTGGGTTCAAGTAAATTCGAGAATGGTTTAGATTCACAATTCGGACCGATATCGCAATTAGTTAAAAAGATATTAATTAAAAACATTCAAAAAATACAACTCAACATTCACCTGCATTGTTGTAACAACGCTATTGTTATAAACACACACACACACAAGTAATATTAAAAAAATTTAAAATCAATTCCTACTTAGATCAACCAAGAAAAAATTTATTTTAGCTACTTTTTATTAAATAGTTGCAATTAATATAAATATGTATATACATATGACAGAATCGCACCATTAAGTGGTAATTAATTTTTATTAATTATCATTAAAGTATCGTATTGTCATCCAAAACAATCGTGTATATAAAATTTCCTTTCAACTGAATGCTTTAACACGTGAGAAAAAAAACCTTTTCAAATTTTGATATAAGTCGCCAAAAGGGTAGCTAAGTCGCCAACGTGGCTGTATTTGTAACTTTTTAAATAATTAGTTTTAATCAATTAATTTTTATTAATTATAATTAAATTATTGTATTGTCATCCAAAATAATCATGTACATTACATTTCAGCTCAATTGAGCGCTTTAAAATGTATTTTATTAACGATTGAAAATTCCATCAAGATAAATAAATAAACAAACAAATAAAATATGTTTAGAGATCAGCTAATAGTAGGAATTGAAAAAGACGTAAGTTGGCGTCGAAAATTGATTTTCAGCCAGACTGGCCAAACCCGGTCTTTATTGTTACGAAAATGCAGACGCGCGCGCGCGCGATTCACGCTTTTTAGCGTTTTTAATTAATATCTTTTCAATAAGAATAGGCAATGTCATTAGAATAAATTAAGTTTATGTACAATTTAATAAATATACCTGTTATAAAATAGTTTGAGTCTTTACTTTTTCACCTTTAAAACAAGTTTAAGTTTTTATTCACACAGCCTTTTTATTTAACTTCGCTCATAGTATACACATACTCACACGCTATCGATTGATTGAATTGTGATAACCGTACATGTAATGACGTTAGACATTGTAATAACTTTTTAATACAAATTTTACTCAAAACGGTACAGATTGTTAAAGCTTATTCATAAAAATTTGGAATTTTTGAATTTAAGATGTGTGTACAGGACAACGTCTGTCGGGTCCTCTAGTTATGCATAAATTTTTAAGTGAATTTCCTATCAAAAACTTTAAAATTTTTCTATGGTTGACATTGGGAATGAAAATATGTGTTAATTTATATTAATTCTTTTTTCTTGTTCCCTCAAAATTTAGTTGCTTTTTGCAATTTTAATTCTTAATAGACAAAACTATCGAAATTCTTAACTGATAGAAAATACTGGTATTTTATCAAGGTTTTCGAAAAAATGAAATAAACTATCTTTTTTAAAAGAAATTAAAAATAAAATAATAAATTGGATAGTTAATACAAAAAGAATTGTATTAATGTTATTTTTACAAGAAAAATATTCTTTTGATCAATCATTATAGGTAAGTCTGAAACTTTTTTAACTTCTTAATTCTGTCAGTGTGTATGTTCCACGATAAAATAAATACTGTATTTTCCATCATTATAAAATCATATTTCTTTAGTTTCAAATTCTATATTCATGCTTAAGAAGTAAATTCAATTTAGTATTTTAAAAACATATAAGTACCATTATTCATTTAAATTACTATTATTTAATTACTATTTCACTTATTCAAATAAAGATTATTCTTAAATATTTATTTAATTCTAAAATTTTTAATTATTTATTGAGTTTATTTTAATGAATGAAGTTAATAGTTTGAATTATTCATGATGATTTGAAAAAATGTGTCCTTTCTTCTAGTTGTATGTATTGTAAATAAATTTAAAATAACAGAAATATTCACCTAGTTACAATTTCATAAATTTAATATATATATATATATATATATATATATATATATATATATATATATATATATATATATATAGAATTTTTAAAAGTATAAGGCTTATTTTATGAGAAACAAAATATATGAGTAAGAAATGATGAACCCTGATGAAGTCACATAAGATAAACTAGGCATCTTTAAAATGTAAACAAGTCATATAAAAATGAATTTAAAATCAATTCCTACCTAGGTCAACAAAGAAACAATTGATTTTAGTTACTTTTTATTAAATAGTTACAATTAATATAAATATGTATATACATATGACAGAATCTCAATATTCCGTGGCAAAATAGAAAGTGATTATCGATTTTCCTTTCTGTATAGGGAGTTGAACTATTATTTTTGTTTGTTACTATTTATTTATCAATTAAATTTAATTATTCCAATAAAATAGTATAATAAAAAGAAATCCCATTCTTAGAAATTATGTCATCCCAGGTGGTAATTGAGCCCACGACCTTTGGATTAGAAGTCCAACGCGTTATCCATTGCACTTCAGGGACACAACGAGCGCTTTTCCTTTTTATATATGGTATTGGACTATTATTTTTGTTTGTTACTATTTATTCAATAAGTAAATACAATTAATGCATAAATGTTTGAAAAAACTGTATTAACATCAAGTGTCATCCACTCTACAAGTTTAAAAAAATGTATTTCAACTTGAGTGGATGAATAAAAAGTATTTTATTAACGATTGAAAATTTGAACAAGATTTATATATATATTGTTACGTAGATCCGGGGTTCGAGGATTTTATGCAAATCAGTGGCAAAAATCGAGACAGTTCTTTAAGAGCGATGAGAATTTATTGTCGAAAAGCCTATCCTTGAAATACAGGAATCAGCATCAATATTCACAGAATAAATCCCAGAAGGTCTTTATACCTTTAACAGTACTCAGACATAATTATCGGTGTCTAAAATACGCGTATATAAAAGATTCTTCAGAAGCAACAGCTCTTTCAACAGCCGAAGTAATCACTATTCGCTTCAACAATCAAAGCAATACTAACTGATCGCTTGTCAAAACCAGACTAACTTTCGGTCAGCATCTCTCTATTTATATCCCTCGCGGATTATTCGAAAAAGTCCAGCTTGCGTCATAGATCTTAAAATTGGTGGGTTTCTCTACTAATTTCTAGAAAAATCCAGAGGGTCCCGAACTCGCCAATGGTCGCCAAAATTTCGCCAATTTCCCATTTAATCACCATTATAACGTAAAGGACGGCGTTGCTTGTGAATATTACAATTTCGATGTAAATTAAATCTAATTTAGAGTAAAATAAAGGCATTACACATCCAAATACAAAAATTATGTGTGTGTGTGTGCGTGTGTGTGTGTGTGTGTGTGTGTGTGTGTGTGTGTGTGTGTGTGTGTGTGTGTGTGTGTGTGTGTGTGTGTGTGTGTGTGTGTGTGTGTGTGTGTGTGTGTGTGTGTGTGTGTGTGTGTGTGTGTGTGTGTGTGTGTGTGTGTGTGTGTGTGTGTGTGTGTGTGTGTGTGTGTGTGTGTGTGTGTGTGTGTGTGTGTGTGTGTGTGTGTGTGTGTGTGTGTG
Organism: Trichonephila clavipes; assembly: GCA_019973935.1. Classification (NCBI taxonomy): domain Eukaryota; kingdom Metazoa; phylum Arthropoda; class Arachnida; order Araneae; family Nephilidae; genus Trichonephila; species Trichonephila clavipes. Next base: position 597,043 of record BMAU01016507.1, read on the forward strand.
TGTGTGTGTGTGTGTGTGTGTGTGTGTGGTTAAGATCGGGCTTATTTGGTCATACGTATTCTGTGTTTTCTCACCTCAGATCCGCTAAGTTATATCAAAAATTATCATTATTAGTGTTTAAGTTAAGATTTTAATAAAGACATTTTATCATCATGGCAACGCCTGGTTCTTCATTCAATCCCACACCTCTAGGCGACCGAAAACGTTTGCCCATCCCTGAATTAGAACCATTTTTTTTTTTCACATGCACGAGTCTTTTTTTTTTATTTCTGTTTTCAGAAAGACTGGACAATTGTTTATATTATGATAAGAAATTGCTGACGCAAAAAAAAACCATTTTCGTTTTTAAGATTACTTTTAATCTTTTAGTCGCCAAACCTGGAAATGGGATCTGGAATTAGTCTGCCAAATCTGGAAACGGTATAATGATCTAGTCGCCAAATTTGGATTATCCTGTCTCCTGATTATCCTGTTCAGGACAATGGAACAAAATTATGAAATTATTGTATTGTCATCGGTCTTCGACAAGTGTGCGAAATTTCGAATTCAAGATTATTTCGATTATTCCGTTACATACAAGTGAAACATAAAAGCGTGTTAAAAAGGTGCGGTTTAGATTCTAGTAAATACGGTAATAAAGATTCAATTAAGCTTCTTGTATAAAATCAGTGCTAAACTTCAGTGAAAGAGGAAATCTAGAATGCATTCCGAAAAATTGTTTCTTTATGGAAAACTTTGATTTATATACCGACTATACAAATGATAAATCAATAGTTACCCAACAAAGCTCTTTGTTATTAATCTACTAATTTTTGCTTTCATGATCACACAATGTTTTTAATACAACTTGATTTTCGTAGCTATGTGAATGTTCGCTTAAACTCTTTTTAGATATATTTAATTCACTATATTTTTTATCAAAACACGCGTCTGTAAAAATTTTAGAAGAGAATTTTTTTGTAATGAAGATCAAAATGCGCACTGTGTTTCTATTGTATGTTGAAATGGGTACTGAAACTTTTTCCTTTGCATTCTACCTTTCAACATTTTTAATTCCTTGAATGACCCTGAGTAATTTAAAAACAAGTCTGAATTCCGCTTTAGTTTTCGTAGAAGTGAGTTCGTATGTTTGTCACTACAGATTAGTTATATATAAACCATTATAAATATTCTTCCATGGACAGACTTACACAAATATGGATAAAGCAATTTTTTATTTTTTATTTTTTTGGTATACAATTTGGCAAATAAAATTAAAACAATTTCCCCTAAAGTAAAATGTTTAAGATGCTCGTCTCATTAAACTATTTTTAAACTCAATAATGAGCAAATTTCGGCCCTCTGGTCAGATGTGCTTTTCTTCTCCCCAGATTTCAATTTGATTTTAGCTAGTCGCATATTTTAAAACACTGAAGTTGAAAATCATTAAAAAAAATAATAAATAAATAAATCATGTGAGAACTCGATTTCTTAATACACGAAAGTTTCTGCAAAAATTTGAATTCAATTCAAAGAAAATACATTTATTCGCATTTAGTTTTAAAAAAATTGAAAAAAATAGGAACTGAAGAATGTTTAAAGTATATAGTTATTTTGTTTTTGCCTTTTTATGTTAAATTGAATCAACCCATTAAAATTTTTCTTTATTTTGCCTAATCCTTAAATTTTTTGCATTAATGTTGTTAATTCCACCTGTCTAATGGTGTCAGATCAAAACCCACGAAATTCATCGCGGCAAAAGACTAGATTACGCCTGTCGCTAGCCGTAGCTTTGAGCACCATACAAGTGATAGTACGATTTGGCTCTGTTCCAATTTTGTGCGGGAACACCCTGGAGGTGGTTAGGGGCCTCCTACCAGTCTCACGAGAGGACTTGCGGCTAGACCGCTGTGTCTCCATGCCACACAGGCACTATACATTTACAAACATCCGTGTCTCCTCCGGGACTTAAACCCAGGCCCTGCAGCACAGCAGTTAGCGTCACTGACCGCTATACCGAATGGGTGGCTGTTAAATTTTGTTCTTCCTTGCTTTAAATATCGAACTATGTAGCCTAACATCTATGCAGAATTAAGAAACAAAAGGTAATTATTTTTATGCAGAAAGCTGTGATGAACTTGTTTTCAATTATTTTTTTCAACAAAACTGCTGGACATTCCAAGTACAAAATGTGACACGAAACCAGACAGATAGGGACGTGTGAGCAGATGCACTGACTTGGTGCAACAACCATCCATCACTCACTATTTCTGGCCTTTTTTCTAATTTTTTCGCGAAGTCTTTTTAGTATTTCAATGTAGTTGTGTTGATCAACAGTCTAACCACTGATGTGAGGGGTAATTCACTTAATGACGCAGTACTCTCAGCTGGTGCGATCAGTTAAGGTGAAACTGGTCACATAGATAGTGGAGAGGTGAGGGGTGACGTTGCCAACTCCACTCTTTTTTCAAGTTTCACACTTAGTCTCGTTTTTTGTAGTCACACCTTGTTTTGAATGCTTACTTTCTTTATTCTCGAGAAGGTTTGTTGTATCCTCTTAGCTTCCCTTTTCCAAGAGACACTGCTGAACCCTTAATTTCTTGATATTTTTCTATTCCATCCCGGCTGACCTTGCTCCTCTTTAACAGTCCAATATCAGCCCCACTGAGAGAGACAAGGTACTGATTTTCTTCAGCCCTCTTCGAGGGAAGTCTAGAGCGCCGAATGTGTACCCGTTGCTGGGCAGATACAACAGTCAAGGCAGTAAAAACTAGAATAAACTGAAATAAAAAGAATATTTGTAATAAACCTAAATAAGTTGCAACTTTCGAAGCTTTAATAACAGTTAATATATTGAAAAATATTCGACATTTTTTCAGCTATGAGAGATAATACAGCATAAAATCGAAAAAGTAATGCCGTTGAAATTAAATTTTTGAGATTAGCCTTTGAAAAAATAATCATAAATACTCTGCTACGAATTTTGTGTAATGAATACTTAAAATAGTACAAATAATTTACATCTGAATGTGTAATACGTCAGTATTACGATTTGTTGTATTTATTTGATGTTAAAATTGTGATATTCGCAAGCAACGCCGTTCCTTACATTATAATGGCGATTCAATGAAAACTTGGCGAAATGTTAGCGATAGAGCCAAGTTGGTATCATTTTGGCGACCATGTTGGTGATTATTTTTGGCGAATGGGCGACCATATGGATGCTTCTGGAAATTACTGGAGAAACCTACTATTATCACGATCTATGACGTAAGTGGATCTTTCTCGAAAGATCCGTGAGGCCTGTGAATAGGGAGTCTTTCGTGGAAACTGAGTTAGTATTGTCTTGACTGTTGAAGAGTCAACCATCGATTAGTGATTAGTTTGGCTGTTGAGTAGGACGATCGGCTGTGTGTGAATAATCTTTAACATACTTGTATTTTAGACACTGATAGTTGTGTCTGAAAGCCGTAGGTGTGAAGGCCTTCTAAGATTTATTCAGCGAATATTTGTGCTGTATCCTGTATTTTAAGGATAGTTTTATGACCATCGCTCTTGAAGAACTGCCGTGCTCTTTGTGACTGATTGCGTAAAATCTTCGAACCCCAGTCTACGTAGCAATACTAATTATAGAATGTCTTCACGTTTCATAAATTTACATTAATTATCATCTCATTTTTACCTACTTGACCGTCGTTCAGACTTACGAAGTCCATTATCAATGGTCCCCAAGGACGTTTCACAGCATAGACCTAGGCCCAGGGAATTGTCTCGTTCTCGACGTGGCCTCGAAAAGATCATGATCCGAATAATTTTAATTGTAAAATGGTATTCTCAGACATATTTTCCGAAAGATGGGAATTTCAAACTATATGCAAATTAGCAATGGAGGCAAGACTGCCTTGCCATGTCCATCCCCGCGTCTAGGTCTAAATCTAACACTTTATTACCCATTTAGTGGAAAGGCGGTGATCACTCGAGTCAGTTTGTGAAATTGCGAATCACGCACATTTTTATCTGTTATGGGTTAGTGTTTGTACGGGTATTTGATAACGTATGCTTAAACTGCAGTGCGTCTCAAACTTTCAATATTTGCTAGTTAATGTTCAATCTCAATTTTCCTCACCCCTTCCATTATATTAATATATTGAATTCAATAATACCATACTTTGGATGCTAAAACTACAAAACGACTTTAAACTCTTAAGTGCCACCGGCGTATAAAAATTACTCGCTCCGCAAAAGCGTTAATTGCCCCGGGCGTATATGTACGTCTTTCTGGGGTACGATCTTTTCTGTGTACTGCTATTCATAAAATTATTCCAAAGGCTTTGGAATGCAATAAAAGGACCTTGACAGTGTTTGCGAAGGATTTACTTATTTGAGAAGATTTGCTCATTTATTCCTTTTCTTCCCCCCCCATACATCACATACGGGCCCCTACGTGGAAAACGGTGCCATTGGGGAATGAATCGCGTAATTTTTTATCGGCACTTAAGGCATTAATTATAAACCGTACAAGTTATCAAGATAAGTGTTAATTTTTGTATGTAATTTTATATATAATAAGCCCATGGGATCACTGGTAATTGTTAAATTTGTTCTAAACTTAGTATTGTTAAATTAGTTATAAAATACATTGTGTAAATGCGTTACTTTATTTTTTATTATGTCAGAATGTATTTTGTTTGTTTACCTTCAATAAATTAATAAATATTTAAATAATTTTTCGTTTTCGACTTTTCAATTTGCTCGCGCCCCCCTCGTAGAGTTATCCCGCACCCTAGGGATGTGCCCCACAGTTTGAGAAACGCTGTTATACTATTTACTTAAAGGGTTGCAGGTTGGGCCTTCTTTTGTATTGGGGCCTGGGCTTCAAGAAGTTTTAAAGTGTCACTGAATAGCTCTTGTGTTGTTTCTGAGTATGTTAATAAAACAATCAATTAATCAAACTACTTTTACCAATGAACCGTTCAATAAGGTTCATATAATTTGCTTCAGAGTTAACTGAATCTGACACCAAAGAGTCATGAAAGCTCCATTCCCACCAAAGTATAAAACTGCGTACGTCAAAGATGTGACTAATAAAAAGCATTGACACGAGGCAGTCAAGCGGCAAAGATCATGATCACCTCAGCTTTCAACTTTGTTCCGCTAAGAAAATGGATCACGCGATGATGCGTTGGGAGAAATAGCAAATGCTGCATTATATCGTCGGTCTAATTATCAGACTGCGTAACTCCATCTGGGATGCTAATTTGATACAGTAGGGCTAGGCGCCAAGTTGTTGTTTATGTTCGCCGAGATAGGCGATAATATTACAATATGATTTACTTTTATATTTTTATCGTGCGATAATGTGGTTGCCATCGGGATAACGTATATTAGTGTTAGTTTTTTGTTTTGGTTTTTTTTTCCGCGGGGACTCTGCTCAGCAAAAGTAACACGTTGTTACAAAATTTGTGTAATGAACGCTTAAAATAGTAAAAATAATTTATATCTGGAAGTGTAATACATTAATATTACTTTCTGTTGTATTTATTTTATGTTAAAATCTTGCCACCACCTCTCCCTTCGTAATCTAGTTTTATTATGAACTAAAAAAAGTAGTGATTACACTGATCGAGGAATAAATTAAAAGCGGAGCGCGCAATGAGGCATGGCGTAGACAAAACAAAAGGATTAAGGAATCGCGCCAAAAAGCGCTTGGCGCGTTGCACTCCTATATCAAATTAGTTACACCGATGGAGTTACGCAGTCTGATAATTAGGCCGACGATATTTCATTCGATTGTGAATAACAATGTTATCAAATAATGGGTAAACAAGTAGTTTAAGCGACTCGTTTGTAGTCTTCGTTATTTCGATATGAACTCAGTTGCCAATGGTATATTGAACAATTTATTTAACATTGAGGGAAAATCAAACTAACTGAATTAATTTATGCATAATCCGACGATGATTAAACTGAACATGCACACATTCGAAATTATGCCCTTAAAAGGTTGGAAAAGGAATTGGAAAAAATAACATATTAATTACCGTAAAATCTGGCGAATAATGAGTACTTTTAACATAAAAAATAAGATCTAAATTAACGGGTGGGCATTATACGCCGGTATGAGAATGAAAGCTTTAAAGATAAAAAAATAAAAAAGATGAGCAAAGAAAAAAAATAAGACTTCTACGTATATCGAAATACTGTTTATTTAAAAGAAATTACATTCTTTATGACCTTAACGCATTGTTGATCAAGAAATATAGTATTTTTTTCTATAACTTGGAATAATACCTCGAATAAATGACTTCTAAACACAATATGATAGCGCACGTACATTTCACGTTTCTTCATAAAAAAGAGAGTGTGCGTTATACAGCGAATGTAACTAAAAATTAAAAATTGCAGCTTGAAAGTATGGGTGTGCGTTATACGCCGGATTTTACGGTAATTTTTATAAAAATAAAACTTAACAGTTTTTCTTTTCATTTGAAAAAAAAAAATTTAGATTCATCAAATCAAATGCAATTACACAGAACTTTTGATTGAGGGAGAAAAAAATGTGTGTATGTGTGTGTGTGAAATAAATTTATTTAATATATATTGATTTAGAAATGGGGGGTTTTTAAACAATAAAAGCAGTGTAATTTTGCTTTCAATATCGTAACTAAAATAGATTTTGGTTTTGATGTTTATTTCGAAAACGTTAAATGAGATATCATTGATATCATTGCCAATCGATTCTCTATTCTCATCGAATACTAAAATACTATTCAGTTCTATTTAGTTTAATAAATCATTTATAATGGGTTGTAATTAAAAAATTCGTCTTTGCTCACGGGTTTTTTTTATCAATCTGTTTTTTCCGTATTTGATTTTATTCGTTGGTAAAAGATTCAAATACACGACTGAGCTATTTATAAATAGCTGCAATAAAACGCATTTTTATTTCGTACTTATTTTCGAAGACTACCAGTGACAATATTCTAATTTAAAGGCTAATGTAGCAATTTTATCCAAAAAAGATCATCTCGTCTTTTAATAACAATGATCAACGACTGTTGAATAATTTATTCGATTAATACACAATCAATCAATCAACACGCCAAATATGAGTTCCATAATATTAGCTTTCTTTAAGCAGAAGGGAATTCTGTAGCAGAAATTCCTCGAAGAATGATCCGAGTGGTATTTAAAAAGAGATTGTATCGCGTGCGTTGTGCAGGAGCTTCTCGAGCACTTTAAATTGGGCATGCTCGATCACCCGGAGTAAACCCCGATTTAGCAACGAATTTTCATCTCTTCCCTAAACTGAAGAACTGGCTTGAAGGTCAAAGCTTCCAGATCAATAAGGAGCATAAAGCAAGTCGTTCTCAATCTTTCACTACTGGCGACCCAATTTTCAATCATAATTTTTATCGCCCCCCCCTAAAAATAATAATGTATTGAATGCAATAATAATGCACTTTGGCGCTAAAGCTACAATACGATCATAATTATAAACCGTACAAATTAACAAGATAAGTATTAAATTTTGTATATGTTACTTGTAAGTGATATTTTTTTTTTTACTTTTTAGTTCGATTCACTATAAAAGCGTGTTTTTTAGTTTGTTTTAAAACTATAATTTATTTTATAATTATTTTTACTACACACGATAAAAGTCACAATTCCAGTGAATAATTTAATTATGAGAAAATATACTTACCTACTTTCAAGGGCTTTTCAATTTTTCTTAGAAAATTTGAGAAAAAATCTAATAAAACTAAAGAAAATGTTCTAAATGTGCGTGTCCTTAATAAAAGACATAAATCACAGACACTCTTTTCGCTAACAGCACAGGAACGTTATTTTCCAGCTAAATTGTCAATTTTGTTCACGTTTTTGTAGTTTTGCTGTTGTTTGATGATCTACAAATAGCATTTTTAACTTTTTCTTCCTTGCGTCTTTTTGACAAGGCGAAGTGCTACATTATGGCTTCATAGTTTTTTTCATAAAGATCTTTAGGCAGCATTTGAAAATTTCAAATCAACTCAAACGTTACATGTCTAACGCTTTTCTGATATTTACTTTCGCTATATATATATATCTTGATTAATATGCATTATTTCAGTAGGTTCTTCAATTGCTTGATCAGTTTCAACTTCCTTCAATAGGGATCACAAATGCCCATTTTTTTTTAATATTCTGCTTATTTACATTTATAAATCATAATAAGTCGTACAACACAGCAAACAAAACTAAAAATTGTCCATGGGGAAAGTGTAGCATGTTCTAAAAAATAATTGCGTAAAACATTTTTCATTACGCATTATATGTTTCAGAATACTCATGCTTATCCATATATCATAAAACTATTTCACATGGAAAAAGATGAAACAGAAATATATTAAATATATTTACAATTTCCCTTAAAAAGAACGATGGAGATAACCATACCAGTAAGTTCGAAGGTCAGCTAAAGTAATATTTTAGGTTAAAAGAAACGTAATAAAAAAAATCTCTCATCGTTTGATATCGTTAAGAGAAACGCAAAAAAAAATCTCTCATCGTTCTCATATTGATCGCAAAGCAAACAAAATATTTTTTTTTAATTTGGTTATAGGATCAAAGATGGCTAATGAGCGTTAGAAGTGGAATCTTTTATTTTTGATGATCACTAGATGATAAAAATAAATTATATCAGTGTAAATGTGTATTTTCTATTATGTCAGAAACCATTTAGTTTTACTTCATTCCAAAAAATTATTTTTTAAACCTTTTATTTTCAATATGCTCGCCCCCAGTTTGAGAAACACTGGCATAAAGCAATGTGAAGGTTCGTCTCGTTTCACTATCTGCAATTGTCAACAGAAATGACCAATTCCATCGATCTGACCTTATGTGGGAGTTACTGTATTTGCGCATAACTTGGTAATAAATTCCATTTTTACTCTTTACTTCAGTCTTTTTTTAAAGTCCAATAGAGTTTGGGGGGATATCGCTCGTTATTTTTTTTATTTATTTTTATGGAATCTTTCGTAGAAGAAAAATTACTTCCTGCATGCAGAATTCAAGCAAAAATTCGGAGCCTGTAAATAATTATTTGGATCCTAAATGTGTATCTGGACAGTAGCTTATTTTGCAAGTGTGTGGGTGTTTATAATTCAATAGACGTGAAAATAGTTTTCTCCTCCATAAAGTAAAGCATTTTATTATTATAAAAAATCATTTTAATAAATTTACAAAATGCTTCTTTAATTTTATCAATTTTTAATAAATAAAAATATATAATCAAAGCATTCATGACAGAAAGTTATGCATTATTAATTCAAAAACAAAATTGTAAAATTAAAAATGAAAGTGCTAGGATAGTTATGGTTTTTGTGTGGCCAAGAGTTGGCCGAGTTTCCACTAGTTCGGCTTTCGATTTTTGTTGCTGCATGCAGACTGATGAAAAATTGAGAAACATCTAAACTTAACTGTACATCACCTTGTTCTCCTTGGCTTAAAAGGTCAAAGGTTGTCAATATGCTTTTCTTCGTTTAAGTGTCACTGTGTTATCAATAACTATCAACAATCTGGTTGTGTATGATTCAACTACGGAAATGCATTAATGCGGCCTTCATTCAAATGATGTTTTATTAACTAGTACAGGTTTCTTTGTCTTTTATTATTATGATTTCAAAATTTAATCCTCCTTTACGATGATACACCCATTTGATTCTAGTTAGTTGACAAAAAATAAAACAAAACAGCATATAGTTATCTGAGTGATTTTGTAAGTAACACACCAAACTGCATTTCTGTTGGATTTGGTTAAAGGCACACACTTTAGCGTTTATTTCAAACGCCCAATGTTTTTTGAACATCGCCAAGTTCTGCAACATCTTTCACTCGTATGAAAGGAATTGGGGACACGAAATTGATCAATCTTGCATATCTGCATTGTGTTTGAAAATTAAGTTAACCAATTCTTTTGTTTCGAAGCATTTTTCAATTCCTACTATTAGTTCACTCTCTCCCTATATATAGATATATTTGTTTATATACTTATGTTGTTCACAAAATTTCAATCGTTAATAAAATACTTTTTATTCATTCACTGAAATTAAAATATATTTTTAAACTTGTGTGTGTGGAGGATACTTGATGTTAATACTGTTTTTTCAAATATTAATTCACTAATTAAATATTATTTTTTAATTTTAAATTTAAACTATACGTTATTTCTGGCGTAGTTAGAACTAAATACAACAGATAGCGCTAGTTCGTTTTTCTAACGAGAGTTTTTTCTTCGCTTCAAATACCTTTTCTTAAACTTGTAGCGGAGGACACTTGATGCTAATACAGTTTTTCCAATATGAATTCACTAATTAAATTTAACAAACGAAAAAAAATTTCTTTGTTGACCTAAGTAGGAATTTACTTTAAAAAAAAGTTTTTATATTACTTGTTTTAACTTAATCTCGTTATCATGTACACACCATCTTTATTCCCTGGATCTAGCCCAAACGCAACAATGGATGATATATTAGCCATTTTTAGTAAAAGAGCCTCTAATTAACACAATTGTCACAATCTAGAAGGAAAAAACGAACTATAAGGCTTCTATTTATAGACAAAATTCCCCCTTTCTTGAATTATTAGACTTACAGACTTGAAATTCGGAAAAACATGTTTCTTCCCTTGAACAGAGATCCTCTGCAAACGTGTTTTTCTGAAATCGACTACAAAGGGCGGGGGGAGGGTATCTGGGGTTATGGGGGCGTTAGAAATTTTTTAAAATTATCCATTTTTGAGTTATTAGACCTATCGACTTGAAATTTGATAATTATGCTTCTTTTCTTGAGTGGAGAACCATTAAGAATGGGATTTGAAAAACCGACTCCGAAGGGGATTGCGGGGGTATAAAAGAAACAAACCGTACAATCCGGTATATAACGTGAACCGGTGTATAACGCGCCCCCGTACATTTCGACCTTATTTGTTTGTGTTAAAAGTGCACGTTATACGCCGGATTTTACGGTATATACTTCCGTTTTAGTAATTCAAATCCTTTCCTTTTTAACTCAGCAGGCAAAATCTATAAAAAAAATTTTTTTTCAATACATTAAAAACTTAGTGATAGGACTTTGATAAGTGATACTTAAAAACAATATAGTCTTACAATACAACTCAAAACTCAACGAGGTGGGTGGGTAATGGCTAGTAATCTTATTAAAATCCATTATAACTGTTTAAAAAGGAAAGAATTATATTCCGAAGAGAGAATTAGTTTCAGTGCGGTTAATGCAATGAAGAGTTATATTACCACCACAGGCACGATTAGGCAGCAGTAGCCTAGTAGTCAAGGTAACAGATTCGTGGCCGGCGTGTTATGAGTTCGAGCCCAGTACCGCTGACTGTGACTGAACATTAACGTCCCACTGTTCAGCTACACGAGAGCTTTTGGTGCCGGACCACGTAATTTTGAACCATGGTCAAGTGTTGTGAAGGACACCTGTGTGTGTGTGTGTGAGCTGGCACCCCCTCTCCTAACTACCACACTAAAGGGAGGACGTTTGAGAGCTCTCAGCAGATTTAACGTGCATCGCTCCCCTACACGGCGGGTCTTTTGTGGTACTAGACTCGAACTCGTGACAAGGCCAGCCACGATCCGATACCTTGACCATTCGGCCACCGCGGCTCCAGTGCCGCTGAAGATCCGCCGTTTAGGGGACCGATGTACGTTAAATCTGTTGAGAGCTCTCAAACGTCCTCCCTTTAGAGTGGTGTGGTAGTTAGGAGAGGTTTTTGCTAGCTTAGGTGTCGTCCTCGTTTCTTGACCATGGTTCAAAATTACGAGGTCCGTCGCCAAAAGTCCTCGAGTATCGGAACAGTGCGACGTAAAATATTCATTCACTTACTCACTCATAGACACGATAACTCTTTTAATAAATAAACTATTTTTTGTGCTTTTATAGTTTTTTTCACCTTTATGTGTATTTTTAGATTTAAAAACGTAAATTAAAATTTAGCCAATGTGAAAGTTAAATGCGTATTTAAGGATATGCTTCTGGTCAATTAATTTTTTATATACTTTTAACGCGCGTTAAATCTTTCTTTTTTCATTTAAAACGTACTTTACCTTATGAAAAAAATAGAAAAATGTGTATTTTTGTGTTATCTTAATATTTATTTATTTCAAAATTTACTTACATAAAAAAGAAGAAATTCTTCGTTCACAGTTTTAATCTCTGTAAAAGTTTAATCATTAAAATTTGAATTTCTTCCTTCAAGTCTAATCATTTTTTAAAAAATGTCAAAGTTCAATTTGATAAATTTTAATTTTTAAAAAGTTTATATTTTAAAGTTATATTATAAAAAAGAAGTTTAAAACTTTAACATTACCAAATAGTTGGGTCATCATTGAAATTTTTTCTGGATTTATATCTTACACTTACATATCTTTCAAGATTGATAAATACAGTGAAATACACGCGAAAATACTTAAGACGAAATATCGGTTAACACGACAAACTACTACTTATTTTCATGCATTTTTTCTCTTAACACAAGACGAAAATCGCTGAACACGAAAAGAATTCCCTTTCTGGATTTTGAAACTGAGCCAACACTTAATGAAATGTTCGAGAAAGTTCCTGTATTTTTGGACTATAGTGCTGTATCACCGGAAAAATTCGTCGCAGTAGTTGATAATAATGTGTATACAGCCCCAATTATGACAGACAAAGACATTTCGGAGTTTTCAAAGCTCAAAGGATATCGTTGATGCAGATTTCGAAGACGAAAATGAAATGAATAATTCAGCGCCTTTTCCCACGTCATGCGAAATGAGGAACATCATAATAAGTAACACATTCTAACCGTGAAATGAATGATAAAATGGACGGCATCGAACTATGTATTGACAATTTGTTGCAGTGACGTAACGAAGAATATTAGCCCCCCCCCTGCAAAGTCAGTTTTTGGGCCCAGGCCCAAATACGTACTTGACGTCAGTCAGGCTTTAGGCCCCCTAGAATCGGGCCCTATCCGGGAGGGTACGTTACGCCTCTGATTTGATGTTAAAAAAGACAGTGCAAAGAAAAATATCAGATTTTTTTTCAGAAACTCAATAAATGTTTAGTCTTTTAAGAAACGAAAATTTTATATTAAATTTGATTAAGTTCTTGTGATTGTTTTTGTTTCGTTGATTTTTATTAAATGCATACATATATTCATATCTATTTAAATAGAATAATATCTCTAATGAACTTAAGAAGACTTGGTACCCCAAAAATCACAGACCTATCGTTTTTTTTTTTATTTTCATTTAATCTTATTCTTTGCATTATTATCTTTCGATTGATATATCACTTGTGCATGTCGGAAAGTTAGAAGTTAAATAAAACTTCATTTGAAAACAAATTAGGCAATTCAGCCACACCCCCTTTTTAGGAAAAAAAGCTAAAAAATGCGTTATGATAAAAAAAATCTATTTTATAAATAGAAATAATAACTATAAAAGGAATGTGTGGTATTAAAAGCAGAATATTTCCGAGGCAATACAATAATGTAATTTTTCTTCTTTGTGAAATGTGTGCATGTAAAATTTTTAAATTAAGGCATTTTATATTAATACTTTTATAATTTCAGTTCTTATTCCTAAAATATTTTTCATGCAAATGAAATACTTTAATATTATAAGAAGAAAAACAGCTGAAATTTCTATCGTGACAGTAAAAAAAAATTTTTAACGTTTTTCTTGAATTTTCTTGTGCAATTAGTACTCTCTAAAAGTTGATCATTTATAAAAATGTGTGGGTTGAAAAATATGAGAATGCAATTATTTTAAAGAAATAATAAAGAATAAATAATAAAGAAATAATAAAGAAATAATAAAGAAAAATTTTAAAGAAATAAAAAATGAATAACTAATATCTTAAAGTGGTATTTTAAGTTTAATTAAGCCTCTAATAATTATTTTTCAGAATTATAAACTTTAAAGTGGTTTTTCTCAGTTTGTGTTTTTCGAAACCTTAGTGCATTCAAAATGCTACTCCTTCGTCAAATATTTACCAATCACTTCCATTTTCTTCCTGCGTGTTAAATATAAAGCATGTAATAAAATTAGAGATCCGTTTTGCTATAAACTGAATACTTTTTAAAAAAAAATAAAATGTAAGACATGTTGGCTTTTTCGTTGATTTTTAGCCTGTATATCAACATTTTATTTTTTTTTTTTTCTCGAAAACGAATAAAGTCATTCTAAAATCGATCCCTAAAGTTGTTTAGAATATCCATAAGAATATTATAAAAAAATTTCAGGTCAAAAAATTAATTTTTACAAAAGGAGTAGGATTTTAAAATTTTCCCAATTTTCTTCAAAAAATTTAAATTTTTAAAATTATGTGAATAATATATGAAAATTTTCAACTGGTATCATCTTCTTGAATAGAAACATTGTATAAAATGCTAAAATATAATTTTTAAATATGTAAATAAAGAAATTTGCTCAAAGGGTACCAAGTCCTCTTAATTTTGTAGAACATATGTATATTTCTACAATATCCTTTAACGCGAAATTCTCTTAACACGAAAAAATATTTCCGTCCCCTCAGTTTCGTGGAAAAAGATTTTCACTGTGGGGTGTAGCTACCGCCGTATCATCCATATCAATGATACGGGGCCACCAAACAACAGGGGCCCCGACCTGTGTAAGTACAAAATTGTAAAATGTTATCAATCGTACCGTTTACGATGCCCTCATTTCTAATAGGGGACCCAAAGGAATTTTGAAACAGGGCCCACTCTGAACTTGCTGCACCAGTGTGGATAATCCTAGTGTAGAGTTTCAAATTGCAACATTGATAAATACTAGCTCACAAAATTAATAAATACACTTCTGCACTTTAAAGTTAAAAAATAAATTCACAAAATTTTGAGAAATATATACACACACAAAAATGCACTGCATTTTTAACAATAAAAAAAAAGAATCTGCTTACCAAAATTTTCATCGTATATAGTTTTCTTTTTTAAAAAAATGTGATTCGTGTTCCGATTAAAAATCAAGGGTTATAATACATTTTAAATGAAATCGAAACGTCCTTTTTATATTGTAATGATCCGAATATATGCACAAGAACAGATTTCTATTAATTTAATCAAGGTTACTATTCATATGTGCTGAGGAGGTAGAAAAATGAACAGATAATCTATTTGAAAATCCTCCGTGAAAGGCCAAACACAAAATATCTGAATAGTTAATTAAATTTATAGAACAATCCTGATACTGTGTGTGTCAGCGAAAGTTAACAATAGCTAGATTAGTCCTTGAATGCTTATTTCCAGATCATTTTAATGTGTGTGTGTGTTTATTCATTAAATTTGTGATAGCCTGCTATTTTTGGAAGTAAATGTACTATGACTCATTTGATTCAAAGGATAATAAATTTATATTCCACAGGTGGAGAACCTTTTTACCATTAGAGGTCACATATAAATTAAGTAGTAATAAAGAAGGCCGCGCAGGTTAATGTACCTGTAAAAGCAACATTTATGAAATTATAATAGTTTTTGAACAATTTAAACAATTTTGTGCATTATATAGAAATATTACAAAAAAATTGAATTCTTATTTATTTATTATTTGACAAGAAAAGATACAATGTAGAATATTTTTGTATTCATATAAAGAATGAATATTAAATCATTTCTGCATGAAAATGCGTATTTGTCTAGAATATCCAATAGCATAAAAGTACTAATAAAACCACAGAATAGGTAAAACAATAACTAGATATTTTTTTTCATAATAGCCGTTAGCAAAACGAGACAAGTCTGCTAACAGTACATTACCAAATTTACATAAGATACGCCACCAGCGTCTTTTTTAGCACATAATTGTTGTATCTAAGTCAACAAAACTTATAATAAAACACTTCATTAATATTTAAATACCATTCATGAAAAAAAAAACCTTTTAACGTACGTGGAATCAATCACAACTTTAATAATAAGAAAAAAGTTTTTTAGTAGAGATCATATGATATATCTGGTAGTTTTACCGTATTGTACTAGGTGGCGTTCTAACATTTGAAATGTGCAATTGGCCATTCCCAAGAGTAGTCTTTGAAACATACATACGTTCATGCCGTTCTGTATTTAATTCCATTGATAATTAACTATTAAGTAATACAAGTACTAGCTTTTATGACGGCCGCACAAGAAACTCATGGAGGCCAAGGGTTCCCCACTTATATTCCATTTCGTTTGAGCTTTTCCCATGTGCATTGTAAATAACTGATTGGCTTGCATTTAAGTCTTATAAGAACAAGTGTCCATGAAGTGATTTGGATTGATTTTCAGGTAACATTTGCCGAAATCGTTCCATAAGCATTGTTAAGAACAGTTGACTCCTTTCGCCGTCCAGAGATGGCGCCAAGAACTGGGACTTTTTTTTATTCTAAAAGGATTTGTTATTGGCGGGGAAAATGCCATTCGATTCGTATATGTGTGTGATGGAAGCATCGTTTTTTTTTTGTGTGATTGTGTTGTGCAACGTTTTCCTACATGTAATGGTGTGCTTGTGTGTTTTGTTGCAAAATATAGACTGGAAAAGTTCTTTGCGTGTTTCTCAATGACTCATCGTAATTTATCACTTTTTCCTCAAGCTTCTATAAAAAATGTACTTAGGTGTCCAGCATGGAAGCAGCAGTCGCGGTAAGTTGAAATACATTGGCATCCAATTAACATGATTGAATCCAATTCTATATTCATTATTCTAATTCTAAATTGATTCTTATTCTTATTCATAACAAGCATAAAGAAGAGAAAAATGAATAGATTGATTATATTGCAGATAGAAACAACACTACTTGAACTCCTTCCTTTTTGAAACACGCTTAACGGAAAATGCTTTAAGTATCCAACTACTTGCGATAACTTTTTTTTTTTTAAAAAAAAAATGGAGATATGGGGATGCTAATTTTTTTTCTTGTGGTTATTAGATTTATTTAGTACTTTTTAAGGTAAATATGCTAGAATTATAAAAAGAGAAAAACAAATCATTATTAATAAAACGGGAAAAAAATGGGTTAAAATTTGTGATACCCCATGAGCTGGGGGTATCCTCCCTTCATCATCCACGTGACCTATGTTTGAGGGAATGAAAGATTGACCATTAATACCATAATTAAAATCCATAATTATCCATAATTAAAATTAGTTTATTATGATCTGTTACGACCCGCATGTGCAGAGGGCGCTAGTAGTCCTCCTTGTTTACATTTCGTCAGTATGCTTGTAATGCATCCTCGGAGCGGACGTACCTACCGTCCTCAATAAACAAACAATTTTTAAAGTATACAGTCCACGCCTTTTGCTTGAGCAGTCAAGTTATACATAACTCAAAGTCTGCTCATAATCCGTTCTAGACATTTCTAGAATAACCACACCATTTGTGGTTAAAATCAGAGCTATCGACCTCACCCAGTTTTGTGGTCGGTGTCGATTTCCTGAGCCAAAATCAAAATGGCTCCAAAGGAACTATCAGAACTCACCCAATCTCAATTTATATTTAGCAAAACAACAACACTAGTCTAGGAGGCTTATGATCAGGAGTGATGAGACCCAAACTGTAATTCTTACTAATAGCGCAATAAGTCGCCCAGCCGGTATAGTGGTTAGCGACACTGACTGCGGTGCTCTAAGGACTGGGTTTGAATCCCGGAGAAGACATGGATGTTTGTAAATGTATAGTGCCTTTGCGGCATGGGGTTACTCTAAATAGCCGTCGAGCAGCAAATCCTCTCGTATGGTTCGTGGAAAGGGTGGAAAGATGGGAGGCCTCTGACCACCCCAGGTGACCTCCCTCAAATTTGGTGTGGAAATGAGCCAAATCATACTGTCACCTGTATGGTGCTCAAAGCTACGGCTAACGACAAGCGTCACTTAGCTCTTTGCCATAATGAATTCCATGGGCCTCGATCTGGCCTTTGACGATCAGGTGGCATCAGAAACAACAACATAGCGCAATAAACCACCGAATCTATAACTATAACTGATTTCTTAACTTACTAGCATCTTTTCTAGTATTAAAGCTTAATCTAAACAGTCTTACCACTATTTCCGCGGCGAACAGCTACAGTCCTTATATCGTCTATATAAAGGGTGTTTTTTTAGAGGTATAGAACTTTAAATTGCAATAAAACAACGATGTATTATTCGAGTGACATGAATTTTTTTTATTCGAAAGATAATCTTGTGGCATTACAATTTAAATATTATTTCTGGCATAAAACTGCCACGGCTGGCTCGGATGTAGTCCAATTTTCGATGACTTTTTCCAACATTTGTGGCCGTATATCGGCAATAACACGGCGAATGTTGTCTTCCACATGGTCAAGCGTTTGTGGCTTATCCGCATAGACCAATGACTTTACATAGCTCCACAGAAAATAGTCTAGCGGTGTTAAATCACAAGATCTTGGAGGCCAATTCACAGGTCCAAAACTTGAAATTAGGCGGTCATCAAACGTGTCTTTCAATAAATCGATTGTGGCACGAGCTGTGTGACATGTTGCGCCGTCTTGTTGGAACCACAGTTCCTGGACATCATAATTGTTCAATTCAGGAATGAAAAAGTTAGTAGTCATGGCTCTATACCGATCACCATTGACTGTAACGTTGTGGCCTTCATCGTTTTTGAAGAAGGATTCCACCAGCCCATAAAGCGCACCAAACAGTCAGTTTTTCTGGATGTAACGGTGTTTCGACATACACTTGTGGATTAGCTTCACTCCAAATGCGGCAGTTTTGTTTGTTGACGTAGCCATTCAACCAGAAGTGCGCTTCATCGCTAAACAAAATTCGCTTATGAAAATCGGGAACAACGGCAATCTCGTTTTGGGCCCATTCGACGAATCTACGCCTTGCTTGATCATATTTAAAATGTAATGCCACAAGATTACCTTTCGAATAAAAAAAAATTCATGTCAATCGAATAATACATCGTTGTTTTATTGCAATTTAAAGTTCTATACCGCTAAAAAAACACCCTTTATTTTTCGATCCAACGTGATCCGGCTAAGAAATAATCTTCTGGTCTCGGATCCACTTAGAAATCAACTTCACTGGCACTATTAGACCGACTCTCTTAGACTCTTCTCCTAGAACTTCACCTAGCGATTTTAGAACTCCACGCGAAAAATAACGCTCCAATATATACAATTCCTAATCTGCATAATCGAGTTTTCTTCTTGGGTTGGTAGGAAAGATTGGTAGGGTTGGTAGGATTCTGGCCCCAAAGATATCCCAAGAGGATTATTAATAGAAGTACCGATAAAGCCCTGTCACAAATTTGCAAAAAATTACATAAACGGGGCCCGCAAAAAATTTACAAAAAGTTTATGAACAAATTTTCATTTGTGATGTGTTGCTCTGTTATTCATTTTTGAAATGACCTTCAGGATAAGAGACATTTTAATTTTTTCAAAAACTAGAGCACTTTATCTCAGTTATTATATGAAATTGCTTAAAAAACAGTGATTATGTTCACATAAGGAACTGTAAATTTTATAATAAAACAGTGATTGATAAATCTGAAGGTTAAAATACTTCTACTATTATACATAACATACACAAAAAATTTCAGTTAATTATTTTCAAAACTTTTTCAGCAATCGCTGTCCCTATTTGATCATTTTCAAAAAACACATTTCGAGTAAAAGGCATTTTAAAGTATGACATCTCTCTTAAAGTAGTGGCATCTGCTTTTACTAAAAACTTGTAGTTTTTCTACCAGGGAATGGAAAATAATAAACTTGGTATTTTTATAATTCTAATAAGATGACCTATAAAAGAAAATTTTTAAAAAAATGTCACACAATTTTTTTCTTTTCTTTTTTTTGGCAAAATTCCCAATTTTAGGGTAGTCGTATACCTTGTGACGGGCTCACGCGTCTTTTCTTTAACATGTCCATTAATTTCTTTGGGACCAGAATTAATTTCAACTCTTTTCCAACCAAATCCAAGAAGTGAAGCGTGAATGAAAGATGCAAATTAGGAAGCTTTTAAATATCAGAAGTTAGAGTAAGTTGGGTGGCAATTTGAGGAATGTTAATATAATCCGTGGTTCAAGCGTGAAGAGGTTTTGGAAACGTTAAGTGACAGAAAACAGAAATTATACGTGATATAGAGCCCTTAAGTCAAGGTGCATACCATTGCACTCGAGTAAACAGCAACTTCATCTAGGATTATAGTGATCGCTACTTCAATCTACATTAAAGGTAGAAGTGACTATTTAATATTCGAATCTGTGATAGTCTAGGAATAAAGCTTAGGCGAGTTAGTATTGATAGTGGTCCGGGTTACGTTATTTCGGTATTATATATATTGTTTGTTTAGCCACCGTAGATTCTCTCACATATATTATTATTATCTAATTTGTTAGACGTTTAAGTTAAAGATCTTAATAAAGTCATATTAAGATCATGTCTGCTTCTAGTTCTTCCGTAATTCCTACACCTCTAGCTCACGCTGATAATCAAGGAGAAGGGCACCCGAGGGGGTCACCCTCACAACCTTAAGACGAAATATCGGTTAACACGAAGTAATACAATGGATACAGACTAATAATGTAATACAGACTACTAGACATTTTCATGTATTTTTTTCTTAACACGAAAATATTTCCCTTCGGATAATGAACAAAATGCGGAAACCAGACACTTAATGAAATGTTTGAGAAAGTTTCTATTTTTGGACTGTTCAATTGTATCATCGTAAGAATTCGATGCAGTAGATGATGATAATGGGTGTGCAACCCAATTATGGCAGACAAAGACATTTCGTAGTTTGTTCAAAGCTCAAAAAATATCATTGATGCAGTTTCCAGTAACGAAAATTAAATGAATTTGTAGCTTCTGTTCCCACGTCATCCTAAATGAGGAACATCATGAAAAGTATGCGCAGTTACTTAGACTTGTATTCCAATAGTAAAATGAATAAAAAAATAGACGACATCGTACAATTTTTTTGATGCCAAAAAAGACAATGCAAAGAAAATATCAGATTATTTTCCAATAACTCAAGGTAAATGTTTTGTTTCACAAAAAACTTGAAAAATTTTGTATTAAGTGTCATAAAATTCTTGTAATTGTTTTTGTTTCGTTGATTTTTATTAAACGCACTCATGGACAAAAAAATTAGCGCACCAAGAAGGAGTCGTTAAAATGTTAAATCAAATGCAGATCATCTTCCTGTATGATAAGTTCTAGACAAAGAGTCATGAAAACGTCCTGAGGTAAGCAAACTATACTAGAAAGCAAAAACTTAATTGCAAAGAAAAAAATTTCTGGTACATTATGTAAAGCAAACTTTTTATGTAAGTTACAAGAAAAATAACCAGAAGATGAATGGACTGACGGCTCTAAAATACAAGATAACGCTAGCGCAAGTTCATACAATATATTCGTTTCCCAATGTACTTCATGTCGAATATTGATGCCGAGATCTTTGCAATTTCACTAGCTCTGAAAAATCTCAAGATAAAAATCGATTGTTTCTCTAAACCAGTTATTCTTGTTCGAAACCAATTGGCTATCTTTTACATACGTATGTTGTCCACAGAAATATACAGAAGGACCCCGATTTAACGAATCCATCGGGATCGAACATTTTGTTCGTTAGATCGAGATTATTCGTTTTATTGGAGTCCAAACAAAATACATTTTTACACTTACCTTTTGATAAGCAACTACACAAAAAATATCCACAGTAGTTAGAAATTGCACACATTTTATTCAACAGCTAAAAATACTTTTATTAGTGAATTATTATGCACCAATTGGAAATTTTAAAATACTAAAAGATATTTGACAATCTTTTTGATTCCTGATTCATAGGAGTACTTTTTCGGCTTTTTCCTGATAAAAAAAAATACTGCGTCATTTACATCCTGTTACAAAAAGTAAAAGTTTTGATTATCAACTTCAACATCAGAATCGTTATTGGTTCCAACAAATCAATAAACAATCTGCCTATCTGTCCAACTACCGACAGTCAAGAATTGCACAGATACGCAGTCCTTCATCAAATGCAACATAACATTAAAACATTAAATATCTACTGCGTCGTGGAGTTGGATGTTATAAGAAACGAATATTTTCTGTTCTCTCTTCAAAACTCACACGATAAGTAACAATCATAACTTTTCTGCACCTGTAAAGTCAAAAAATGGTATTCATCTTTTCCTTTCAAAATTTGCTGCTTACACGAAAAATCTTTTTCTGTTCCAAAACAAAAAAATAAACCATTTGAAAAAAATCTAATTTTTTTTTAATACAAATTAAGGAAAAAAATTTATGGCTGTTGAAATAATTCGTTAATTCGGGATTTATCATCCGTTAAATAGGGGATTTTTGCTTTTATTTTAATCAGGGAAAGAAAAAACTACGTAAATCACAAAATTCATTAAATAGAGGTTCGGTAAATCGGGTTCGACTGTACTATCAATCAAACAATACATTAATTAGTTCATATAATCAATCAATTAAAGAACTATAATATAAGGAATCAAAATGTTTAACATATTATTACAATTAATGAAATGAATTTGCGAAACAGTATAGATTATTCAGGGATGAGTCAACTTTCAAACAAAATTCTTAACAGAAAGGAAATGATAGAAACAAACTTTTGAACGTGAACGATACGAAAGCCGCTAATGTGAAGATTACCTAGGTAAAGTATGGAAAACTCTTAGTTTCACACTTAAACGGAGCAAATCAGCTCATTTGCCGATTAGCAAGATAATCTGCACATTAACGGTTTTCGAGCTTTAATGGTAACATTTGCATAAACAAAACATATATCTTGCTTTTTTTTCTTCCATAAATCCTTAAATTTTTAATTAGAATTTAAATCTATCTCACGAAATTCTAAATTAATAATTTTTGGAATATAAAATCTCAATGACTATAATTATAAAGTAAAAGCAATTCCAAAATAGAAAAAACTACTACAAGTGAAAATATTAAGTAATAAAATATATAATAGTAAAATGAAAAAAAAAAATTTTAAACAAAAAAAAAGTTGAAGCACATACCTCATCAAAAATCGATGGCGGAAAATACTACAAGGAATAGACACGAAATAAAACTTTTAATCTATAATTATTCTAAGCTAACTTAAAAATGCACTCAAATATCGAATCAAACTATCAAATAACAAATCAGATTTATTTTTATTTGTAGCCAATATATGTCGCCACTCAATACCTTGAAACAGTAATTTTTAAATTTTTGCCAGATGGATCCAGTGTATAAAGAAAAATATTAACAGTTTAATAGTATCGTAAAAATATTATAATAATCACGTGCGCTTTTAAGATTTTGTAGAAAGGTGAAAAACATGGAAAAGGAATCGTTTGTTTGAACTAAAAATAAAAAAGTAAAGAAAAAAATTGTTATATATATATATATATATTCTGGCGAGATTTTCTGGACTAATGTTTAGCTTTTTTTATTCAAATTATGGTAATAAGAAAATATTAATAAGAGTATAAAAATGTATTAATAAAAGAAAGTGTAGCAGCTTTTTTCTTATTTAGAAATGTGTTAAGTTATTGCTTTGAAAAGAAATCAGTTTTCTGTTAAATGTACATCAAAAGAAATAACGAATTTTTTTTTTCAATGAACATGCATCACCAGAAATGTAGGCAGATGTTTTCATTTAAACTGTTCACACAAATATATATATATATATATATATATATATATATATATATATATATATATATATATATATATATATATATATACAGTGGGCCACAAAAAGTGTTCATACACTTGCAATTTCTTATAAAATTTAATGTTTTCGACTAATAAAAATTAATGTATTGTAACTGTAATTTTTTTATGATATCTGCAACTTATTCTTAATAAAATGACATAATTAATTTTTAAAAATAGTATAACTATTTTTAAAAAAAAAAATATTATCAAAAAACTACTAAAAAATTACGCCACAAAAGTCTTCGTACACTACACAAAAATCTCAACTTAGCTTTAAATATTGTATTTCTTTCTCAATTTAGTACTTATTAGGATATCTTTTAGTGTCCACAACAACTTTTAAGGGTCTTGGTATAGATTTAATCATTTTTTCGTAATTTCTGCATCGATTTTCCTCCATGCTTCTGTGATTAGTTTCTACTTCATATTATGTGTTTATATGTCATATTTTCTTCTTTTTTTAAAATCAAATTCTCCCCAAATATGTTCTACTGGCTAAATAAAGTGAGTGAAAGGTGTTTTCAGAATTTGGGAACAGTTATAGAGACACTAGTGGCGTACAATGAGAGCAATATACGTGGCGTCATTACCCTGTTAAAAAATTAAGTAGTTTCCAATATCCAAATTTCGGGCGGATAACTTAAAATTTCTCTTTAAAATAATTCAATAGAGCTCATGATTCATAATACCATGAAAAAATACCAAATTACCTATTCTGAGGCCCATTTTCACCCCCACGCCAGAACACCTTCACTTCCATGCTGAAGCATGGAGGAGGAGAACTTCTTGTTCCACATAAAATCATGGGATTAAACTCCTTCTTTTTCATTTACAAGCTATTATAGGACCATGGTAACCAAAAATGTTGAATTATCTGTCATCCCAATCAATTTGCTGTCAATTTTGAATTTTCTGAAACTAAATTCCAAGAATCTAGTTGGATAAATAAAACATGGAGGTAGAAGTGTCCTGGTGTGGGGGTGTAAATGGGCCTCAGAATTAGGTAATTTGGTATTTTTTTCATGGTATTATGAATCATGAGCTTTATTTAATTATTTTAAAGAGAAATTTTAAATTATTCGCCCGAAATTTGGATAGTGGAGGCTACTTAATTTTTAACAGGGTAATGACGCCAAGTGCACTGCTCTCATTGTACGCCACTAGTGTCTCTATAACTGTTCCCAAATTCTGAAACCACCTTTCAATCAAATTAAATCTATACCAAGACCCTTAAAAGATGTTGTGGACACTAAAAGATATCCTAATAAGTACTAAATTGAGAAAGAAATACAATATTTAAAGCTAAGTTGAGATTTTTGTTAAGTGTACGAAGACTTTTGTGGCGTAATTTTTTAGTAGCTTTTTGATAATTATTTTTTAAAAAAATTAGTTATGTCATTTTATTAAGAATAAGTTGCAGATATCATAAAAAAATTACAGTTACAATATGTTAGTTTTTATTAGTCGAAAACATTAAATTTTATAAGAAATTGCAAGTGTATGAACATTTTTGTGGCTTACTGTGTATATATATTTACTATGAAAGAAGAAAAACGTTCAGTCATAAGGCATTAAAAACCTTTTTTATTTTGCTTGTAATGAATGTATTAAAAAGTAAAAATATTCAAAAACGTATAATCCATCCAACGCTGGGTTTTCATGGAAATCATCATATCATGAAAATATATTCAGTTTTTATCTGCAATACTTGCAGTCAGAATTCTTGTATTCGAAAGTCTTATTGCAGTATTTGTAAAGAACTTGTTTTTAGATACATCATTTCAAGTTTTGGCCGTGACGTTTTCTGAACAAGAAAAAAATTAATTTAAAATCTTCTAAGTTATATAAACAATTTTTAAAACAAAAATCGTTTTTGAAATCAATTTTAATTAAGTAATTATGAGAAAACTCAAAGCGTAATCAAACAGAAATGATTTTAGTACTGAAAATTGAAATTAGCAACCATTTCACACTGGAAGAGTTGATTGTGCTCAAAAATAGCTTTAATTCATTCAATTTAATAGTTTAAAAATGTTTAAAATGAAAAGGAAGCCTAAGCTCATAGAAAACTACAAATATCTTTAAAACTAATTTGTTATCGGATCTGAACTTTGGTGGCTAGCTTCTCAATGATATGGGGCACAAGAAAACGCAGAAACATATTTTCGGTATTTCTAAAATTTATAGGGAACTGTGTAGAATTAATTAGTTTCGAATAAATATAATATGTATTTCAATGACTATTGTTGTATTACTTATTCTACTTTTTTAATAATGCACCATATTTGTTAAATAAACACTTTTAAACTCTGGACAATATTATTTCATTATTTCACTACAACAATTCAGTGATTTGATGAAATCCCTTACTTTCATCAGGGAAATGACCTTGAAGAGTCGTTATTTTAATATCTACCGTGAATTGATCATATCCCTTACGGATTTGATCAAATTCCCAATTTGGTCATTTCCCTGCGACATATCTATACATTGTCAAAAATAAAAATGAAAATATTATCTTTTACGTCTATGTGGAAGATGACTTCTACAAAACCCGTTCTTCGTAGATCTTTACTCAGCAAAAGAAAATTGCTTGACAGATTTCAAGTCTGTAGGTCTAATTAATTCAAGAGATCTCATAATAAACGAGTCTCCTTTCTCCTAAGTATATACATGCATACACAGAGAGAGAATATATTACCGTTCACACCCTTATAACCTCTTTCGAAGTCAATTTTCACAAAACCCATTCTTAACAAATTTCTACTCAACAAATAAAACTTACTTGTAAAATTTGAAGTATGTACATTTAATAGTTCAAAAAGGGGAATTTTCGTCCATTGCTCTCCACCCCACTCTTGGGATCTGATGTTAGCAAACTCCGTTTTTAGCGGATCTCTATTAAAATAAATAAATAAAAACGCTTAAAAATTCCGGGATTTCGAGTCTAAGATATCCAAAATCGGAATTTTTTTATCTGTATAATAACCCCTAATATCCGAATTGGAAGTCGATTTCCCTAACACTTTCTCTTAGCTTATCTCTACTCAACAAAAGAAATGTGCATATCAAATTTCTATTTTGTATGCTTCATAGCTCAAAAACGAGTATTTTCATTTATAACACCACAACACCCTTTGGAAATTGTTTTTTTAAAGCTCGCGCGCGCGTTCTTAATGGACACACCACAAAAGAAGCATAATTACCAAATTTCAAATGTGCAGATTTAAAAGTTCCAGAGATCTCGTGATGAGTGAATAAATGAGTGTGTCGCTTTTCTCAAAACTCTGTCATAAAAAAATATATGCACCCAGAAGAAATCAAGCTACAATCACGAAACTCGGCAAGAATGTAGTCTGTAAGAGATATGCAAATGATTAAAATTTCGAAGCCAATGAGACAAGGCTTAAATCCGCATATTAGTTGCGCAACTGGGAGAGTTTAAAAGCATGAGTACGATACGGCTATCCAAACGAACTGATGACTTTGATAGACGATATTGAGACTTAGGATGCCTCTAAGACGTAACCGGCGGCAGTACGAGCAGCTGAAAAGTAAATAGGCCTCAGAGAAGCAGGTTAGTCGAATAGACGTATCGGCCGCCACCTCGGTCGGAGCGATATGGTAGTTTCGGTGTTGGCAACAGTGGATCACAGAAGGTAGAGTGTACCGTCGCGGAGGGTCAGGACGTCCCAGGAACACAAATGATCGCGAGGATCGTGCAATCAGAAGAGTGGGCACTTCGGCACCAACAACGTCGCTAGCATCGATTCAACGCCACTTACCTCCTTCCAGACATCCAGTGCCATCAAGAGAAACCATAAGGAGACGACTGACCGAAGTTGGCTTGAGGAGCCGACGTCTGCTAAGACGCTTACCACTGACCCCACATCATAGGCAGTGTCGACTGGATTTTTGCCGACCTTGGGCAACTTGGAGTGTGACAGACTGGAGACGTGTCATCTTCAGTGATGAATCCCGATTCAGTCTCAGTGCTGATGACCACCGCACACGTGTCTGGAGGCGCACCGGCCAGCGGTCCGATCCGGCATTTATTGTCGAGCGGCATACAGCAATTTCACAAGGTGTGAAAGTGTGGAGAGCAATTTCTTGGGACACACGATCATCTTTAGTGGTCCTTCAAGGCACTTTGACAGCTCGCAATACGTGGACGATATTTTAACGCCGATTGTGCTACCCATGCTATCAAGTCACCCAGGTGCCATTTATCAACAGGATAATGCTCGTCCACATACTGCGCGACTCTCCCAACAATGTCTTCAAGGATATGACGTCCTACCATGGCCTAGGTCACCAGATCTTTCGCCAATAGAGAATGTCTGGGGACGCGCTGGGAAGGCAATTGCAGCCGTCGAGATACAGGAGAATTAACTGCGCAGATGCAAAGACTATGGCAGGATCTTCCACAGGGGGTCATAAGTGATCTAATTGAATCGATGCCACGCCGAATTTCGGCTTGTATAGCTGCCAGAGGTGGCTTTACTACTTACTGATTTTTAACCTTTTGCAAGCTGTAACCGCTTAATAAAATGATATTTTGTTCTGAATTTTTAATCATTTGTTTATTTTCATATACACTACATGCATACCAAATTTCGTGAATGTAGCTCAATTTCTTCTGGGTGCATATATTTTTTTGCGACAGAGTGTATATATATATATATATATATATATATATATATATATATATATATATACTAGCCGTTACCCACCCGCTTCGATGGGTATTTCATTATGTATAAATATATACTTCATGATGTAAAATATATAAAGAATTCGGTTGTACTGAAAAATATACCTATACCTGTAACTCTCCCCTCTTGATATAACAAGAACAGAACTTCTAAAATTTTCTAATAATCTCTTAAACTGAAGTAGAATAACTTTTTGCACTCTGGTATCTCAATAACCAAGTGAATTTCTCCAAAACCAATTTTCAGCTCCTTAAAATAATCATGCGTGATAAATTTCAAGTCTAAATCTATAAGATTTACACTTGAATTTTTACTCCATTAAAAACGGAATTTTTATTATCAATACTTCCCGTAAACAAGTCGAGTCGACTTCCAAAAGAATCGTTCTTAGTGGATTTAAATTCAACGAAAGAAACGTGCAAACCACGTTTCATTATTATAGTCCTAGTAGTTCGAAAAGAGTAATTTTTTTGTCGATTCGTCCCAGTAACGCCTGCTCCTTCCAGGAGTCGATTTTCATAAAATCCATTCCTAGTGGATCTTTATTCAACAAAAGAAATATGCTTAAGAAATTTCAAGTGTGTGAGTCTAACAATTCAGAAACAAAAATTTTTCTCCTTTGACCTCTCGCGACCCTCCTTAGGACTCGATTTCCGCAAAAAAAATTGTTAGAAGAACTCTATTCCATGAAAGCAATATGGATACCAATTTTCAATCAGGTAAGACTAATAGTTTAAAAATGGAAATATTTATCTATTACACGCCTTAATCCCCCAAAATGCCCCTTGGAAGGCGATTTTCGCGAAACCTTTTTTGTAGCGCTACTCTACTCTAAGCAAGGAATCTGATTACCTAATTTTAAGACTTGGAAATAATTAACTATAACGCCCCTTAATTCTCCTCAGCGCCAGTTGAGGGTCAAATTTCATAAAACTCATTTTGTAGCGGATGTCTACTCCAGGAAAGGAATCTGCGTACCAAATTTAGAGACTATACGTCTAATGGTTTAAAAATGGAAATAAATATCTTTAACACCCCTTAAGTCCCCGTAACGCCTCTTAGGGCTCGGTTTTCGCTAAGTCCTTTCTTAGCGTATCTCTCCTATGAAAGGAATCTGCTTACAAAATTTCAAGACTGAACGTCTAATAGTTTAAAAATGGAAATAATTATGTAAAACGCCGCTCTGGTCCCCGCAACGCCACTTGGGAGTCGACTTTCTCAAAAACCCATTTTGTAGTGGATCTCTACACCAGGAAATGTATCTGCGTACCAAATTCCAAGACTGTAAGACTAATAGTTTAAAAATGGAAATAATTATGTATAACGCCCCTTAAGCCACGCAGTGCTGCTTGGGATTCGATTTTCACAAAATCCATTTTGTAGCGAATCTCTACTCTATGAAAGGAATCCGTTTACCAAATTTCAAGATTGTATGTCTAACAGTTTAAGAATGGAAATAATTATGCATAACGTACCTTAAGCGCCCTCAATGCCCCTTGGAGGTCGATTTTAGTAAAAACCATTTTGTAGGAGATGTCATTCTATGAAAGGAATCTGCGTACCACATTTCAAAACTGTACATCTAATAGTTTAATAAAGAAACTAATTATCTATAACGCCCCTTAATCCCCCGTATAACGCCCCTTTTGGCTCGATCTTTGTCAAATACGTTCTTAGCGGATGTCTACTCCATGAAAAGAACCTGCCTACTGAATTTCAAGTCTGTAGGTTTAATATTTCCAGAGATATCGTGATTAGTCAGTGAGTCAGTCGCTTTTCTCCTTTGTATATAGAGATAGAGAGAGAGATGTAAATACACCCCCATTAATTTAATCCTTAATAACTTTTTAATTATTGATGGTCAATTCCTTCAGGACCCACGTTTAAATGTTAACTAGCTACCCACTCAATCAGAATCTTTTAAACTATATCTATCGATCACACAGATGTGATTTGGACTTTCATTTCCCGCTTAGTATAAAACCCGAAATACCTGGAAATTTCGCCTCTTTTGCTCTTTGTCCCTCGTAATGTAATCGGTTGTACCCTGGTTTGTGTTTCGTGTCCGCTTCTTGTATTGTTGAAACGCTATGCGAATAAAGTGAAATAAAGTGGAATAACAAGATGACGCCTCATCAATCCAACATCATCTACATGCACACCTACACTCTGAATAATGTCTTAGTAAGAAATAACTATCATTCGCCAGGATTACTACATATATATGTATATACTAACTGTTAAACCCGTTCTTCGCAAGGGAAATTGAAAAACTAAACAATACAGATTGAAGGACAAAGAAGTTTTTAATGAGTTAATTTTACGTGAATAGCAAATTAAACAAAAAAAAAGCTTTTTGCATATCTCAGCTGAACAAAAAAAAACCTGTTTATTAAATTTTAAGTCTGTAGCTTTTAAGTCTAATAGCTGATAAAAAGGATTTTTTTTTACCTGCAACTCCCCGTGCCTCTCTTGTGGGTCGATTTTTGAAAACACCTTCCTAAGCTGATCTCTGTTCAGCAAAAGTAGGGCATTGTTACAAATTTTGTGTAATAAACGCCTAAAATATTGTAAATTTATATCTGGACGTGTAATACGTTAATATAACTTTCTGTTGTATTAATTTTATTTTACTATTGTAATCAGCCTCACGCTCTGCCTGTTCAAGCCTTTGCAGTTCCTGGCGTAGAGAAAAGACAAAACGGGAAAATTTTTGCTTCCCCACATAAAAGATAGATATATCCTGTCGCGGGATTTTTTGCAGATGGCAGAATTTTTCCCTACTTACTTGACAATTATCATTATATTTTGGAGACTTCACAACACAATATCGTTATAAATTGCTGCCCGTGTGTTATTCTAATGTATAAGCTACATTGTGGTAAAGTTTCATTAAAATCCATTCAGTTGTTTTTGCGTGAAAGAGGAACACAAACATACTTTCGCATTTATAATATTAATAAAAATCGATATATTTTGGAGACTTCACAACACAACATCATTATAAATTGTAAACTATGTGTTATTCTGATGTATAATCTATATTGTGGTAAAGTTTCATTAAAATCCATTCATTTGTTTTTGCGTGAAAGAGTACCAAACATTTACACAAGCTTTCACGTTTATAATATTAGTAAGGATTATACTAGCTGGTATACTCATTTTTCGCACGGGTGAATCGAAAAATTAAACAATGCAGACTGAAGTATAAAGAAATTTTTAATCAGTTAATTTTACTTAAATTGCAAACTAAACAAAAAAAATGCCTTTTGCATATCTCACAGGGAGAGGGCACGATTAAGGAAATTCATTTGGGGTCGAGACATGGTGTAATAGCAGTACTCTTTTAGGGTGTTCAACCCTCAATGTAATTCCGCCGAATGGCCAGTCAATTCTGAGAAAAAATGCCTTCGAAAATCATGCTTAGCTGTTATACAATTAAATTTCAAATTCCTCCAACGATTTCGCAGCTTGGTTGATATATCGTCTGCATACTGTGCACGAGCTCTGGGTTCGATTCATCGATCAATTTTTTTTCATTTAATTTAAATATTTTTAAAATTAAATAAACTTATTTATGAAAGGTTTATTAAATATTAAATGACATTTTATGTAATTATTTTATATTTAATAAAGTAAAAAGAATTAAATAAATGTATTATTTAAATTATTTATTTATTATTTAAAATTATTATTAATAAAAATATTTAAAATAACTATTAATTAAATTTACTTAAATTAATTATTATTTAAAGTTATTAATAATTAAAATTACTTAAAATAATTATTGATTACAATTATTTAAAATAACTATTATTTAAAATTATACAAAAAATTATTAATTAAAATAATTAATAATTAAAATTAATTAATAAGAATTATTATTAAAATTATTAATTTATTATTAAAGGTATTAAATTATTTTTAAAATTATTAATTTATTATTAAAGGTATTAAATTATTTTTAAAATTATTAATTTATTATTAAAGGTATTAAATTATTTTTAAAATTATTAATTTATTATTAAAGGTATTAAATTATTTTTAAAATTATTAATTTATTATTAAAGGTATTAAATTATTTTTAAAATTATTAATTTATTATTAAAATAATTATTAATTTATTATTGAAATAATTATTAGTTTATTATTGAAATAATTATTAGTTTATTATTAAAATTATTAATTTATTATTAAATTTATTATTTATTATTGGAATAATTATTAATTTTTTAAAAATTGTTTAAATAAGTTTTTAAATTATTTAAATATATTCAAAGAAGACTTATTAAATGTTTTATAAAATTATAATATAATTAATTTAATAATATAATATACTTTATAAATTATTTTATATTATATATAATATTTTATTCATAGTATATTTTATTCCACATTATAAAACTATTGGCAACTAATTTTTATGTATAATATCATTTAATATTTATTATATATTTTATTATAAATATTATTTATTAATATAAAAATATATATATTTATGTAAAATTTAATATAAATATTTATATAATTGCAGTATTTTTTTACTTTATAAAATACAAAATAATTACATAAAATATCATTTAATATTTATTAAACCTTTCATAAATAAGTTTAATTAATTTTAAAAATAATTTAAGAAATGAAAAAAAAAATGATCGATGAATCGAACCCAGAGCTCGCGCACAGTATGCAGACGATATATCAACCAGGCTACGAAATCATTGGAGGAAACTGAAATTGATTTTTATAAAAACTAAGCATGAATTTCGAAGGCTTTTTTCTCCGAATTGACTGGCCATTTGGCGGAATTACATTGAGGGTTGAACACCCTAAAGGAGTACTACTATTACACCAAGTCTCGACCCCAAATGAATTTCCTTAGTCGTGCCCTCTCCTAGTCAGCTAAATTTTATATCTGTAGGTCTATTAGCTGATATAAAAGATTTTTTTTATTAATTACGCCCCCGTAACTCCCTTGTGGAATGATTTTTGAAAACACCTTCCTCACCTGAGCTCTGCTCAGCAAAAGTAACATATTGTTTCAAATTTTGTGTCATGAATGCTTAAAATAGTGTAAATAATCTATATCTGGATTAGTAAATTCATTAATATTACTTTCTGTTGTATTCATTTTATGTTAAAATTGTAATATTCATAAGCAACGCTATGCTCCTTACATTATAATGGCGATTTAACGGAAACGTAGTGAAATGTTGGTGATAGAGCTAAGTTGGCATTATTTCTGGAGACCATGTTGGCAACCTTTCAATTGATTGAATGAAGCAGAAGTTGATCTGATACACCGCCACTGGTGAGTAGCTGCAACAAAGAGGATAGCACAAAAACCTCCTTCACAAAAAAAAAAAATACACATATATGCCAATTTTCACAATGTTCGGTTGAACGGTGTTAGAGTGAAGCGAGGTCTATATATACTACTATCCATTTATATATAGATAGATATATAATATTTCTACATCTCAGCAATCAATAATTTTTTGTTTCAATATAAATATTTTTTAATGAATAGTGCATGTATTTTTGTGTTAGTTTTAGTACATATATAAAGCATTTCCATTCTAATGTAAACATTGTGACGAATCTGTACGGAACCTTTCCACTAATCTTCTTAGGCGTCTTTCTGGGGAATATAAATTCGCGTTTATTTCCAATCAACTCTAAAAAAAGTATGGGATATTTAAATTAGATAAGGTATTTAAGTCGAGGGTTGTGAGATAGCAAGAGAGATGATGGTAGGCTATTGAGCCAGTAACGTTAAACGCATAACTAGAAGATTCAAAGAGATTAGATTCGTGAAGACGTCGTGCTGCTAGACGTACCAGAAAGCTGATATAAGCCAGCGGTAAATATAATTCACGTACGCTTAAAGTAAGCGTCAGTTTGAGTGACTTAGTTAAAGTTAATGACAGTTAAGAATTCGAATACGTGTGTTTCTCGGATCTCCTATTTCAGTAAACCTTACTTGAGTTGAGCTAGATTATTAATTAATTGTATTCTTAGTAATTTAATTTAATATATAAAGGCAAATCCCTTTAAACGACGTAACATTATTTTACTATATGTTATCTGAGATTTTTGAGGAAATATTATATAACAAATAAATAATATTATTATTCAAAATGGCTCTTGGTGGTTCTTTGCCTCAAATTAATCTTGGTGTTCAAGGTGTGACGCAAGGGGGGTCATCACAACATAAAAATATGTTAATCCATTTTTTTCTTTTACTTTTTTTCGGAAAAAAAGTATTTTGTGCAATTTAATTTATATTGGATGTACTACATACAAACATACAGAACGAGTTAAGTTTTAGAATGTATCATAACTAATTCAATTCAAGATCTAGGTAAAAAAAAATTACTTATTACAGATAGCAATTTACTTTTTAAAATTATATTATTATTTATTGTAAATGGAGTTTTTTGTCATTCGATTCAGTTCATATTCCTTTTAACAGTGAAAAGAACATATGTTCTACAGCAATAGCGCACACAGGAATTTTTCAATGGAAGGGGGTGGGGTCCGGGTCGAAGGTCCACCATTCTTGTGTCATGCTCCTTTTGATTTTGTCGATTTTCGGGAACAAAACACATTAAAAAACTAATTATTGAATAAATAATTAGCATTAATTAATAAAATTAATCATTAATAACAAATAGTAATTAAATTTTACGTACTATATACTTAGAATTATAATCAATCGGAAAAAAAATCAAGGGCTTTGGGGGGCCGGACCCCCAGGAGCCCCCTTATGTGCGCCACTGGTCTACAGTATCAATTTTCAACTCTATGAAAATTGATTTTTTCAAGATATAAAATACTGATACTAAAATTATGCTTTTCACTAAAATTTTGAATCAATAAATTAGTAACATCGCATACACACAGATAATGCAATTGAAATTGAAATTCTTAATTTTCTTCAAAATCATCTCACATTTCAATGAAAATTTCGTGTGTGCAGTATTGTAACTTAAGAAAATCTTATTATTTGTTTTCTAAATCAATTAAAAAATATATGGTGTATTAAATGTACATATGATAATATAATGAATATATGATATATATGTATATAAATTCATTTAAAACAAATTTTATACATGAATACATAAAAAAACTTCATTTTTATATTATAACGCATTGCTCGCACAAAGCACATATATTTCTCTCCTTGAAATTATTTACACGAATAAAATGAAAAATTTGAGCAAAGGTTTACAACGTGAAAAGCATTTTTATCATACAAAATAACAGGAATTTTTATGGTCCTTTTCACATAAAGGGTGTTTTTTTAGATGTATAGAACTTTAAATTGCAATAAAACAACGATGTATTATTCGAGTGACATGAATTTTTTTTATTCGAAAGATAATCTTGTGGCATTACATTTTAAATATGATTTCTGGCATACGACTGCCACAGCTGGCTCGGATGTAGTCCAATCTGGACCTCCAATTTTCGATGATTTTTTCCAACATTTGTGGCCGTATATCGGCAATAACATAGCGAATGTTGTCTTCCAAATGGTCAAGCGTTTGTGGCTTATCCGCATAGACCAATGACTTTACATAGTCCCACAGAAAATAGTCTAGCAGCGTTAAATCACAAGATCTTGGTAGCCAATTCACAGGTCCAAAACGTGAAATTAGGCGGTCACCAAACGTGCCTTTCAATAAATAGATTGTGGCACGAGCTGTGTGACATGTTGCGCCGTCTTGTTGGAACCACAGCTCCTGGACATCATGATTGTTCAATTCAGGAATGAAAAAGTTAGTAATCATGGCTCTATACCGATCACCATTGACTGTAACGTTGTGGCCTTCATCGTTTTTGAAGAAGTACGGACCAATGATTCCACCAGCCCATAAAGCGCACCAAACAGTCAGTTCTTCTGGAAGTAACGGTGTTTCGACATACACTTGTGGATTAGCTTCACTCCAAACGCGGCAGTTTTGTTTGTTGACGTAGCCATTCAACCAGAAGTGCGCTTCATCGCTAAACAAAATTCGCTTATGAAAATCGGGAACAACGGCAATCTCGTTTTGGGCCCATTCGACGAATCTACGCCTTGCTTGATCATATTTAAAATGTAATGCCACAAGATTATCTTTCGAATAAAAAAAAATTCATGTCAATCGAATAATACATCGTTGTTTTATTGCAATTTAAAGTTCTATACCTCTAAAAAAACACCCTATATTATGCAATCTATTTACAAATAACACATACATATATGTTAATGATATTTATGCAATATATTGCGATGTGTATGTATATAAATTTTATTATTATGTATTAAGACGGGAAACATACCATTTAATTTTAAAAGCATTAGTATCATCTTTGATAAATAAAAATAAAAATGTTTAAAATTTGTAGTTTGCTCTTTAAATAATTACCCTTATAATTTATAACAAATTATTATAAAAGTTATGCTTAATACTCGTACATATAAGAGTTTTTGCATCAGTAGGTATGCTCATTTACATGGTGCGGTTATCCAAATCAATTTTATGTACTTCAATTAACAATACAACAAATGCTACACAAAATCCTACTCCTAACATAATAAATGCCCCCACGAAATCTGTGAGAGTCAAGGATTTAATTTTAGGACTGATATCTCTCCAATTAAAACTAAGTCTAGCTTTAAAGAGCTCATCTTCGTAGAACTTCTGGTACATACCGGTGTATAAGATTCTAGTTATGTATTTTTCTATGTGTTTTTTGCAGCAAAAATCTTTCCTTACTGCTAATCCAATATTCGAAAACAAAATTGTTTCTTTTAAAATCCTTTTCGTCGTATACGGGGGCTCTCCATATTCCAAGAGGAAAACGAATTTCGGACCTAAAACTGCCGTGAAAGGTTCAATATATTGTGGTGGACCAATAATATAATCTTTAGAAAACCAGCTTTTTTCAATGATGTATTTGCCAATAACTTGAAGAGATTCATCAATACTTCTTGTCAAAAGTTCTGGATTAACAGATCCTTTACTTGTCGTCGCTCTGTATTTCCCATCAAGGATAGCAGCCGCAAGCTCTTTGATGTTTCTGACGTCGTAAGCAAATTGTGGTACCATCATGGTAGATAATAACACTGATCGATAACTGGAGGAAAGGATCAAGGAAAATATAAACCAAGTTCCAATTAGAATTCTAAGTTTGAGTTCACTTGAAGCAATGAAACCCTGCTGTCCAAGAAGAATACTAAATAATCGAAAAAATAATTCATGGAATGATAAGGTTTGGCTTGTGAGGATTATCATTAAAAATGGCATGAAAACAACAGTAATAATAATAAATATCCAAATGTATGTATGGAATGGTAAAAGGTAAAATAAAGATTTCATTACGTAATCTGGCAGATTGGTAACAAATGAGGTTTCAACGACTGCGTAAAATAAGAAATCAACCACGGAGGATCTTTGAGGGGACATCGTCAATTGGCCAATAGCGATGTCTGCTTCATTTCGATGAACAAGTCCAATAATGCCTGTCCAATTTCCGTCATCTTTCATTTGACCCCATTCTCTGTCATCCGTTATGATCAGTTGGTAACTGAATCCAAGAAATTCGGATAGAACTTGTATGAAATTTGCTTCTACCCCACTGGCAAAACGCACTTTTCCATCGCTATCGTAGTTCACATCCACTAAATGACGAAGAGGTAAAATACCAACACGAATTAAATTGGGAAAATGCATGCTAAATGCAGATAATGCTTGGTCCTTCTACGAATATATGGAACTTTTTATTGAGCTTTAAAAGGTAAAGGAAATGATAAATGATTCCAGAAAATATGTCGCTACCAAGTAGAATCGGACGAAGTTATTTGGTGCAATTATATATGGAGCTAGATAAAGGAAGCAACATTTTTGTAGCATAATTTCTAATTTATGCTGCTTCAGCGCTACCTATGCTCCGTGACTGAGCAACTTGTTTCGATTTTTCCTAAGACCATGTTTTGGATTTAGATGTTTAATTGTAATCGATAAATTGGTTTTTTTTTGTGACTCATTATTCCTGATCACAAGCTCCGTTACACATACATTCATTATAGGTACAACTAAAAAAATTGATTTGATTATAAAAATATCTAG
This sequence comes from Trichonephila clavipes, assembly GCA_019973935.1. Taxonomy (NCBI): domain Eukaryota; kingdom Metazoa; phylum Arthropoda; class Arachnida; order Araneae; family Nephilidae; genus Trichonephila; species Trichonephila clavipes. The sequence continues at coordinate 635,617 of BMAU01016507.1, forward strand.
ATTATAGCAAATCAATAAGATTTTCTTTTCCTGCTTGCATCATCGAAAACATTAACACCCGCATATTTATGAATGCGCCTTTTCAATGTTTATGTATTACCCTGCTTCATATTTAAATATTATTGATGATGGAAATGTTTAAGCAATTTTAGCTTTCAAGAACATGTATTTAATGTAATATTTCCTTAACAACGAATAATAATTAGACATGAAGACTTCTCATCTTTTATTTAAAAAGACCTTGTAGTAAATAAAAACATTGTTAAAAAACATTTTTTTTCCATTATGTTTTTGTCTTTCTACATGGATCTACATTTTGCCTTTTTAACACAAATAAGACATCATTTGTCATCTTAAGGTAAGGTTAGAAGTTTTTCTATTGAGTGTTGTATTTATTAGTACTACGCGCTGGATTCTTGAAGTATTGAGATCACAAGAAAAAAAACGACACTCTTAAAACAAGAAAAATGTTTATTAAAAATATAAAGATGTAATTATACGTAAGGAAAAGACACAGAGAAAAAATTGAACTTTTTACTCAAAATAATTTATTTTCTTAAATTATTAAGTAATTTTTGAAAATGTGTTTCTATTTCACCTATTGTTACAGAAATCTGTTTTCATTATTGAAAAAAAATGTTTATAATTGGTATAATTTTCGTTATAATTATTTATTTATACATTTATTTTATACACTCAATATAATTTTTTATTTATACATTTTTTATATATAATAGGACATGTGTGTTTAAAATTACCTAACTGTAACTACCACAAGGAATCAGAATGCTAAGTAAGTAAAAAATTAACAATTTTTATTGCCACTGTTTGTTGTTTGTTTGAAGGATGTTAAATATTGTATACTTTTATTTGTGATTAAATGCTAACAGGTGGCGCTGCAAAAAATTGTTATACTGTTTTACTTCATACACTTGTACACAGGGTGATCCCGAATTCATGGTACAAACGTTAAAGGTAAGTCGCCCATCCGGTATAGTGGTTAGTGACGCTAACTGCGACGCCGTAGAGTCTGGGTTCGAATACCACGCAAGACATGGATATTTGTGTTGTAATCCTTCTTTTCTTTGTGATGTGTACTTCACGCTTACTTCTATGTAAGCCTCCGTATGATACTTTGTGGTGCACGGGGTTATAAATGTTCTCATTAAAAAAAAATTTTAATAAATAAATAAAACGTTAAAGGTAGGTAGAGGACAAATGTATAGGTATGTATGGGCGCAAGTGACGCGGTGAGGAACAAACATATAAAATAAGAGACCGAAGGAGTGTGTGTGTGTGTGTGTGTGTGTGTGTGTGTGTGTGTGTGTGTGTGTGTGTGTGTGTGTGTGTGTGTGTGTGTGTGTGTGTGTGTGTGTGTGTGTGTGTGTGTGTGTGTGTGTGTGTGTGTGTGTGTGTGTGTGTGTGTGTGTGTGTGTGTGTGTGTGTGTGTGTGTGTGTGTGTGTGTGTGTGTGTGTGTGTGTGTGTGTGTGTGTGTGTGTGTGTGTGTGTGTGTGTGTGTGTGTGTGTGTGTGTGTGTGTGAAGTAATTTTTTCATTCCAAACTACACTGGTGTGCAAAAATTAAGGACGAGACGGTTTTTTCAATATAACTTTGTACAAAAGCTTTCCAAATCAACACATTTAATACCGTAAGATCCCCAATACGTAAGGACATGTGTAATGTAAGCAACACTTACTAAAAGAGAAATCAGAGGGATAAAAAGAAGCTTGATTGAAAAAGTAGCATGAAGCGCAATGCGACTGAAGGCCGAAACATCCCTGTGATGGGTGTCCAGCAAGAAACATCCGGTCTTTAGTAGGGGATATGATCTCCCCTGACTGCTAGGCAGGTTTCACAGCGTCTGCCCATGCTGAGAATGAGGGTGTCAATGATTTGTTGAGGCATTGCTGCCCATTCGTCTTCCAGCGCCAATCGAAGCTCCCGAATCGTTACTGGTGGTAAGGTACGAGCTGCCAAGCGTCTGCCTAGAAAATCCCATACATGCTCGATGGGATTGAGATCCGGAAATCGTGCCGGCCAATCCATACGTTCAATATCCTCACTCTCTAAGAGCTGTTCGGCAGCTACTGTGCGATGCCATGGTGCATTGTCGTCCATGAAAAGGAACTGCAGACCCATAGCGCCTCTAAAAAGACGCACATATGGAAGAAGAATCTCGTTACAATAACAGGTCCCGTTGAGTGAACCTGCGTCGAAGATGTGAAGGTCTCTACGACTACCAAGCATGATGCCTCCCCAAACGAAAACACCGCGACCTCCATACCTGTCCCTTTCAATGATGTTCGAGGGATGATTGCGGCTTCCCCGCTCTCTCCAGATGAGTATGCGATGAGAATCGCTACTCAAACTGAATCTGCTCTTATCAGTAAAGAGTACTCGTCCCCATTCATTGTCTCTCCAATTCCGGTGTTCCCGGCACCACAGAGAACGCCTTCTCCGATGGGAAAGCGTTAAAGGTACAGGGCGTCGTGCAAACAGACCACCACCGTGCAGTCTTCTGGCCACGGTAAAACGCGATATCGGTCGTCCAGTCGCCTGTGTCGTGTGTCTAGCGATTTCTCCCGCTGTCTGCCGCCTGTTTCTTCTGGCCTGTAAGACAATGTACCGGTCATCTGCGGGTGTGGTTCCTCGTGGACGACCACTACTGAACCCCCGGATAGCTGTTCCTGTAGTTTGAAATTGTCTCCAAAGTCGTGAAACGATGCTGTGAGCAATTGCGAACTCTGCAGCCACACTTGTCACACTGTGGCCTTCCTCCAACTTCCCAATGATTCGACCTCGGGTAAAAGCATCTAGATGTCGTCTAACAGATTGATTATTCGCCATTTCTCGCTGAGGCAGCAACTCGGTGTGATTTTAACTGCTATACGGCGCGCAATCTCTTTGCTAGAAATACTGATCTTACACCGACAACATGCTTTATACTACTCAGACACTCCCCCTTTACGTCTACCTGCATATCTGCGCATGTGCTACCGTACATCACCTTACTTAATCTCCTGATTGGTCTTTCTGTCCGCTCTGCCTCTTCGCTCAGCTGATATGCTAATTTTTCGACTTCGTCCTTAATTTTTACACACCAGTATATATATATATATAGGGAGAAAGGTAACTAATAGTAGGAACTGAAAAAAGAGTATGATTTGTCTGCATTGTTGTAACAATGCGCACCCGGTTTGACTGAAAAACCGGTTTTCAATGCCAACTTTTGTCATTGCTTTAACAATTACATTAATACAACAATGGAGACGAATCTAACTTAGTGTCGAAAACCGGTAATTAATTTAATTTAATTTAATAAATGAATGAATATTTGAAAAAACTATATTAACATCAAGAGTCATTCACTACAAGTTTTAGAAAAGTTATTTCAACTTGAATGGATTAATAGAAAGTTTTTATTAACGATTGAAAATTTGAACAAGATATATATATATATATATATATATATATATATATATATATATATATATATATATATATATATATATGTGAGGGAGACAACAAAGGGGTCCAAGACGTTGGTCTTTCTTCTATTTTATTTTAACATTAAACAAAAATTAATTAAAAAGGTAGAAAAGTTTTTACAGATAAGTTTGACGATTGTATTCAGAAGGTAACGCCTGCTCGCGCACCTCTCGCGTTCTCCTTTCTTTCTTCTCTCTTAAAGTTTTTCTCAAGAGTCTCTTTTTTTTCAGTTTCAGTTCTGCTTTTACTTTGATGCGCCTGCGCGCGAAGACTGTTTTGGTTTTGGCTGCATGCCACAACGGCCATTCTGACCGTACGCTGTCCGCAGCGGCATTTCCATGGAGACCAGAAGAATCTGAAACATACAAAAAAAAACGGAACAGACAAGGACTATACGACAAATATATAGAGATTAAACATATCATTTCTGAACTAGACAGTTTCTCCATCATGTGAAGGCATCTCTTCGACATCCGGAAGGTTCCACAGGAAAACATTGTGTTTCACCGGCATAAGAACATCTTTTTCAACAAGTTGATCTTTGGTTGAACGCATCGATATTTTCCTCTGTAGAGTTCTGGACGTCTGTTCAAAACGATTTCTCTTTTTCCTTCGTTTCCACTGCCAGGGCTGGAAAATCCTTCGAACAACACAAACCGATGATGTTTACTCTTCATAGGTAAAGGGTTAGGTGAGCGGGAGATAAATTCCACGGAACTCGTTTTCATGGCACCATTGGCTTTCTTACACAATACTATATCAGAACATTTTTCTCTTACAATACTCAATTTTAACTTAGTACTCTTAATTTTATTACACTTATAATCCTTAATTAGAGAACTCGAATCATTCTAGTATTAAAGTTCTTAACATATGGCAAATCATAACTACAGTTTTTTTTTTTTATCACATTTGAAACAGAAACATTTGGAAAAAAGAAACACTTGAATAAGCATAAGCATGAGCACCTAAAGAGGATTCATTTTTCACTCAATAAAACATCGCTCTTTGCGTGGCCTAGTTTCTCTATTTCAGAATATACACTGGGATGTATAATAAATTCTTCGGTCAAGGTCGGTGATATTGCCGTTCCAACATAAGCTAGGAGAGTGTTGATTAAGAGAAATATTTATGGGTTTAACTTCTACCATACGCTGTTCGCCAAAACATGAACTTAATGTTATGATCTCTTCGGAAGGTGTTTGCACTCTAATTAGCGAGAATTTAAAACTGGGGGATCTGGCAACCTGAATCAATCAATGCTGTTACGGGCTGATTTTCCACAAAAATGTTTACGTATTTAAGATTTGAGCATTCATCGCTATTTTGTTTTTCGCTCTCGATTTTCAAAGTATTCACGTTTGTTTTATTATGGATGTGATCATTAGATTCTTTAGGTTTAAAACGCTTCTCACAGTCTCTTGCGCAATGAGATGAATCACCGCATATATAGCAATTTTTATTTTCTCTTTCATGATATTGGGGATAGTTCTCTTTAATCTTTGTTTTTAAATTTTTTGTGATTTATTTTTAAAGGGGTCTTGGGTATATCCATAAGTAATAGGAATTTCTTTACGTGATCCCGTTTTTAGATGAAAAATAAATATCACACTCTTTAGCTAAATCAATAGGCCTGAACCAATCTTCTGCTTCTCGAATGCCAATATGAGTTGCAGTTTCCTTATTTAAAGTTTCATATAATTTATCAGAAATTTATAAGATCACATAAATTCAAAGGAATTAACTTTTCTTAACGAACAATAATATTGGAAGTTTGCCGTCAATCTTGCAGCAAATTTGGATGTATGTCTCGCCTGATGATGATTTTACAGCATTTTTAAATGAGTTTAAACACTCGCGAGGGTTAGTGGAATTCTCTGAGTACTATAGATTTTAGTTTTTTCATAGTCATTTAATTCCTCTTCTTTAATATACAGTAAGACGTTATGAGCTCTTTCGCCCAGAAGATTTATTAAAATTTCAGATTTATATTCGTCATTTATTTTTCTTGGTTAAAAATGCGCGTTCTAATGATTGGAAGAACAGATTAAAATTTTCAGATCTGGTGGGAACAGGAAGAGATAAAGTTTTTTATACATATCTTATCATATTTTCTATGTTAGTTTCGAACTGTTTTCTTCGACTTTAGCTGCAGGATTTAAACTTAATGCTTTATTTTTAGCCAATTGTAGTTCGATTTCTTTTTCTAATTTTACTTAACTGAAGTTTCGCGAGCTCAATTTTGTTGTTCTGAAGTTACCTCTCTTTCGTTTTGCGATACCCTCTCATCTATACAGTTTTGAATTAAAGTTTTAACGAAATCTGGATCACTTTCAAATGTACTACTGTTCTCAATTTTAGTCTTTAGTTTAACTATAGTGTCAGTACTTTCGACAATACCGTCTAGCTCTTGAACTACTCTTATGAGATCCTCTTTAAAGGCGTTTACTATTTTTAGAAATGGAAAGATCCTACCTTTTTTTTTCTGGCTCCCTTTATTTCTCGCACATTACGATGTATCCAATGAAGAAAAAATTTCGATTCCACTGATTTCACCTCTTCGCGGGTAATATAGTTGAAATTGTAGTTCCGGCCTCTGCACAGGCGGATTATTCACACTGAATTGTGGTTCAACCTCTACACAGGGCGGATTTTCGTCGATGGGTTTCCAGCGCCAACCTCTACACAGGCGGAATATTTGTCGATGTGTTTTCCAACCTCTACACAGGCGGGGAATGAAATTGAAAAATTCAACCTCTACACAGGTTGAACGAAGTTTCCGAAAAATGGCGAAGCGTCTCCTTCACGGACGCTGTTGTTCATTGTCAGACTTTGGTTCAAAATCGGGAAATTTTGTCGATCTGTGATCGGCCGAGCCCCATAATTTGTGGGAGACAACAAGGGGGTCCAAGACGTTGGTCTTTCTTCTATTTTATTTTAACATTAAGCAAAAATTAATTAAAAGGTAGAAAAGTTTTTAGCAGATAAGTTTGACGATTGTATTCAGAAGGTAACGCCTGCTCGCGCACCTCTCGCGTTCTCCTTTCGCTGCTTCTCTCTTAAAGTTTTTCTCAAGAGTCTCTGTTTTTTCAGTTTCAGTTCTGCTTTTACTTTGATGCGCCTGCGCGAAGACTGCTTGGTTTTGGCTGCATGCCACATATATATATATATATATATATATATATATATATATATATATATATACATATATATATATATATATATATATATATATATATATATATACATATATATACATATATATATATATACATATATATATATATATATATATATATATATATATATATATATATATATATATATATATATATATATATGAACTAGCTTTCAACTGCACCATTTGTCAAATGCATCTGTCACATCAATATTTGGGATAATCATGCCAATAAATACAATTCACATAAACTGTTTGATAAGGCAATCCATTTGTATCAATTAATGACATCTTATATAATTTTTTGAGTACGAAAGTTTTTCTTAGTGCTTTTGCACTACTACCAATACATGCATCTTTTGTAGTTGAAGTTATTCTGTCCGCATATGTATTCAATATTTTATTATTATACTCATCGACGGAATTGTTAGTGTTGAATAATCGTATATCTTGAGGGACACCTTAATTCAGCTATTTCCACAGCACAAAAAACGAGACTCAATCAGGTTATTTCTATTTCATCAGTTGTTCCGCTCTTTCCAATTTTTTGTAAGTATAGAGTAAATTGTTGATTCGCTTGACGCCTGACTTCATTTAGTTCATAAAATTTTAGAGTTTCGCTTCTAAAATCTTTCCAACGATGATCTGTTTCGGTTGCTTATAAATAGATAGGCGCAGAACGAACTGGTGGTAATTGACGTAAATCTCCCTATTAAAATAATATCTCATCCAAAATTTGACTGAAAATTTCCGGTTATTTGTTTAATCTGGAATCAACCTTCAATATTTGAGCTCTGATCATATTTATCTCATCAATAATTATGACTCTTATGTAATTGAAAAGGGGAGTTCTGCATTGTTGAGCAGTTTCAGAATGTAACGAGTAATCTTGATAAAAAATTTTAAAGCTGGTATGAACAGTCGTTCCTGAAACAGCTACTGCTGCTTACCAGTTGAAGCACAAGTTATATATGCATGACGGTATCCATCATTGTTCGTAGAGCGATTATAAATTTCCATCAAAACTTTAATGTCGAACGTTTCTGCATCTGGCATGGCTGGTAAAAAAAATATTTGAAATGGAGTTCGATATGATGATAAAAGATGCGAAATAACATGAGTAAAGTCCTATTTGTGTGTGTGTTTCGTTTGACATTCTCACTAACTGATAGAAATCTTCTTTGGGCATTAAATTTTCTCTTTTTTGCAATGGTAGTAAATAGTACTAAGTAGTTAGTAATTAGTAATGTTTTCAAGCCTTATATATATGTACTATATGAATGCCATTATTGAAACAAAAATAAATTTTTCACATTCACACTTTTCCTCGCTAAAATCGGTGATTTTCATTTATCTCCAGTTTTTCTTGAGTAACAACTGAGAAAATGTGAAGTGGACGTGATGAAGCAGATATTGATTGCCAATTTGGCGCGAAACTGGTTTTCGTCGCCAAACCCTTGTCTTTTTGTAAAATCGTGCTTTTTATTAAAGTTTTTATTTTTTGAAGGCTTAATTTTTAAGTTAATGGTTTACAATTTCACACATCAATTGAAAACAATATTAATTTTTAAACAAAAAATCTAAATATTTTTTTAGTAAAAAAATTCTCGTAAAAAGACTAATAGACTAAAACGCCAAAAAAAATTTTAAAACCGTAATTTTTAAGCAATTGTTTCAATCTTTGTACAGATTATGGATAATGTTGTTCTACACACAGAAAAAAAATTTCAAGAGATTACTTTTATAAATAACGAAGTTATTTAATATTTACTTACAATTTTGAGTATTTTTTGAAAAATCGTAAAAAAAAAACAGCTTTTGGAATTCTTTTTTAAATAACTGATTCCAAAAGAGAAAAGCATGAACTTTTTTTAGGGTAGAATACCAATTCATTAACGCGAAAGGAAATTGAACGGGAATGGCTTAGAAATCATTTTCATAAAAAGTGTCGATTTTGACTCCTTTTAGAAAAAATCGTAAAAAATACAAAAATATTATTATTTTGTAGAAAAAATTATACCGTATCGTGGAGAAAAAAAATAATCTTTCCGATTCTGCAATTGTTTTTAGTCTGAGTTTGATAGAAAAAATTAGATGGCTTTTGTTTCGTCCAATTTATAATAAAACAGAGTAGTTTAAATAATTCACAACCACACAAAAACTCGGCATTCCAAATCTTCTTATTTATTTTTTCACTGTTGCCACTTCCATGAAACAATAAATCTCTTATTTACAAAATCACTTCAATACAAGTTGAGTTGTTTCAATTATTATTATAAACTTAGAGTTTTGAATTTATTTTAGTTTAAATATATATATTAAATTACATCTCTCGTGGTTATGATATGAATATTTGTGTGTTGAACTCGCGACAGCTTTTTCAAAAACGTGATGAAAGTCAGAACTTCATACATCTTTAACTTACGTTCATCACGTAACCGTAACTGGTAACGCGTAACGAAAATTCTTCCCTAACGTGCCATAAGAAGTTAACTTCAAAAAATAATAATAATTGAATTATTAAATACCTCTAGGTTCATGTACTAAGGCTACGTACTAATGTACATATATATAATGTAAGAAAGGCTAATGTACTAAGGTACATTTTTGTTTTGTCATACAACGAGTACGCGCACAAGTTTATAATAGTGAAACACGTGCGTGCATGCGTTCACTCTTTTATGATACAAAAAAATAAGTTTATTAAAATCAACGCATAGTCATTTAAAAAGCCAATGTTTTATCCGCGGATCGCAGGTTCACCATCATCGTTCTAGAGCAGTGATTCCCAAAGTGGTCTATATAGACCCCTAGGAGTCTATGATGACCTGCAAGGGGTCCACGCCAGCAAATAAATAATTTTGGGGTCCCTGATGTGTAAATGGGGTTCTATAATAATTGCTCTCATTAAACCAGATCTTGACTTTAAAAAATCTTTGATGTTTAAAAAAATTTTGATCTAGTGGAAACCAGATTTTACCAACTTAACCGATTTATTTACTAAATTTAGTGAGGTTAATTTGTGGTTACTAGGTGACAGTACAACTTTTATTAAGACAAGGAGACAAATTAAAGGAGTATAATATTGGACATCGTGAATTTTCTCAATTTATCACAGACAATCCGTCAGGACATTTTAACGTACGTTCAGCATTTAAATGCCCTTTACTCAGATTTTAAAACTAGGTTTGAGATTACTATTTTTTATAGTAATACCACAGTAAACAATGAGATTTCCTACAGTCACCTTGAAAAAAAGTCATATTACAATAGGAACTGATCGTAATAGGCACTAACGATCTTAGAATGAAGTTTTGAAATGGATGTCCGCAATTTTGGCTTTAAAAAGACATACCTGTTGTTTGTCACGAATTGTGGAATATCGTGTGAAAGTTTTTAATTGCTTTTCCTTGAGAGAGGGAGTTCGAGCCCAGTACCACTAAAGACCCGCCGTGTAGGGCAGCAATGCACGCAAAATCTGTCGAGAGTTGAAACGTCCTCCCGTTGGTGTGGTGTGGTAGTCAGGAGAGGGGGTGCCAGCTCAGTTGTCGTCCACGTCACTTGACCATGGTTCAAAATTACGTGGTCCGTTGCTAAACAGTGCGACGTTAATATTCAATCAATAAATCAACCTAGAGAGAGGGAGTTTTAGTGAGTTTGCCAATCTCAAAAACAAAAACAAAAAAAACAAAAAAAAGGAGGAGGAGGATACTGGACACTTACTAACAAAGGAGATTTAGAGTTAAACCTGACTAGATTGATATTAAATATTGATAATTCTTTATTGAAGCACCAGTGTCAACCCTCTCATGAAAAAAATGTGTTTGTTGTTCAGTTAGTTTATGTAACAGTTTTTTTTTGTTTTATCTATTGAACTAATTTATTTTAATTTAATTCATTAGCATGTGCTTCTTAAGTTTTAAATGCTATACTTCACTACAGTTAGAAATTTAATTCTTTTAAATTAAGTAGTAGTATCAGCTATCAAAAAGATATTTAAATTAATACATTTGCAAAATTTGAATATTATGTAAGCAGGGGTCTATCGAAAACCGAAAGACATGGTAAGGGGTCTATGAGAAAAAAAGTTTGGGAACCTCTGTTCTAGAGTTATACAGAGTGTTTTTTTTTTCAGGTATAGAAGTTTAAGTTGGCATTACTTTCCAAGATGGCGACCGATTTAACAGCTGTCAAGCGATTTATTCTCAGTTTAGTTTGGCAATTCATCATGAATAGACTCACGCCTGAACAACGCTTTCAAATTGTGCAATTTTATTTCGAAAATAATGGTCGATTTTCATAAGCGAATTTTGTTTAGCGATGAAGCGCACTTCTGGTTGAATGGCTACGTTAACAAACAAAACTGCCGCGTTTGGAGTGAAGCTAATCCACAAGTGTATGTCGAAACACCGTTACTTCCAGAAGAACTGACTGTTTGGTGCGCTTTATGGGCTGGTGGAATCATTGGTCCGTACTTCTTCAAAAACGATGAAGGCCACAACGTTACAGTCAATGGTGATCGGTATAGAGCCATGATTACTAACTTTTTCATTCCTGAATTGAACAATCATGATGTCCAGGAGCTGTGGTTCCAACAAGACGGCGCAACATGTCACACAGCTCGTGCCACAATCTATTTATTGAAAGGCACGTTTGGTGACCGCCTAATTTCACGTTTTGGACCTGTGAATTGGCTACCAAGATCTTGTGATTTAACGCTGCTAGACTATTTTCTGTGGGACTATGTAAAGTCATTGGTCTATGCGGATAAGCCACAAACGCTTGACCATTTGGAAGACATCATTCGCTATGTTATTGCCGATATACGGCCACAAATGTTGGAAAAAGTCATCGAAAATTAGACGTCCAGATTGGACTACATCCGAGCCAGCCGTGGCAGTCATATGCCAGAAATCATATTTAAAATGTAATGCCACAAGATTATCTTTCGAATAAAAAAAAATTCATGTCAATCGAATAATACATCGTTGTTTTATTGCAATTTAAAGTTCTATACCTCTTAAAAAAACACCCCTTGTAACGGCTATGAATGATAAGTATCCTAATTTGTAGCTACGAACTACCTTAAAAATTATATTTGATTTGTGCTTAACGCTGAGCAACCGTTTATGTTAGAAATTGGCAATCAATGCAAATGCTCGTGTTAAAATTTAAAAAAACTGGGAATAAAAAATGAAAAACGAAGTTAGTATCTGACATTGAAAGGATATTTTATAATCATTAAAATGAACTCAATACTTGATATTGAATGTGTTTATAAAAAAAATTTAATTACTTTATGGCACTAAATAGACGTAACAGGACAAACAGCAGTAAACGGCGAAAACGGGAAAAAAAAAAGCTAAGCTATCTACAAAATTATGAAATCTAGAAATCTGTACCTTTGTTTCTATTGGAACCTATAAATATATGGTGGATTTCAAAGATATTTTTGATATTGAATGAAAAAACTAATTATGAAGTAAGTTTTTATACTTAATTATAATGAGGATTTTTTTTAATGTTCAAAATAAACATGGCAACATTTTGACGTGGCTTTAAAAATATTCACGAAGAGGTGGCCTTTTATTTTGTTCAAAATTTTGAAAAATATTTTAATTTTAATTGAACTCATTGAACTCTTTTTATAATTTTAGATATGTTAGTATAAATTTCGGTTTATTGAAAAATACAACCACAGTTCCTGAAATCGGTTAAAAAGTAGCTTAGTTGGGGCCCTAGGCGATGTAAATTTCTTTTGGCGACCGAAATCGTTAGTCGAGCTACTTCATTTAGCAATAAATGTTTTTGGTGATCGGATTTGGTAGCCAAGGTATCTACGACATCCAGATAAAAATCGCCCAATCCAAAGAAAAATCGCCAAATCAAAGCCCCCTAATCTACTCTTTAGCCCTGAAATCTTCTCCATTTATCTCCATAATAAGAATATTCAGCACGACTGAAAAAATTTTTCCAAGACATTTGGATTTGTAAATACTTGAACTTTATCAAATATTTACAACTTTTTTTCTCTCTCTCTCTCTCTCTCTCTCTCCTGTATATATATAAAGAGTTGTTAAATTAAAATGTGTGTAATGATTTCTACACTTTATACCAAAAAAACGACGCATCAAGAACGAGTTGTCCGAAATAAAAATTGGCGGCTAAACAGATTATGTACAGAATAAAAAATTATTAAACACACAAAATTGAATCACAAAATCATCAATATTTCACAAAAATTGTATAATATATTTCAGAGTTACATAGTTACAAAGTAACGAGCTCAATAAAGTGTTAACCCACCTCTAGACTCTATGAAAGCTGTCACATGACGTGAGAGATAAAGCACCCTGTTGGTCTCCTGCGGTATATCTTGCCAAATTTGCTCCAACTGTTGGACCAGGTCATCAACATTCACTAGTAGATGTAGTTGCCTTCTCTTTATATCCCAGAAATTCTCTATTGGAGAAAAATCAGGTAATCTGACTGGCCAAAGAAGTGTTTGACAGGCTGTGAGATAGTTCTTAGCAACACGTGTCGCATGTCGTCTGGCCTTTTCTTCTGAAGAATATGGTCAAGGTACTGCAAAAGGAATGGTAGCAAAACAGTTCTCAGAATGTCGTCGACATACCGTTGTGCTGTAAGTGTGCCTCTAATGACGACCAAAGGGGTCTGGTTGTCAAAAGAAATGGCACCCCAGACCAAAACTCCTTGTTTATGACCTGTGTGGCGTGCAATAGTGAAAGTAGGATCGGCACGCTGCCCTGGGCGTCTCCAGACACGTCTTCGATGATCGTCAGAACACAATTGGAGGCGGGATCCATCGCTAAATACTATGCGTCCCCAGTCAGCCTGATTCCAACCTGGTCGAGCCAAGTACCACTGTAATAGGGCATGACACAGTGGCGTAACGGAGAATTTTCGGGCCCCCTGCAAAATCAGATTTTAAGCCGTAGCCGGATCTTACGCAATCGGCATCGCTCAGGCTTTGGGGCCCCTAGAGTCAGCCCCCGCGGTGCAGGGGTGTACGTTACGCCACAGGCTTGACAGTGTGCAGGCATGAGTGGCAAGTGGCGTAGTGGTCGGTATAAGTGTAAATTTCGCTTTATCAGCCGTCTTTCAATGGTTATGGTGGAGACACGTATGCGGGTCACACGTGTGATGGTTGATACCGATGAATCAGGCGCTGTGACAGCTGATATGACAATCAATCTATCCTCCCAATCTGCTGTAGCCCTTTGTCGATCTCTACCATCATGATGATGAAATCTACAACTGTCCATCCATTCTTGCCAGCATCTTCTTCTAATGGCCGCATCGCTTCGACCCATATGACGAGTGATTCTCCGATTTGCCCAACCTGCCTCTTTCAATCCAACGATACGACCTCTTTCGCACTCTGACAGTTGTTCATAATGAACTCGAATCCTACGGCGAGGCATTTGTTCACTCTTTGAAAGGTATCTTAAATCGCAATGCAACAGAACTTTAGGTATTCAGATTGAGAAACACTTCTTAGTGACACCTGCTGAGTGCGCAGTTCATATGTGCTGTAGCTCCCACTATTCATTCGACACTAAATTTTAATCATTTGTATGTTGTTGACTAATGTTGTTGTTGACTAATTCCTCCTGTCTAGCCGCAGGCTAGACCAGGTCCATGAGCCCAAGAGTCCTCAGGAAATCGTACACCGAAAGAGGACTGGAATAGATGTCCTCCCTATCAAGTCCTGCACAAAACAAAAGATGATCTGGAGTTGCCTGTACCAAATCATCATTTGTATGTTCTGTACAAATGTCTTTGAATACGAAATTTCATTACAATCGGGCAACTCCTTCTTGATGCAACGGTTTTCGTTGTTGTTGTTGTTGTTATTGTTACAGAGTGTATTTTTAGTTCTCTCACTCAGAATCATTGATAATTATTGGGAAACATACATATGCCGTCAACCACTTCATCAAATAAAAAGAAGTCACCAAATGCCTCTGTATGCAGCCAATAGCGAAAAAATGCTCCCCAGCTTATACAAATGCAATTGCCTTATTTGCACATACGATGGCAGCATTTGGCGACTTCTTTTGATTTGACTAAATTCGTCGAAGGTATGATATGTAAAAACCAAATTTATTTGAAAGTACTTCGAACCAACTAACTGTGAAAACTTGAACATTATACCGGAATTCTCAAAGGTTTCCCTGTCAATGAAACCCAATCATTCATGTAAATTGAACATTCCATATTATTCTAAATCAAACCTTAACCAAGACAATTAAGGGCTTTGTTCAGGCCCATCCGGTATAGTGGTTAGCGATGCCAACTGCTGAACCGTAGGGCCTGGATTCGAATCCCGGAGAAGGCATGAATGCTTGTAAACGTATAGTTCCTTTATGGCGAATCCCGGAGAAGGTATGGATGCTTGTAAATGTATAATTCCTTTATGGCACGATGGCTCTTAAATAGCCGTCAAGTCGCAAGTCCTCTCGTGAGGTCGGTGGATGGGGAAGAGAGGCGGGAGACCCTTGACCACCCCCAGGGTGTTCTCCCTCAAAATTGGGGTGGAATCGAGCAAGATCGTGCAGTCACCTGCATGGTACTCAAAGCTACGGCTAACGACAAACGTACAATCTAGCCCGTTGCCATGATGAATTTCATGGGCATCTATCTGAGTCAGACAGGTAGCATTAGCAACAACAACACAAAAGGGTTTTGTTGGATATGGAGCAACAGAGACCCTCTTAGCCACATGTATTACTGAATCACAATATTTTTCCCTTTTACTTCAATTATAAAGAAGCAAATTATATATATGTATATTTCTCACACAACTATACTTTTCGGAATAATAAATGGAACGACCACTCCAGCAAAATTAATAGGCAGTAATTCGAATCACGCCATTTTACAAACACAATAAATTAAAAATCAAATTCTTAGACTTTTCCGTAATAACTACACAACGTTTTCTGTAGAAAATCGACTGCTTTTTTTTTTTAGTCATCCGTTAGCTATTTTCCGTTAAAAATATTTTTGAAATCAAATTCTGTTAAAAAATTTCCTAATTTTCTACATGATAAAAGGTTACACTTTTTGTTAATTTATTCCGTAATAAAAAGGTTCACCCATAACTTTTGGATTCACACGATAATTTGCTTTAAAGTTTATCAGCTGAAAAGTGCTTGAATTGTGATTTTAATTAAAGATTTCAACCTCAGGTGTCCTCGTCACCTAACTGAGGTTCAAAATTGCGAGGTTCCTCACCATCAGCACTTGAGTAGCTTCAAAGTGCGATGTTCTTTACAGTCAAATTAAACAGATAGAGATTGTTTCAAATCCGTAACTTATAGGGATACTTACGTATTATCGCAACAATAGCCAAGTCTCCACTTTTTCAGTGTTTGCACTGAACTGAACTGAACTGAACTGATCGCAACAATCGCCAACTCTATTAATAACTGGCCATGTTGGCAACCCGGATTTCCCATGTGTCGTACGCGCTGAATTGCCAACCATGTGCTTCTTGTCATTTTATGTCGCCGAAGGCTGCGATAATACATAAGCACCTTTATAGGATTGTTGTTCTTATTTTTTTATTTTTTTTTTTTTTTTTTTTTTGTATTAAGACATAAGTAAAGGGTGTTTTTTTAGAGGTATAGAACTTTAAATTGCAATAAAACAACGATGTATTATTCGATTGACATGAATTTTTTTGTATTCGAACGATAATCTTATGGCATCACATTTTAAATATGATTTCTGGCATAGGACTGCCACGGCTGGCTCGGATGTAGTCCAATCTGGACGTCCAATTTTCGATGACTTTTTCCAACATTTGTGGGCGTATATCGGCAATAACACGGCGAATGTTGTCTTCCAAATGGTCAAGCGTTTGTGGCTTATCCGCATAGACCAATGACTTTACATAGCCCCACAGAAAATAGTCTAGCGGTGTTAAATCACAAGATCTTAGGCCAATTCACAGGTCCAAAACGTGAAATTAGGCGGTCACCAAACGTGTCTTTCAATGAATCGATTGTGGCACGAGCTGTTAGACATGTTGTGCCGTCTTGTTGGGACCACAGCTCCTGGACATCATGATTGTTCAATTCAGGAATGAAAAAGTTAGTAATCATGGCTCTATACCGATCACCATTGACTGTAACGTTGTGGCCTTCATCGTTTTTGAAGAAGAAGTACGGACCAATGATTCCACCAGCCCATAAAGCGCACCAAACAGTCAGTTTTTCTGGATGTAATGGTGTTTCCATATACACTTGTGGATTAGCTTCACTCCAAATGCGGCAGCTTTGTTTGTTGACGTAGCCATTCAACCAGAAGTGCGCTTCATCGCTAAACAAAATTCGCTTATGAAAATCGGGAACAACGGCAATCTCGTTTTGGGCCCATTCGACGAATCTACGCCTTGCTTGATGATCGTTTTGATGAATTGCCAAACCAAACTGAGAATAAATCACTTGACAGCTGTTAAATCGGTCGCCATCTTGGAAAGTAATGCCAACTTAAACTTCTATACCTGGGAAAAAAACACTCTTTAGAAGTTTTAAAAGGCATTATTTGAAATTTAATTCTCAAAGAAAAATTGAAATATGCTTAAAGAAATGGTGAGAAAAATTTTAATTCAAATGATTAATCATATTTTTCTAATTTTACGTATGATATGACATTTATTTAAAAAAAAAATTTGAATTGAATTAAGGTTTGAACAAAAAACAATATAAGCGATTTCAGGATTTTCTGTCCCGAGTCCCTTTAACTGATAGGAAAAAAATATAATATGGATGTGTGAAATATTTCGATCAAAATTGTGTCTGAGTCTAAAATCAATTTTTTCTTTAATTTAAAATAGAATTAAGAAATAGATATAATTTTTCCCCTTTATATAATCTTTTAAGTAGCAATGGGTAAAAATTATAAAAAGGTTAAAAATAAAACCATGCACGGTATGTATGTTTCAAATACACTCATGTCCATAAATTAAGGATAATGAAGTTCAGGCAAAGAAAGAGACAGAAGCAAAACAAATTTGACTTATTTGTAAAGTCTATTTATTAAACAAAAGGTAAAGAGCAAAAAAGATGCTATATGTTTGACATAATTAATAAAAATTGCGATTTTTACTCCCTGGAGCAAATTTAAAAAAAGAACCTATTTACGAAAAACAATATAACATGGTTAGTATGATGATTAACACGGAGTATGTCTCCCGGACGATGCAATGCAGGCCTTAGAACGCCTAGGCATGCTGAGTATCAAATTATCAATCTGATCTTGGGGAATGTTACACCACTCATCAAGCAATGCCCTCTGAAGTTCCGGTAGACAAGTGAGAGGGGGTTGACGGGCTGTAATTCGTCGGCCAAGCATATCCCACACATGCTCTATTGGATTCAAGTCCGGTGAGTATGCTGGCCAATGCATACGGGTGATATCCTCCGATTGAAGGCATTCGTCTACAATGTTTGCACGGTGAGGACGGGCGTTGTCATCCATAAACAGAAATTCAGCACCCATGGCACCCCGAAACAAACGTACATGTTGTTCCAGAATGACATCCCGATAGATGTGGCCTGTCATCGTTACACTCTGAACATGCAGGTCAGTTCTGGAACCAAGAATAATTCCTCCCCAAACGAGCCATCCTGCACCACAGTAACGGTGTCGTTCAATTGTGTTCTCTTGGTAGTAACGGGTACCAGGCGTTCTCCATATTAAAGTAAGGCGAGAATCAGACTGCAAACTAAACCTGGACTCGTCGGAAAACATCACACAAGACCACTGTTGTGGTGTCCACAATACATGCTCTCTACTCCAGATTAATTGCAGGCGACAGTGAGTTGCGGTAAGTGGAACACATCTGACAGGCCAACAAGCATATAGACCAAAGTGCCCTAAACGCTTGTACACGGTCTACCTTGAAACTGTCGTATCGGTAGCTGAAGAGAGCTGACGAGACAGGTCTGATGCTGTGCTCTGTCTGTTTCTTTTGGCAGTAACTGCCAAATATATACCGGTCCTCATTCAGCGTTGTAACTCGGGGCGACCTGTGCTGTAACATCTACTCACATTACCATCATCTTGGAATCGTTGCCAAAGCCTGGAGATGACACTTTGGGCGATTCCAAGTTCCTCGGATACTTCCAGCTGGGTACGTCCACATTCCAGTCGTCCAATAGTTCTATCACGTAAAAAATCATCCAAATGCTTCCTTTGTGCCATAACTATGCGGTTATTGCACTGAAAGGCTTTTAAAGCGCTTGTGAACAATTTTACTTTTTTCGGTACCTTCGGTGCAATTACTGGGCATATGGCTCGCGAAGCGAGCCTCCATCCCATATCCGGTATGTATATGTTGATCGGACTATAGTATTATCATGCTAGCGTGTAGCAGGAAGCTGATTGGCCGAGCCAATCGTTGAGGAAATGTCCTGGGTCATGCGGAAATCTGTTTTCATGACGGAGAGCTGAGTGGGTGCTCTCGTATTGGATCATGGCTGGTGATAATTGAGTCTCTCATTGGCTGCTCAAATCTCTCAGAAAGAAATTTAAGTCTAAAGGGGGAGGGGCTTGCCCTGATGGTGGGGATACGAAAAATAATTTAATATAGATAAAAATAAAGAATAAAAAGATAAATATTCAAAATAATTGATAATTAGAAATAATTTAAAAATAGAAATAATTTAGCAAAATGTGTGCAATCAAATTGCACTAATCCAAATAATTTAAGGCGGATTATATGAATCGAGAAGAATTCTTCTCGGTCTTTTAGTATTGTCACACACACACACACATGCGAGTTGTAACTAGGCATATTAATCATATTTTTATTGTTTGTAAATTTAAGTGAATTAAAGAAATTTTTTGCAATTTTTTGAATGTAAGAACAATTTTACTTCTTTGCCACCATTCCTTATATACCCCTCTCTTACACTCTTGTCATTGTGACGTACTATCCGCGCCATCTGGTGGTTTCCTGTAATCTGCATATTCTTCTTCAAGATGTGTGATAATTCTACAGGTGAAATTTTTATTTTAGAATTCAATTTCTGTGTGATCCTGAATTATTCTTAATTTATGGACATGAGTGTATTATATATTGTTTTCAAATATATATGTATATATATATATATATATATATATGTTGTTTTCCAAATATATATATATATTGTTTTCAAATAATTGCTTAAAATTGAATCTTGAACTATGCTTTTTCTTACTAACTGACTTTAACTGTTCATTTACACCAAATTTCTTATCTAAATAAAAAAAAATGACCTTTTTTATAAAAAAAATTAATACACAAGTATTGGAAGTATACATACTTTCGTACTATAGCAACTTATTGACGACATTATATGAAACAAAACACATGATTGCCAATTCAGAGCTAACGATACATACAAAGTTGAGGTCGCCAACTTGTCGAGTTATCTTGAATATTGATGCTTGTTGTGATAATACGTAAGCACCGAAGTACTTTTTATTTCCTTAAATTTTTATTGTTTGTTGAATCGTTAGCGTTAGTCCTAATTAAAGTCACTTTTAACATGGATGATAATTACAATTAATTTCAACAGTGAATCATAACAATTATTTCTAAGAACATCAAAAAAAGTTTCTTAATTTCAGGCTTCAGATAAAAGATGAAGAATTTAATTTCATACAGAAAAATTAACTATAAAATTACTTGATCGATGTTGTTCCTCATACCATTAATTTATGCAATCATATAAGCAAAATTTTTAAAATTAGTTTCATAAATTATATGGTTAGAAATTCAAAACTTAGTTACTATCGATGACTTACATTAACATATTTAGCCTTTTCTTCTGTTCTAAATCTTTTTTTTTTATTAATCCGTAAGCTACGCATTATAGAGGATACTTTACTTTAGTTTCTAAAAATCATAAGTCAATGATTATTCTCTCTTTATTTCATATCGTTCTTAAAATATATTGAGTAATTATGAGTACATATTATTTAAAAATACAATTTCTTTCTAAAATAAACAGTAGATGGCAGCACGAGATATGCGTGCAATAGGTAAAAAATCGCAGAATCCAATTTTGAAAACCATGAACTAAAACCATCTCAAGTTTAGGTTTCAATGCAGCAATTTTAGGTTTGCACTTCTTAATTTCTAAGAACCTATAAATAGAACCCTTTGACAAAATAAAACTAATTTTTGCCACTATAGCGTCAGGAACGAAACGTATCTTTAGTTCTATTCTTCTAAAGAGAGTTAATTTACAACGTAAGTAATTAACTTTTAAATTATGAAAATTATTTTATGTATTTAGAATTAAATATTTGAAAAGTATCATATTACTTATAATTAACTAGATTTTTTTTAACTATAGTTAATTTTTAAGCTGGATGAAAAAATTTTTAATTATTCCAAATTATACCTTATTATAAAATATACTAATCTGAATAATATCTTTTTGGCTCTAATTTTTACATAACACCAAAACCTCCTAAAGTCTGAAAATTATTAAAATTTAACGTTCAGGTAAAGAATTATTGATTCGTAATTACAATAACGCTTACTTATCGTTTCTACGAGCCATAGCAACTGTTTTTCCGAGTTAGCGCCAACACGAACATTGATTATATTATTGGATGAGATCAATTCATGACAAGCACAATAATAGAGTCAAGTAAAAATCGGGTTTCACGTCAGTTTTACCAATTTATACGAGTAATATTAGCAACCGGAATAAGTGAAGCTTTGGTGTGTGTCTTACGTGCTGCCGTGTTTAACATCATAATCCTTATACGCCCACTTAATAAGTACATAAACAGGCAGTGGGTAATGGAGAATTTTCGGGCTTCCCTGTAAAATCAGGTATTGGGCCCCAAACCGTACTTGGCGTCAGTCAGGCTTTGGGCCCCCTAGAATCTACCCCACCCCTGTGATGCGAGGGTGCAAAAGACAGATTTTACGAATCTGCAAAAAGACACAGAAGTTTTAAATAAAATGCGTATTAGGGAAATAAAAATGGTTTTAAAACTAATTTAATTAGGGGACAGCAAAAATTATACTGCATTATTTTACGATATGTAAAGTATTCAAACTAATGGATACCTCTTATGTAATTAGAATTTTTTTCATCTTTTGTAAAAAATTTTGTTTTAATTACATGAGATATTTTATCTGTACTTTATTATGCTTAGTGTATATTACAAAACGTTTGCTATTCGTTTTATTGTTATAATTGCATGTGTGAGCATCAAAACCGTAAAGAAAAGAAAAAATTTTTAAATTAATTTTTAGTTTAAGATTTTCATGATCAATGACTAATAAATTTGACCTCCTTGAAAAATTCTAAAAAAAAAAGTAATTTCTTTGACAAAAGACATGTGTTCTTTGAGTGCTACGCTTTTTTTAAAAAATAAAATCATTTGTAGTGATATATAACGATAAAAAAAATGACATTTATTTTAGGACAAATAAACTTTAGATTGAATGCTGGCTTCATAATTGAAAATTAGGAAATTGATCGCTGCTTATAGTTGCGTATAGTATTGAATAGACAGAATTGTACGGTGAATCTCGAGAGGTCTTTATCGTCTGCCTAGTTATCAGACTGTGTAACTCCCCTGGTGTAACTGATTTGATATAAGAGAGACAGCAACCGCTTCCTGGCGCGATTTCTTAATCGCTCCAGGAAGCGGTTGTTATCGGGTTACATGAAATCAAGATGACGGCCTAGCGTTTCCCTTTTGTTTTGTCTACGCCATGCCTCAGTGCACGTTCCGCTTTTAATTTATTCCTTCGATTAGTGTATAATCACTATTTTTTTTATTTCATAATGAAACTAGATTTCGAAGGGAGAGGTGGTGGCAAGATTTTAACATAAAAATAAATACAACAGAAAGTAATATTAATGTATTACACTTCCAGATATAAATTATTTACACCATTTTAAGCGTTCATTACACAAAGTTTGTAACAATATCGCACGATAAAAATATCAAAGTGAACCATATTGTAATATTATCGCTTATCTTGGCGAACATAAACAACAACTTGGCGCCTAGCCCAACTGTATCAAATTAGCATCCCAGATAAAGTTACGCAGTCTGATAATTAGACCGACGTTATGTTCTTAATATCATATAGAATAGAATCTTTTTTAATCGATCAGGGGTCATCTTCATAATTAGGGGTCCAAATGTTGAAATTCCTTTCTAATTACTAATATCGAAGTAATTGAAAATAAAAATTTTGGTACTTCATAAATTTCCTCAAAATTGAGTAACAATTTAGTACTTGATTATATTTTACTATAACAATGCATTTAAAATAATTGCAAAATAAATGCATTTGCAATTATTTTGATGCTTATATATGTTGTATGCTATTTTATATGTATATACAGGAGCAAATAAATACATACAGGATTAAAACATAATTAGTGATTGAATCTTTGATTTATAATACAACCGTATTGTTAAAAAATGCGTGAAGTTAGATCCTCTCAGAGGAGAAAGAGGATCTAGACCACGGGTGTCCAACCTAAATGACCTTGCAGGCCACTTCGGAAAAACATTATAATCTCGCGGGCCACACATAAAAATATATACCTTTATATCAGATTTGGAAGAAAAAAAACATTTATTGAATGAAAATTTAAAACTGAATGAATTATTATTATTGTCTTCATTATTTTTCATGTATACAGACATTGATAATATAATAATGTTTATATAACATAATAATGCAATGATCAAATAATGCTTAAAATATTACAGTGTTGCCATTTTCTTGAAAATTACGGTGTTCCTTTTAAATTGATCTTTCGTTACTCGTTGTTAAAATTTGATAGTGCTGTCACACGTACACGATTAAGTATACGTTGCCCTTTATCTTAACCGTCCTGAATATTTTTTTGATTTAAAAAGCATCTCTGCCTCTTTCTTATTGGGCACTCCAAACAGAAAAGGAAGAGGAAAAATGAAAGTCGTACACACACAGAGAGAATCATGTACCATCCATAGCAAAGGATATGCATAATGCAATTCGGAATTTATTAAAAAAGTAATTTATTATAGAAAAATCAAATGTAAACTGTTAGATAAAATATAAATCTATTTTAATTTAAAGGACATTTCTATTGTTACGTAGATCCGAGGGTTCGAGGATTTTATGCAAAACAGTCACAAATGAAATAAGCAGTTCTTTAAGAGCGATGTGAATTTATTATCAAAAATCCAATCCTTTAATTACAGGATTCAGCAGCAAAATTCACAGGGTAAATATCCGAAGGTCTTCACACCTTCGACAGCAATCAAACACAACCACCAGTGTTTAAAAATACACGTACGTGAAGATTATTCACAAGCACAGCCGAGAATCCCTAGTCAAAACAATCCTCACTACTCGCTGGCTTAATCAAGACTCCTCGCCGTACCGGCGAGCATCCTTTTTATATGCGTGACAGAAACTTCTAGAAATATAACCGCTCGTGTCATTGAACGTGACACCAGTGGAGAGATCTACTACTTTCTAGAAGATTCCAGAGGGTTCCGAACTCGCCAACATGGTCGCCAATGACGCCAAAATGGTCGCCAAATTGCCCACCAACTTGGTCGCCAAAAATGATGCCAACTTGGCTCTACCGACAAGATTTCGCCAAGTTCTCATTGAATCGCCATTATAACGTAAGGGGCGGCACTGCTTGTGAATAGTACAATTTTAACCTGAAATAAATATAACACAGAGTAATATAAATGCATTAAACACTCAAATACAAATTATTTACACTATTTACACAAAATTCGTAGCACTATTATCAAAAAGGATTTATTTTAAAACAAGAGCAGGTAACAGGCAGATACATTGTAGATTTATATATGTATGTGTGTAAGGATAATTAAATTAGATTAAAAATTAAATTCCCTATCTAGTATATACTTGACTCATCCTTCTCAGTTCCCATCTTCAAGTATCAAACTAATCACCCATTTATTTCTTCCGAACATATGGCCTAGCCAATAAACATGTCTAATTCCAGATCGTTAGATTTAATAGTCAACATATGTCAGCATTAACTTTCAAATACCCTCTTCAAATCCGCTATACTTACCACATGTTTTTCAAGTGTTATCCATTTTAACCGATAATCGTGGCGTGCTTTTTTACTCCCTGCTCTTAGCGTCAGAACAGATGTAGAAATGATTGAATAAAGATCCTCCTTTTTCCTTGTTCTAACTTTTAACCTGATTCTGTCTTCAACATCATGACACATATATATAAATTTCCCCTCAAATAAATTTCAAAATGAAAAAACTTTAAAAACCTGATGTTTAAAAAAATTTTAAAAAGAGTCGGTAGGCCACAACTTAGGTACTGGCGGGCCACATGCGGCCCGCGGGTCGCGTTTTCGACACCCCTGATCTAGACTGTGTTAACCAATTTCAGAGCAAGAGAAATTAATTCGGGCAGAATCAAAAGAAATTTAACAATCAAACTACTAAATTTCTATTTATAAAGAATCTACTGAAACTTCCTCTCTTTCTCTCTCTCTCTCTCTTGGGGCTGCGGTAGCCCAGTAGTTAAGGTATCCAACCATGGCAGGCATGTCATGAGTTCGATCCCAGTACCACTAAAGACCCGCCGTGTAGGGCAGCGATGCACGTTAAATGTGTCGAGAGCTGAAACGTCCTCCCATTGGTGTAGTGTGGTAGTTAGGAGAGGGGGGTGCCAGCTCAGGTGTCGTCCGCGTCACTTGACCATGGTTCAAAATTACGTGGTCCATCGCCAAAAGCCCTCGTGTAGCTGAACAATGCGACGTTAATATTAACTCACTCACTCTCTCTATCTCTCTTTTATCATGAAAGCTCAGAACCATCATCCTAGAGCAAAGGTACTCAACCTTTTTTTCTGCCGGGCCGCAACATGAGAACCAATGGAGAGGGAGGGGATGCTTTCAAATCGGGATAAGACCAAGATAACAGAAAATTT
Source organism: Trichonephila clavipes (assembly GCA_019973935.1). Lineage (NCBI taxonomy): Eukaryota > Metazoa > Arthropoda > Arachnida > Araneae > Nephilidae > Trichonephila > Trichonephila clavipes. The sequence goes on from BMAU01016507.1 coordinate 661,273, forward strand.
AAAATCTGAAAATTGATCAAAACATTAAAACTCCTATTTTTTTTAATTATTACTTTTTATATTTTTTTAATGTTGTCACTAAATTTTTCTAAATTGGAAACATTTAAGAATCACTCTCTGATAATTTCTGCATCATTAAATGGTTTCATATGATTACCAATAATATAACAAACTTCATAGGGTACTTTTGTTACCGGTGTGACTTTACCATTGACAAAACACTTTTTTGCAGTTGTAAAGATTAATAAGAGATCGAGGAAAAGTGTCATTGAATGATTCCTATTTATTGGTATTTTTTAAATACAATACTTTCGTAACAAACCAAACAGTTACTGAACCATGCTTGTTTTTCACTACAAAATAGTAAACTTCCCAATCGTCTTGAAACAATCTATTTTCTTTCAATATTTTTCGTTTGCAAGATATAAAAGATAGTTAAAAATTAGTATCACTCATAAAATGGTCGCTACTCCACTGTTGTCTGTTATCAGTAATCAAATAATATATATATATATATATATATATATATATATATATATAAATTTCCACCCGTACGACATCGACAGCAAAAAGCATAAGATATATTTGATCTTTTAACAAAGAATTTCCCACCAAATTTTCATAAATACATGAATTTCTCAGAGCAATGGACCATGACCGGGGCACAAAGTCTCGGTGGACAGCATGTGGCCCGCAGGCCGCAGGTTGAGTATCGCTGTCCTAGAGTGATTCCAATCTTATTGATTAATAGAATGAATTATCATTCATTTTTTAGCCATTCATGCTTACCGAATTTCCTTAGATATTCTTTTTTGTCTGTAATTTCTCTTCTCAATTTATTTAAGAATAGAAAAGAGAAAATTAAATAATACACTAAAATGAAGTTAGAGAGGGACAAATACGAACTATTGTCTCTCTTAAAGTCCTCCAGTAATACATTCCTTCATTTATTGATTTAAAAAGGTTTTTTTTCATTATTTTATCCTATCATTTAAAATTTATATATAAATAGCCTTAATAATAATTATAAATTTATAGATACTTAACTCATTTGAAGAAAAGTTTACAAGACCGTTATAAATTGTCTTAGCAAATAAAATCTGTTACCTGACCATCAATTCGACAAATTTAACAGTTTTGTTTTACACAAGTTTACTGAAATGGCAACATAGTTTTGTAGATGAAAGTATCTCAACGATAAGTAGAAGAATATATTTTTTTTAAATATATAAATCGTAAGTAAAATTAAATTGAAATTAGAAATTATCCTTTTTTTAATGTTTACTTTGTACTATACACTACTTATTTTTCATTGGTGTTCCAATTAACTGACAAATATTATATCACGAATGCGGAATAGCGTCATGGTTTTGGCTTTGTGTTTATCATTTGTATGAAACATATCAAGTTATATTTTTTTTTTAAAACCCTTTTTCTTTTTTCAGTTCTTGTTGACAAATACTGCCAAAATGACGACCCCACTTGTGACGAAAATAGTTTTGAAGAATACGACGAAGATGAGTCTTAATGAAAGATTTACTGCGTATCGTGCCGAAGCTCAGACAGCAGCTAATACCTATCGTCAAAAATTACAGATGCAAAGGCAGGCAACCTCTGCAAATCTGAGGCTTGCCCAGCAAATGGCAAACCGACCTACAGTTATAGCTGCTCTCCGACTCAAAAAACGTAGTTTGCAACAGAGACTTGGACGCCGGCAACAATCAGCCTCGAATGTCAAGGCTAGGCTAAATCTTGGTGGAAAGCGAGCAAATTCCATACAAGGCCGTCTTGGAGCTGTCAGAGGAAGAAATCCTGGTCGGCGAGGTGGATTTAAACCTGGTACTTCACCTTTATTAAAGGCAAGATTAGGCACTCCTAGGTCCTTTAATTACCCTTCAGTAACAAATCAACGAGTTGGTTTCCGTAAAAGAGGTAATTTTCAAGGTGGAAATCGTCAGCCTCGAAATAATAATCGACTGCAAGCATCACGAAATGCTAGAGGAGGTAGAAATAACAGAGGAGGAGGTCGTGGCAGAGGAAGAGGTGGAGGCAAAGGCCGGTGGGGTAAAGACCTAAATCCTATTCTTCCAACTAAACAAGAACTGGACAATCAATTGGATGAATACATGGCTGAAACTAAAGGATCTCTAGATGCACAATTAGGGCATTATATGTCTCAGAACTGAAAAGATTGTGATTTTATACTTTCTGACCTTAAATATCGGTAGAAATGCTTGTATAACATCCCATTAAAAGCAGATCTACAGTTAAAAGATGTGATTGTTTGTCATTTAAAAAGTTTTTGAAAGGTGGGTGTCTTATGTTAACTAATTTGTACAAATTCATGAACATTATCAAGTCCTTCATTGTCCACAAATTTTTTGTCACCAGCTTATCACATGTACATAGATTTCTTTTACAATAATGCTTTTTACATTGCTAAAAGCACCCATACATGTTTTCACATTCTGAAATTACTCTACAAGTATGTGTTATTTTTATTACCATTTTTTTCGAAAGTATTTTAGTAATAGTTATTAAGCTGTAATGGATTTCTTACTATTCATAAGTGTGTCGTAGAGATTGTAATATAGCCAAATGTTTGTGCAAATATATTATATTGTGATATACATTAAGGTTTTCCACAGAACTGACACATGTTTAAATATCATAATTTTTCACACTTCATTTAGTAAATGATTTTTGTTAAAATATATTCCATTAGTACTCTATCCTTAATTTGTGTATCTGCATTTAGTAAATGATATTATTTACTCATTTCAATCCTGAAAGATTTTATTCTGATGAGTCAAATGTTCGACCAAAAGATTTTTTCCTTGATTTAAATTTTTATGCAGTTGATAATATGCTGTATGAAATTCATCTACTTTTTATCTCATCAAAAATTTTGTGCTTAGTGTAAAATTTGCCAAGTGGGCATGATGTTCATTATTAAAATCAATTAAATGGTGTATTGACTTTGTTAAATTTCTTTGCATAGTCCTATTCTTTTCTTGGTCACACTTTAGTTACTTGGTTAATTATGCATATAATTACTGCTTTTTGAATTTAAATTTCTCATAATTGGAGTTAAAATGAGTTTAAAAATTCATAATTTAGGGATATTAATGCTTTCAAGAATATCAAAAAAATGTTCTGTCATATGAATTAAAGATTTTAATTTTTGCATGTTATAATTTTTATAAATATATATATATAATCTTCATAAGAACAATGTGTTGGAAGAATTATTTTTTTTTTACTAGTAATCAAGGAATGTTTCTGAAATTTTGAAATTTCTGCATCGTAAACTGAATTAAAAGAATCACAAGTAGCAACAGGGCTATATCATCAATTGTTACACAAAATGCATAAAATATGAAAAATAAACTTTTATTTCATGATAATGTAAAGAACATTTTAACAAATTAGGACTGGTTAATTATACAAAATGTACAAATGGATGGTACTTTTTCCATTAGCTAGATACCAGACAAAAACAGTTAAACCTGAAAATTTGTGAATTGAAATAAATTACTTTACTTAATGTTACTTTAAATATAACAATTTAATATTCTAGTATCCAGCTAATGGAAATTTGTTCATTTAAGGTCCATGCATATATTCAAAATGTCTCACAGGTTTTTTCCAGAATTTTATATTCAATTAGCTCGAAAGTAAATATTCTTTTTTTGTTTGATTTAAATAGTAAAAAGGATTTTTATAGACAAGATTTTTTTTTTTTTTTTTTTTGCATATGAGTAACAATATAAGATGTATAAATATGAGAGCGGAAAAAAAAATATTTCTTTCTATGTATAAAAGTTTTTCGTGATGATGCAATAAATTTCCTTTTCTCACACACAAGAACAATAATGAAAAGGTAGTAAGTCCTGTTCAATATTATGGTTATAAATTGTCAATAAGGTGCAATTTTCGGTTAAAGCTCAATGATTAACACATCATTACATAATAAATACATATCTGAAAATTAAACTACATAATACATGTAAATTACAGTTTTGCAATGAGTATCAATTGCTGTATAATTTGTACAGTTAGGGTTGGTCCGCCATTAGGCGAACAGGGGATACACCTTTCCCCCGTAGTTTTAAAATTTATATTCCTTTAAATATTTTATTTTGTATTTATTAACTTATCGATTTAATTTACTAAATATCTTGCTAATCATTTATTGCAAATTAGTTCATTCAATATATTTTGTCTCGTAAAAATATTGATTTAGTTCAAGAACATTTTCTTCCCTTATTTCATAATGTCTAATTACTGTTAGCAGTGGGTTACACATTTGAAGCAGTTCTCCATTGATGAGACACTGGCCTTTGGCAAGAAGGAAATCTATAAAAACAGATGCTTTCAATATGACATACTGCATTTTTTTAATGTTAATAGAAATATGTATATCGTAAACAAATGTTCCATTATTTTTTAAAAGGAAAATTATATTTTTTTATTTAATTTGAAAAAAAATGTTCAATCTAAATGCATTGTTTCTCCCATTTCAGGTTTGACAACCATTGTGTTTATTGATAAGAAACTAATTTATAATTCTTGGAATTTTTATCATTTTGTTTTCATAAAGAATCGCTGAATGTATCAAATCTTTTTAAAATAACACGGAAAATTTATATCATTTTTCTAAAATCATGTTAAATGAGTAGATTTTTGAGGGATGAAAAAATTGTGTGTGTGACTAAATTAAACTTTTGCTGTCTATATTTTTCCATTTAATGAAGTAGAAAATATCAGTTCATTTTTGAATTTTGCCATAAGTTTTCTGAAACGTTTTTCTGTTGAGGAATTTTAGCAAGAAAATTATGACATGAAGGTTATAAACTTTCTAGAAGTAAATCAATTTTAGGTAAAAATTTAGTTGTTAATGTAGCGTTTTACTTCATTCATATTTAAATACCTAGTTTTCTGGAAATAAAAAATATGTTGTTTTACTTTTTCATTTATACTGTATGACTTTACAATAAATTGGCATAGTGTTTTTAAACAAGAGATTACAGTTCTATTTATTAATGTTACTTATTGATTTTATTTTTAGTTTCTATAAGCTGAAAACCATATTTTCAATTGATTGAAAAGAAAATAAATGTTACTTAGTCCCTTAACTGCTGTAGGCACTAAGCCGTCATAAACAGTGTTAACCATGGCATATTTATACACTTTTCTGAAGTATGACCTTCCATGTTGTGGTGCTATCAGTAAAGCTATTCCCAAGGCTTTGGAACATAATGAAATGACTTTAACAGTGTTTGCTTATTTCTGAGGATTTATTCAGTAGTACTTTTTCTTTTACCCCAATACACTTTATAACTATACATGCCTGTGTGAAAAATGTAGGCACTGATGAGTGAACCACATAACTTTTCCTTGGCAAATTAAGGGTTTAATAGATAAATGTAAAATTAAGTTGATTTTTAAAAATAAGTTATACTTTATGGAGACTTGAGGAGCTCTTATAGTTACAGACCCAAATGTATCCTGATTTTGCTTTAGTATTAACACATTGCATGTAAGCTATGTACTTTAAAAGTTTTTTATAGCTGTTCACTAAAAAGTAGGTTATATAAAAGAACATATTTAGGAGAGTTAGGGGTGCGTATACAAAACAGTTTCATTGATGAAAATGTAAATTTATTGTGATTTTACTGAATGACCAAACTCTGAAGTTCTTAACACCCATGCAATATGTGGACTACTAAAAGCTAACTTTGTTAAAATATGTTGCTCTTTTTTTATATTTTATATTAAATAAGATTAATTAATAGTAATATAATTAATAAATATAAGATGAGTAATACAATATATTTTTCTAAGGGGTATTAAATTTGGATAATTAAAAGAAAATATTTAACAATTCATGATTTCTTCAGTATGAGAAAAAAAAGCATCTTTTCTTGAAACTAAGCAAGTTCATTTTTATTAAAAAAAAATTACTTTCCAAGCAGATTTGACTCTTTACCTAGAAAAAGCATGTGTGAATACTGATTAAATTTTGTTATGCATAAGTTCATATTAGTGCTCTGTGACATATGAAGAACTGAAAACCTCCATTCTGAAATTCTATTTATCAGCAGTTCTTTTTTTCCCCTCCCTCTTTCTAAGACCCACGACTAGATGAGAAACATGTATTAGTGAAAGAACGTTTTTATTCACAGTATAAATAAAAGAAAAAAACCCATAGAATTCTAAAAAATGAGTTTAAAGTGCAAAATCCTCAATTTTACTGTGACATTCATTTTGCAATACCACATTTTTCTTCTCTTATAGCAATATGTATTTAATTTAGATGTTCATAGAATCTAAAATCTTTGTCGTAGACCAAAACAAATATAAATATTAAAACTTGTAAAAATTCCATTTACAGAAAGGATTCTATAATATGATAGTTCAAGAAAAAGTCTAATAAAGCATTTTGCTAAAACTTAAAATTAGTACTTCAAATACTTATTTCTTTGACACATCTTCCAAAAAATAATTTTTATATTTGTATATAATCAATTTGATACTAAATCAAATATATACAATAAAATAATTATTTCAACTATAAATGATGAAAAAAAGGACTTATACTTAAATTTGATAAATTATGTAATAAATTCATTTCTATTTATTTTTCTTTCAATCTTGCTCATATTATATTTAAACTATGTATAAAATTGTTCATGCAGAACATAATATCTTGATTCTTTTATCTTGCATATCAAATGTTTTGTGTTGAGGGATTTTTAACTTCTATGTATACTTTTCCCACTTTAGTTTTAGCAAGTTTCTGGTTTGCTAATTTCAGTTCTTCACCTACATTTATATTTTTGCTTGTATTTTGGTAAGTATCAACATCTTAGATAAAACATTCATTGCAGAATATTATAAAGATGAAATATACAAACATTTATTTTGTGAATATTTCCATTTTATAAACTTTTTCCTGGAACCAAGAACATAATACATACTCAAAATGAATCATTATTTAATGAACCTTTTCTGGATTTAGCCACTTCATTAAATAGAGAACAGAATCACTTTTTCTTTCCTCAAAACATATTTTGAGATTTAAGGAAAATGTTTAAAAAAATTTTTCACAGCGTTTGATGTTTACTTGTAAATTGTAATACTGTACTGTATATAACATAACATTTGTATCTAAACATTTTATTATGCGTACAATTGCTATATAGCAACTTTTTTTTCCCTATGACAAGCTATTTACATGAAATGTGTATTCTTTGATAGGATCTTCTCGGATCATTAAAGGGAAAAAATTTAGTTTGCATTTGATGTGTCACAAAAAAGCTTTTCTTTCTAAATAATGCTATAATTTTAAAAGCTTACCTTAGATTTGTTATTTAGTTTAGTTATAATAAATCAGAATTATTCACCAAATTTAAATTTAAAAATAAAATTCATGGGACAGAATTAACTGCATCATGTTTTATAAGTAAACAGAATAAGTTAGAATTAATTTTAAAAATCTCCCCAAAAAACATCAATCATGCAGATATGGTATGTTAATCTAATCTTATTGTTTCTGGTTCTCATAAGTCCATTAGAACTAGACTAAATCCTTTTTTAAAAAAAAAATGGTATTTTAAAATAGGTGTGTTTGCTATATGGATGCAATTATTGATTTTAAAAGCAATATACGTGAGTGCACTAATCAAGCTTGCATTGTTATTTCTTTAACCAGATATATTATTTTACAATCGTGTCAAGTTCCATCCTGGTGAAATAAGAGTATGCTTACTCTTATTCTGCTATTAATTACATAAATTTTTATTCATTTAAAAATTATGTTCATGACATTAAAATTTATATTGTTGCACTAATTAAATATTAGTATTTTTCAAAAACTTTTTATCTCTAAAATTATTTTTTATCGTTTCAATATTTTGTTTATAAAATTTCATATCTTAATTAAAAATTTTGAGTAAAAAATTTACAACTTTTTTTATATTGTAATGTTTCACATTATTTTTTCTTAAAAAAGGAATAAATAATTCATATTTTTTAAATAAGTTCCATTCTATATTATATTATTTAATCAGAAATGTATGTGGAAATACATATTTTAACTAGTTAGTAATTATGTTACAATGGTTTTAAAAGTATTTAAATGATTTAGCCTAATTAATTTTACAAGTAACCCATGGACGAAATTTAATTGAATATTAATTCAACCAACTTTTTAAAATTTTATATCATAAAGTGGGTACTTAAAAAAAATAATTGTTGATAAATATTAATTTCCAAATTTAATGAATGGATTTAATTCAAATTAACTCCATATATTATAAAGATATACTATTTCTACTTCCCTATCTCAAATGCTACTAACTAGATCTATTTATACTAAATTAAAAAGTTCTTAGCAATTTTTTGTGATACATAGTAATTCGATTATAACAAGTGTAGCCCATCGTCTATAGACACAACAGCCCAGGGTGAGTCAGGGCCTTCTCAAGAACCCTCTTCCATTTTGATCTCCACTTAGCGGCAGTTCTCCAATTTGTCATTTCTAAAACTTTAAAATTGTCCTCCACACAATCAGCCTATCCATAGTTCTAGTTCCAATAGGTTTGTAATTGAAAATTCTGAATGTCAAGGATGAGGGTTCCATACAGCAGATGTGGCCCTCAAACACCAATCTTAATGGATTTCCATCTATGCGAGAGTATATAAATAATCTTGCTTAATTATCATAAATCATACTCCTTGTTTGAGATAAATGTATTAATAATTAAAAAGCCAATAACCTCCTTGGTTACAATTAACAAACCAGTATTTTTTCACATAGATCACATTTTATTATAAATGGTTACTTCCCAATGTTATGATACACAGATTTTTTTTATGTATACATTTATTGTTAGTCATCAGGAATATCTTTATTATTACCCCAATGGCATTCATGTAGATATTTGTATTAATGAAGCTATATTTTTAATCAATATAACTTCTATCACACTAATTCCTCTTATTTTTAAAAGTAATTATTCTAATATCATAGTATAAAAATGTACAAAAACCACTTAAGAATTAAGCAATGAAATGTTACATTTTTATATTTCAGATAAAATAATCAAGTGTTTCTCCTATTTGTGATCATTTATTTAAAGGAAATAATTTCTTTTTTAGTCTTATTTCTTGAATAACTATATACATTAGTATTACATTGCATATAAAGTAGTTTGATTTTTCCCCCTTAAAGAGTTCTATATATTACATTGCATTAAATAATAAGCATATATTTTACAATAAAACTAATTTTCACAAGTATAAAAAAAAAATCTTTTAAATTTTAAAAAATACCAATTATGAATCCATTTTCAATTATAATTTTTAGAGGGGAAAATTAATTATATTCAATACGAATGAAGGAGTTCTTTAGTCTAATATAAGCATGCACTTTTTTCTTCAGGTGTGGTTTAGTATCTTCTTAGTCTGAAAAATATGAAGTTTAAATTAAAATTGACAATTTTTTTTCCCTTCATTTTAATTTTATCAATTTAAAATACCTTGATCTTTTGAAATTTAAAATCATCCATCATTTTGTTATATGTAAATTTTGTACAACAGATTTTATTCTTAATGGATTTATCAAAAACAAAATAATTTAAAATCTTCAATGCAGTGTTTTAACACTTTTATAAACTAAGGTTTAAAAATTTTTTAAAGCATAAATTGTATTTGATGCATAGGATAACATTGAGAATGTTAGAAATAGAGTATTTATAAATTTACTTAAGTGAACATTTCAAAATGCCAACAGAGATATAATTACCTTGTAAATTCACTTTATGTTACAACTTATTGCTTTTCAGTGAAATCTAAATAATTAATATTAAGTAAAATGCCAAAATATTTTGAAATAAGAAATTTTATCTATAAATCATGAAAATTATCCTACTCAGTAAGTAAAATAGACTTATAGGATAATTTTTATACTTATTTTTCAATTTTCTCTCATAACTATAATTAAAAGTAACATTGATTGATTGTTTATTAAAAATGTACTCTGACCTCAAAATTTAAACCATGTTAAAGTTACAAGGATAACTCCACTCTCCAAACTTCCACACCACATGAGAACTTTGAACCTTGCCAGATTTAACACATATCACACATGGTAATTTTCCAATGGTATTAGGACTCCAACTATTCTCAATAGGAAATAATGTTAACCATGAGCTCATAATAATGATGATTACCTAATTATTGCAGATGCATAAAAGTGACCATACTTAACCATACTTAAAAGTGTTATAATAAATACTTCAGCATTAAAATTGTATTTTAGGAAAATGTACATGTAAATTCAATGTATATATTGCAAGATACATTAGAATATTGTTGTAAGATCAAGTATATATATTATGTTGAATATTACTAACAGTGTATGGACAAAGAAAAAATCAAATGCTTTCAGTAATTTTAATTATCCATGTCATGCTCTTCAAGGAAATGAATCAGAAAGCAAATCAAATTACATCAATGAAACAAAAATACATAGATATAGTGATCTAAACACAAAATAGCACATTTCTGAATGGTTGGTTTCTCTTACTTTGAGTGTTAAGCATAAGCTACATGAGTTTCAAATACAAATATATGTAAGATTTTGTTACTTTTTTTAGGTTGCTCTTATGGACTATTAATAAACTTTTTAAAAAATCATAGAATATAAATAAAAATTTGATCTTTACAAGCTCTGTTAAATTAAACACAAACCTATTCAAATTAAGATTTTTAATCATGCCAAAATTCAGCAGCCATTATTTGGTTATATTTCCTGCATAAGTTCATTTTAAATTATAAAGAAAATATACAATAGCTCAAATTTGAAGAAAGCTCTTATTTTTCTTTCCATGCAGCTCCACAACAGCACAAATAATTAAAATGTACTATTTGATAAATATTTTACTATTAATTTTATATTCTTTGATATATAACACATATAAAATTATATTATTCAGCAGGAAGAAAAATAAACCAATACAAGCAAAATCTATGCAAATATATATGCTGAAAATCTATATTTTTAAAAAATGAACAATCCGACAGGGATGGCATTAATCAGCTGTGAAATTCTTGTGGCAGATTTCAAATTAATCACACAAAACTGCAGACAGCATTTAGTATCACAGGCAAGACACTTTATATATAAATAACTTTGACTTAAGTCAAAAGTTTTAACACCAAGTCAACTGTAAACACGTATAATTCATTTATACATATAAATTTATTTATAATGCAAATTCTGAATTATTAAAAATTAATTATGCATTTTTATATTTTAAATAATGATATACTTCTTACAAAATTTAAAATATGTGAACATTTTAAAGAATTATTAATACCACAGTCATTTCTCATAATTTCTAAATAAAAAAAAATTAAATCCCTAAATCTAAATTAATATATTTTCATTACAAATAATAAAGATATGGTTAGATGAGAATGATGAAAACTTTGGAATAATATTCAATGTAGTGTGCAAAAAAAAGTCATCATTCTCTGCATAATGATCTTTCACAAATTTGGGAATAAATCCAAATTTTTTGTAAGTCCCAAATTCACAATAATTATTCAACTACTGTGGCCCTTACTATTTGCATGTAAAATTTTACAATGGATAATTTCCTCCGATTCAGAAATTTTATTTTCTCAAAGCTGTTTTGTAAAAAAGAAAATCATCATTACCTGGCCATAAATTATTAAACAGAAGTTTTGTTTGTTCATTACACAAAAGAGCCTTTTTCAATTAGACATAAGCATACAAACTAAATCTTAAAAAAAGTCCAGGAAAGCTAAAAATTTTACTAGATCTAAGTCTTCTAATACTTCAAGTGCCTCTTCACCTTTAAATAAGATAAATATAATATAGGTTAAAAATTCACTTAAGATTGAAAAATGTTTTATAAAAAAATAGCTTAATTCAAAAAAGTATAAGCATTTATATAATCTAAACATAACATCTCATTGTTTCTGTAACAATATGCTTTAATCATTTTTAAATTTTACTGGAACAATTTTAACAGACTTCTGTATATAACAAAAATTAAATTTACAAAACTTGATTTTACAACTCTTTATAACAGTTTTAGCAAAATGCATATTTTTGCAAAAAGTGTTAAATTGAGACAAAAAAACATGACTGAAATGCATCTATAGTCCTTACTTATAGTCTATAGTATTTGTATCCTTAATTTCACAGTGGAGAAAATAATATGTTTTCTTGCAAAATGGTATTCATTTACAAACTCATTTATTTCATAAGTTTTCTACTAAATATTATTCGCTTACTTAAATCATTAAAAGAAAGGAAAAAGAAATTATAAACTTAATCTATAAAAACAATACATAAGAATAATGTTAACATACAGATAATAATTTATGAAAACTTTAAAAAAGATATTGAAAAAATATTTTATTTAAAAAAGATATGGAAAACATTTCAAATTATATAAATTGCATAGATTATGTAGACCTTATATTACAGTAAAATCTAGTGCATAAAGCGCACTTTTGACACAAAAAATAAGATCGAAATGTAGAAATGCACATAATACGCCATGTATAAAAATGAGAGCTTTAAAAATAAAAAAAGAGCATAGAAAAAATTAGATTTCTGAATACATTGAAATATAATTTATTTATAAGAAATTACATTCCTTATGAACTAAAAAGATTGTAGTGTTGGAGTCTACTATTTTTTCTAAGGCTTGGAATAACACCTCGAATAAATGACTTCAAAACATAAGAGCATTGTGCACATACATTTTAGGTTTCCTAATAAAAAAAGGAGGTGCGCATTATACGCCTGTTTTGCGGTATATATAGCACACACACAATATGCGCATAATATATTATTTAATTAACACATTTTCAAGCGAAAATTGTACAAAATATATAAAAATCACATAACTGTCTTCGGATTTCTAATAATTATACATTAAGGTGAAAGAAATAAAAGACAAAATTATTCATAAAAATGAAAAATTTATATAATATAATAATTATATTTAAATAGAAAACTTTTTCATAGGATTTTAATACCATTATTTTAACAATTTGCAAAATATTTTTTAATACATTTATACTACACTTTGTATTGTATTTTTATGATTTAGCTTTTGATTCAATATACATGCCTTTGATAACTTTATATTAAATAAATTGCACCAAATATTACAAAAAAAAAACAAAAGTAAACTGCAGCACAATCACAAGAACAACACTAAACATAATTTCTAGTTTTTCAAAAAAAAAAGTAATTCATGCAATATTGTATTATAAATATGAATTTTCACATAGAAAATCTAGAAGTGCAAGAGTGCCCCAAAACATTCATGTTAAGAATTAAATTGACTCATTGATTTACACATTTTATAAATAATTTATAAAAATGATTAATAATAATCTTGAATATGAAAAATATCAAAAACGCATAAAATGTTCCATGTAAAAATTACACACATGCTTCTTAATTTTACTTAGAACTTACTTTATTTTTATATTACTTTTTGGTACATGCTAATAAGCAAATATACTTTGAAAATAATTTTAACTAGCAATATCTAAACTTATCACACATTTATAATTTCTTTCATTTCAGATGAGAATTTTTTTTTTTCAATGAGGCTGCGGATTGGTATTTTTACCATTGCACACATAGTACATTCCCTGGGAGCTGGCATCACTATTTAGTACAGCACCATATATAGGTGGTGTACCAATTGTTGCATGTAATTTTGACACCCAGGCACCAGAGCTCTGACAATGCGAAACTGTACCAGAAATTTAATTTTACCAGGAGCACCCAAGTCAAACAGGTACTTCAGGGATCTTTTACATAAAAATTTTTTATGTCACATAATATGATATGGACACTGTCAATTTTTTGCATCATGAAAATCTACTAACTTGGGCTGAGGTTGAACTTGAATTATGGGCGTGCAAGGCCAGCACCTAACCAACTATGCCACCCATCTGGCAAATAAAAAATAATCTAAATAAATTTATAGGTCATTTAAATTTTTCAGAACAGCTTTTTTTATTATATATTTAAATTGAAATTTTATATACAAATTTGTTTTTCACATAACTGAATAAAAATAAACCCATAAACAGAATCGAAAATTATGTTCAATGAAGTATATTTGATGCATTGATTTTAACTCTTTTTACAATTTTATGCTAAAGATTATTGGTAGTTTTCACTAAAACAAGTGTAAATTGCACCAAGAGGACAAATTTGCAACCACTCCTAAATAATGAATAAAGAAAAACTATCTAGTGTTAATTGTTATTAATTTTATTATATTGCTACAGAAAATTGCATAGAGGGAAATAGTAATAGTCCAATATTTCACCTGCAGCAGGAAACAGTATTTGGTAATTTGTCAACAGCAACTGATTAACTGAACAGTACCAAAAATACAAACATAATTAATTAAACAAAAATAAAATTCTATGAAACTAATACTTTTAAAAGCTTAAGTACCGATAATCTGAAATTAAAAACTAGAAGAATATATATATATAATTTTAGTTAAGTGGATGTGCCACTTTTAACAAATTTGATTGCACAAGATTTGTATTAAAATTTTTTTGGCATCAATTCTCTTATGAACTTGCCTAGTCTAACAAAAATTTATCTACATAAAAGCCTTGTTCTTTGGTCTCGCAATTTTTTTATACATAACAATCAAATACCAGCTAAAAGAATATTCATTAAATATCAACACAACTTGTTCACTCATAATTATTATTTTCCATTGAAACAATATCATTCTAGAAAGGTTTAAATATATATATATATATAATTTAGTAAATATATCTAAATAATTTGGTAAAGATATATTCGATTAAAAACTTTGCTTTCAGAAATGAAAATTTATATGTAAAACACACTCTTACATATTCATCTCACTCCAGCATAATAAACATAAAGCAACCTATATATTTCATTTTTAAGATACAAATACATATACTAAACATGTGCCACAAGATATCACAGCTGCTTATACGAGTCAAAAAACACTTTAAATTTAGAATAAGCTCATATATATGTTGGGGAATCTTTCAAACTGGCACCACATGCAGTACAGTCTTCACAATCTTTTTTATTAACTAAAGTACATTGGGGACACTCCCTGCCCCCACTTACCAATGGGGTAACTTCAGGTCCAGGGTGTTTACTACGACCACACATATCGCAAATGCTCTTTTCAGGAGCATTATAGTAGGTGCATGAACTGCACGACCATTTTTTACCACCTTTGGCATCCTTCTGTGTTGTAGCAGAGAGGGGCTTTCCATTTTTTGAATCTGTTCCACTAACCACAGTTGATCCCTGGGCTTGTTCTGTCACAGGATTTGAAGAAGAGGTGGAGTAACTTTTCTTTAAAACTGGCTTTGAAGACATCGTATTGCAAGCTGAATCTGCCACCACCGTCCCTTTTTGATTTCTAGATTTTGCAGGAAGAGTGGAGGGTAATGCCCCATTTGACTGAAGATCACACTTTGGAGTTAAGCTCTGCCCAGCCAAGTTGAAGGAACTGTTAACTTCACCATCAAAAGAAGAGGGCACATTATCATAATAGCTTCCCCTCTTAGTAGTGTTTTGTTGTGATTTGCTTCCTGCTGTAGGCCTAAGTATAACATCATTAGAAGGAGTGGTATTAGTTTGATAAGAGTAGGTGGAAGTAACTGGAAAGTGTCTTGATTTAATAGGAGGATTAGTGGTATCTACAGACATCTTTAAAAGCGAGGAACACAGTTCCCCCGGATCCTCAACATGATTTGACTCTGCCCTGGCAGATGATCTTCGAGTGGATTCAAAATCATTTCCACTTGCTTCTTTAGGAAAATGATATTTGTGGGGCAGTGTGGGAACTTGGTGGTCACAGCATACTTGCCACTGACACAACCTAGGAGGGATGGTGTAATCATGAGGTAATGGGTAAGCAGGTAATCCTAATGGCATCATGGGATGAGGAGGATACATGTGTCCAAACTGGGTTGAATATGTTTCCTTAACATTTGGCACAGGGTTATTGTAACCGGTTCTATGACTATCACGTTCACAATTTAAAAAAGAAGAATCTCTTAAATTATGGTATGGTGGTTGTGGCTGTAGAAAGTCCCAGGAATCCTTCCAACTATCTGGAGTTGAATCAGCGTTCATAAATCTGGCATCAGAATTATTACATTTACTTAAAAAATTATAATTTGATTGAGTGTGATCATCCAAACAGTGATTAGAATAACTATCAGTTCCATCAGACTTGGAAAGAAAACTACGACTTGGATAATCTCCTAGCTGGGAAGAAACTCCTTCACTCCAAGATGGTAGCTTTGAATGAGTTAGCTGTGAAGATTTGTGTGACTTAGAACTATAGGATCCTCCAGCAAGACTGGGTTGCAAAACCAATGCACTGCTACTATATCCTGGATAAGTATTGTTACTTGGCCATGTGTTTGATACATCTACAAGTATTCCAGTCTTTTGATAGCCAGAATCTGGTTCTGACTTATGAAAAGTTTTATCCTCAATAAAAGAACCATTTTCTTGCTCTCTTAACCATCGGTCTTGCTTTTCTTGCTCCGCAGCATTTCTTTTCAACTGATGAAGAATGCGAACAGCTTCCTCTACACCACACGTGTAATCTTGACGTACCTGGCTTATTTCAAACCATGAACACTTAAAAGACTTTACTCTTTCACATATTTGGACCATAATCTAACAAACAAAATAAGTAAAATTTAGTCATGTTATTTCAAAAATATTAAATACTAAAAATATTTATCTTCAAAAAATCCCTCACAATTAGACCAACTTTAGGCCATTTGAATATTTTGGTGATATTTTATAATAGTGAATAATTTCACATTAAGTTAAATCCAATTAAATCAATTTAAGAAATGAGAAATGACACAGTTTAAACATTTCAGTTTCTTTCTGTTTACCATACTTCATGAAGAAAATATTTTTATTTCAAGAATGTTTAATCATATAAGAAATTATTCAGTTTATGCTGTAACCAATATACACACCATTTCAAACATAAGAAACAAATACAAAAAAATCATTATGCTTCATTTTTTTACACTATAACATATTAATACCCTTGAATAAAATGATTTGAAAAGAACAGTAATTAGAATAGGACTATAATAACAGGTAAACAAAATTTCCTGTATGTGTGCTTTATGTATTTTCATTTTTCTCTTTCTTGACTGTTTTATATACCAATTCTTGTACTTTTCAATTATATTACACTTGCATTCAACACCATTTTTGTTAACAATAATAAATTTCATTTTACTATTCTGGTTGCATTTTAGAAATTGAAATTTGATACATAAAATACACAAAATTTTCTTTTATGTAAACACTCTGATAATGTAATCAATTAAAGTGACAAAATAGTAATATTTCTTATTACTTTAAATAGAAAATTTGATCAATATTTATGCATCATTAGTCTTTTGAAAAACTGTGAAAGAAATAATAATTCATTCCAATTTAAAACACAATTACAAAATACATAATAAAAAGAACAGTACTTTTCTTGGTAGTTGGGTACTAGAATATTTGATTTTGGGGGAATTTTCATTTTTATTACATTTAATAAGGCATTTCATTAATTATTAATGTATTATATTTATAAATTATTCAAGTAAAATATATTAATGTATTATATTTATAAATTATTCAAGTAAAATAATTTATCACACTTAATAAACATTTAAGCTTGGTAGTTTTGTTAAGTACAAAGCTAAAGGAAAAGTACCAAAAGCACATTGTAATAGTGCTTTCGAGCAAAATTATGATATTAAGATTGAGAGAGCAAATTTTAGGAAAAAAATAGGGACTCACTGAAATAGAAATAAGTAAAATCATTAAAATTAACAGTGTCTGCAGTAAAAGAAAAGTATATAAAATAAAATTGTGAATTATAAAAGATATAATGCTGGATGATTGATGCACATTGGCAGTGAAAAGATTTACTTTGCCTATTGCATTATAAACAGTTGAAAGTAAACTCTAATTTAAAAATAATCATTTGGTATATTCACAAGTTTAATGTATTTGCTCTAAAACTAAACTTAGTGGCGCAACAGCCCATGAGGACCAAGGCCCTCTATGCCCAACTCAGTTTTCATGACCTTGGGCGCTGAGGTGCATGAGCAGATGTTCCGGTCAGGTGGTCAGTCTGATGTGAAAGCCCCCTGTGCTTAGTTCCTAAGCACAAGCTTGGTATCCATTTATCTACCCACAGAAAGGATGAAAGGCCCAGATGGGGATTTGAGCCATGTCTAAGGCATGGAAGCGCGATATGCTACCACTCAGCCACCGGGCTTCAATGTCAACAAATGCCACTTTTGCAATGAATAAACAAATCAACATTTGATTGACCCTCTTTAGGAAACAGGATTTAAATATCTTTTGAATTACATTTATGAGCCTTTAAGCAAATTTTTTACAATCTAGGTCACTATAAAGCTCTAAAATTTTAGTACTTTAATCTGTAAAAAACCCAGTTAAGTATTACAATAATAAAAATAGTACTAAATATAAAAAAATAAATATAAAAAATAACAATATATGGAAGAATACAAATTCTGAATATTGATAACACAAACATTTCTAATTGTAAATAATAATAGACATTTCCTTTTCCCTCAACTTTTTGGTCTTCTAAACTGAAAAATAAATATTGAAATCTAACTAATATACCCACCAAGAGAGAAAATCCTGAAATTTAAAAGATTACATTCACACACACACACAATTTTTAAATTATTTTAATTATAATTCCATATATTGAAAATATCATACAGTAATTTTTTTTTACATAGTTTAAAAGACTTGCTTTTTTATAATCCTTATTCCATTTGCATCCATATAGTACCCTTTTTTAGCTTACACGAACCTGAATATTATTAATATCTTTATCATTTCAATGCATTAAAAAACAAATATTACTTTATTAAAGATTTAGAAGTCTTCTTTACCTGACACTCAACATATGCAATAAGACAATCAAGGGCAACTCTTGCAACTTTATCAGGGTCCACAGGTTCATCAAGAAACAAAACACTATCATCGGAAAATTGATATCCCAAAAGTTCAAGCACAGAACCTCCACCAAAAAGTTGACTTTCAACTGAATGCTTATAAAATCCACTATACAACTGTAAAACAATAAAAGAATGATACATTTTCTAATTTTAATTTTAATGTAACATCTGCAAAACATAAAATCCACATTAGCAACTTAAAACTATAAATTTTATAGATAAACAATAACTAAAATATAAATTAAATACATTAAAAATTTCAAATTATTAAGAACATGTCATTTCAGAGATCTAATAAATCATATAAGTTTGTACTCAAATTCATTTCTTAGATGTAAGGGACTAATAAATTTGATTAACCTAAAAAAACTAAATAAAAAATACTTTGAATAACTTGAAAAATGATTTTTATATGTAACAGTTTTAATAAATTAGCAATCAGAAAAAATAATTCAAAAGTTAATATATCCCTTTACTCCATTTTAACAATAAATTAAATTTACTTATAGTAGATAATCTAAGTCAGTGTTCTTCAAACCTTTTCCACACAAAACCCTTACAACTCTAAGATGTTTTCGTGGGGAACCTCATTTTCCAAGAACCCAGTATCATACTATATCTAAATATACTTAAAGTAGATCAACATGTTATAGGTACTTAACATGAACAATAAAAATGAAGTATTGCATATTTTATTTAAAAAATTTAATATATAATATTAATAACTTATACAGTCAAGTTCTATTGTCATTATTTGTAAATGTATTTCATGCTCAACATACAATTTATTTCTGAACTTTGTTTTTGCTCCAGCACATACTGGAAAGGACTTTTCACACAAATATATTGTACAGTAGAAATTTGAGTATATTCTGCACATTTTTAACCAAAAATTAAGATCTTCTTGATTGTATATGCACTTTAACATAGAATCTGTAGATAATTCAATCAGTTGCTCTTGTGCTATCAGTGATAAATCTTAATTTTCACAGAAATATGGTAGGATTAAAAAACCATTTCTATGGGATTCTTGTTGAGAAAAGTAATTTCTGATTGTGCTTTTTAAATGCAAACTCCTCCTAAATCTTTCAATTTTTTTATAAAAATTAAAATTTTACAAAAACTTTGGCACTTTGATCAAGTAAATAATGATCACTTGTAAACCCCCTATCAAAGTTCCCCTGCCTTACACAAAAGAGTGCATTTAGAATGATGCAGAACAATATGCACCTTGCATTAGATTTCAGTGGAGCACTATCCTTTTTACAGATGAGTCCAGATTTAGCTTAGAAACTCAATTCTCATCATATATTAATTTGGAAAGAACTGGGACACAATACAATTTACGACATCTTAAAAGAATTTTTGAAGCCCACACAAAAGCAGGCTCCATCTAGGACCTTTTTAAATATACAGTATATAGCAGCGGTTCTTAAACTGTGGTCCACGGACTCTCTCGTGCAACGTTCAGATTTCCCTATTTTACAAACACTGAAAAGCCTTGCAAAAAAAAATTGAAAGATGTGCCCCACTAGACTAAATCACTAAATTGTTCCCGATGAAAACAATTCTACTAGAATATGTATTTTGATCAAGAATATTAAGTCGGGGAGGGATGCTTAAAATCTTGGCGGTCCGCAATGTTATGCTGACACATAAAGGGGGGACTGTGGCGATCAAAAGTTTCAAAAACCACTGGTATATAGCATACATTGTAAAATACTCATACAAACAATAACCAGTAACATATAAATATGGTGCATCGTAATTTCTAAAACCTATGCACAAACTGACTCAATCGACTACCTTCTTTACACAAAATGAGTAATGATGGTATATGGTGATAGGCCCTAGCCAAGAAATGGATGATGGTCATAACATATAATAATGCAATCTTGTCACTGTAGACAGTTAGTATATAGTTAAAAATTTCCAGTTTATTGGAAAATTTGTTCAGGAATAATATTTAACCCTTAAATTTATTTGTATCATGATCTTATCGAGGTCAAGTCATGAACAAGTTCTTCAGCACACTTTCGGTCCACATAAGGCAATTTTCAAATCTTATTTTTTTTTTAATTATCAGATTTTAAATAGCCATTCCAAATGATATAAAATACACATTTTTAATTATAATGATTGAGAAACTTTGAAAAAAATGTCAATTGTTCAACTAAATCAGGAATTCAGCAAAAGAATGTTGGCTAAAGATAAACATGTTGAAGTTTTCTCAGTTGCGTGATCAAATAAATCTACATTGATTTAGCCAATGCCGGTTGCGAGGACATCAACTATATTATTAAGCACATTTAATTGCAAAAGCAAATTATCTTGAATTGAGATAGTACAGCTAAAACTAAAAGGTGGGGGACCTATTAATTTTCAAAATTGTATACCTTCAATTCCAAAAGAATCCTCATTCTTAGATGATCACTTATTTTTTCCCCTCAATCACCTACATTTTTTAAGTAACTTTTAACTTTTTAAGCTTATCTACTAATTTTTAGGTAATAGTTATGTATTGTCAAAAAAACACAGATTTGTGTGTTTTCTTTTTATTTATGCAAAAAACAGGAATGAAAACACAAAAATAAATTTATCTGAACTTACATTATTCTGAAAAACAAATAATTATTAAGAACATTTAGTCTTGATTTCAAATAAAGAAATTCTTAGAAGAGATTGATTTACTTTGATTTTATTACTAAAATTACCGTATTTTCCTGTATATAATCTGCAGCGGCGTATTATCCGCAGAGCCCTTTTTTTCAAGTAAAAAAAAAAAAAAAAAAAAAACATCGTATAATCCGCAGCGGCGTATAATCCGCGGCAGCTTTGGCGGCGAATAATCCAAAAAAACATAAATTGCCGATAAGGAGACACATAAAATAAAAAATACAATTAAAAATAGAAGAAATTGTTCAGAGTACAACATTTATAATAAAACACATCTATTTAAATAATATATTTCATAATATATTTTGTACGATAATCTCAATAAAACAAAAAAAATTCTTTGCTACTGCCATCTATGTTTTGAGTTGTTAAACAAAACATTCCATGTGGGAAAAAATCTCTTTTTTTAATTTATCAAGTTAGCAGCAAAAAAATTAAGATCGAGACTGCTTCCCCACTGTCTCTTTCTTTTAAAATCCTTTTACTTATTTCTTCCTCTAATTCTGGCCAGTGAGGTTTACCAAAATGATCGGCACTTTAACGTCAATCACAATTTTCGAAGTTTGTCTTGTTTTTCTCCACAAACGAATATTCAATTCATCAACGTTGAAAAACCTTGCAGCTTCCCGATTTTGGTAGCCTTTTAAGTTTGTAGTGTAACTTAACACTTTCGCTTCAACTTCATGAAAACTTTCGAAGGACTTACTAGCTCTAGTCAAGAGAGAGAAAATTGGAAATGGCGCCAGCGACTAATAACTATTTTTTCCTTCTGAGGAATCGAATTCGTTTTTGAATGTAATTGGACAAAAACTAGTTATAGCTGAAATACGTCATCCGAGTCATGAAAGCGCCATCTATTATTTATTTTATAAAACATAAATGGCATTTCTTCCAAAACTTTATTGTTCGCTTTTCTGATGGAGAATGTTTTTTCTCAGATAATCCGCGGCGGCATATAATACGCACAACGAAATTTGAAACTTTTTTAACACATAATCCGCGGATTATATACAGGAAAATACGGTACCTAGTGAAATTCTGACTGATTTACATATGTAAGAGATGCATTACACATGTTAGCTAACTATCATCACCTTTTTATCAAACACCACCATTACGGGTTTTTTTTATATATATATTTACACTTTTTTTTAATTGCTATAATAAATTTCTTCCTTTTTTTAGAAACGGACTTATTGGCAATGCTTTCAGGCAATGAGATAAGCAGTCTAAAAAAAGGATGTTTCTGTTCAAAACTGTATGTATGATTATGTTGCTGATTCTACATATAGAAATTTCTTAAATTTTAAAAGATATTATCAGTTAACATTCAAAATAAATTTATTTTTCAAAACTTGTACAATAAGATCTCAGAAATGTGCTCCTTTTCCCAAACACAGGAATGTTGAATTATTTTAGAAACAAATGGAAATTGATACTTAAAACAAACTTTTTCATCAATTAAAATAACCATATGTAAAATAATCAGAAAACAAAAAGATAATACAGCTTTGGGGAGAAGAGGAAATTAACCTTGAAAAATAAAACGGTTTATTCTTGGAAGATTTTACATAATCAATTTAACATGCCTAGCAAAATTGTTCCATTACTTCAAATTCTTATGAAGATATTCATTACATTGTTTAATGTATAAAATGTAATTTTTATACTATCAAAATTCAAAAGAAATTTCTTAAAAAATTTCTCACTTTGATAGTCTTGTATTCTTTTCTCCATGGGTGGCTTATCAAATTTGTAGCATATTTTTCTAGAGCTTCAAATGCTGATCCTGCTTTATAAGCACTGAAGTTTCTGTTATTTTCAATGCTTTCATTCAGAATTTTAGCAACTTCAAAAAAAGTAAATTTTGAGCCATGGGAGACTGTACCAAGAAATTCTGTGATCAGACTTTCAAGACTATGGCGATGTTGCAGTTTTGCTGGTGTTTCTTCTTGATTAAGATATGCCAGATGACTTCTTAAAATGTGCCTATGTAGGTCTTCACTCCGGGCATTATGCCCATCATGGGCTTGAAATGTCATTCTCATGCCTGAAAAAATACATATATTTTTACAAAAAATGCAATACATTTGAATTTTTGTAAAGTGTAGCAGCAATTATTTTAATACATTTAATATCTGTACAAATCATTATTTTGACATTGTATTTTTAACAATGTAATACAATTCCTTGACAGCTATTTCAGAATTACACAAAACTCTGTAGTAATCACAACTTTTAATTATAATTAGATTTTATATTATGCAAACTATCAATACAGAAGTTATATTTGTAAAAACAAAACTTTATTTTTAATGCATAAGAAAGTTACTTATTCCAAAGTTACAAAACATACCTCCCCTCCCCAAAAAAGGTTTATTTCATTAGTTATATACCAATAAAATATAATTATTATCCTAAATAGGATTTTCAGTAATCAACTTAACCTTTAGGCACACCAAGTGAAATCAGATTAAAGAGAAAATACGGTACTTACGTATTATTGCAAGAATTACCAACGTTCAAGATAACTCGCAAGTTGGCAACCCTAATTTTGCATGCATCATATGTGCTGAATTAGCAATCACATGCTTCTTTTCATATAACATCGCCAACAGGTTGCAATTATACATATCGAAAATACTCATAATTTTAATTAACTTCTTTAAAGCTTTTTAAATATTTTTGAATTTAATACATTTTGTGGTACAGTTCAGTCAGCCAATTGCATGCAAATTGTCAAATGGTATCAACTTCGGATGAAATATTGCCATCCACAACCATTACTCACCATATTTTGCATGTTTTTCAGTAAAAATAAAGAAATAGGGCACTTATGTATTACCGCAACAATGTCATTGTTCAAGATAACTTGGCAAGTTGGAAACTCTGATTTCGTATATGCCATATGAGCTGATTTGGCAACCATGTGCTTCATTTCTAAAATGTCACCAATATGGTTGTGATATTACGTAAGTACTGAAAGTAGCTTTTATACTTGAGCATACTTTGTGTCGTTATCAAAAGTGTCCACTTAGCAAGATTTGTGCCCAGTTAACCAATACATATACAGGGTGTCCTGAAACTTAACAATAATTCAGCATGAAGTGAAAGGTGGAGTCATATCTATTCTGAGGGGGAAAAATTACCCTGACTTGTTAAAGTGTCGACGAGTCCATTTTTGAAAACACCCACCATCACATCATTAGCAACTATGATCTCAAATTTCACAATTTTATGATAATTTTTCACTCACATCACCTTACATAGCCATTTTGTTAATTGCAGTTACAAGTCAGACAAAAAACTTTACTGGTTTAGTTAAAATTAACATAATTTTTGTGAGTCACTGCTTGAGAAAAAGATGTCACCTAACCTTGACTCTCCATAAAAAGAAAACTAGATCTCTGTTGATACCTTCCATCACAACATTAAGTATTGTGACAGCAAAATCTCCAATTTCACTGTGATTTTTTCACAAACGTGATCTTTCATAGCTGTGCTATTAATCATAGTCACAAAACCGAGCACATCATTCACTGGTTTAGTTAAAATTAACATAGTTTATGCCAATTTGAGAAAATTATATCATCTAACTTTGACGCTTCATAAAAAAAAAATACATGTTACTCTGAACAAGTTCTTTCAAAAGATGACCCTTTTAGTGACAACTCCAAAATGGTACAACACTTGCTACATTTCTATACATAACAATCACTGGCATTTTCACTAAAGGAATTTTAAGTATTACAAAAAAATAAAATAAATCTCATTTAATTAATCCCATTGAGAACGTATAAACGAAATTAGATTATACATTCAAATTTTAATCCTTGGCTAAAGTAATATTTCTATAGCTTCTTCAAGTGTACGAACACTTTTGCGAGACATTGTATGCATCATTACTAGACTAAGGCTCAAATCTTTATATCAACAATGGATTTAACAAAAAGGAAGTTGCAATGCTATCTTACCTTCAAATTGTCAAATTTTATTGATTAAAGTGTAGTATGGGGGTACTTGGCGATGTCAGTTTTTATTAGACCAAAATCAATCACCAAGCTATTTCACTTCGAATTACGTGTCCAGAAGCCAGAATGAATTTGTTATCTCACCATGATATATAAATCGCTTAATACAAAGCCCCCCAATACTGCACTTGAGCCT
The DNA here is from genome assembly GCA_019973935.1 of Trichonephila clavipes. Lineage (NCBI taxonomy): Eukaryota > Metazoa > Arthropoda > Arachnida > Araneae > Nephilidae > Trichonephila > Trichonephila clavipes. The sequence continues at coordinate 687,235 of BMAU01016507.1, forward strand.
TATTGTTATTTACACATTAAATACGATTTAGTACTGATTTAACTAATGAAATTAAGCACCTTCATGGATTTAATATTTATAACACGCATATTTTAAAATATTAGTTTTGATATAATTCTTATCATAGTATCATTACATTTTATAAAACAGTAAACTTTAAGTATAACACGCATTTCAATTTGCAATTATATATAGAAAACAAAAAATTACTCTCCATATAATAATACATCTATTCATCAAATTAAACTTCAAAATCAAATAAATAGAACAGTTTTTCAATCATATCAGACACAACAATATGTTCATAATGTTAAAGATTGTTAAATACAAAATGGAAAAAATTACTTAAGAATTTGAAAGTTTAAAATATTATACAATGTGTACAATAGAAAAAGCGCACAACTAACCTAAATTTTCAAATCAACATTGGAAATATTTATATTATGTCAAATCATAGAATATTTATTAAAAAAATATAATAAACTTTAATGCAATCGACCGTAACTCCGATCAGTTTTACGTATGCATGTCTTGGATACAAATTTAAAACTACACACACACACAAAACAAACTTTTTACAACAAAAAATACAGGTGAGTCATGCATTCTCTTGTGCATCATTTGAAGTAGATTTTAAAATACATGAGTAAATTAAACAGAAAAAAGTATATCACATACCATTTTTTGATGCATGATACAGTTATTTTTCTGATATGACATCGAAACAGTTATATAAGAAATAAAAAGACAATATTTTTTCATCATTAATATATTACGAATGAAAATTTGTAAGATCCGGAAGAGAAATAAGGCGAATTCCGTAAATCGACACCGTTCAACAAATGAACGGCTACATAACAATTGTAGTGACTTTATTAACCTTTTTTCAGAAAAACTAGAATTTTCTTAACTTCTGTCTAACTTTTTTACGGCATAAATGTTAAAACCCCCACAGATGAACTTTTCTCAATTTCTTGCCCGATTTGGGCTGTTGGCATGACGCCAACATTGCGTACGAAATTCTTGAAAATTAAGTTTTTGTTTTTCTTTTGTTTTTCTAATTTTCCTTTGGAAATGAACTTTTAAAGTTCATTCAGAAAGATATTTAACAAAAGCATTTTTAAAAAAAAGTACAAATGCTTAAAATTTTCAGCACAAAATAAAAAATAAAATCTTAATTTTAATTTGTAAATTAAGTAAAAGTGTCGATTTATATTAAATATTTGTTTCCAGTAAATTATCTGTTCAAGAAATTTTTAAGAGATATTGAAATAAATATCAGTTTTATGACACGAATTAGTTTTTCAAAAAAGTTTTCAGGAAAAAAAATAACTTAAAATAAGTGGATGTTATTTCTGTAGAGAGTTTTTCCTTTAGATGTGCGTTGTTTGATGAGCGAATTGATTTCAAAACTTTTAAGCATCCTGCGGGAAAAACAAATATCCTGATTGTGTTCTCGGTCAGCTTAATACAATGGATTCTAAGGTGAGAAAATAATTCAGTCTTCAAGGATTTAAAACTGAAAGAAATGTAATTTATGGGAGTGTGGTATGCGTTTACGTAAATTATTAGTTCTCAAACTTTTTTCTTGCATTTAATTTACCCGTAAGATAAAATTTTCTTAAAAAATCGCATTCGGAAAGTGATTTTCTTTTGGAAATTCGAGTGTGGTACCTTTTATAAAATCCGCATTTTGATTTTAAATAAACTATTTTAATTTTTAAGCAACATATTAAACTCTAACGCCATTTTAAGTTATCTTGAAAAGTTAAAAGTTTTGTATCAGCAATATTATTCTTTATATATAAAATTAAATGCTTCCTTTTTCTGCAGAAGAAACAACCTACAAAGAAAATGGGAAAGAAGCAATTTAAAAACTATGCTCTGCTTAATGGTGTCTCAATTGCAGACATGAACAAGGAACAAGTATGTATTTTCCCTAATCAGTGATAGTATTTGAATTATATTGCACACTTAGCTGTTTTTTAATAGCTCACATATTTTTCTGGTAGCTGCAGTAGCTTAGTGGCTATGGTCATGAGCTCCTGGCCAGCATGTCAAGTTTTTGCTCTACTTGAAAGCCGTTGAAGATCATCCGTGTAGACAGGCTGTTAAATCTGATGCAGGTCAAAATATGTAAAATAATTTAAGTATAGCATATTAAATTTTTAAAAACCTTTTTTTCTGTATAGATACATAAAAAATAACATTTTTGAAATGGAATATAAATATTTAGTCACTTATCAGTTATTATTAATTCATCTTTTTTGGTCATCATATACTTCACAAAATAATAAATAGTGTTTTACTTTTTAAAGAAAAAAAGATATTGACATGGTGAAATAAAATATAAATAAGTACTAGTGTACTTAAAAGGGATAAATGGTACTTGCATATTATCGCAGCAATAAATTACTTGCCAAACTGGCGACTCCTATTTCCTACGTGTCGTATACGATGAATTGGCAACCATGTACTTGGTTTCATATAATGTCGCCAATAGGTTGCAATAATACATAAGTACTGGATAAACTCCTTCAGTTAAATTATTGGGAATTCTATGCATTTGTGAATTTTGATTAGAATTGCAAAATTTAGCATAGCATTAGTAGAGCATAGAAAAGCCAAAGCATAGATTATACTGTGAAAAAGTTACTGAATGAAAGTCTTTTGTAGGCAGTGGACCATGTAGTGGTCTGCATTCCCAACAGATCAAGATCTGCTATCAAATAAGTCAGATAATTTAAATTGAAATAATTGAGTCAAAAACAGGCCATATTTTGTCAAGGAAAGAAAGGAAGGAATATGATTCAAATGATAATGGATGTTTAGAAAGAAAAAAAATTTTTTTTAGTTCTATAGAAGAGAATTGCCAAGAATGGTTTTAGTCCAAAAGCATTTTTTGGTACTTACATATTATCGTAACCTATTGGCAACATAAAATGAAATGAAGCACATGATTGCCAATTCAATACATACGACACATGCGAAATTGAGGTTCCCAACTTGGTGAGTGATCTTGAACTTTGGTGATTGTTGCGATAATACACAAGTACCAATTTTTTTTTTTTATTGAGAAATTCACAAAGAAAACCCTGTAGGAGTCATGCCATCCTTGGTAGAGAGCCCTGAGAGGTAAAAGTGGGTAAAATTTATTGCCTACATTTCGATTCCAGTATTCAAAATTTAGTGTTTTATGTTTGTTAAGGTAAGCATAGTGTTATATAATATGTAATTATTCTTGTTTTTATTATTTTGATTTTATTTCACTGTACTATCCAATTATACTATTAATTAAGTAGTTCAAAAAGAGCATTTAAAAATCTAAGGTTATTTTACTATATTCAATATATAGCAAAGTTTAAATAGTGTTACTGCCTTGTTTTTTTATTTTAAATTAATATTTTATTTTATGCATGTTTTAACTTTTTAGTGTCTATAACTAAATAGTTAAAATGCTTTTTCTCTTTGTTTTTCGGTACTTACATATAGCTATCTTGGTGCCACTTTTGATAATAGGCTTTCTTGGAAGGGACATGAGGAGGAAAATGTAAAAAGAGGGGAGAAAAGCCTCTTCAAAAAGATTGGCTGGAGTCACTCTGGAATCATCTCCTGGTGTTCTTTCCACCACATACAAATCATATGCAAGACCTGTCCTTGACTATGGCGGAAAACTCTTGGCCACAGCATCTAAAAGCTGTGTTGATATAATATACAGGATTCAAAATAAACACCTCAGACTTATTACCTCTGCTGCATCTACCACTCCCATTGTTGCCCTTGAAATGTAGACAAATATTGAGCCCTTGGGGGTTAGGAAGGAAAAGCAACTACTCACAAGCTATTTGAAAAATGCATGAGACTGACACTCCTGCCCTGGTAACAATATATTCCCCCTCCAAGACTTAAATCTCCCCATTTTTTTCTATTCAAGATCTGTGGACCTATTGAATAAGTACAATATAAACATGAATATTATCCTTGCTGGACTCTTGGCCTTAGAAAGAGTTTTCCTCCCACCCTCAGCCTTCCAACTTTAGATTTATCAATAAATTTTCCAGAAAAAAAGATTGCTGCCCTTCATGCCTATGCTCTTGAAACCATCATGACTTTATACCCAAAGGATATGTGGCTCCACATTTATACTGATGGTTCTTCCGAGGATGATGGCTCAGCTAAAGCTGGCTTTTATTGTGTAAACCTTTTTGAAGGCTCTTTGGCAGCAGGCTTGGGTGCTACAAACTTTGATGTGGAGATAGAGGCTGTGAGACAAGCACTATGCCACTTAACCAATTTGTCTACTTTCTATAGATTAGCTGTCTTCCTTATAGATTCTCAGTCTGCAATCAACACTCTCTGCTCCTTATGCAATAGTGACTCGATAGAGGGGGGAAAGGTGAGAGAAAAATTCATGAACTCAATGGTGCTGACTGGACTATTATATTTCAATGGATCCCTAGCTATTGCAGCATCCCAGGCAATAAAAAGGTGGACTCTAGCCAAACATGCCTGTAATCTCCCACAGCCTTCTGGTAGCTTGTCATGTAGATAGTCCTTTTCAATATTTCCAGATCCGTGGGAAAATACATTTGCCAAATTAAAGAGAATGAGGCTAGGGGAAAGATCTGGGAGACCCTGCTCCATAGTTCAGTCCCAATGAGTCTTCCTAGACAGGTTTTATCTGTTGTTTTTAGAAACTTGACCAGTCATGACTTTCTTCAGATTGCCGTCTATGTCTTTATGGAGAGGCTATGAATTTTGTTCACCTGACAGTTTGTATTTCTCAGGCCAACACAGGGGTTTTAACTTTTCTTCTGACAACTTTACTGCAAAGGCTGGTTTATATTGGACTGCTCGTAAGGAAATGACCTATACAGCCCATTCTTTGATGTAGTTAAAAAAAATTCTCAACCATATTGGCTATATTATATGAAACTAGGCACATAGTTGCCAATTCTGTTCATATGACACATGTGAAATCGTGGTTACCAACTTGATGAGTTATGTTGACTGTTGGCATTGTTTTGATAGTATGTAAGTGCCGTTTTTTTATTAAAAAGGTAATTTTTATGCTTTTTTATTTTCTTTTATTAGTGAAACCTTTTTTGAGAAAAAGAGGGAAAATAACTAATTTCTTCCACATTCTTAGCCTTATCTTCTCTTAGATTTTGAACGAGTTTTATGTTCAAAATAATCATTATTCTGTATATACATATCTTTTAAATCAGAGCAAAATAAATGAAGTAGATATTAGAATATTTAGAACAAATACTTCTGGTTATTTATTAACTTGGGAAATGATGAAGAATATAATGATATATATATAAATAATACATAAGCATATATCCTCTTGGATACAAATACAAAAGAATGATTAAAGTATTTCTTCTATTAAAACTCAAAAATTAGTATTGGGTAAAAAAGGCATTTTTGATTTATTACAAAAAAATACACTTATGTCTGTACATAATACTTGCATGTTTTTATTAGGAACTACTTTTAGGAGTTTGGGACCTTATTTGATTGAAAATTAATATTTGGTACCAAATTTTGTAGCCTATATCAAATGTGTTCAAGTTTGATTTCGAATTTTTCATTTATAGCATTCCAGTATCCTGTAGTATAGGAGTTAATAGAAGTGTGAGAACTCTCTTTATGTCATTCTTGTTCTTTTGACCTCAGTACAAAGTTATGACATAACTCACCAATAACTATCATGTAACTGTTATGTAATATTTATTCTAACACCTCAATCAGCAATATCATTAGTTTAAAAGTAATAACAGTGATATCCTTAAAATTTCACAATAATATTAAAAGAGATTAGTCATTATAATTTACTACATAGTGGTAATTTTAGTTTACAGTGTGTTATTATACTTATAAAGCTAATCTAAATACAGTTTATTTTATTATTTCTTAAAGATGTTGGTTTCTCTCTCAATCTTCATATTCATAACTCTTCACAAAAACTTTTTGTTAATGAACTATTCCATTGTTTTTTTGGACCATGCAGAATGCTGCATAATATTATTTGTCATCTTAATATAATGGTTATTCTCTAGCATATTATTATATTTTTTATTCCTAGGCCAATAGATGTTTTATTTTTAAAAAAAGAAGAGACAATTTTTCTAAAAAATCTTGGATCATGTTAAATTTTTTCTAAGGAACAATTATTTCATTTTAATGAGTTAGATAAATTTATATCATGTGTTGATATGCTAATGTTAATTTGTTTATTCAATCAATATCATTAACATACATATTAAGTATTATTTTGAATAATTAAAAAATTTTAATTAGGCTTTTTTTAATGCTGGCTTAAAATTTTATAAGAAGCACTTTTTCTCCCATAATAGCTTGAAACTCACTTATTGCAATTGCAACAAGAAGTTGAACGGGAAAGAGAAGAGAGAAATTTTTATCAACTGGAGAGAGATAAAATACAATTGTTTTGGGAAGTTACTAAGCATCAATTAGAAGAAAAGGATGCTATACTTCAACTCAAAAACAGTGAAATTGATGAAGCAGCTTTATCTCATCTAGCAGAAATAAAGGTAAAATTTTGAAAAAAATTGTTTTGCATTATATTTATTAATTGTCAGTGTTGTTTGCACAAGAATATTTATTTACAAGTGTTTATTTAGGTTATGTTTGTTAAGGACATTATTGTTACTTAGTCAAATATCACTCACTGAATTTACACCAATATGGTAGGTTTGTATTATTAAAATATCATTTAATGCTGTTTAAGTATATTAAATTGTATGCTAAATGGGGAGTTGTATTATGTATACATCTGACAAGAAAAATTTATGTTGTCAGTTTGTTGGCATTTCCTTTCATACCATATTTCTCTGAAAATAAGACTTAATTAAAAACTACTCTTTTCTCATGATTTTTCAGCATACTCATGATAAAAGCCCTATCTTCAAATTAGAGTTTAATTAAAATCTTCAACCAAATAAGTTTCAGCCATTGCCAAATGACCGATTGGCGCTCAAGTGCAACGTAAATGTACATTTGATGATTAACAATTATCATCAGCTAGATTTATGCTAAATGTCCAATTCACCACTCAGCAATTTTCGTAATGGAGAACATTTGGGCCCCCAAATTGGATTTTATTAAGGGTAGGTACTTGGTGGGAGTCAGACTTTGCCCCCCCCCCTGCAATGGGTGAGTGTATATTACGCTACTGCCGCTCAGGCTCATTGATAACTGATGGACATGGCTACAACTTATTAAAATCTTTGCATCTTGTGTTGCAGCAAACAAATAATACTTTATTGAATAACAAATTTAAAAATAAAATTTTGATCTTAAGATAAAATGAGTATGAAAACAAAGAACTATTTTGCTTTAGTACAATATAATGTATTTAGATAAACAGTGAACCAATAATATCATAGATGTCTTATATATATTAACTAGCTGACCCAGCCACGCTTTGCTGTGGCTTTGTTATGATACGTTCATTTTATATTATTCTAAGCTATTTAATGCAGTTAAATTGATATTCGCTCAAAATTTTGGAGAATTGAAATCAAGCATAAAACAACATAATGTTTTTCATTTTTTATTGTATTCATCCCTAATTAGATTATAGTATAACACACGCATAAACCAAACGATATATTTTAAAACGAATTGATACTGTGAACAAACTTGAGTAAATGATAAATAAAAAAACATAGCTTTTTCGAAAAAATATTATTTGAAATGCTTGCAATCAATTAATTAATGCTATTCATCTCGCGCATTTAATCACACATTTAAGCCAAATGATATGCTTCAGAGTGAACTGTCATTGTGAACAAACATAAGCAGACAATAAATAAAAAAATATTATTTTTTGAGTGGTAAAAATATTACTTTCAATGCTTGAAAATTAATGTTATTCATCTCATGCATTTTGGCACATATAAATCAAAGGATATACAGTCAACCCTCGCTAATTCAAAACTTAGATAATACGAACTTGAATACGTTCCTCTGTTAAGCAGGGTCTCAATGTAGTTTTTTTTATCACTCATAAAAATGGGGGGGGGAGGAACTTTCTAAATCAGCTCCATAATATTAGACTTTTTGTCAATGATTGAGCATATTGAGTGCTATGTTTTTTTAAACATGTGGCCTATCAAACGGGATTCAAATTCATTTACCTCCTACTTGAGCAGAACTAATTATATTTTTGCACTTGTTTCCTAACTCATTATCATGAATATTAATGGAGAACTAAAAGGATTACTCTTAAAGAACACATAACTAAAACATCGATAAACATAAGGAAAATATGTTGAGAGAGTACAAAGTGTTTCCGGGAAACAGGAAAGATGAAAATCAATGAGATACGATAGGAGAGAAGTAACGTCAGATCAAGACAAAGTTCTTTTATATTGATTTAATATTAAATATATCCTCTATTAAACCAGTTTTGACATGTCTAAATATACGTTAGCAGCTGATGTTAATACTGCAGCTTCTACTTTGCAACACCGACTGTTAAAATAGATTAAAGGGTATATGTAAACTTAAAAGAAACTCTTCCTAACTACTCGTGGGAACAAAAAAGAATGGAATAAGCCAGCAAATATAAAAGTTGGATGGAAAATAAGTGGGGGAAAATTACTATTTATTGACAAGACACATTTTGTGATTGAAGGATTTAGGTAAAACTTAATGAAATAGTGCAAAAGAAAACCTCTTCATCAGTTCTGTGTCAAACAACCATCTGTCCATAAAAATGTTAAGTGGATATTTCGGTATTTAAGAGACAGGTTCTTTCATGCAGGAAAAATTATAAACAGTTGCATTTATTAATTCATATTAAACAGAAAATGTATTCAAGTACAATCAATTTAATTAGTTCACCATGTATTGAATTAATTTCTAGCCATGTGGCATTATATTGTGTATATTATTTTGTAACATAATGTTGACCATTAACTTCAAGATAATTTGTTTTAACCAATCTCTTTTTAAATATGGAGCTTTGAAATCACAGACGTAGGATCTTTATATTATATTCTTTAATCTTTTAATTATATGAGAATTGAGTGTTTTTATTCCAAAGTGTAGACTTTAAAAATTAATATGAAAGTTTTTTTCTTTCTGTGTACTTATTTGTTTCCAGAATTTTAAAATGATTGTACAAAAGCCAGAAGAGAATTGGAAAGGTTTTGTACAACTAATGTTGATTAATACTTGTAATAGTTTGGTATTCCAGATTATTTAGTTTCATTAGAAATAAAAACCCTACATGCTTTTTTTCCCTTTCTTCCACAGTTATATAAACAAAAAATGAAACATGTTATGTTTGAATGTCAACAACATATTGATGAAAAGATGAAAGAAAAGATGGATGAGAAATTAATATTAGAAGAACAACATCAAGAACAAGTTAACCTCTTAGAAAGTGAAATGAATAAACTGAAAGATGAAATTTTTCAATTGAAAATTGATCATGAAAATGCTATCATTAATCAAAGACTCGTAATGATTATATTTCTTATAAAAAAAAATATTTAATAATTAATGAAATTTGTTTAGTTGTAATATGAACTCAATTATGTAATTTACAATACATGGACCCTAGATAGTAAAAATCTAAAAATAACATTTTATGTAGGAAATTTTATAAGTTAATAATCACATAATTCCTCTTTAATCCTTTATGTACCGATGGTACTTATAAGTACCACTTACTTTAAAATAACATAGAATAACCAATTTTATGAATACTCTGACAATACTTAGCAGGAATAATCTTTTAAATCTATTCTTCCAAGATATATGGTAGCATGGGCTCTATGATAAGTATTTTAGCGGGGAAGGCGAATAGTTTTATAGCAGAAATTGCGTTTTCAGTGGATTGCAAGGATTATCATTTTTGTCCCAAAAAAATAGTTAATGTCAAAATTTAAGTGTCTTATTATTTTTTTTTGTATGTTAATGAGGACCTTAGAAAATGATTTGATTCTTTTTTTTTAAGTGAACAGTGTATATAATTAATTTTACAATGGAATATCTTTAATTAATTAATTAGCTCTAACAGATTAAATTTCCCAAAGTTGAGTATTTTTTTTATGTATATCTCTTAATTTTCAATGTAGTAATCCCAAAAGAAATATGCATGAAAAAAACTGCAGTAAATCATAATGCGGTACATAAAGGGTTAAATTGTCACTTCTCTGCAATATCACATTTGACAAAAGGACAAGAAGAAAATTGAATCGTATTTGATACTTTTATTCATTACTCATGAATTATTGATTTATTAAGAATAAATTTATTGATGCTGTATACTAAGTTTTAAAAGTTGTAAAACCAAAAATGGCATAAATAACATTAACTGTACCTTTTACTTCTTACTATGATTAGGAATTATACAAGGGTTGGGGCAAAAGTCATGGCAACTATTTTATTTTCCTTGAAAATACCAGTCCAGTTGGAAAATGTGACATATTCAGATGGAAGGACAAGGTGTTAACTACATGTATGGACAATGAATAGCACTGAAATATCATAATACACTAATTTATTATAGTAGTATACAGAGTAATATGGCCTTCACGGTGCAAAAGAATGACAACACAGTACACATAAAGTTGACATGACAATCCTGGGCCTAAAGAACCTCAATGTAGTCCCCTGCCACTATCACCACACGTTACCAGCAATGTGGGAGGCGCATAATACCACCAGCCTCAGCATTTGCCACACCATGTGTGAATCAGGTCACCTGTTGGCGCACAGCATTAGCAATGTCCTCTCATGTTGCAAACTGCCTACCACGTATTGGTTCCTTAATCTTGGAAATGAGATCAGTCACAGGGTCAGATCAAATTCACTGTGACATTCCATCGCATTTCTCCTCGGAGAACGGCTATTTTGATGTAAGCGGGCTGCTCAAAACGGGTTACTTCCATCTCACACGACACTCACCAACTGACTGATTTCTCAGCCCTCACTGTACTGCTACCAGCTATCACAGAGTCATCTGTTGTTCTACATACACACTATGGCTGCAGAACTTCCACACGACGCATGTACGTTTGTAATCCATTCACATATCTACTAGAAGAAGAATAGTTGCCGTGACTTATGCTTCAACCCTCATATATATATATATATATATATATATATATATATATATATATATATATAATAGTAATTTCATCAAAGTTTGCTGTTGTTTTTTATATAAATACTAGCGGTCCCGATAGACGTCCTATACACACGTCTTAAATCCGAAAATTACAAACTTTTTTGAATAAGTTGAAACAATCTGGACCATTTTGATGAAATTTTTTATAAATAAAGTTATTACAATACCTGACATCATCACATGTACAGTTACCACAATTGGACCTATCGATTGTGTGTGAGTATGTATTTACTATGAACTAAGCTGAATATAGAAGCTATTCTGAATAGAAACTTAAACTTGTTTTGATTAAAGGGTAAAAAAGATAAAACTTGAGCTATTTTCATAACAGGTATGTTTTTTTAATGCACAAAAAATAAATTTATCGTATTGCCATTGAATGTACAATGTTTTTGGTTAAACCTTGAATGGTATAAACAAACAAATGCGATGATTTGCCAAATCTCGGACATGCAACATATAATTGGTCATGCGAAAAGCAAGGGTTTTCTAAATCTAAACCACAAATTGTCATTGTTTTACCTTGTGACTCATTAATGGTCATAGCAAATACCAAGTGAATTGGAAATTGCAAACATTTGAACGGGTAGGTGAGTCTGAAAGAATCATTGGGATCTGTGGTAGATGTACAACTTTATCTTGAAATTTGCTGCTCAAAATAGTGGCCTCAAGAATATTGCCCATGATTTTTTTATGAACAATCGCATTCCCTTACATAATTTTGGCACATATTTAAATAATTGCAGTATCTTGCCGAATTCTGAATCTAAATCATTCTCGAATCCATTTGAACCCACACAAAAAATATCATGCAAATTGGTCCAGCCGTTTAGGAGCTCAGTCACATACACATGCACAGAAGAAAGATATATGCCGTATTGTGGCAAAATGAATAATTTTTCCGATTCTGTAATTATTTTTTGTCTGATTTTGATAGAAAAATTAGATTGCAATTTTAAAAACGGTGCAGAAAATTCTCCCCTCTTCTTTTTTTTTCTTGTCGCACATTAGCAGAATAAACAGCACACAGGGTAAAATAATTATGCATCTTAAGGTTTTAATTAATATCTTTTTAACTAATTGCAATATTGGACCGAATTGTGAATCTATACAATTCTCAAATCCACTTGAATCCACACAAAAAGTTTCATCAAAATCGGTCCAGCCCTTTAGGAGGATTTAAGTCACATACACACGCACAGAAGATTTTTATATATAAAGATAGAATTCTTCCTATTCCTTATTTTGTATTAAACATTTTGCTTATACATGCAGTACCTTCTACAATTAATATAATTATAAATTGTGATTAAAAAATGAGAACTTCAATGCTCAGCTTTTTGTAAATTTTAAATATGTATTATATTTATTTATTTTTATGCTATATATATATATATAAAGAAAAAAATAAATAAGCAAGCAATTTTATTCTGTGTGCTTTATCCAATACTTGGCCAATTTTCATGTTAATCAAATGCAAAATTGATTTTAAGTTCCTAAAATCAAGATGAAGTTGGGTTTTTTTCACTGCAAAATCATAGTTTTTTTTTAATTGTTTTTACATTTGAATGGATAAAGTCATCATTAAACTGATTTTCTTGTTCTCATTGTTTTGTACCTCAATGATTTTTCAAACTCTTAATTCATGCTCTTAGTTAAACAGAAAATAACAATATTTTTTACATAAAAATTTAAAAAATACAAGTTTAAAATCAAGTTTTTAAAATTTTCGTATTATATATTCTTAAAACTCACCTTAAATTTTTAAAATATTTTTTTAATTAAATTAATTAAAAAATGTTATAGGTGTGTGACAAAAAAATTTTCAATTTAAGAAATTATCCAAACTTTTTTTCTGTATTCACATGGCAAGGACTGTTCTGTATCAACATGTAAACTGAAGCTAACATGTATCTCTTATGTATCTTTAATGAAAGCTTTTGAATATATCACTTTATTTGTGTTGTTTCCATAATGTATCATATTTTGAAATTTAGCAACATGGTGAAGAACTGTGCTCTCTTCACAAGAAATATCAGGAGGAAATTGATGTTCTTAAAAGCAAAGAAATTACTGAAATAGGAAATATCCGACAGGAATTAGATTTACAGAGAAAAAAGTCAATTTTGGAAATTGAAAATAAAAAAGATGCTCACATAGAGCATCTAATACAAACTCATGAAGAGCTTTTTCAAAAAATGAAAAACTATTACAACGATATTATTAAAAATGATATTTTGTTGGTTAAGTCACTTAAGGTATGTTATGTTAACTGATTATTTTTCTTTTACTTCAATGATATAAATTCTGAGCTTTAATTTTTTTAAGTTAATTTACAGAAAAGTATTTTGTTGATGATATTTATTAAAAATTTGAAAATGTTTTGTGAGCTTAAAAAATCTTTATAACAATTGTTCTTACATTCAGTAATTTGATTACTTTACACCTTTTATGGTATCGACTTTTTTAAAAACTTGCATAATAAAATTATATAAGAATTTTTTACTTAAATTTGTTGATCAAAAGCTATTCTGAAGTTCTTTACTCTTTATTTAAAAAATAATTTTTAAAAGCTTTTTCTTAAATTGCACAAAAAATGATGTGTACTCAAATATTAAAAACAAGCAAGAATTTGTGTTTTCTGCTTAAAAAAAAGAAAACTAAAGTTCTATGAAAATAAGATAACCTTTTTTTTCTTATAATTTTTTTATTGAATGTTAATGTTAAGCTCAGTACTCAATACCAGTGATCGCCAAACTTTTTGCTCTCGCCAGTAAATTCATAATTTAAATCCTGCAGACCACTAATAGAATTTTTTAAGTGTTAAATATATTTATAAAAAAATTGTGATCTTAAAACATAATTTAACGTGATGAGCAAGTATATTCCACATTTTTCTGGGGATCAGCGAAATTTTCTCGTGGACCACCACTTTGGCGACCTCTGCTCTATACCCCTGATCTTTTGATCTAATAAAATTTAAATGGAGTTAAAATGTACTGTATTTTTTTAAGCTCAAAACAAATTTTATGTTCCATTATTTAGAATATTGTGTATACATTTAAAATAATTGACCTCCCTCAAATAGATTTTTAAAAGGTATTTGATTGTAATTTTAAATCTTTGTTTTTATGGAAAAATACTTTTATTGCTTAATATTTCCAAAAAGCTTTCTAAGAAATTGATTTGTTTTAAGTTTATTTTTTAATGCATTCATAAAATTTGAGCAATTTTAAGCTATATGAGAAAGAAATACTAGTTATTCTTTGTGTATTTGGTGCTTCATAAACTTGAGCTTTAATTTTTATTTTTTTCAGAAATTATGCAATATTTTGAATTTTTATGTATATTTTTATTTTTTCTAGAACCACGATTCATTTTATGTTGCACATCTTCTATGGTATGTTGCACTATCTTAAAGGCACATTGTTCATGTTCTTATGTTTATAATTAGTACTTATGTTACTTATATATAATGTGTTACTTTTGTGTCAGATTAAATTAATGTTGTTGTTGTTTTTATTGCTCAAAATCATTGTTTTTTTTATTGCAAGCATTGTGTTTAGGGATTGCAATATCAGACCAAAAGTTGAATACCGGTATTCGGTATTTTTTAGATCTTAATAAAGGTATACAGGTATTAGAAATTTTATAAAAAGCACGAAAGCGCAGGTGTTTCTTTGTTTTATATTTGCCAGTTTTCTTAGAGAGTGTAAATACCACAAAAAATAATTTGTAACTTATAAATTATAACAGTATATAATGAATACACACAAAAAAGTAAAGGAGCGTCTTATTTATTTAAGTCACGAAAAGGTGTAACTATCACCTTTCAGTCTGTGATACTAGTACAAAATTTTTTAATGTGATCTTAAAAAAACAGTACATCAATTGCCCTGTCATTAAGCATGGAAAGTAATTTTGTGCAATAATTTCATCTGAATTATTTTTTTCAAAATAATCTAAAATCCCTGATGGCTTGGGCTTAGAAAGTTGGCTAAAAGTTGTATCTTCATTGCAATTAGATTCTATCCTTTTTATCATGTTTTGTTTTTAGATGTGTATGGAGTCCCCTTTTGTACTTCCTCCATTCATTTTAATAACACTAGAGCATTTTTACATTGTGCCACTGTATTCTTTTCATCATATAAATAATGAAACCAAACTGAAGTTTTATCAACTGATTTTTTATGTTCTTTAAAGTTATTCTCATTCATTATTATGGGTTATTATTTATGAGTATATATATATAATTAATATAAAAAATATTTTAAACCCTAAAGTATGATATGCAAATACAGTGTGAATAACAAACTCACCAATTTAAAAAAATATCAAAATATTACGCACTTTCTTCATATTTACGACTTTGTTTTAAGAGATATGAATATCAGTCTACGAATCCTGAGTGTGTGCAGTATCGCTCTGAGCTGTAATAGCATAGTTTTGGCCCTCCTCTTTGGATGATTCACATATTTTATCACTTCTCTTGACTGTACGATACACCTTTTCATTCACAGTTTAATTAATTTCACCCGTTAGGTAGATGCAAAAATAAAAACATACATTATTTTGCGATGTTGGTGATCCCTGAACATATAGTGGAGACAATTTTAAGAAATTTCTAGTAAATACCAAAAAACCGGTATTTAAACTTGTGAATACCGGTATTTCAAAATTGTACAAATGGCTCAAAATACCGGTATTGCAATCCCTAATTGTGTTTAATGTTTTATTTGGATTTATATTAGTCTACTGCTATTTGAATAAATAATAAAATGAATATATGTATTAATAATTGAAGTAAATTAAATATAATTATATGTTTGTAGTCTATTGTTTTAATTATTATAAAAATATATTTTTTGATAACTAAATATTAAATTTGATTTCTAATTGGATTTCTTTTTCAGGATAAAATTGAAGGTTTCTTGAGGAAAGAATGTCATTACAAAGAAACTATTAAAACATTACAGACAAACAAGGAAGAATTATCAAATACCTTAAGCAATATCCAGCAAATACAGGTTAGACGTCAAAGTAGATTGAATGGGGGTGATAATAAGCTATATGTAGGTTTGATTTTCTTGTAAAATTATGTATTACATGTATTTTAGAAAAGATTGAAACTCTAAATACTTATTTTACTGAGGTTTTTTTCCCTGCAGAGCACGGAATCTGTTATTAGAAATTTGCAAAGGGAACTGGATAACTTAAAATTGGAAAATGATTCTCTATTCTATCAACTTCAAAGGGTGAATATATTTTTCATTTTATGAATTAATGAGAAAACAATAGCCATAAACAATAATAACAATGATTGATCTTTTAATTTTATGAAACAATTCTATGTTAATATTTATCTTGCAATCTTTGAAATAAAAATATTGCTAATTTTCTCTTTTTTTTTTCATTAATAGATTAAAGAAAAAGAGGAGCTACGGAAAATATCTTGTAGCTGTAAAGTAAAAGAAATGTCAGTACAAAATGAGAAAAGTATGAAGAATCATTTGCATTTTCAGCAAATTAAATCTACTGTTAAAGGTCTTAAAAATTCCTCCTTAGTTTCTAATCCTACTGTGAATAAAAAAACTGAAGAAAGTTTATTCAAAGAAAAATCTTTTAAAGGTTCCTCATTAAACCTATTAGATAAAAGTCAAAACAAATAAAAATATGTTATATTATATGTTTAATAGTCTGTAAATTAAATGTCATTGAGCAATGTCATTTTCAGGTATTAACAAATACTTTATTCTTGTTTTAAAAAGGTGTAAAATTTATAATTTTGCTGTATGTATATATACATATATAGTATAATAAAATAAAAGTGAAGAATAACTAGAACCCACAGGACTAAAGAAGTAAGAAATTGGAATTCAGCAAACTCAACAAAAGTAGATACAAAAAGTCATAGGACTAAACTGGAGACCTATTATGATTTCTAAAGCTGTTGCTGAATTAGGCTAGCGAATTAGGATTAGCAATGCTTTATGGATCCACCTTCCCCGTACAGCAGAAATTTTCGACATAATAGGGAGAAAAAAAAACCCAAGTTGAAAAGTTAAGCCTAATACAGCATGTGGTTGTGGAACCTAACAAAATCGTAAAAAGAAATTGAGAAAAGAGATCAGTAATGAATCTATCAAGGAGAGGAATAATAAAACTTTTTTAATAGAAAATATTTGGAAAAACTTACTTGTAAAACAAAAATCCTGAACTCAAAAATCCTGTCCGCGAAAACACAACCTACTTGAAAGAGGTCCTACGAGAAATGGCAGAAAAGATTGAAACTCCAGCGCAGGAAAGAAAAAACCGAAGTGCCATCTTGATAGTTATTTTGCAGTTAATATATATATAGCTAGATGGATAAGTTTGCTTATAATCAGCATTTTTTTCCAATAAAGTTATAAAATTATAATAAATTATGTAATATGGAAACACTTATAACAGTCCTTTATAATTGTTTGGATGGAATTGTATCTTTCTATTATTCGAATTGTATTTTCGTTATTTATTCGAACTGTATCTTTATTATTAATGTGTTTGGTATGTTCACTTATATGCTATATTTAATTTCTATTCAATTATAATTATTTACACTTTCTATTTTATACGTATTTTGTGTAAAGTATTTAGTTTTAGTATCATATCTTTTATCTACGCCATCTACTATATTTATCTTTTACAGGATGGCGACAAGTTGTTTACTTCAACTTGTATATAATCTGTAATGTATATCTGTGTGTGGAATGTTCAGTTCCTACTGTCCCTCACTAGGAGTGCATCTTTATGCACAAAGTTGCTGCCATTTGTCTAAATTTTTATACACAAAATTAAAGTTGTTACGTTTTAAAAGCAAGAGTCATCATTTAGTCCCGTGTGACAGATAATAATGATTCTATTACTTTCATTTAATATAATGAGATAGACATAAATTCAAATTTTTGTCATGTATTATTTTTATAGATTAAATTATTGAGATATTTGAAAAAAAAATTAATTTTCAGAAGTATTTGAACATACAAAAGCAAGGATCTCATTAGAACAAGCTTTTATTATTCTGTTTTTATTTTGATTTTCTTATTCCACATTCTATATAAAATATTTATACATAAACTATTTTTAAAATTTTCTTATTAAAAATTAATGTAAAAATTTTAAATTCAAAACTGTTTATGAAATTTATTAAACATGTCTATTCTGGGTACCCCTAAATTCATAAGCCAAATTTTTAGAAAAAGTGTAATATATATAAAGAATAATTTTTTTATATAGCAATGTGACGTTTTTGGCAATGGAAGGTGTTAGTCAAGAAATGAGGAAGAAATATAAAAAAAAAATTCTTTATTTACATCAAATCTTGATAATAAGAGTTTGATGCAATTAAGTGTAGAATTGCCCCTACCCTTATCTGTAACAAAGTTCTGCAATGGTCATTATATATTGTGGCTGGTAGTAAACAGCACTATGAGTTTCTGTGCTGCAAACAGTCATTATCATTTCTAAAACATATTTTGAATATAATGGACTAGTTTATGCTCTTTGAGAAAACAGATATTTATCTTATAAATGGACTTACTTATACAATTTGTAATATAAGCTCTGTACTAAAGGGCCTTTCATGTGAGTCAACTTGTGCCACGCATAATAGAACTAGCAGACAGTCAGGAGCTAGTTTTGAATAGAAATCACCCTCACATATGCTGAACTGACACTCCATGCTGTGAAGCTCTTAAAAATGAAGTTCTCCTCCCTACTAGGTGACTCGACTAAAAGAATATTGTAGAAGAATATTCTTGACATTTTTTTTCACGTACACTTTTTATTTCTGAATCCACCTTGGTTTTTCTATAAAAATTTCTCGTGTACTTTATCTTCCCTTAAAGTTAGGTCTCTATCAGTTCACATAAAGGATTATGGTGAGTTGCATGTGATAAAATTGTTTTAGGATTTTATTTATACGAGTTTTCATTATTTAATTTGCTTTTTTATCTGCCTTTTGGATTTTATTATAGCATTGCTTCAAATATCTACTGTAAAATATGATGTATAGTGCACACTGGCGTATAACACGTCCCCCCCCCTTTTACAAAGAATCATGAAACGTACATGTGCATATTTAAAAGTAGAATTTAAGTAAATTAGAATCCTAATCACTGGCGTAGCTAGCCTTGTATCAAAATTCCTTAGGGGTCCCTTTCTTCAATATGAGAGCTCAGTTAACTGGAACTATTGATATCGGTTTACAATTTTTTGCTTACATATTTTGGGACCTTCCATTTTAATATATATTTGTATTTAATAAGTCAATAGTAAAATTTTGGAGAGAGAGAATAAGTTTAAGTTTCCTATTAATGGGAGAAAAATTATAAATTATTGAATGTGTGTGGGTATAAAACAATTGTGATACAACTTTTCTGTATAAAAATTTAAATTTTATCTATCTTTAATATTATTTATCAATATATAAAGGAAAAGACTCTCTCATCATGAACGATTAAGACATACAAATTTGAAATTTTGCTGGCATGTTTCTTTTGTTAAGTAGCGATCCACAAAGAACCAGTTTTTTGGAAATCGGCTTCGAAGGAGCAGATTGCAAAGGTGTTACAGGGGAAAAAAACCGTTTTTGAGCTACAAGACCTGCAGGCTTTAAATTTGGCGAGCATGTTTCTCTTTTCTTATGTCGAGATCCGCCCCATTTTGCGGGCGGAAATCGCCTTGGGAGGCAAAGGGTTGCGATAGCGTGTTATAAATAAATATACTTCCACTTTAGAAATCCAAGTCCTGACCTTTTTTAATCAAAAGATGAAACCTATAAAAAAATTTGAATGCTACCGAAAGCTTAATGGTAGGACAGAACTTAAAAATAATAAATATCCATACATCATGCAATATCCGGCGTAATGGCTAGTGTACCTTTTTTGTATATTTCTTATAGTTTGCTAGTGAATTTACCTAATTGTATATTACTATATAATCGTTCAATATAAACCACGATTACAGTCACTTAAATGGAAGGTAGGTATTTTATTTTTTTTAAATGCTTTCCTTGTGTTTATTTGTAAAATTTATTTGATTCGCGTTTTAATCTCAACATATGATTTGAATGGTGGCAGTGGCGTAGCTAGTTCCGATTGAACCCTGTATCAAAACTACTTCGGGGCCCTTTTTTTTTTAAAATGAAAGCCCTCTTAGTGGTACTGCATTTACACATGTTGGGGCCCCGTATCATTGATACGGCGGTTACTACGCCCCTGAGTAGTGGCCTCTAATGATAGAAAAATAGCTTTAGATAATCTCTTTTAAGATTCAGTTCAGGTACTCCCTCCTGTTGAAAATTGTCATATATGCATAGCAGTGGCGCACACAAGGGGGGGGGGTCCGGACCCCCCAAGCCCTTCATTTTTTTCCCCGATTGATTATAATTCTAAGTATATAGTACGTAAAATTTAATTAATTACTTGTTATTAATGATTAATTTTATTAATTAA
This sequence comes from Trichonephila clavipes, assembly GCA_019973935.1. NCBI lineage: Eukaryota > Metazoa > Arthropoda > Arachnida > Araneae > Nephilidae > Trichonephila > Trichonephila clavipes. The sequence continues at coordinate 707,902 of BMAU01016507.1, forward strand.
TGCTAATTATTTATTCAAAAATTAGTTTTTTACTGTGTTTTGTTCCCTAAAATCGACAAAATCAAAAGGAGCATGATACAAGAATGGTGAACTTTTGACCCCGGACCCCCTTGAAAAAATTTTGTGTCAGCTATTGATGCATAGGCGAATTAAGCTATTTGGAGGCCTATGAGCTCCAGAGTCGAAAAACTAAAATAGTGAAAAAATTCAATGACCAAAATAAAATGTATAACTAATGATAAAACTCAATGGGGAAAGAAAAATCTTAACTTTATTTTAAAATTTTACTAAAGATCTTAAAATGTTTCTACATAACTTTAAGCCTTGATTTAGAGTATCGTCTTTGTAAATTTCCTTTAGTTTTATTTGGCTTTCTTAATTTGAGGTAACAATCGTTTCAAAAATACAGTAAAGTGTTCTGTAACAGTTTCATATATCTCGGCTATTCGAGATAGTCCTGCTTTTGTCCTACCGCATATAACAGAAAGTGAATTCCGAATGGAATGTTCCCATTTTCAAATTCATGAACGACCTTTTTTACTTTTACTGAAAATAATTTTTGTTGCCTGCAAGCTTGTCCAACTTCTTCAAATGAGAGCCCCACTGATAAATCAGTTGCTTCTTGTTCCACTTTCCCTAATTCATTTTTGAAATTTTTGACATAATTTGCTAGAGATTTTAGTATACTAGATCCTTTTAGTTACTCACACTCAACTGATTGCATTAATTTGCTAGTATCATTTATTCTCTAGAGCAGTGCTTCTCAAACTGTGGGGCGCGCCCCCCTGGGGGGGCGCGATGACCTTACGAGGGGGGCGCGAGCATATCGAAAATAAAAGATTTAAAAAATAATTAGTTTACTGGAATGAATTAAAACTAAATACTTTCAGACAATAAAAAATGCACTTTTACTCTGATATAATTTATAGGCGATATTAAGCCATCAAAAATAAAAACTTCTTCAATACCTAATTATCAATCTTTGATCCTATAACCAAATAAAAAAAACCTTTATTTGATTTGCTGTCATCCCGTGATGAGAGATTTTTTTATTACGCTTTTTTTTAACCTAACATACTACTCTTTCAGAGGAAAAAACAGATCCCGGACCCAGAATCGAAAAACTTTAGGAACATAAAAAATTCATCACTGTCATTATTTTTTAAATACTGCACATTATAACTGTAATCTGCTTGACCTTCTAAATTATTGGTACAGTTAGTTATGACCCCTCTCTTATGTGTTCTCTGTTGCGCTTTTTTTCATGCAAAAGAGTTTTATGATATTTGGAAAACCACGGAGAGCACACACACACACAACAAGCACATGAAGGATTACTTGGCCAAGACATATTTTTATAAATATTCTCAACGTATAAATCATAACGAAAAACGTTTCACACAATTTTTTTAGCAGTAACATACATATTATCATAATAAATATACTTTTTACCCGGAATTGGTCGCGCGGGACATACAGATTATGAAATCTTTAATTCTGGCAAAACTTTATTTATTTCCAAAGAAAAATTGAAAAGTCCTTGAAAGTAGGTAAGTAAACTTTCTCTTAGTTAAATTATTCACTGGAATCATGATTTGTATCGTGTACAATAAAATAATTATAAAAAAAAGGATTGGGGTGACTCAATAACCCCGACCGTATCGAGTGCGCGTCTGCTCCCGGGCTAAAACGTGTTGAAGTCTTTTCGCTTTAAATATTAAAAATAATACAATTATTCTTCATCGATATTTTATACTATTGATCATTATTTAACATCAGTGACGCGCACACAAGGGGGGGGGGGTCCAGACTCCCCCAAAGCCCTTGATTTTTTTTCCGATTGATTATAATTCTAAGTTTATAGTACGCAAAATTTAGTTAAGTATTTGTTATTAATGATTAATTTTATAAATTAATGCTAATTATTTATTCAAGAATTAGTTTTTTACTGTGTTTTGTTCCCGGAAATCGACAAAATCAAAAGGAACCTGATACAAGATTGGTGAACTTTCGACCCCGCCCCCCTTGTAAAATTCCTGTGTGTGCTACTGTTTAACATCAATTATAAATGCTATTTCTGTTAGGCTTAGAATTACAATTAGCTTAAAACTAATTATAATTTGAGCAAGGATTTTAAAAAATTCATTTTACGTTTTTGTAAACATTGTCGAGCACTTGGCTTTGCTTCCCTTACAATTCAGCTATTATATCAATAATGTTTTATTTTCTTATAAATGAACTCGTGCAAAGAGCGGGCACTTCAGCCGGTATACTTTTAATGTATCAGTGCTGCACAGAATATTTTATAACTAATTAATTAATACTAAATTAAGAACAAGTTTAATAAGTATTAATGACGTCCATGAGCTTGTCTTGGAAAGCAAAGTTTTATAAGGAATGCTTATTATTAGAAATTGACCCTCTGAGTTCTTTTTCTATATTTAGCAGATATCTATATTTTGTCTTCTAAGCAGCTACCGCATTTTGCAATATGTTCAATTTGAAAATTAGAGAAAGGAAAAATAACATAATAATTATCCTATTATTTTATTTATTTTGCTTAAAAGTAGTATACAAAATTTTTAATACTTATGTTACTAATTTGTATGGTTTATAATTAAGATCGCCTATTGTAGCTTTAGCGTCAAAGTGCATTATTCGGTACATTATTAATATATAAGGGGGGCGCGAAAAAATTGTGATCGAAAAGGGGGGCGCCAGTATTGAAAGTTTGAGAAGCACTGCTCTAGAGTATGGTATTCCAAATCATGGACATTAGGGAAGTTTCATATTAGTCCATCCATTTCAAAAGGAAACTTTCCTCTAGTATTGTGGTGTTTTTACCTCATTTGTATCTCGGATTTCAGCGAGGCCTTCTTTATATGCGTATATCCAAGTCTTGTAGCTCGTACGACATCGGGCCTTGCTGCCATCGTGTAACCTGAAACTATTTTCACCGATGTTGGATGTTACGCATATCCAGATTTTTATTTGAAATTCGCCAGTGATAAGAAGACACAGAAAAAAAATAATTTCTGTGCAAGTATTGTGATATTCCCCCTCTTGGGAGAATATCTCTCGAAATGTCAGCTTGAGCTAGAGGTGTAGGATTAACGGAAGAACTAGAGGCATACATAATCTTAATATATCTTTATTAAGATGTTCAACTTAAACTTCTAACAAATTATAATAATTAATGTGAGAGAATCTACGATGGCAAAATACGCATCACTCAATATGCATAGTGTCTATCTATATACAATATGTATATAGATAATAACGGCTTAACCTAACACGGACCACTATCAGTAACTGAATCGCCTAAACTCAATTCTAATATTAAATAGTCAATCCTACCTTGTTGCAGACTGAAGAATCAATCACTAATATCATAAAGGCAATCTTGTATTTACTTGCGTACACTGGTATGCACCTTGGTTCTCTATAGCTTTATAACTTCTAATCACCGCCACGTAACCTTATCCAAACTTGAACCACGAACTATATTAACATTCCTCTACTTGCCATCGCGCTTACTCTAACTTCTGATATTTAAAAGGTTCTTAATTTGCATCTTTCTTTCACACTTCACTTCTTGGATTTGGTTGGAAAAGAGTCGCCATTAATTCTGGCCTCAAAGGACATGTTAAAGAAAAGACGCGTGAGCCCGTCACAGTATAATATATTTAATCGCATCGCTATAGCTTTCTGCTGCAAAATGTCCAACTAAATTTGAAGTGACTTGCACAAAAAGTATAAACTGTATTTGGATTATGTTTTTTAAATGCCTACGGATCTGAGTACCATCCCGACATATTGGACGTATCAAATGATTGCTCTCTACAAATTTTAATATCCAATCCAAATTTATCTAAAAATTTCAATACTTGTTGTTCTAAACATGAAGAAGTATGCCCTTCTATGAGTATAAATTGCACAAAACTTTCTTCTGTTTCACCGTGATGAGACATATCTTAAGACGAAAGTTAATTGGTCAGCAGGTCCGCTTAGGCACATGCCTAAGGCGCAAAAAATTGGTGGGTGAGAAAAAGAAAAAAATTAATATTGCAGAGAGAGAACGTAAAAAACCGCCTAGTATTTATTAAAATGCCAGTTATTCTCTTTCATTTTTATATCTAACTTATCAAGTGTTCGTTTCGCTACCGGCCAAATTATTGCGTAAATCGCTTTGGTTTTCTTCCCCAAATCGAATTTTATTCCATCTATACTTTTCTTAAATTCAGGGCCGATCCTAGGGTATCAGCCGCCCTCGTGCAAACACCTAATGTGCCACCCCTTAGAGAACTTTTCATATTTTGACTAATACTTAACGTTGACGTTAGACTCATCTACTTACACTGCTCAAAATAATTAAAGGATATTGCGGTTTTAGGTGGATCTTGTGGCTGGGAAACTTTTTAGCTGATTGATACATGGTCGACAGACGTAGTAGGTTACATGAGAATAAATTACACATGTTTGGCAGAAAAAAATGCATTTTATTGCGCTTTTTTGTACAAAAGGAAAAAAACACAATTTGTGCATATGAGAAAAAAAGAATAAGAAAAGGTGTTTTCTTCAAAGGAAATCATTTTCAGTAGGGGGTATGGTTTCCACGGACGGCCAGCAACGTTGAGCACCTTTGAGGCATAGTCAATGAGGCTATTAATCACGAGTTGGGGTATTCTGTCCCACTCTTCCAGAAGAGCTCTTTCCAGTTCTTGGAGAGTTTGTGGGGGTGGTTGGCGGCCAGCAACTCGTCTTCCTAGAGCGTCCTAAACGTGCTCTATTGGATCCATGTCTGGAAAACACGCTGGCCATTCCATTCGTACGATTCCTTCCTCGAAAAGGAAATCCTCCACCAGGTTAGCACGATGTGGCCTGCAGTTATCGTCCATTAAAATGAAATCATCTCCGATTGCTGCAGCGTAAGGGACTACAATAGGTCTGAGGATTTCATCCCTATATCGGCGAGCAGTCAGAGGTCCATCTCGAAAGATGTAGAGGTCTGTGCGCCCGTCAATGGAGATGCCACCATACACCAACACTCCCCCACCGCCAAATCTGACACTTTGGTGCACGAACGCAGGATTATTCCTACTGCCACGGTCCCTCCAGATGAAAATACGCCTATTATCCGGATGAACAGAAAAACGAGACTCGTTAGCAAAAAGAACATTACTCCATTTATTTCTTCTCCAGTTCACATGCTCTGTTGCCCACTCCCTGCGGTCGCGACGATGCCTTCATGTTAGTCTTAACACATACCATCGGTCGGCGAGCATACACACCTACACCATGGAGCCGGTTTCGGACAGTCTGAGTTGAAACCGTGGTGCCAGTAGCAGAGCGAAGGTGTTGTTGGAGAAGAATAGCGTTCATATTTCGGTGTCTCCGAGCCGTTAAAACTAAATAACGATCTTTATTGGGCGTTGTTGCCCGTCTACGACCTTGTCCTGGTCTTCGGCCTGCACTTCCAGTCTCCAAAAAACGGTTCAGATCCTGGAAATCACACTTTGTGACACTCCAATGACTCGCGCTACTTCGGCTTGAGTTCGGCCCCCTTTTAACCTACCAACAACTCTCCAAGCTTCTGAATCGGGTAAATGACTTCGCTGAGACATCGTACTGATCGAAACAAAGCAGTCACTGAATGCCGATCATCCTTGTCTTCATTTCAGTTGAAAGTCAAATTTCTTTCGCTGCCGCTGAAGCGATGTTTTTGACGTCGAACTCAAAATTAGCATACTCCACAGTTTGAAAATCAGAACAATTGGCATTTGTGATTCTCTTCCATTTTCGACAAAAAAAATTTCGCTTATATCTTTATTTTATATAAAACTTACAATATCCTTTAATTGTTTTGAGAAGTGTATATAAGAATAAAAAGTAAAACACAATAATAACTCAAATAAAATTTGAAGTGCAGAACTTCATTTTTTGGCCAGGCAATGAGTTATAATAGTGACAAAATACTTTAACAAAATAATAGCTAGCAAAAATATAACCTTCAACCCTTAAGTTCGCAATTTTTTAAATTTCTATGAAAAAATTATATGAGCTAGTTCTCAAGTAATAAAAGGAAAAAATATGAAAAAAAATAAGCAGTTTTAAATTGAATTTCAGTCATTTTTTTGTTTGTTGCAGAAATGCAATATTGCGCAGTAGTGCTGTAAATTACAAAACTTTTTTTATATGATTCATTTATATTCATCATAAAAAGTTTAAATTTCTTGCCTGGTAATTTATTTTGTCAATATACTAGAGGAAGCATAAAATATGCCACGAAGCCTGTCAATCTTTCGTGTAGCATCTTAGTGCGACGTTTATTACAGTCAATCAATCAACAGACGAAGGGGGTATTTTCATTTACAAGCAAATAACATTCTGAATGGATTTTTCCCATCCCAAGTTTACCTGTATTTCACTTCAAACGATCTTTTTGTCGAACCGCTTTGAAAGAGAAGTTTTTCCTGCTTTCTGACCACATGCCACTCCTTGTTTTCTCATTATTTTGAGTAATTTTATCAGCTTTTAAACTTTTTTTGTTGTGGGTCCTGGGATTCAGAATTCACATGGAAAATTTATATCTTTTGAAGCCAGCGACATACTATTTTATAAACGTAGAAAAGAACTCTTAATATCACCATTAATAACATTTTACGACTTTTTGCGTACACACGTCCAAGGCCCCTGTAGCTAGGGGGGCGGATCATTGATACTGACCCCCTGATAAGGTAGGCTATACCCCTGATGAGAAGGAATGTTCCTCAGAATTTGAAATCCATTCTTATTTTTCTCGAACTATGTTACGTTATCGGGACTTATTTTCAGTAACTGTTTAAAATTCAACACATTTATTCAACTTATTATACATTTTATTTTGAGAAATTCAAAAAAAAAAAAAAACATTTTGCTTGATCGATAGAATTATAGGCGGCCTGTGGCCGCCCCCTTGTTTCAGCTGCCCGCGTGCGGTGCACACTTGCAAGGATCGGCCCTGCTTAAATTGTTCTAAAAATTCAAAATAAAATCTTTATTGCGGCCTTTCTCAAACTGGGGGTGCGTCCCCCTAGGAGAGGGAGATAACCCTACTTGGGGGCGAGCATATCGCGAAAAATCGAATGTAAAAAATTTGAAATAAGTATCCATTTTATAAAATATTTTACAATTTAAATTAATTACCTAGTAAAATACATTCTTATATAATATAAAAAGGAAATGCACACAAGTATCAGTATTGCACATAGTATTTGATAATTTATCCATATTTAATTAAAAACAAGTTTAGTAAATACTAGTGACTTCCCTGGGTTTGTTATATACAAAATTATACGTAAAACTTAATATTTATCTTGATAATTAGTACGGTTTATATTGAAAGTCGTATTGTATTGTAGTTTTACCATCAAAGTACATTGTTATTGTAAGAAGGGGGCACGATGAAAATTATGACTGAAAATTGGATCGCAAATATTGAAAGTTTGAAAAGCACTTCTTTATCACAATCCACAACACTCTTTTTGGTACCAAGAATTCCTTTAGATTCTAAGAAGGGTATCTATACACAAGGACGGAGGGTTTATTTCGCCCAACCCCACCTCCCTTCTCATAGACCAGCAGATTTTTAATCTTTAGCATGAAGATTACGCCTCAACACTTTTTATCTCTTTTTTTTAAAAATTTAATCCCCCTCCCCTATAAAAAATTATGCGTCCTCCCAACTTAAACACTTCAGTTTACTAGTTTTATTATTAAATTATCGTATCAATAAGAATATTTTTTTTCATTTATCAGAAATTATTTTTATTTTTTATTTATTTATATATTTTTTTTTTTTTGCACAATACCTTACTTTTTCATAGCTGTAGTGTTTTGGGGGAAAAAATCAACTGATGTACAACAATTTTTCGAACATTGGACAATCTTAAATATAAGCCAATACATTAAACAAAAAGTGAAAACAATTACAAAAAATTGTTATTGTACGTTATGGAACAGTAAGTAATGTACATTAACTTTTACGAAAAAAAAAAGAATTATTGCCAAGCATTATATCTGTTCAATATTATTTTTTTAAAAAAAAGAGTTGAATAACAATTCTTAAAAAATAATACAATCTTTTGTAAGGTATGATGTAACTTTCAAACATACAAAGATAAAAAAATATTCCTACATCAGTATTATTGCATAAATTTTCATTAAATTTGAAAATTTTTTATGTATAAACCTACGATCACACATGTGGCCGTGGGTAGACTAGTAGTTAGAGCATCGGACTCCAGACCGGAAGGCCTTGGTTCGATGCCACCAAATACCGTCCGAGTACACACGGAGTACGTGCTCGTGCTCAGTGGGTCCGAAGTCTTGTGGGCTGAGTCATGAGTGCTGGGGACTGGAGAATATTTCCCTCCCCTTCAGTTCCATGCAGAAATTGTGGAAATGGAGATAGGTAGTGTCACCATCTATCGTCCCTTCGGGGAATTTCGCCGAACTAAATCGTACTGTCGCCTGTATGGCGCTCAAGGCCAACGACAGGCGTACTTCTAGCCCCTGGCCACGATGAATTTCGTGGGCTTCGATCTGACTACTTCAGACAGGTGGCATTAGAAACAACAACACACACACATTGCCAAACAATTTAACTTAATGACAAAGAAATTGTAAAATTAAAATTTTAGATATTCCTCTAACAATCATGCTGAAGAGGATTTTAATGAATAACAATAAGAAAAAAAAATTTTTTTTGAAAATATTCACAGTAAAATTACGTTGTTTTGTTGTGACGTCTTGCGCGTCTTTTCTTTAACAAGTCCTTTGGGTTCTTTGGGCCAGAATTAATGGCAACTCTTTTCCAACCAAATCCAAGAAACGAGATGTGAAGAAGAGATGCAAATAAACGGACTTTAAATATAGGATCTTAGAGTAAGCGGAATGGCAATGTAAAGGAATGTTAGACAATTGATGTGCGTTGTGGCAGTTGATGATTATTGTAGTTCGTGGTTCAAGATTTAAGCTCTACGTGTCGTGGATAAACATATTGGTGTTCGACTAGAAGTTAGTCGTCAAGCTGTATCCTATTGCAGATAAAGACAAGTAGCATTACGGAATAATATAAGGTAGGATTGATTACTTATTAGTATAATTGAGGATTAGGCGGTTCGCTTATTAAGATTGGTCTGAATTAGATTAGATCATAATATAAATATATATATTGTGTGTTGTGTATTGCGTCATCGTAGATTCTCTCATATTAATTATTATAATTATATTTGTTAAAAGTTTAAGTTGAATATCTTAATAAAGTCATATTAAGATAATGTATGATCCTAGTTCTTTCGCTAACCCTACACCTCTAGCTCACGCTGATACTTCGAGGGATGTACTTCCAAGAGGAGGTACATCACATGGTAATTATCAAAAATTTCTATGTAAACATTAATTTAAAGGCAGAAAATTTGCAAGTTTGTAGAAGTGTAACTGAGTACCTGTATCATTATATATTTTGTACAGTTAAAATAAGTATGAGTATTCAAACAAAAATACGAGAAAAAAATGTCTTTGCTGAGTTCGTACCATTTGCAACCCATTCCCTTAGATGGTTGTTTTACTGCGGAAAAATCCTGCACTGAAGCTATTGCATTATTTTCTTTTGTACAAGGATTTTACAGGGTTTTTTTTCCGTCATCTACTTATAGATGAAATGTATTAAGAGATTTTGTGCGAAGAAGCAATGAACAAAAGTTGAAAACTAAACATAGATTTCTTATGTTGAAATCGTTGAAGGAAACTTAGATGGTCTACAAGGGCAGATGGTTCTCAGAGAAGCTCAAGTTACAAGTCTTAACGAAATCAAGAACGCCCTTGAAGATTTAATTGAAGACAATACTCAGACACCAGACACGCGAGTTACATCTGAAGGATTCCCCAAAACACACTAGAACGTTTTCAGACTACTTTATTAATGGTGTTTTGGGACGAAATCTTACAAAGGGTGGACAAAACCAGTGAGGTACTGCAAAGGGAACAGCTTGATCTCCTTTGCGCTATTAAGGTGTTACAGACGTTGTATTAGTTTTTATCTAAAAAAAAGATACATTTTTTTTTGATGATTAAGATGCAAGAGCATTGCAACTAGCTAACGTGCCTGAGCCCAAATATAAAAAAAAATCAGAAAAAGAGAATTATTTTCAGATTAGAAAAGAGACCCAGAGATTTTGAGAGAATGTATCTAAGAGAAAGATTTCGAGCTGGAGTTTTCTTACCAATTATTGACAATCTCTTTGCGCAGTTAAACAAAAGAAGAGACTGCTACGAAGTTCTCACCACAAGATTCGAGATATTCAGAAATCTTCATGAAAAGGAGCAAGAAGTCACAACACAGGCGAAATACTTGGCTCAAAGCTACCCCAAAGACATCGATGAAGAACAATTTGGACAAGAGTGTCAACATTTCAAAATGTATATGAAGGTGGAAAAAATAACAACAAGAGGAATCTTTACCTGCATCAGGAAAAACAAGTTGGAAAGTAACTTAACAAATTTAGAAGTCGAAATGAGTATTTACTTGACTCTTCCTGTGACAAACTGTACAGCAGAGAGAAGCTTTTCTGCCTTTAAGAGAATTAAGACGGAGATGAAAACTACTATGGAAAATGAAAAGCTTAATAGTTTAATGTTACTATGCACTCAAAATGATATAACAATGGAAATTGACTACAATAATATCATTAATGATTTTGCAATGATGAAAGCTCGAAGAAAACTTAGTACAATGACTGTAACTCAACTGTTAAGATATCTATAAGTAAAAGATAGTAAGATAATTAACAAAATGAATGATATATATATATGCATATATATATATATATATATATATATATATATATATATATATATATATATATATATATATAAACAAGATAAAAAGTTGATAATTAATAAGTTCATACAATAATGTATATTCTATACTGTAATTTCATACGATTTTATTAATTTACTGTACTTATTTACAAAAAGAAGGGGGGTCCATGATGCCAAAACGTAAGAAATGAACAAGAGTGACCAAACCATGTCACTCTCTTTCCTTGCCAGTCCGGGACATGGCAGGTCCATAGGTGGTGAATAATGGAAGGACTCTTCATTAAGAAGACAAATAAAGTTAAGGGAAAATCTCTCCCGAACCAAAACTGGTAAGGTAAGAACTAAATAAGGGGGTTCTCTGGAAATAGTGGAAGGGGGCGCAACACTTTGAAGTGCCTAGGGCACTGTGGAGGTTAAAAACGACCCTGCTGATCAGCATGGGAGAAGTCAGGTGTAAAGTCAACAACGACAACTGTAATACTTCGCATTCTTAGTTTCATCAGTTATGTGGGTTCTTACTTATTTGTCAATAATACTTATAAATTCATCACAAATTTTGTAGGATAGGCTGCTAAAAAAATATTATGTCGTCCTCCACTGAAGTATTTCTGAAGGTACAACTTCACGAAATCATCGTATTCACTAATGTTCTAGAAATTCAGTTGCAGGTGCATCTACCAGATGCTGAGTAACTTTGGTCAAAATAAGACTAGACGTCTTTCAAGATAATTCTTTTATTCTACTGAGGACGGCACATTAAAATACATAAAAAATAAACGTTCGGCAACCGCCGAGCGTCCAACCAGTACTCTGAATATATTCGTCAGCTCGCAGACTGACGTCACAAAAACAACGCCGCCTAGCGGCACTTTTATTTCACTTCATTTTGCAACATCCCCCCCCCTTGAGACTCGCAAAGAGTCTCAAGCACATAACAAATTCTATTAAATAAATCCAGTCTCTTTGGTTTCTTCACACATCTCCCGGATGAAGTATATTTTTTAAATATTACCTCATCGGGTGACAGAGTTTCAGATACAGTGGGAATTGATTCCTCCATACCCCTTTGAAGATTTTCATTTGAGCGTATCTCTAAAGGGTAGATACGCTGTATTGGTCGCAACATTTTTCCGTGTTGAGTTTTAAGTCTAACCGTTCGAATTTTGCCATCTCGCCCTGGAATTAATTCAATAATTTTGGCTAATTCCCAGAACAATCGTTTTTTGTTATCATCTCCAACTAAAACTACTTCTCCAATCTGAGGATCACGCGATTCCTTTTCATTATGTTTTGTATAAGTTGACTAAGGTATTCATTCCTAAAGCGTTGGCGTAGATCTTTTAACAGCTTACTCCGATATTTTATTCTTTTGTTAAGGCTGTTCGAATTTAATTCTTCAATATCCTTAATGTTTGAGTTTTTATTACTGATAAGAAACATGCTAGGTGTAAGAGGAATCAATTCTTCCGGATTTTCTGACACATATGTTAATGGTCTACAATTTATAATGGATTCACAATCACAAAGCACAGTATACAATTCATCATAGTTTAACACTGATCTACCCAAAGTACGCTTTAACAATTCTTTTACAGTGCGGACCAGCCTTTCCCACCAGCCTCCCCACCAAGATGCAGTAGATGGGATAAATTTCCATAATATTTTGGAGTTCTAGTTTCTTCCACTATTTTGCTCCAATTCAATTTTGATAGATCATTAAAAGCGCCTCGAAAGTTAGTTCCGTTATCGCAATAGATTGTTCGTGGCCGACCACGCCTAGCAATAAAGCATCTAAGGGCCAAAAGAAAAGCATCAGAAGTTAGGGAATTAACAAGTTCAAGATGAATAGCACGGTATACCGCGCAAGTAAACAAAGTTATCCACACTTTTCTTCCATCTTTCAAAAATAAAGGCCCCGCCAAATCTATTCCTACAATTTCAAAAGGTGCACAGTCTGTTACTCGGTCTGGTGGTAAAGGCGTTGGTTCGCTTGACAGGGATTTAACTTTAAAGCGTTTACAGAATATACAATTATACAGAACATTTTTTATAGCTTTCCTAGCTCTAATTATCCAATATCTTTCTCTTAACAAACATTGCATCATTTGAATTCCCGCGTGACAATTTTTCTTATGTACATCTCTATTTAATAGCTTAGTAAGTTCACATTTTTCTGGTAACAATATTGGGTACAAAAATGATCTTTCATCATCTCGATTAAGTATTTTAGTTTTCACCCGTAAAATACCTTCATCATCTATGTAAGTCTCAATATAATTTGAAGATTTCGCATCAGGAAGGTAATAGCTCTGAACTAAACGAATTAATTTCTTTTCAGAATTCTCACTTTCTGATTGTGAAAGTTCAGAATCCTTACATTTTCCATTCAACAAAGTACAATTATTCACAAACCTTAAAATCCATGAAAAAACTGTAATCATTTTACTATAATCAGATATAGCATACAAATGCCAAGGAGGTGCGTCTCTTGAGAGATCAATATTTACCACTTTTAATTTTTTCCTTTCCAATTCTACTTCCTCCGAATCGGCAGGAGTTTCTCCAAGAGCCCAATATTCAGGTCTTTCTCGCAACCACAAAGGTCCTTCCCACCACCTAGAGATAAGCATTTGCTGAGGAGAACAACCACGCGATAATAAGTCTGCAATGTTAAGATTTCCGGGTACATGCTTCCATAAATGACCTCGAGTTAGTTGACGAATTTCTTTAACCCTATTTTCTACAAAAACGGACCAACTCCCTTTTTCCTTTATCCACCAAAGGGCTGTAGTAGAATCGGACCAAAATGTAATTCTTAAGTTCGGTAAATTAAGCGCATTGACAATAGAATTCGCAAGTCTAGAACCGATGCAACAAGCCATAAGCTCCAAACGAGGTATACTCAAAGGCTTTAGAGGGGCTACTCTGGCCTTGGCTCGAACGAGAGTTACCTTTACATCTGATTTAAACATTGATCTCACAAAGACGCACGCTGCATACGCCTCCTTGGAAGCGTCAACAAAAACATGTAATTCAGAAGTGGAATTAATTATCATACATCTTGACAAAGTAACATCTTTCAATACATACACATCTCTAAACCATTTTAAAAATACATTTACATCATTAGGAGACAATTCACTGTCCCAAGCAATTTTCATTTTCCACAAATGTTGTATTAATAGTTTCGGAAGCAATATAGCTGGAGTTAATAAGCCAATAGGATCAAAAATTTCTGCACAATTGCCAAAATTAATCTTTTTGTGATTTTTTTTTGTTTCACAGGTCAAAGTATCCATATCTGTGCAGCACTTCAGGGTATCAGTTTCTAAATTCCAAATTACTCCCAAAACGGAAGTATCTCCTGAGCTTCTATCAACATTTTTGCCAGCCACATTGCTTTCAAAACCACGCAGGTTGAAACATCCATTCAACATGATCAATTTCGCATGTTCAATGAAACGTCCCTGCTCGTCAGTATTAAACACACCAGATACACAATTGTCCACATAGAATGAACTTTTCAGTTTCTGAGCAACCTCTTCATGTTGAGGTTGACAATTTTCCAAAAGATGCATAATAGATGCATTCAGCAGAAAAAGGCTAGAAGAAACACCAAACACAACTCTGCAGTGCCTATACACGATCCGCCCTTCACTAGATGGGGAAAAAATCTAAGAAAATCTCTGTCTTTCGGTGCTACAGACAGCATTAAGAAAGCCTTCTCTATATCCGCACTAATACCGATTGGATACATTCTAAATCGATCGAGAATATCAGGTATTAGCTCTATCAAATTAGTTCCCTTTAATAAACATTCATTTAAAGAAGGTTTCCCTTTTTCGGAGGCCGAGGCGTCAAAAACGGGGCGAATTTTGGTCGTTTGACTATCTAATTTAATAACTGGCCTGTGAGCCAAATAATGGCATTCTTTATTCAATTCTAAATCTGGTACGCGTTCAATAATGTTCAATTTTTCCCAATCCTGAAATACCTTTTGATAATCCATAAAAAATTTCCCACATCCAAATCTATTTATCATTCCTTCATGTCGTTTCCAGACCAATTCTTTATTACTTGGTAACTTCAATGAGTCATACTTCCAAGGGAGTTCTACTTCATACCTTCCATCAGGAAGAATTTTAATTCTGTTATTAAAATCATTTAAGCTAAGTTCAGAGAGTTTTCTGTTTTTCAATTTCAGTAGGACTGGAAATTCCTAAAACCTCAAGTTCCCAAAGTTTATTAACTGGTATGTTCATAGAATGCATCGATAATGTTGTTACAATATTATCCTTTACACATGAACCCTTTCCAAATACTGTCCAACCTAGTTTCGATTCTACGGCAGTTAAGCCGGACTCTAATTCTACAGAATTCCCTGTTAATAATTTTCCTAAGACATCTGCACCGATTAAAAGATTGATTTCCGTTTCCCTTCGAAAAGAATCAGTAAATTTTATTTTCTTTCTTTTTAATTCATTCAAGACCTGTTTATCTTCAATCTTCGGAATATATCCGCAAATCATTTTTTCAGAAAGAGCTTCAAAACTACAAGTATACGTCTTATTTAAATTACTAACCTATACCGGAAATATATCATGTTTTTGTGGCTTTGTTTCACTCCCTCCAAAGAGTGCATGAATCACTGTTTCGCTTCTAAGCGGAAGTGCTTGTAGATGAGTTATTACATTTTCGCTAACGTAAGTACTTTGAGATCCACTATCAATCACAGCACGGATTAACTTTTCCTGACCTTGACACCGAATAATAACGCAAAGCGTTTGCAAAAATACAGTTTTGCTTTTACTGGAGTTAGAGAGAGAACTTTCCGATTTTGGAATAGATTTCGTTTTCATTTCTTTTTCAGAACACATTATTTCAAAGTGATGGTTATTACAATGAGAACAATTTAATTGATTTTTAATATTACAGAATTTACTTAAATGACCAGTTTTGAGACAAGAAAAGCATGCCCCTTTTTTTAACAATAAATTTTGCTTAACAGCTATTGTCATTTTCTTTGCTGAGTAACATTTTTCACTTGGATGCGACTTATTAAAAAAATTACAGTTTAAAATTCTCTTACCTGGGTTGTCCATATTTACTAAAGCTGCTGCTGTCGTCGTTTCTACCTTATTTATCTGTGTTGCATGATAATCCTTTTTTCGTGGATTCTGGTGGAGGGTGAGGCCGGTCCGTGCCAAAAGAACCATCTCCTCTCCTTTCACCTCTTGCCGAAGAAAGTTCATCAACTGTTCTAAAGAACGGGATCCCTCGGATTCTGTTTGATGATTTCTGCTTCTTTCCCAGGCGACCAACACTTCCTCAGGCAGGCAGCTCTCCACTAAGGGCGTCAGAAAATCTCCGTATTTATCTTGAGTCTTCCCCAAGCTCTCCAAGGATCTCAATTTACTTTCAAGTTCATCATAAAGTAAGGGTAAATCTGCCTTCGCTCTTCCGGTAACAGCATTTTTCATAACCAAATTTAACAGGTCTCGAACGTAGATTTGTACTAATAAGTCTTCTCGTCCAAATCTTTCTTTCAGTTGATCTATCGCCTTTGGGTAATTTGCAGCAGTAGCAGGGAAACTTAGTACTAATCTCTCTGCTTTGGACCCTGGCTCCATCGATTGTAACAAATACTGCATTTTATCCTCTGCCGCAATTCCTCTATCTTCATGTATCTTTTGAAATTGGCTCCAAAAGGTCAAATACTCTTTCGCCTCTCCATTGAACTTTTTTAGTTCGATTTTTGGGAGTTTAAATTTCCTTGATTCTTTATCGCTCGGAACAGTACACTGTTGCGACTTTAGTTCTATTTTCGTAGTAAGCTCCCAGAACATTTCTCGGTAGATTTCAGCATCTTCCAAATCTTCAGCGAATAAATGCTCACCATCATCAGACAACAACAATGTTTCTGAAATCGCTTTCTGGCAAGAGTCCATTCTCGCAAATTTATCGTTGAATTGAATTTTCAAAACCGAAAGTGTCTCATAATTGCAGAGTTCCTGTGCTAATTCAGATTCGATTTTCTTCAAACAATTAGAAAAAGCCGTCCTCAGTCCTTTTCGTTGTGCTTTTAAAGCATTTAAATTCATTTTCGATATCAAAAATTCAGAGTTCAACTAAAATATTCAAATCCAAAGTACTCGAGTCCTGTCGCGGACGCCACTATGTTCTAGAAATTCAGTTGCAGGTGCATCTACCAGATGCTGAGTAACTTTGGTCAAAATAAGACTAGACGTCTTTCAAGATAATTCTTTTATTCTACTGAGGACGGCACATTAAAATACATAAAAAATAAACGTTCGGCAACCGCCGAGCGTCCAACCAGTACTCTGAATATATTCGTCAGCTCGCAGACTGACGTCACAAAAACAACGCCGCCTAGCGGCACTTTTATTTCACTTCATTTTGCAACAACTAAGATGCTCCAAATCCGTCAAGTAATTTCTTTTCCTTGTTGATTCCTGACTTTCGTGGACTCTGAAAGCTATCCATAAACGGCTCAAAAGTTTTATGGTAGATACTAGATATATGGTAGATGTAGACTTTCCTCCAATAATGCTCTTCATGCTCTCTTTTCTGTTATAGCTGACAATCAATTCTATTAAATTTTGATGAACTTTTATTCAAATTGAACATGGCTAATATATACTCTTTGGATATTTCGTGGCCGGACAGAGTAGACGTAATTGTTTTCCAGTTTTGTACAGATATACAGTAAAAATATGGCTAAGGTTACTACACGAATCCATGGTAATCACACACACACAGACATATTATTTTAGCAGTATCAGAACAAGATCTTTTAGTTGTACGTTGAATTTATAACTGAAGTCCATAAACCTTGTGGGGCCCTTGTCAGTTGCTTAATCTGCCTCTGCATACATGTGGAATTGGTAACTCAGTTCTACTCCAGAAAGCAGCACCTTCACTCCTAATGACACAACTGGACGCGGATCGTCAAGGAGATTTTAGTTAGATTGGGAACTTTCGTGTAAAAGAGATGTCAAACTGAAGCTCTTGTAAAGAACCAAAATAACAAGCTGCTAAATGATCGATAAGAGGTGACAAGGGATTTATACAGTTCCTTAAAATATGATTACGCATCGATAGACCAGGGTCGTTTTTAACCTTTCCGGCTCCCTAGGCACTTCAAATTGTTACGCCCTCCTCACTTCTTCAGTTTTTACCATGTTAGTTTTGGTTTGGGAGATTTTCCCTTAACTCTGTTACTATTTTTCCTTTGTTTTTTGCTCTTCGGGGAATGTTTCCATTATTCACCCCCTAAGCCATGTATAAGACTGGCAACCGGCAGCCACAAGGAAAGAGTAGTGGCAAGATTTGGTCACTCTCATTCATTTCTTACCTTATGGCATCACGGACCCCTCCTCCCCCTCTCCTTTTGTAAATTAGTACAGTAAATTCGTAAAATCTTTTGCAACAACACTATAGAGAACACATTACTATATGAACTATTTTCAACGTGTTAATCATCCTCTTTTCTTCGCTTATCATTTTGTTACCTTTTACTTTTAGACATCTTTACTGTTTGTTGGGCCTTTGTGTTTCTATTGCAATATCATTTTGAATGCATGGCAACATCAAACTGTTAAGCTTTTTTCCCCATACTAGATCTCAGTTCAATCTTTACTCTCTTAAAGGTAGAAATGCTTCTTTTATGATTCGCTAGGTGGTGGTTCGTTCGTTGAAAATTTAATTTTTTCCTTTTTTTCACCCTCCAATTTTTTACACCCCCAAATCTTTTGCACTCTAGGCATGTGCCTAGCGTGCCTAAACAAAAAAGCTGGCCTACGATAGACTCAAACTCAGAGGGGAAAAAATGGTACTATTATAGTATACATGCATGCTATATAAAGTTGCACGGCTTACAGAAGAATGGTTGCCAATCCCATATTGGAATTATAAATTACAAAAAGCTCTTGATTCAAAATGTTAAGTACATATTGATTTCTCTCGCGTATATTTAAGCATATACAAGAATTGGTAATATATTTCAGACATATTCATTAAAAGACGATATATCCCCAAAAAACTACTTTTGCATGAATAGTAAATGCATATACTAGCAGTGGCATAGCGTAAGCTTTCGCCTCTCTATTTTAATCATTACTCAAGAAAAAAAAAGCAGCTTTAAATTTTTTTATTGATAAATAATGCCCTATCGTATTTTTTCATTGCAAAATCTTTTATACAATTGTCAATATCAATATGTATGTCATGTTCAATTGCCAGAATAGCTAAATTTGTTAGCCTTAACGTAAACATAGTCGACCTGAGATAATTAATGATTAATTTTAGCTTCTCTTTCAACTTGCATTACTGATGGCAGATGTTGAAAAAATTCTCAACATTATGACAATGTTTGGTAAGCAATCTCCAAGTTTGGACACAATAATATATTTTAATAAACCCAGAGAACTGGATCTAAAAAGAATTCTTTTTTACAGCCTGGGTTTGTTGCAGCTATGAAAGAAAGCTTGTAGATGTACGCGCTAAAGTTAGAATTCTTCTTTGTGAAAGTCTTAGGAACTTGATCTAAGTCAAGCTCTTCCATGCTCAATATCACTTCAGGTCTTAAAAAAGCATATTTTTGCGCTAGATTTTGCAACTATTAGAATCTTTCTCAAATTTCAGCAGTTACTCTGTCTAATGAAGAAAACATTGCTCACCTCAAGTCATCTTCGTATGATAACTGATCATCTTTACTTCCATCGACATATATATGCCTCCTCCTGATTCGTCTTGGAGATTCAAAAGAAATTTCCAAACTCTTCACATAAAATTTTAACATATATTAAAGCATCATCCAAGAATTCCTCTCGTTTTGCTTCTAATACGGTCTGTAAAGCACGTAGTTTTTTAGCACATCGAGGGATATTTAAGCTGAATTCACACCAAGGCTGTCAGCGTCGAGTGTTAAGCGTCTAGCCAATCAGAGACTTCATCTCGGGTGAAATGAAGTCTCTGATTGGCTAGACGCTAGACACTCGACGTTTGTACGCCTTGGTGTGAATGAGCCTTAGTCCCTCTGTTAGCAAATAATTTTGAGCATCATTGACTTCATACAGTATCGGTTGCCAGAAGCTTAAATAACAAAAACAAATTCGACTACATGGCTTTTAATAAACTTCCTGCATCTATGCCTGTATTAAAGCTTTCACTCGTTTCCGTCAGTTTCATCGCGTGGGCGTGATTTGGAGTTTGAAATATTTTTTGAATTTAAATATCGCGGTGCTTGCCACCGCCCCTTTTTTTATGCCGGCGGGGCCATGGCCTCCTCTGCATTCCCCCCCTCGCTACGTTATGGTATGTAGGTAATCACACAGAAAATAAGTTTCGCTTAGCAACACATAAAAAGAAGCAATACTTTGAAACTGCTATTAAATAATAAAGTATAACTGTCAGACTATTTTTCGACATTTGTTATGACAATTATAGTAGTGGGGCATGAGTATTTAGCTGTCCTCGTCAAAGAACGATGCAGCCTGCGATTATAACCATTGGGTAACAACGGGTTCGACCACATCGTCGTCCTAAAGCTACTTTTCAGCAATTTTAGCAACAGCAAATGCTGTGTACTTTTATATGATATCCACGTCAAATATGCTCTTTGTAGAGGCTCTATTGACAGATAAATTGAATGCACTGTCTAAAAATAGTTTAAGGATTATGTTCTATGAGCTTCACACAGATGCAGCACTGTAACTCTATTGACATCCTCTTATGGATCAGTTGCGTGAATACAGATTTCTTTTGTAAGGGAGGGTTATATATTCTAAAAAGCACATAACGTTCAAGGCATAGTTATTACGCTAAAAATTAAATGTCGTTTGGTTTGTAGAAGGAGTTTGAATCTCTAAATCCCACCTTTGTGTACGTCACTGTTGTGTTACCACTGTTTTGAACCTCGAATCTGCAGATATATGTGCACGTTTGTAAATTTCATATTTAATACAAAGTTAACTGCAAACTTTTTTTAAAAATGTCTATAAATTATTAGGATTAAAAATATAAAACAATCAATCACACATATTTCAGAATGTATGAAAACTTTATAATAGTATGTTAAATTTCTTTTAGGCGATTAACCTTTCTTGGATAAAATTCAAAATAGTATTCATAGTTGATTAAAAATTTAACTTTAAAAATAATAATTTTTAATCTTCGGTATGCTTATCAATGCATTCATTATTGAAAAGATGGTCTTCCTGCCTGTGGAGTAAAA
The DNA here is from genome assembly GCA_019973935.1 of Trichonephila clavipes. Classification (NCBI taxonomy): domain Eukaryota; kingdom Metazoa; phylum Arthropoda; class Arachnida; order Araneae; family Nephilidae; genus Trichonephila; species Trichonephila clavipes. The sequence goes on from BMAU01016507.1 coordinate 729,020, forward strand.
AAACGAATAAATACAACCATAAATAAATATATTTACAATAAAATGTACTGAAATCTCCCCAAAAATTGCTCGAAACATTGATTTTCGCAAAATCAATGTTTGTCTGCTGATGTCATGTCTCCATTTAGCTAAAAAATCGCTTAAAAATTGAATATAAAAAATCAAAAGTGAATATCGAAAAAAACTCTTCGAGGTGTTCAGGATAATTCCCTACAGCTTCTACGTGTCATGTTTCAGACTTCTGGGTTGCTTAGTTTGGCCAGTGCAGCTGAAACACACAAACTCTTTCTTTTATTAGTATAGATTAGTATAGATGAATATCCAAATGTGATCCTAGGTATAACGAACGACCAAGATCCTACAATATAGATATCAGAAAGTGCAAGATTGAGAAAGTAATTTAAACTCAAACTCAGTGGCGCAACAGCCCATAAGGGCCAGGGACTACTGTGCCTATCCCAGTATACATGACCATTGGGCGTTGAGGTGCATGAGCAGATCAGTTTAATTCGAGACTCCAGTGTTTAAGTCCGCAAGCCAGCTTAGTACTCATTTATCGACACACTGCAGTTGGAATGAAAGGCTGAATTGCCCTTACCCAGCACGGGAATTGAACCCGGACCTGTGGCGTGGAAGCGTCTGGGTTACCACTCGACCACAGGGCCTTGAAAGTAGTTTTAACAGACTTTAAAAAATTATTTGCGCTTTAATAGCATTAATGGTTAAAATTAGTAAACCATTCTTTGAAATATGAAGATATATTTTTTTATATTTGTGCTTTGCATTTAAGATTAGTGTTTTGGGCAATAAGCCGAATTGTCTGAAAATAAACATGTTTTAATTATATGGGCAGGTGGGGAAGATAATATGAGTAGATGTCATACAGAGAGGGGCTAAGAGCATTACCTTGAGTAGTTTGCTTAAATAACGCTCTTCTCTGAATAAGTTTTGAAAACTGATCAGGATTTATTAGCTAGATCTCATTTTGTAAGTAAACAACTTTTAATTTAATCGTTTTACAGATGAAACCATCCATCTAATATAGTGGTCAATGATGCTGACTGCCTTGCCTTAGGGCCTTGGTTCGAATCACGGGGAAGGTATAGATATTTGTAAATTTATAGTACTTTTGAGGCATGGAGTATTCTAAATAGTCGTTGAGTCCTTAGTCCTATCGTGAGATTTGTGGAAGGGCACGAGAGATGGGCTATCCAGAAAATCTGGTAAGTCCAGTTTGTCTGGGCCCTTCCAAGCCCTTACGGGCCCCTGGGCAGCCACCCGAAACACCAAAAGGATACACCGGCACTGTTTCTGCTTTATTATTTTTTTTTTTTTTTTAAAAAAGGGTCCTTTTTTTTTTGTTCAACTTAAGTGTATCCATTATTCCTAATAAGTCTCTAGGAAAGTAAATTTCGTTTTTTGCCATTTATTTCAAATTTCTCTTCTGTGTGTCTATGATTATAATTGTCTATAAAAGTACTTTCTAATGATTGATTTAATTTACTTTCGATATTATCTTGAATATTCGAAACATTTTAGTGCAAACGAAAATTTAGCGCACTAAACGAAAAAGTATATGATGATTCTGAATATTATCTTCTATGAGATTTATATGTCTTTTTCAACTTTGAAATTTTCCATGAAGGGTATTCTTAGTAATTAATGATAGATTTAAATTCCTCAAAAATAAAACATTTTTTTTTCTTAAAAAAAATAATAAACTTTGCCACCTAGTGTTAATATTTAGTACGTTTTCGTATGCGATGTTAGGCATCTATGCGCAAATCTTCGTTGTTGTTTGTTTTGTTAAAAATTTTGGAGCAAGTGTGTGATGGTTGTCAGCTGTTAAATGTGATCCAGGTGTTCGGAATCTCTTTGTCCATTGTGAGAAAAATGATACATAATATGTGATTTGACTTAAGTGAAAAATGTTGTGCCTTGTCCGTCAAGCCGATTCTGTGATAATAGAAGTTGAGGTTGATTCAAAAGCTAAAGGGAAACAGTGTCTCGATAAAGTATGTAAAATTTCAATGTTTGTTTACTCAGATGTTTTGAAGTGCATTTTAAATGAGAACAAAGCAATCACTTAAACTAGACTTACTCCTTTACTGTGAGATTTTATGGGGTTTTTACCTCATTATTTAATGATAAAATTCTGTTTTATTTGATGTTTCTTCTAAAACAAAATTTTATTTTTCAGCTATTTATATCGTAGAAATATTGATATGCATATTGAACAGTAAAAGAGAGTACACAACATCTCAAGTTTAAAAATTGTCGGATGTTTAGAAATTATTTATTTACTATCGATTGGAAATAGATATATTTAAAAATATTTATGTGTAACATTTTAAAAAATCAATATTGGTGTGAATAATTAATTTTTCTTTAACCTTTATTTCAAATTTCCTTGTACAACTAAGTTCCTGTTATTATATTTAAAAAAAAAGTTTATAAATAGCAAAAGAAAAACTATGTTTGACAATATTGAGGTGTTGAGTTTTAGTTTTGAACAGATTAAAATTAATTTCTTGTACTATTTAAGTAGTAATGTTGATTGTGTCATGAATTGTAACATTGTGCATTGAAAAATGATTTCAATAGATAATACAAACACAAAAATTTTGAAAAGGTGCTTTGATCTTCAGTTTTATGTGACAAAAAAAATTTAAAGTAATTTAACACTATGTAATAGCATCTTTTAGAATTTATTTTCTCAAACACTTATTTTAATGGTCAGTTATGTTACTTATTGTCTCTATGAAAAGAAGTCTACAGAAGGTTTAAATCAAATAAAGATTTCTGTGTATTTCAACAGACTTAGATTTTATATTTTTAAAATATTCTTAATTACTTGAAGTGTAATATGAAATTTTATATAAATTTGTGTATTCTGTTAATTATGAAACAAATATTTTAAATCAAAGTTTTACTTGTAAGGATTTCTTTTAAATATTAAATTGGAAGTTTCATTGATTTTCTTTTAAGGTCTAAGTATTTACAAAAGACATACAAGAGTTGGAAAGTATTTTACTTTTTCATAATCATATGATATTGTACTACTCTAAACTTTTGGGGAAATCTTTCTAATTGATATCATATCTATAGAAGTCCAGAGAAATGTTTCTTGGCATAATTTTGTTTTTCTACAGATTTGAATAAATTTATTATATTCATAAAAAATTTCTCAAATAATTTTGCTTATCATCATGAAGTGTTTTCTTTCTATCAGGTATGTGAAAATCTTGGAATTATTGAGTCTGATTATATGGGTCTACAATATGTTGGGCCACATAGTGAACATCTATGGCTCAATTTGCGAAATCAAATAAGGCGACAACTTCCTGGTCCACCACCATATCGTCTGCAACTGAGAGTAAAGTTTTTTGTCCCTCCTCATCTTATACTTCAAGATATTACTAGGTAAGATATTTTAAAGCTAGGAATTGAACCTATAATATAATATGAAAATTATGAATTGTGAGATTATTATTACTATGAATAAGCTGTAGCAAATTTACAAATATATAAAATTGTTTAACAAATTGTTATTATTTTATTTATTTATTGGTATTATTATTGTATTGGAGATTAATCTGAATTACTTTTTTGGTATACAGCCTTTTATAAAGATATTGGAAATTAAGTTGTATTTCATTTGAAATGTTGGTCTTTGATGTTAATCTTCTCATATACTTAGGAGTAAAATAATACTACCTGTGTGATGAAGTTTTAGTACAGTCTCATTTAATTTCATTTGAAATATGACATGGATATAAAATTGTAAATACCTCTGTTTTAATTTAATTTAACTTCAAACATTCATCACTAGAAAGTGGTAAAAGAAATAATTGTAAAAGGCATTGATGCTCTCTTGTGGCTGAAAAATTGACAGGAGATAGAAGTTATGCTCATACAGATACATTCATAAGAATTAACTGTTTCATTTGATATTTTAGGGTAAATTTTTAATTAATGGTAAATGTTTAGTAATTAATCTTTTTGTCAATGGATATATGTTTTAGTTTAGTTTTTTTTAAATCACATATATGATGTAATATAAGTCTATTTAAATCAGTAACATGAAAAAAAGCTGCGATATATTTCTTGAAAAGATAAAGATTTCTTTTATATTTAAGATTGTTTGCTGAAAATTTCATAGTTGATTGTAGGTAAAATTGTTGTTTTTAAATGAATTATTTCAAAATTTAGAAATGTATAATATGATATTTATATTTAAAATAATGATTTGAGCTATAGTTTCTTAACAAATATACTGTAAAATATTTTTCTAATGTCATTATTTTTATCTTCTTTTCAGACATTATTTTTATCTTGATGTCCGCCGAGCATTCATTGAAAACAGACTGCGTACTTCATCTACTGACCAAATGTGTCACTTAACTGCACTTATTGCTCAAACTGAACTTGGAGACCTCGAAGAATCGATTGGATCAGCTGCTGCTTTACTTCAGTACCCTAAATATTTACCCACAAACTGCTTAGTAAATTGTTCTGAAGATCCTGATCATCCTCCACAAATACGAGTGAGATGGCGTTCAGGTGGAAGCTCTGATGCCAACAGTAATAATCATAATTCTGTTGATGAAGTTGCTTCTGATTCTAGAGATGAAGAGCAACAGCAAGTAAGTACACTTCTTTCCTTAATTTGAAAATACCTTTTTAATCTAAAAGATAAATAAGAAATATTTATTGAAGATTCAAATTTAAGGCCAAAAAGCAATAATTCCCTTTATTCTTTTCAACATTTTTCTTTTAAACACAGTATATTATACTTTGTGAAATTTATTTGTATTAATGTAATATTATATAATAAAATTGTAGTACATTGAAGGATTTTTTTTTTTGAAGTTGTATAACAATATTGAGAATATTTAATGGATATTATACATAACAGTTAAGAAATTTAAATCAAAAGAATTAATTTATCATTTTAAAAATTATATGTATTCTTTGTATTCTAATAGTTATGTCAATTGTGCCAAATCTGTATTTAAAAATGTCAGCCCTTGTGTGTTTGAAAAACTACTTTTATTTAAAATCTATTAATACATTGATAAAGATTACTTCATTTAATATAATTTGCCATGAAATGATGATCTATGATAGCCCTTGTTCTTATTTGTTGTTTATATGTATATATATATATATATATATATATATATATATGTATATATGTATATATATATATATATATGTATATATATATATATATATATATATATATATATGTATATATATATATATATATATATATATGTATATATATATATATATGTATATATATATATATATGTATATATATATGTATATGTATATATATATGTATATATATATATATATATGTATATATATATATATATATATATATGTATATATATATATATGTATATATATATATATATATATATATATATATATATATATATATATATATATATATATATATATATATATATATATATATATATATATATATATAAAAGTTTTAGAAGCAATTAATATTAAAACTGCAATAATAATATTGGTTCAACTTTTTTTGAACTTAATATCTGTGTAATGTGTGTTTTTGAAATTCTACTTTTTTGAATAGTACTTGTTTTTACTTTTATTGATTTATTAACTTTGTAATATAAATGATTTTTAAAGTCTTTGAAAACATTTGTTTGTCTCATTTTCATACTTTTATGTTTCACTAAGTATTGAGATTCCTTTTAAAGAATGAGGAGTGAGATTATAATGGGGGAAAAATATGTAAAAAATTTTTTATGCATTACTAATAGAATTTCGATTTTGATTTATAAAAACCAGAGAATTACAGAATATAAAAATTAAATAAATGTATTAATTTTTTTTTCAGTGATAATATATGTTACGATATTATCATTAATAATAATACATGACACAATTAAACCTTTAATCCATAAGTTTTTTTAAAAAAAACCCTACATTTTTTATTCTGTATTAAATAAAATTTGGAGTATGTTTGGGCTATGCTTATATAGCTTTTTGAAATTTCAAGAAAATATTTCCCTCACTCTGTGACAGACAGTTAAAGCTATTATATCTTATTTGTTGGTTAAAGGAGCATTAAAGATAAAAGAAATAATGTAATAGCCTTGGATTCAAAAGCAAGCTAAGTAGCATGATGCAAAATCTGCCAAAGTATAACATTGGTAAAAATATGCTTTGATATAATATAAAGATTTTGTTGTTGTTGTTGTTGCAGATTAGCATAGAAACTGACAGGACTGCTATGGTTCATTTATGTCAAAAAGTTCTTAAAGAGCACTTATTACTTAGAGGCACAAAAAATACTGCTACAATATATCAGTTTCTTAAAGAAGCTTCAGAACTTGAAGACTTTGGTATGGAGCAATATTTTGTCAAGAATCGGAATGGAGAAACGCTGCGAATTGGTGTTGGCCCAACAGGCATTCTTATTCATGACCTCAACCTTCATCTGAAACATAAGTAAGATTTAAAAAATATTTCTTTAATAATCAAAAAAATTACCGCAATTAAATTATTTAGTAATTAATTTATGTTTGGAATATGTTAAATTTGTAAGCATTTTAAATGTTCTCATAGATTGAATCTTTAAGACTGAATTTTTAAATGGGATAGTAAGGTTTAAGTCATGAAATTCATTTAATATAGATTTGGACTGATATGTTTAAATGAATCTTTAAGACTGAATTTTTAAATGGGATAGTAAGGTTGTAAGTCATGAAATTCATTTAATATAGATTTGGACTGATATGTTTAAATTTTATGAAATATTTTTGAATTTCCCAGCGTTTTTTTTTATGTAATATTTTATTTTTGTTTTGATTTTCCTGTCATAGGCTTATATACGTAACCGTATATTTTTTATTGATAAACAATTTGTGGGAATTTGTATTTAAAAGCTAAATTTAAATATTTTCAAGGGTTTTCTATGTTTATAATTATTAATACATTTTCCTAATTTTTTATTCTTTATATCATATTATCGACCTTAAATAATGTATTTATGTCTGCTTGCTGAGTATGTGTACACAGTTTTTAGGTAATATAGAGCATGAAGAGTTATTTGAAAGAATTCTTTCCAGTGATTTCCTAAAGAGATTTTTCAGATGAGGAATAACAAATTTTAAAAGGAAGTGTTTTCATTTTGTATTTTTGAGATTAAAAATACATTCTCCCGAAATGGATATCTCGATATCTTTTGCTTGTAAAATTTATCTACAGAATTTTATTTTCTCTAATTTAAACTTAGAGTTGAAATTCTTTTTAGTAAATTTTTACATTTTTATTTAACTCAAAAGATTTTCCTTTCAGTTTTTTAATCTTTTTTCTTTTGCATTCTATTAGCGGTATAAGGGGAAATAAAAACAACCAAATTAGATATGTTTTGATTAGTAGCATTAATATTTACTCTTTTTTTATATTAGGTATTCCCACTTGAAATGATGCAATAAATATTAATTCAACTGCTTTTCTTTTAGATTATTTAGAATAGACAGTTAACACTTGATGTTTCAATTTGTTTCATTTTTTTTATTTCCTTTTACATTTTCATAATATTTTACTTATAAACATCTTTAAATCATGAGTTTAAATGCTTCCTATTTCCTTTTTTGATAAGTGCAGTCTACAAAACTATGTATGGTTGCAATTCCGAAACATCTTAACCTTCACATTACGATGGAACCTTTAAAGGAAAGGTTCATTTCCTGTTGTACTGGAAATGTCTTCTGCGAATAACTAACTTTGCACTTGAGATTATTTATATTTAGAGTAGGTTCATGGGGAAAGTATAACCTTATCTGTTTGAGGGTATATTTTTAAATTTATTATTTACTGAAAGATGAAGTCTAAAACTGATCTCATAAAATTTTTTTTATTATATAGTTAAATTTTCAATAGGTTTATTTCGGGCATTCCCTTGAAGTGTTGACCTTTTAAATTCTTTTTAAAGTATTGTCATTAAGAAACATTGTAGTTATAATTATTTCACATACAATTGTAAATGATCAATTTTGGTTTAAAAATAAGAAAAATATTTTGCCTTTTAATTCCTTATCTATCATGACCTAAACACTAAAAAAATCTTTGAAATATCAGTACTGGTCGTGAGCTTTTTGGTAGACAGTGTTGAGATTTGATGTGTGGCATAGTAGGATTGCTTGTCATGAAATAAAACTGAACTTGTAAGTCCCAAGTATTGCTGTGTGAAAAATGAGATATGAAATTAGAAATTGGGTGGTGACCTCGTCACATAATCATTGTTTAAATTTACTTGACCATCATGAGTTGTCCTCGTGTAATCAAAAGTAGGGTTAACTCAATCATCTTCATACAGATTGTATATTTATTTATTGCAAAATAAATACTATGTCTAAGATTGCAGATACTAAAATTTCAAATGGAGTAATTGCAGAAACGAATAAATTATGTATATGAATTGAACTTAGTGGCGCAACAGCCCATGAGGCCCAATGTCTACTCTGACGCGAAATCCCCAGTGTTCAGTCCCAAAGCAAGCTTGACTCACATTTATCGACAGGGCTGCGGTAGCCCAGTGGTTAAGGTATCCAACCATGGCAGGCATGTCATGAGTTCGATCCCAGTACCACTAAAGACCCGCCATGTAGGGCAACGATGCACGTTAAATCTGTCGAGAGCTGAAACGTCCTCCCGTTGGTGTGGTGTGGTAGTTAGGAGAGGGGGTGCCAGCTCAGGTGTCGTCCACATCACTTGACCATGGTTCAAAATTACGTGGTCCGTCGCCAAAAGCCCTCGTGTAGCTGAACAGTGCGATGTTAATATTAACGCACTCACTCACTCACATTTATCGACCCACTGAAGGGATGAAAGGCTGAGTCGACATTGCTCAGCCCGGGATCTGAATCCCAGACCTGTGGCGTGGAAGCGTGATGCACTACCACTCAGCCAGTGGGCTTCATATTATGTATATATATTACACGTTTGGAAAACGTGTTTATTAATCAATTAGAATGTTTTGGAATTGAAGCTAATATGTCATTTAATGTAATTAAACAATATATATTATAAAATATTATTTGGTTGAGACAGCCACGTTGTTGGCAATAAAGAGTTACAGATTTGTATCCCAGTTCCATGGATATCATTGGCCGTGGTAGCCTAGTGGTCAAGGTCACGGACTCGTGGCAGGCGTGTCATGAGTTCGAGCCTAGCACCACTGAAGACCCGCCATGCAGCGGGAGCCAATGCACGTTAAATATGTCAAAGCTCAAACGTCCTCCCATTGCTGTGGTGGGGAAGTTAGGAGGGGGGCAGCTCAGGTTTCGTACTCATCACTTGACCATGATTCAGAATTACAAGCTGTGGCCGCGGTAGCCGAGTGGTATAGGTATCGGACCGTGGCTTGCCTTGTCACGTGTTCGAGCCCAGTACCACTAAAGACCCGTCGTGTAGGGCAGCGATGCACGTTAAATCTGTCGAGAGCTGAAATGTCCTCCCTTTGGTGTGGTAGTTGGGGAGAGGGGGTGCCAGCTCAGGTGTCGTCCATGTCACTTGACCATGGTTCAAAATTACGTGGTCCGTCGCCAAAAGCCCTCGTGTAGCTGAACAGTGCGACGTTAATATTCAATCAATCAACCCCCCCCACGTTACGCCACTGCCCACTCGCTCAGACGTTAACGATTTTGTCCCTATAAAGGGTTTCCAAGGTTTTTGATCCTATCCTTTAATATTACCCGAAAGCAACCTGAACATATTCGCGAGTAAAGTGGCAAATATCGCTCTACTTGCGTGGTTGCGGTAGCCGAGTGGTATAGGTATCAGACTACGGCCTGCCTTGCCACTAGTTCGAGCCCAGTACCGCTAAAGACCAGCCGGGTAGGGTTGCGAGGCACGTTAGATCTGTCGAGAGCTGAAACGTCCTCCCTTTGGTGTGGTGTGGTAGTTAGGAGAGGAGGGTGCCAGCTCAGGGGTCGTCCACGTCACTTGACCATGGTTCGAAATTACGTGGTCCGTCGCCAAAAGCCCGCGTGTAGCTGAACAGTGCGACGTTAATATTCAATCAATCGCTCTACTTGCGCGGGCAAAGCGTCTCGTCAAATTTACGGTAATCTATAATGCTAAGCGGTGTGCTCTGCTCATTTTCGTACCCATTTCTATTAGCTTAGGTGTCCCAACTTGTAACAAATATTGTTATCCCCTATGGTTTAGCTTGGTGTCCGCGCGAACGTATTAAAATAACGCTTCTGAAAAAAGAAAAAAATTAGCTTTGAGACTCTGAAAAAATTCGAAGGCTTAAAAAACAACGAAATTCAACTATTTGTTATGTTGAATGAACGTAAAATACTATAGCTCAGTTACCTTTCATATCACTCTAACGTGGTTCAAAATTATCAGTTCGTCATCATAAACCTTCGTATTTGCTTAAAACTCAGACGTTAACTAAAAAATTCAATTTAAATTGCGAGAAAAATCGAATAGTTCTATTTATAAAATTTTGACTGAAAAGGAAATAATTTTTAAAAAAATCATTTTTTTTTCTATTTAATTGGAAAGAGGAAATTAATTTTATATGAGGAAACATATTATCCATTGTTTTAAGTTTTACAGGTTATTTATAGTTTTTCAATAATTGTTTTTGATTAGTCACTTTTTCACGTCTTAATGAATGGGAAATGCAGTCCCGTTAAAGGAAGTTTTGGAGTTGTTCTGTGTTATTAATTTCAACTGGATTTGGTTTCTAACGTAATGTACCGATTGGATTTGATTGAAATATAATATACCAGCTATTATTTTTTTAAATCGTGTATACACACCTTCGAGGGTCTTCATTAAGTGTTTTAGACAATCTTGTTTAGTGGGACGAAATTTTATTTGCTAGACGTTTATAATTTCTTATTCTGTTATTACAATGTTTCAAATTTCGTGTAAAACGTTTTAAAAGCAAGTAATATAAAAAAAAAATTGAGCCAATTCCTACTTACAAGGAGGGCACGACTAAGGGAATTCATTTCGAGTCGAGACTTGGTGTAATAGTAGTACTCCTTTAGGGTATTCAATCCTTAATGTAATTCCGTCGAAGGGCCAGTCAATTCGGAGAAAAAAGCCTTTGAAATTCATGCTTAGCTTTTATACATTTAAGTTTCAATTTCCTCCACCGGCCCAGTAGCTCTACTGGTAAATCGCCTACCTTCAATGCGGGTGGATCCGAGTTCGGATCACGTGGAAATTTTTTTTTTTTCGATTCCTTTAGTTATTTTTTTAAATTAAATAAATTTATTTATGAAAGGTTTATCAAATATTAAATGGTATTCTACGCAGTTATTTTGTATTTTATAAAGTAAAAAAATTACTGTAATTATATGAATATGTATATAATGTGTTTAATAAATATATTTTTGTATAAATGAATAATATTTATAATAAAATATATAATAAGGTTTAAATGATATTTTACATAAAAATTATTCACAAATAGTTTCATAATGTGAAATACAATATTCTATAAATGAAATATATATATAATATAAAATATTTGTAAAATATATTATTATTATTAAATTAATCATTTTATAATTATATGAAATATTTAATAAGTACTTTTTAAATAAATTTATTTAAACAATTTTAATAAATGTATTTAAATAGTTTTAATAAATTTAATTAATAATAATTATGTTAATTAATATTAATTAAATATTTTAATCAATATTAATTCATTATTTTTAATCAATATTAATTATTTTTAATCAATATTAATTAATTATTTTTAATCAATATTAATTATTTATTTTTAATCAATATTAATTTTAAATAATTTTAATGAATAATTAATATTAATTTTAAGTAATTTTAATAAATGTATTTAAACAATTTGAATATTTTTAATTAATAATTAATATGTTTAATTAATATTACTTTTAATTAATTTTAATCAATAATTAATTTTAATTAATAATAATTCTAAATAATTTTAATTAATAATTAATTTTAATTAATAATTAATTTTATTTAATAATTTTAAATAATTTTATTTAATGAGTAATTATTAATAATTTTAAATAATAAATTTATTTATATTTTTTTATTTAATAAAATACTAAATAAAAACATAAATATCATTTAATATTTCATAAACCTTTCATAAATAAATTTATTTAATTTTAAAAAATAACTAAAGGAATTGAAAGAAAAAAATTTTTCGCGTGATCCGAACTCGGATCCACCCGCATTGAAGGCAGTCGATTTACCAGTCGAGCTAATGGGCCGGTGGAGGAAATTGAAACTTAAATGTATAAAAGCTAAGCATGAAATTCGAAGGCTTTTTTTTCTCCGAATTACATTAAGGATTGAACACCCTAAAAGAGTACTACTATTACACCAAGTCTCGACCCGAAATGAATTTCCTTAATCGTGCCTCCTCCTTGTTAGATCAATAAAGAAAAAATTTATTTTAGCTACTTTTTATTAAATAGTTACAATTAATATACATATGAAAGAATCACAACATTATGTGGTAATTTAATTTTTATTAATTATCATTAAAGTATCGTGTTGTCATCCAAAGCAATCGTGTATATAAAATTTCAGTTCAACTGAATGCTTTAACACGTTAGAAAAAAATCTTTTCAAGTTTTGACACAAGTCGCCAAAAATGATTCCAACGTGGCTGTATTTGTAATTCTTTAAATAATTAGTTTAAATCAATTAATTTTTATTTATTATAATTAATTTATTGTATTGTCATCCACAATATACAAAGTATACAAAATTTCAGCTCAATCGAGCGCTTTAAAATGTATTTTATTAATGATTGAAAATTCCACCAATATAAATAAATAAATAAATAGAGATTGAAAGCTAATAGTAGGAATTGGAAAAATAGCGAACGTTACTCATCTAAAACGTTAAAGTGTTGAAATAATTAAAAGCTCAAATCTTGGTTGTTACGTTCAATAGATCCAAAAATTAATGTTTTATCTGAAAATTAATTTATAATTCTCCGTGTTTTAACTTTAATTTTTTTCCGTCATTCCTCGTTATGTAATGCAGGATTTAGGGAATTTGCAGCCTGTAAATTTATCCTGCGTGCTTTTTGAATGAATTCTAAAATTGCTGATGCAATAAATTCATTTTTTTATTTATATACTTTTTCCTTTTATATATACTTTATTATCAGCTACTTTTAATGTTAAAACGTTTAATGTTTAAAACGTGATTTTGTAAATATATCCCTTTTGAAACAGTGTCATCAACCGACTGTTGAAATAGTTTTAGTTGATAGTTCTTATATAAATTATTTTTTGGTATACCATCTTGTACGGAAATTGCTTATCTAGGCAGTGGCATCCTCCCTGTAAAGTCAGGTTGTGGGCTGGATTTTACAAAGGATTGTTGAGTCACAACATCAGGTTTTGAGCTCCCTGGAATCCTGCCCCCCTTCCCCGCGATGCAGGGTTCGCGGGGGTGGGGGGTACGTTACGCCACTGGCTGGATCTAGGTCAAGGAAAAGAACCAACCATTTAATCAACCGTGCTGAATAATTTCTCTTACTTCTATTCGTCTTGATGTCGGAAAGGTTTGAGGAATTTCATTGAAAAAATTGAATGTACATAGCAAAAGTTTTATTAAGCAATGTTTTTAGTTGCAAATATATAATAAATTAAAATTTCTGGAATTTGTTTTGTTTTTGTTTCTAATGCCACCTGTCTGACGTAGTCAGATCGAGGCCCACGAAATTCATCGTGGCAAGGGGCTAGAAGTACGCCTGTCGTTGGCCTTGAGCACCATACAAGTGACAGTACGATTTAGCTCGGCGAAATTCCCCGAAGGGACGATAGATGGTGACACCACCTATCTCCACCTCCACAATTTCTGTAAGGAACTGAAGGGGAGGGAAATATTTTCCAGTCCCTGTGCTCGTGACACAGCTCACAAGTCTTCGGACCCACTGATTTAACGAGCACGTACTCCGTGTGTACTCGGAGGGTATTTGGTGACATCGGGCATCGAACCCAGGCCTTCCGGTCTGAAGTCCGATGCTCTTACCACTAGGCTACCCATGGCCCTATTTGTTTTGTATATCGCACGTTGGAAATACATCTTGCATTCGACGACAGATGTCTTGGTTTCGAACCTCAGTTACATATAACGAAGGCAAGTGAACTACACTCATGTCCATAAATTAAGGATAATTCAGAATCACACAGAAATTGAACTCTAAAATAAAAATTTCTCCTGTAGAATTATCACACACATCTTGAAGAATATGCAAATTATAGGAAACCACCAGATGGCGCGGATAGTACGTCACAATGACAAGAGTGTAAGAGAGGGGTATATAAGGAATGGTGGCAAAGAAGTAAAATTGTTCACAAGCGCTTTAAAAGCCTTTCAGTGCAATAACCGCATAGTTATGGCACAAAGGAAGCATTTGGGTGACTTTTTACGTGGTAGAATTATTGGGGACTGGAATGTGGACGTAACCAGCTGGAAGTATCCGAGGAACTTGGAATCGCCCAAAGTGTCATCTCGAAGCTTTGGCAACGATTCCAAGAGGATGGTAATGTGAGTAGATGTTACAGCACAGGTCGCCCCGAGTTACAACGCTGAATGAGGACCGGTATTTGGCAGTTACTGCCAAAAGAAACAGACAGAGCACAGCATCAGACCTGTCTCGTCAGCTCTCTTCAGCTACCGGTACGACAGTTTCAAGGCAGACCGTGTACAGACGTTTAGGGCACTTTGGTCTATATGCTCGTAGGCCTGTCAGATATGTTCCACTTACCGCAACTCACTGTCACCTGCTATTAACCTGGAGTAGAGACACCACAACAGTGGTCTTGTATGATGTTTTCCGACGAGTCCAGGTTTAGTTTGCAGTCTGATTCTCGCCGGACTTTAATATGGAGAGCGCCAGGTACCCGTTACCTCCAAGAGAACACCATTGAACGACACCGTTACGGTGGTGCAGAATGGCTCGTTTGGGGAGGAATTATTCTTGGTTCCAGAACTGACCTGCATGTTCAGAATGTAACGATGACAGCCCACATGTATCCTGATATCATTCTGGAACAACATGTACGTTCATTTCGGGGTGCCATGGGTGCTGAAATTCTGTTTATGGATGACAACGCCCGTCCTCACCGTGCAAACATTGTAGACGAATGCCGTCAATCGGAGGATATCACCCGTATGGATTGGCCAGCATACTCACTGACTTGAATCCAATAGAGCATGTGTGGGATATGCTTGGCCGACGAATTACAGCCCGTCAACCCCCTCTCACTTGTCTACCGGAACTTCGGAGGGCATTGCTTGATGAGTGGTGTAATATTCCCCAAGATCAAATTGATAATTTGATACTCAGCATGCCTAGGCGTTCTAAGGCCTGTATTGCATCGTCCGGGAGACATACTCGTATTAACCATCGTACTAACCATGTTATACTGTTTTTTTTGTAAATAGGTTCTTTTTTGAAATTTGCTCCAGGGAGTAAAAATCGGAATTTTTGTTAATTATATCAAACATATAGCATCTTTTTTGCTCTTTACCTTTTGTTTAATAAATAGACTTAATAAATAAATCAAATTTGTTTTGCTTCTGTCTCTTTCTTTGCCTGAACTTCATTATCCTTAATTTATGGACATGAGTGTAATATAGCTCATTCTCCTAATCTCCTCATGAAGTTTTTAAGATCCACTCATCTCTCGCGACGATCTTGATTGTGGACTCGGTCCCGGAACCATTACTTGGCTCTTGCATCGCCTTGGTTCATGATCATAAAAATTGATCTACCGCGGCCTAAATTTTTTTTAATGTAAGCAGATTATCAAATTTTATTTAAATTGATACGTTACGGATTATCTAATATTGTCTTTCAGGACTTAAAAGACCACAAACTCAGTACATCCAAATATCACTTCATATTTATATGTCGATATATTTCATTTATAAAAATCAGAAGAAAATATGAAGCCAAATATTCAAGTTGGAGATTTTCTAATTTTGCGCAGTATATTCGAAGACGGCTGTTACATTGTCTTTTTGAATGAACTAATTATTCATACAGTATAAGGTTGTATAGTCAGGGTTTTTTTTGTTATTGAGAACATTTATAACCCCGTGCACCACAAAGTATTACACAGGGTCTTACATTGAAGTAAGCGTGAATCACACACATCACAAAGAGAAGGATTGCAACACAAACATCCATATCTTACCCGGGATTCGAACCCAGACCCTGTGGCGCCGCAGTCAGCGTCACTAACCACTACACCGGATGGGCGACCCTGTATGGTCAATTTTCGTTTATTTTTGGTTATACATTATTTTGAGTCACGTATTTGGTGAATACTTTCTCTTTTATTTAAAACTTTATCATTTTTGGTGTGCTTGTAAAGTACACAATTTAAACGTTTTTTTTTTTTTTTTTTTTTTTTTTTTTTTGGAAAAATCTCTTAAAATTTTAAGATTACTCTGCGTATAAATAATAGATGAATTCACTCTGCGGTATTTGGAAAAGAGTAGATTAAGAGTGAGCTTACCGTTAAAGAACAAGTTGCGATCGGAATGTTTCTGAAGATAGGATATTAGATATCCTTGATATTATATATATATAATGTAATATGTGATTGCTTTATCTATTTATATGCCCTTAAAATTTAAAAAAACATTTAATATAAGCCCAATTTTTTTTTTTTTTACACAAAAAGGAATATGTTTTTTTTTGTAATGGTAGGAGATGACAAAATATTAAAAACATTGAATTTTACTATGTTATTTCTGTTTGAAGAATGCTTCGAGTTCGAATCTATTTGAGGAAAAGCACTAAGTAGAGGTAATTTTTCATATACTACGCAACAACGGTGGCCATTTAATTGCGTGTATTTGAACAACAGAAACCATGAGAATGCGGGCTATCTTAGTCCGGAAGAGAGTAGCGGTGGTATGCTAAAGAATAAGTTCCTGTGCCTTTTTTTTCCCCTCTACATGGTGTGCTTCCTTTTTTTTATGTTGTGGATGGGGATGCTTTTCCTGTTCATTCTCAGTTCCTGTGGGAAATGGATCACGGGTTCGGGGTGGTCACATGAGGAAACGACAAAAAACGCACTTTTTTTTAAAAATTTTGCACCCGATTGTGGTTATTCGGTTTTTTAATGCTATCTTCGCGTAATGTTAAAGAATATAACCCAAATTTGAAACATTTTTCGGGTGGAAAAATGCTTACATATTAATATAACTTTCTGACTTCGCAATATAAAAAGCACCATATTTTATCGTACTTCTCATTCCTGTAGGAATCCATTTTTTTCTGGTATAAAATGTGTTTTACATTTCATTACATATGTTAAATAGGTTTTAAACATAACATGTGCTAAAGAGACAAACTACATTTGTTTAAAATTTTTTAAAAGATAGTATATAAAAGTAATTATGTATTATTTATGTGAGAATTGAAGCATTTTTCTCTCGGTTTGAAAATATGTTTCGATATTGATTCAGACTTTTTGATATTTGATTGCATTTCATTTTTAAGTGCCTTTAATATGTTTTACCTTCCAGTAGTTACATAAGCATGCGTAACATTTTTTCCCAACAAACATTCGAATAAAGTACAGGGTTATCAGAAATGAATGATCCGATTATAAAATTTAATAATTCCTAGATGTGAATAAACAGAAAATAATAATTAAGATGTCATTGTAAAGATAAAACATGGCATTTTTTTCGTACCTAACGTTTCTTGACGTAAAGTAAAATTTTTATTCACAAATGTTCAATGTGACTTTCTTTAGTCACCCGTATATCATTGTGAACCTGGTCGCCCTGGACTTCTGACTTTAAACAGGCATATAGTTTCCTGGTGTACTGTTTATACCATCTTAAACCAGAGGTGTCCAACACGCGGCCCGCCAGTACATAGGTTGCGGTCCACCGACTCTTTTTAAAAAAATTTTAAATATCAGATTTTTAAAGTTTTTTCATTTTGAAATTTATTTGAAGGGAAATTTTTATATATATCGCCTGTTCTTGTTTTAAAATAAATCTTTTTGATAATAGAAATGTCCTTTAGATTAAAATAGATTTATATTTCAACAAACAGTTATATTTGATTTTACTATACATAGTAAATTACTTTTTTAATAAATTTCGAATTGCATTATGCATATCCTTTATTATGGATGGTACATGATTCTCTGTGTGTGCGACTTTTGTTTCTCCTCCTTTTATATTTAAAGTGCCCCAAAAGCAAGAGGCAGTCAGAGATGTTTTTTAAAGTTTAAAAAAAATATTCAGGACGGTTAAGATAAAGGGCAACGTATACTTAATCGTTTGCGAATGATAGCACTATCAAATTTCATCAATGAGTAACGAAAGATCAATCCAATAGGAACACCGAAATTTTCAAGAAAACGGCAACTGTAATATTTTAAACATTATTTGATCATTGCATTATTATATTATAAAAACATTATTATATTATCTATGTCTATATACATGAAAAATAATGAAAACAATTATCATAACTCATTCTGTTTTAAATTTTTACTCCAATAATTTTTTTTTTTGTTGTTGTTGTTTCCAAATTTGATATAAAGGTACACATTTTTATGTGCGGCCTGCGAGATCATAATGTTTTTCCGAAGTGGCCCGCAAGGTCATTTGGGTTGGACACCCCTGTCTTAATCTCTTAGATGTCGGTGCAATTATATGGTACTTTCTCCGAAATCCACGCAGAACCACGATTACCGACATCTAAGACTTTTAGCAAACGAGAGCAAACAAAATGCCTTCCCCCGCTACGACGCCATTTTCACTTCTGTTCACAATTGCAACATTTCTGCGACCTATTTGACAAAAACAATGTTACAAACTCAAAATTTCATACTTTATCTTTACAATGACGTATTAATGATCATTTTCTGTTTATTCATATGGGAATTAAATTTTGTAATCGGATCATTAATTTCTGATAGCCCTGTATTATATAATGATTTGTCGTCGTAATTTTCATCAATGTTACCCTTACATTTTAAATGTTTTGCTTTTAAAATAAAGTTTTCTGCTTTTAAAGATTTAAATTAAAATTTATATGCTAGCATGAATCGAAATTGTTTTATAAAAACCTACCTATATATATGGAAAAGAAGATGTTCTTTGGTTTATAGGTAAAGGAAAAAATAAAATTAATTAATTTTTATAGGAAATACGGTAACGGTTATACATTTACGTGGAACCTTAGAGAAAACTCTATTATCCACTCATCAGAATAAATTGAACAGAGAACAATTTGTTGAAGTTACATAAAAATTTAGAAAGCAGTCCACATTAAATGCAGCGCAACAACGCTGGTGGAGGGGTGGGTGGGAAACCACTCTCCCAGTTGATTTAGTTTCTGCAGCACGAGATCAGGAGCTCCAGCCCCATCGATTCAACACCTTTCGCTTTCATAGGAAACGAAGAGAAAATGACGTCACATCTCCATGACAGCAAAGCTCGTCTTTCAACCGTCTGCCGCATCTCGACGGAACGAGGAGAGAAAAGGGTTTCTTTAATAACAAGGATTAAGAGAATAATATTTTTAAGTCCGTTACACGATACCTCTAAGGTAACTGCGTGCGGTTATTGAAAGGAAGTTATGAAATAACCACTTGGAAGAAAGTAAGAACAGATAGAGGAGTTTAAAATAAGATCATGAGGGGTGAAGTTGCCATACTAAACGCGATCAAAACTTACATGGCGCAGGGGGGGATAATTAGAGTGAGCGAAGTATTGCAAAAGAAAACTACTACAACAATAAAGCTCATAATTTTTTAATTCGTATCAAGACATTCTCTTCCTTTTCAGGGCTGGGAAGTGTTGATACGAGTGATTAAGAACTGATCTAGGTCTCTTAGAAGAGCTAGGAATAGAATTGTCGTAAGCCGGGATTTCCCGGATAGATTTATTTGAAATCTGTGGTAACCGGTTGAAGAAATTTTCTGATTGTTTTTTGATGAAATCAAGAAGCGGCGGAACAATAAGATCTTTATGCAAGACTTCGTCCCTGACAAACCAAGGTGCGTTTGCTGCTCTACGCAGTTGAATGTTTTGAAAAGTGTGTAATCTTTTCAGGTGAGTAACTGCCGCCCCTGCCCAGATGGGAGAAGCATACAGCATGATGGGGCGAAGAATGGCTTTGTATAATAGAACCTTGTGCCTTAATGCGAGCTTGTTCTTGGGAGAAATCAAGCGATTTAGAGTGCATCTCATTCCAGCCGCCTTTTGGTGGGCGGAACGGATGTGTTTAGCAAAGTTTAATTTAGTGTCAAGTATTAACCCTAGGTACTTATATTCAATAACCCAGGGGACAGGCTGATTAAAAATGTTGACATGTGGGAGGTTTCCGATGCACCGCTGTCTCGTAAAGAGGAGGCATGCACTTTTAGATGCATTAACCTTTATTTTCCAGTCGTTAAGCCAGGTTTCGAGTCGAATGACATAATTTTGTAGCCGCTCAATGATATTGCAGTTATAAATGTTTTTGCTAAAAATGGCTGTGTCGTCCGCGTACATCGCTAAGTGGACTTCGGCAGCCTTGGTTATAGGAAATACTGCCACAAGGGGAATGAAGTTTAGATATTTGAGCTTTGTTTATAGTAAGTCAAAGTAATTTTTTTAAAAAGAAAAAAAACAGGCATTTTAGTACTTTGTGTGTGTGTTTTGCATTTATTGCGACGAAAGGACTACTAAATAGCTGCAAGAAAAAACACACCAGGTACATTTAAGGTATTCGAACACGTTGGAATGACCATATTTCGCTGAAATCACATATTTTTGTTTTTTATTTTATTGAATAAAGCTATATCTTTTGTTTTCACGAAAAATACTTTATTTTGTTTCTACGTTACCTACAGGCTAAGTTACAATCAATTTTATAAAATTAGAAAAACCTGAAAGGGTTCTTTAATGTACCGAAAGTGGGCATTTAAATCGCTCAAAATCTATCATGGCAAGTCTGATAATTCAAAATATTATGAATGTATTTCTATAAAATTTTAAACCTGATATTTGTACTAAAATATTTTTTTTTGTTACATGAATACTTTTTGAGTTGTGGCCTGTTACTTAGATAATGGTTTCATAAAAAAATGTCACGATTCTTATGATATTTACTCAATCAGCTCTAAAATTTTAGCAAAACATTAAAAAAATTTTTTGAATATTCTCTAGATAAATGCATCTAATTTGTTTTAGTAAGACTTCTACTAATGTAAAGTTTATTCCAATTTATTCTGGTCGCTTTGAAGTTTTTCAAAAATATTGTCAAAATTTCACTTATGATTGTGATTTTTGTAAGATTTAGAGAATTTTTTTGAATATATTGTTAGGTTTAAATATTAATATTCAATGGTATTGAACCCTAAAAAAGTATGTATTATGTTTTTCTGTGCTATTTTTTAAAAAGTACTCCGAACGTGTTCGGATGCATTAACAGCTGCATTATAATTAAAAAAAAAACTACTGTGTCAAAAGGAGTGTGCACTACAAAGAAGACGGAATAAAAACTTCGATCGGATTGATTCGACTGTACCAGGAGAGAGAGCTGGGGCTGTGAAATGTTGCAATGTTTTTTGTACTACTCCTTACTTTTTAACACCCTTTTATAAGTTTCACTTGTATGTAACGGAATCTTTGAACTCAATTTTTACCCACTTTAAAGGTCAGATTAATTCGAAATTTTGCACACTTGTCCAGGACCGATGACAATACAATAATTTAATAATTTTGTTCCATTGTCTTGATCAGGATCATCAGGATTAACGATTTCCCATTTTCAGATCCCAACCCGCATCTGACAACTAATTTCAGATCCCATTTCCAGATTTGGTGACTAAAAGATTAAGTTACAACTTAGTTCGATTAACTAAGAATTAAAACTATAAAAGGGTGTTTTTTAATTTTTTAAACAATGTTTTATTTATCAATAATCACCACCTTTAGTTATTTATATTGTAGAAAAATAATTTTATTTTAAGTCTAAAATCTCATCTAACCAAAATTGTCTTTCCGTTTTTAAAAAAATTTAACACCTTTGCGGCAATATTAAAAAAACTCTGAAAATATTTCTTTTTTGATCATTTTTCTCTTGATTTGCATACCATATAATCTTTTCCGCATAGGTCGGTTCCGAATAATAATTTTTTTCCCCTCCATAGAACCGTGATCCACTCTATCATTAGTTTTTTAAATTATTGATTATGCCTTATCTGATTTTGCGTTTCAGAAAGGTTTAAAAAAATAACCTTAAATTAAAGCAATTTAAGTACAATTTCTAAATAACCAGTAAGCCACCATTTTCGTTTTGTTGTCTATAAATTATTTCTTTGCGTGACTTTCTTCATCGCTTGCTCTGGGGACAAATAACCTGACAGATTTAATATTGCCGTGCAGCCTGGTATATTCTGCACTTATTTGATTTTTCTTAAACTATTTTTATAATTTTATTACAAAATGTTTACATTTACGCAGAAGATCCGGAAAGAGACATTTGCAAATGTTTTTTTTTTAATTCATTCAATTGCTTTCTTTTTGTTTAAGGTATCCGAACACGTTGAAAATGACCAAATTCGGACAGGACCGATATTTTTGTTTTCTATTTTATTTAATACATCTATATTTTGGCTTTACAAAACATACTTTGTTTTGATTCTATGCTTCTTAGAGGCCAAGTTACAATCCATTTTATTAAGTTAGAAAAACCGGAAGTAGGTCTTTGATCTACCAGAAGTGGGTAGTTAAATTGTTCGAAATCTATCATGGCGAGTCTGATCACACAAAATATTACAAATGTATTTCTATAAAACTTTTTGCACCTGATATTTATGCTATTTTCTAGAGAATGTACTAAAATATTTCTTATAGTATGAATATTATTTGAGTTAGGGCATGTTATTTAAATAATGGTCTCATAAAGGCGTTATTTTTCTTATAACGTTTACTCAATCATCTCTAAAAGTTTCAAATTTTAATAAAACATTAAAATTTTAGTACTTTCTCTAGATAAATGCCTCTAGATTGTTTTGGTAATTCTTTTACTAATATAAGTTTATTACTTTTTTCTCTAATTGCTTTGAAGTTTTACAAAAATATTGCTAAAATTTCACATATAATTGTGATTTTTATGAAATTCCGGCAATTTATTTTAAATATTGTTGATTAAATGTTAGTATTTATTGGTATTGAATCCTAAAAAAGCCTTTATATGTTTAAATATGTTATTTTGTCAAAAAGTACCCTGAACGTGTTCGGATACCTTAAGTTGCTTTGTTGTTAACTTTTGACGTCAGTCGCAGGTGACAATAAAAATTCCGCACTTACGTATTCATTTTGGTTTGTGAACAAGTACGTTTTTCCATATGTAAACGAATATTTGGAAAGCGTATGGCAGATTCGTCAAAAAATAAGGTTACTCGCGATTCCATTTGAATATCGTTGTTCTGTCTGGGACTTATTTATGTTAAGAGTTCTTGTTTTTGTTCTTCCATCTGTTTTAGACTCGAGGAGTGGTAGTCTTATAAATCAACAGTTATGGTCTATGTCTGCTCACTGAAATGTTATGTGAAGAAACAGTTCCCTCTTTTTGTTGAGTGCTTCTTTTCTTACTTATGGCGCGTTATTAAATAAATAATGCATAATACAATTAATCTATTCGAATATTATGGCCTTAAGATTATAAATAAGTCCTTTCAAGAAATGTTTTTTATTTAGAACTATTAGAGAAGTATGGTGAAATTAATTATTAAGTTGGGGAGTAAAAAATTCCACTGTATGTGTTGAATTGTGATATATGGTATTAAATTTCATTAGAACGTATCCTGATATAAAAATTCCGTAGCTAAATTTAGAATACGGAATAAAGTGTAATGAAGAAAGTTTAAAGAGCTGATGCGGAATTTAATGAGAATTTAACTAGATTAGGTTTAAAATTCAGGATTCGTGAACAAATCTCTGAAAATGCGCCGCGAATTCCAGCTCAAAAATTTATTTATGCAATTTAGCTTTTGAATTGGAAGCTAGAATAATGTTTAATCGAAGTGTGTTTTTTTATGTTGTTCTCTTCATATGCTACTACTCATAATTTTCGCACTCGAATCTTAAACTGCCATAGTTATTAAAGTTAACGTAGTTGTATATTCTCCTCCCCCCCCCTTTTTTTTGAAAAATTTATTTGGAGTTTTTACTGCCTTTGTCTAGTTTACTTGGAAAGTGTTGATTGCTTAGAATATTCAACTTAAATTCTTTTGGCTATTATTTTCTAAATAAATAAGACTGTAAAGTGTGTAATTATATCTGAATAGAATTTATGTGATAAATCAATAACATTTTTACTGTGTCCTCTATGATTACTGTGGTTAAGATGGTGAATTTCGTGGCTAATGACGTATAAGTTCTGCTTCCACCCAAAAAAAGTATTATGCAATAATGAGAGCTCCTGTTAAATTTAAGTGGACCTTGAAGTCTTCACCTTTATTTTAAGAAAGGTAGAAAAGTGAGGTACTCATTCAGATATCGTCTTCCTCACTATACCTTACTTCAAATTTACATGATTTATTGTCACTTCTGTATAATTTTAGAACGGCGTTTATTCAAACACTCCACTTCAGATACTATATATTCAGAGAGAATGCTAGTTAATAGTTTGTTGTCTTATTTGTAAGAATTGCCCAGTCTGTCTGTGTGTGTGTGCGCGCGCCAAAATACTCGCCATGTAGTAAAGGTTCTTTTTGGAACGAATTGAAGACAAATCTTTCCTTTGAAACAACCGTTAAATACTCATGGATAGATCATCTTAATCCGAATGGTTGAATAAATAAATGTTTTTAACACGTTTTTATAAGTTTCACTTGTATGTAATGGAATCTTTGAACTCGATTTTTACCCACTTTAAAAGGTCAGATTAATTCGAAATTTCGCACACTTGTCAAGGACCGATGACAATACAATAATTTCATAATTTTATTTCATTGTCCTGATTAGGATCTTAATAATTAAGGAATATAAGAATTTCTAGATTTGGCGACTAATTCATTAAATTGTTTCCAGATTTGGCGAGTAATTGCATAAACCATTTTCAGATTTGGCGACTAATTCCATATGCCATCTCTAGATTTAGCGACTAAATTCAGATTTAATGCCTAAAAGATTAAGGTACAACCCTAAAACCGCAAACGGGAATACAAATAATTTATGTTCTAACTACTAAATATTTTTTTATTTTGATAAAGCAATATATTTAGAAGTGATGATACGTTTAAATTAAAATTTAAACCCAAAATTTCGCAATACGTTTTAAAGGTGATAATACGATATGATTTATGTTTAGTATTTCTTCTTAACACACTTATTAGTTAAGACCTGTATCTATAGAGATGGAATCTTTGAAATACAACGATAAGGTGCTCATCCGAGGCTCTGTAAACGGAGAGAATAAATAACCCTTCAGACCCATTAATTAATATCCAATTGAAGAGCAAGACTAATTCCAGGAGCCACATAATTCCGGCTCCAAATATCAAACTCAAAGATAAATTCAAAGAATAAATGATAGTTTCAAAAACTAAAAAAACACGCTTTTATAGTGAATCTAACTAAAAGGTGAAAGAATAATTCGTAAAATAAGAATAAAATGATTAACGAGAAAATTAATGTCATTGGGATAAAAGCGTGGGGTGCTCTATATTAATTGTTATAATTCCTTACTAGTTCTTTTCCGAAATGCTGAATTAGTGTAAAAATGTAGTACAAAGCACTCCACGCTTTTACCACAATGACATTAATTTTCTCGTTAATCATTTTATTCTTATTTTAAGAATTTTTTTTTTTACTTTTTAGTTCGATTCACTATTTTTTAGTTTTTTTTAGCTATAATTTATTTTAACAATAGTTGCACTGTCAAAGTTACTGCAGTGAGTCGATAAATGAGTACCAAGCTTGCTTGGGCACTTAAACACTGGGAGTCTCACTTCAGACTGACCACCTGATCGGAACATCTGCTCATGCACCTCAGCGCTGAGTGGTCTCGTATACTGGGAGACACAGTAGACCCTGGCCCTCATGGGCTGTTGCGCCACTGAGTTTGAGTTTGCACTGTCAAAGTTTTCTCAAGCCTTTCCTGAAAAGCATACTTCAGGTTTCAAAGATACTCCATGTTTTCGCAGGATGTAAACACCCATATCATCTTTTTCCCAAACTCGAATATGTACTCGAATTTATTTCTGAAAAGTATTTACCGGAAGAAATACTTTATCCTCCTAGATGAAACATATGCTCTCTGTTAAGTGGTCCTTGACAAGGTTTTCTCCCCCTCCTTTCTGTTACTAGAGATCATGCTAGTATCCCACATTCGTAAATTATAGGATACTTTTGTAAAAAAAAAAATTTTATTCCATTATATATGCCTTGCAAGTTTAATTCAGCACAAAATAACATAATTCCAAAAAAGTACATAAGGTTTCCGACTTAACCTTATGTACTTTTTTGGATTCGGAACCGTGATTTTAAAAAAAATGTGCATAAATGGATAATTTTCATGATATTTAGTGTCACTTAGATTAGAATACATGTATAAAATAGTTTTAAGAACATTATGACGAAAAAAATTATTTAAATGCAATATTTTGGCAAAAAATTAATTTAGAATAACCTTTTTTCAAAATGTTCTCCTTTTATAAAAAATGCTTCAATAATATTTTGCTTATATAATGTAAAGACTTCTCCAGAGAACTAGGATTTTTTTGAAAAATTCACATTATTTTCAGAGTTATCACCCATTAAAATAATTATCTGCGTTTTTTTCTTAAAATTTCTCCCCTCTGTTTTAGTAAAATATACATAAATCCACTTCTAAGTTAAATATTTCAAAAATTCTAGTTCGGCCTCTGTACAGAAGACTGAGCTATATACAGGCAAAATATTATTATAATAGAAGCATTTTTCATGAAGGGAGAATATTTTGAAAATGGGTCATTCTATATTCATTTTTTGTCAAAATATTGTACTTAAATAATTTTTTATTGTAATAATATTCTTAAAACAATTTTATACATGTATTCTAATTTAAATGACACTAAATATCATAAATATTATCCATTTATAAGCTTTTCAAAATCACGGCTCCGAACGTAGTCGGATACCTTAAAAGAAGCTTATTTTACTTCCAGAACTAGCAGTACAGAAAGTCAAGAGAGGAAAATAATATAAAATATTATATTTAAACGCTGTGTGATGTCGTACTTTGTTTTCATTTAATTATAGACCTCGTAAAAGGTACTATATTATATATATATATATATATATATTTTGAACCAATCAAATTTCTCTCAAGTGTACACCAGCTCGTTGATTTATGAAAAGGAGATGTTTTATCAAAAAAATATTCCAGGATATCTCAAGGTGTTCTCAGAAATAAGATAAGGTGGAGACCTTCAGAGGAGTCTTTGAACTTCATATCATAACAACATCGTAAGATAAGAAGCGAACCCTCTTCTACTAAAGGAGACTTGACGTCACTTCCGCTCCATGGAAGTTGGAAGAGGGGGACTTCTGCCTTCTGGAACCTCAGGTTTCTGTATTAGTTCGAAATGTTCTGAAAGTGCATGGACATCTCAGAAAAGTACCAATAGTTGAATAAAAAATTAATTTATACAAATTATTAATATTCTATGAGAAGAAACCCTTAAAACTAGAGTTAGTAGTAGGGAATAATCAGATGCATCAGAGCATTTGTATTTTTGTTAAAGAGACAAAAAGAATATATAGGGTGTTTTTTGAGAGGTATAGAACTTTAAATTGCAATAAAACAACGATGTATTATTCGATTGATATGAATTTTTTTTTATTCGAAAGATAATCTTGTGGCATTACATTTTAAATATGATTTCTGGCATTGGACTGCCATGGCTGGCTCGGATGTAGTCCAATCTGGACGTCCAATTTTCGATGACTTTTTCCAACATTTGTGGCCGTATATCGGCAATAACACGGCGAATATTGTCTTCCAAATGGTCAAGCGTTTGTGGCTTATCCGCATAGACCAATGACTTTACATAGCCCCACAGAAAATAGTCTAGCGGTGTTAAATCACAAGATCTTGGAGGCCAATTCACAGGTCCAAAACGTGAAATTAGGCGGTTACCAAACGTGTCTTTCAATAAATCGATTGTGGCACGAGCTGTGTGACATGTTGCGCCGTCTTGTTGGAACCACACACTCCAAATGCGGCAGTTTTGTTTGTTGACGTAGCCATTCAACCAGAAGTGCGTTTCATCGCTAAACAAAATTCGCTTATGAAAATCGGGAACAACGGCAATCTCGTTTTTGGCCCATTCGACGAATCTACGCCTTGCTTGATCATACTTAAAATGTAATGCCACAAGATTATCTTTCGAATAAAAAAAATTCATGTCAATCGAATAATACATCGTTGTTTTATTGCAATTTAAAGTTCTATACCTCTAAAAAAAACACCCTATAATAGTACCACTGACTGAATAGTGATGTTTACTTTTTTGTGATGTATTAATAAATAAGATGGTCCTTTACTTTTTTTGTGATTCTTTATATACTGTTATAATTTACTAGGTAAAAATTATTTGTTGTGATATTTACGCTTTCTAATAAAACTGGAAAATAAAACAAAAAAACCCCTGTGTTTTCTACTTTTAAGATTTTTACTACCGATATTAAAACCGGTATCCCGCTATTAAGATCTAAAAAATACCGAATACCGGTATTGAAATTTGGGTCCGATATTGCAATCCCTAGTGGTATCATTTTACTTGAGAATGCAATTTTAATTTGTGATATCTTTATATATTTTCTTCCATGAAAGTCATGAAATACAAATCAGAGCTCTAAAATTACTCTGAAATTATAATTCGAAGCTTTCTTACATCTTTTATATAGTTTTAAATGACTAATTAAACTTGTTCTATTGACTGAAACCAGAGATAGGCAAACAGTGGCTTGCGAGCCCAATGTGGCTCTTTTCATAGACGTTTGCTACGATTTGTACCTCAACGTTTTATTAAAAAGTAATTACATATATGCTAAAAATTTGAATCCTTTTCTCATTTTTCTTTGTGACTATCTATTAAAATTTTTTACCTGCATTGTCATATACATTAAAACATTTGATTGGCTTAAGAGAATTGCTTCTGTATTAAATTATTATTCATCGTCAAAGTTTGCTGAGAATCAGTGAAATTATTAGAACAAGCAGCATCAATTGTATATGGAAATGATATCCAGCAAATAAACTTCCCTTCCTTTTATGTACAAGAACAACTTTAGAACAATTTTAATTATTAGTATAATCGTGAAATTATAAAATATTGCATTTACGTTGTTATTGATATGGAAATTTTTTAATGAAGCTTGGAAGTTTAATTCCGAATATTATGAACTTTTGACATTGGTTGTTCTTGCATCGAGCTATAGAAATAAGATTATATTTGATAACTTTGTTTTGGAAGGAATGAAAAAAGTTATTGTAGGTAACTCTTTTTTTAAATAATATATTAAAGGTATTAGAGACCCAGTGGTCGAGTGGTAGCGTAGTGCGCTTCCACACCACAGGTTCGAGTTCTATCAAAGTGCTGGGCAAGGTCGACTCAACCTTTCATCTCTTCAGTGGGTCGATAAATGTGTACCAAGCTTGCTTGGGGACTTAAACACTGGGGGTTTCGTTTCAAATTCACCACCTGATCGGGACATCTGCTCATGTACCCCAGCGCCCTATGGTCATGTATGCTGGGATGGACACAGTAGATCCTTGCCCTCATGAACTGTTGCGCCTCTGAGTTTGAGTATTAAAGGTATTAATTGGAACAAGACAATTTTGATCGTGACAGCTACCAGAGCGCTCTTCGGGTATATATATATATGTGGGAGACAACAAGGGGTCCAAGACGTTGGTCTTTCTTCTATTTTATTTTAACATTAAACAAAAATTAATTAAAAAGGTAGATTTTACAGATAAGTTTGACGATAATATTCAGAAGGTAACGCCTGCTCGCGCACCTCTCGCGTTCTTCTTCGCTGCTTCTCTCTTCAAAGTTTTTGTTTTACTTTCACTAGTTCAACAGTTTCCACGGTTTCAGTTCTCATTAGCTGCGCCTGCGCGCGAAGACTGTGTTTTGCTTTTGGCTGCATGCCACAACGGCCATTCTGACCGTACGCTGTCCGCAGCGGTATTTCCATGGAGACCAGAGGAGAATCTGAAACATACAAAAAAAAAAAAAAAAAAAAAAAACGGAACAGACAAGGACTATACGACAAATATATAGAGATTAAACATATCATAATTTTTCTGAACTAGACAGTTTCTCCATCATGTGAAGGCATCTCTTCGACATCCGGAAGGTTCCACAGGAAAACATTGTGTTTCACAGGTATAAGAACGACTTTTTTAACAAGTTGATCTTTGGTTGAACGCATCGATATTTTCCTCTGTAGAGTTCTGGACGTCTGTTCAAAACGATTTCTCTTTTCCTTCGTTTCCACTGCCAAGGCTCAAAAATTTTCCGGAACAACACAAACCGTCGATATTCACTCTTCATAGGTAAAGGGTTAGGTGAGCGGGAGATAAATTCCACGGAACTCGTTTTCATGGCACAATTGGCTTTCTTACACAATACTATATCAGAACATTTTTCTCTTACAATACTCAATTTTAACTTAGTAATCTTAATTTTATTACACTTATAATCCTTAATTAGAGAACTCGAATCATTTCCAGTATTAAAGTTCTAACATATGGCAAATCATAACTAGAGTTTTTTATCACATTTGAAACAGAAACATTTGGAAAAGAAACACTTGAATTAAACTGAACACCCAAATCTGCACTCAAAGAGGATCCACTTTCACTCAATAAAACATCGCTCTTTGCGTGGCCTAGTTTCTCTATTTCAGAATATACACTGGGATGTATAATAAATTCTTCGGTCAAGGTCGGTGATATCGCCGTTCGCACACTTAGGCTAGGAGACTGTTGATTAAGAGAAATATTTATGGGTTTAACTTCTACCATTCGCTTTTCGCCAAAACATGAGCTTAATGTTATGATTTCTTCGGAAGGTGTTTGCACTCTAATTAGTGAGGAATTTAAAACTGGGATCTGGCAACCTGAATCAATCAATGCTGTTACGGGCTGATTTTCCACAAAGAATTGAAGATTTGCGCATCCATCGCTATTTTGTTTTTCGCTCTCGATTTTCAAAGTATTCACGTTTATTTTATTATGGATGTGATCATTAGATTCTTTAGGTTTAAAACGCTTCTCACAGTCTCTTGCGCAATGAGATGAATCACCGCATATATAGCAATTTTTATTTTCTCTTTCAAGATATTGGGGATAGTTCTCTTTAACCTTTGGTTTAAAGTTTTGTGATCTATTTTTAAAGGGGTCTTGGGTATATCCATAAGTAATAGGAATTTCTTTACGTGATCCGCTTCTAGATGAAATATAAATATCACACTCTTTAGCTAAATCAATAGGCCTAAACCAATCTTCTGCTTCTCGAATGCCAATATGAGTTGCGGTTTCCTTATTTAAAGTTTTGAACTGTTTCTCTTCGAATTTAGCTGCAGGATTTAAACTTAATGCTTTATTTTTAACCCTTTGAAGTTCGACTTCTTTTTCTAACTGTGCTAACTGTAGTTTCGCGAGCTCAATTTTCTGTTTTCCTGAAGTTACTTCTCTTTTGTTTCGCGATACCCTCTCATCTATACAGTTTTGAATTAAAGTTTTAACGAAATCTGGATCACTTTCAAATGTACTACTGTTCTCAATTTTAGTCTTTAGTTTAACTATAGTGTCAGTATTCTCCACAGTACCGTTTAGCTTCTCAACAACTCTTATGAAATCCTCTTTAAGAGCGTTTTTATACATTTTATAAAAATTTGGAAAGGTCCTACCTTTTTTTTTTCTGGCTCCCTTGTTGCTCGCACGTACGATGTATCCAATGAAAACGTTGATTCCACTGATGTCACCTCTTCGCAGGTAATATAGTTGAAATTGTAGTTCCGGCCTCTACACAGGCGGATTATTCACACTGAATTAGTTCCAACCTCTACACAGGCGGGATTTTCGTCGATGGGTTTTCCAACCTCTACACAGGCGGAATATTTGTCGATGGTCCGTTGCAAAATATACCTCTACACAGGTTATTTTGTTATTTGTTCCGACCTCTACACAGGCGGAATGAAGTTGAAAAATTTAACCTCTACACAGGTTGAACGAAGTTTCCGAAAAATGGCGGAGCATCTCCTTCACGGACGCTGTTGTTCATTGTCCAGACTTTGGTTCAAAATCGAAATTTTGTCGATCCCGGCCGAGCCCCCATAATTTGTGGGAGACAACAAGGGGTCCAAGACGTTGGTCTTTCTTCTATTTTATTTTAACATTAAACAAAAATTAATTAAAAGGTAGATTTTACAGATAAGTTTGACGATAATATTCAGAAGGTAACGCCTGCTCGCGCACCTCTCGCGTTCTCCTTCGCTGCTTCTCTCTTCAAAGTTTTTGTTTTACTTTCACTAGTTCAACAGTTTCCACGGTTTCAGTTCTCATTAGCTGCGCCTGCGCGCGAAGACTGTGTTTTGCTTTTGGCTGCATGCCATAACGGCCATTCTGACCGTACGCTGTCCGCAGCGGTATTTCCATGGAGACCAGAGGAGAATCTGAAACATATAAAAAAAAAAAAAAAAAAAAAAACTGAACAGACAAGGACTATACGACAAATATATAGAGATTAAACATATCATAATTTTTCTGAACTAGACAGTTTCTCCATCATGTGAAGGCATCTCTTCGACATCCGGAAGGTTCCACAGGAAAACATTGTGTTTCACAGGTATAAGAACGACTTTTTTAACAAGTTGATCTTTGGTTGAACGCATCGATATTTTCCTCTGTAGAGTTCTGGACGTCTGTTCAAAACGATTTCTCTTTTTCCTTCGTTTCCACTGCCAAGGCTCAAAAATTTTCCGGAACAACACAAACCGTCGATATTCACTCTTCATAGGTAAAGGGTTAGGTGAGCGGGAGATAAATTCCACGGAACTCGTTTTCATGGCACAATTGGCTTTCTTACACAATACTATATCAGAACATTTTTCTCTTACAATACTCAATTTTAACTTAGTAATCTTAATTTTATTACACTTATAATCCTTAATTAGAGAACTCGAATCATTTCCAGTATTAAAGTTCCTAACATATGGCAAATCATAACTAGAGTTTTTTATCACATTTGAAACAGAAACATTTGGAAAAGAAACACTTGAATTAAACTGAACACCCAAATCTGCACTCAAAGAGGATCCACTTTCACTCAATAAAACATCGCTCTTTGCGTGGCCTAGTTTCTCTATTTCAGAATATACACTGGGATGTATAATAAATTCTTCGGTCAAGGTCGGTGATATCGCCGTTCGCACACTTAGGCTAGGAGACTGTTGATTAAGAGAAATATTTATGGGTTTAACTTCTACCATTCGCTTTTCGCCAAAACATGAGCTTAATGTTATGATTTCTTCGGAAGGTGTTTGCACTCTAATTAGTGAGGAATTTAAAACTGGGATCTGGCAACCTGAATCAATCAATGCTGTTACGGGCTGATTTTCCACAAAGAATTGAAGATTTGCGCATCCATCGCTATTTTGTTTTTCGCTCTCGATTTTCAAAGTATTCACGTTTATTTTATTATGGATGTGATCATTAGATTCTTTAGGTTTAAAACGCTTCTCACAGTCTCTTGCGCAATGAGATGAATCACCGCATATATAGCAATTTTTATTTTCTCTTTCAAGATATTGGGGATAGTTCTCTTTAACCTTTGGTTTAAAGTTTTGTGATCTATTTTTAAAGGGGTCTTGGGTATATCCATAAGTAATAGGAATTTCTTTACGTGATCCGCTTCTAGATGAAATATAAATATCACACTCTTTAGCTAAATCAATAGGCCTAAACCAATCTTCTGCTTCTCGAATGCCAATATGAGTTGCGGTTTCCTTATTTAAAGTTTTGAACTGTTTCTCTTCGAATTTAGCTGCAGGATTTAAACTTAATGCTTTATTTTTAACCCTTTGAAGTTCGACTTCTTTTTCTAACTGTGCTAACTGTAGTTTCGCGAGCTCAATTTTCTGTTTTCCTGAAGTTACTTCTCTTTTGTTTCGCGATACCCTCTCATCTATACAGTTTTGAATTAAAGTTTTAACGAAATCTGGATCACTTTCAAATGTACTACTGTTCTCAATTTTAGTCTTTAGTTTAACTATAGTGTCAGTATTCTCCACAGTACCGTTTAGCTTCTCAACAACTCTTATGAAATCCTCTTTAAGAGCGTTTTTATACATTTTATAAAAATTTGGAAAGGTCCTACCTTTTTTTTTTTTTCTGGCTCCCTTGTTGCTCGCACGTACGATGTATCCAATGAAAACGTTGATTCCACTGATGTCACCTCTTCGCAGGTAATATAGTTGAAATTGTAGTTCCGGCCTCTACACAGGCGGATTATTCACACTGAATTAGTTCCAACCTCTACACAGGCGGGATTTTCGTCGATGGGTTTTCCAACCTCTACACAGGCGGAATATTTGTCGATGGTCCGTTGCAAAATATACCTCTACACAGGTTATTTTGTTATTTGTTCCGACCTCTACACAGGCGGAATGAAGTTGAAAAATTTAACCTCTACACAGGTTGAACGAAGTTTCCGAAAAATGGCGGAGCATCTCCTTCACGGACGCTGTTGTTCATTGTCCAGACTTTGGTTCAAAATCGAAATTTTGTCGATCCCGGCCGAGCCCCCATAATTTGTGGGAGACAACAAGGGGTCCAAGACGTTGGTCTTTCTTCTATTTTATTTTAACATTAAACAAAAATTAATTAAAAAGGTAGATTTTACAGATAAGTTTGACGATAATATTCAGAAGGTAACGCCTGCTCGCGCACCTCTCGCGTTCTTCTTCGCTGCTTCTCTCTTCAAAGTTTTTGTTTTACTTTCACTAGTTCAACAGTTTCCACGGTTTCAGTTCTCATTAGCTGCGCCTGCGCGCGAAGACTGTGTTTTGCTTTTGGCTGCATGCCATATATATATATATATATATATATATATATATATATATATATATATATATATATATAAACAAGAGCGGCTCTTGAGCCGGATAAACAGGACCCCTGCCCTGGGCGACAAATTTTAAGGGCGGCATTTGATCGATTTTTTTAACAAAATCTTTGAAATAATTTTTGAAGTATTATTGGGTGTGAATTTGGTATTTTATTTAACGTATCTTATTTCCTTATTTTGTACGCTGTATGTTTAATATCAGTTTTCTTTTATGTTGAAATTTGAGGAGTCGAGGTTGGAGTATGTTAAATCATGAAATATATGTTTTCACATCTTTCACTAGTAACTATCTCCCCATCCCAGAGTGAAATCACAACGGACATTCCTTTCACCGATACGACGTTCGGTGTCAACTATCCAAAAGGGAACAGGGGCAATAAGAGTTTTTTGTAGATAGAGAGCCACAAGGAGTTGTTTTATTTTAGTCTTGAGTATTATATAGTTAAAACAAACGCTTGTGTGAACCCCACCATCAGTAGATTCTTCTTTGAAGAAATTCGCCTGTGTGCTAAAATGGGCGTTTCCTTCTCTTACATTTTGCTCGTTTGAAATAATAACAGGTGATTATGTCCGTACTTTCGGATTATTTTGTATTTTTAAGATTTAAAATAAGACATACATATACGAGGTGTGTAAATTAAATAATGAGACTGATTTTTTTTCACTTGTTTAGTCCAATAAACTTACAATTCAACATTGTCTCCTTCAAAGTAACTGCCTTCTGAAGCCACACAGCGCTGGAGACGTTTCTCCCACTCCTCATAGCACTGGTAGAACTCGGATATTGGAATAGCCTTCAGCTGGTCGGTTACAGCCGTTTGAATTTTTTTCCAGTGTCCCAAAATGATGTCCCTTGGGGTGATTCTTCAATTTCGGAAAGAGGAAAAAGTCACAACGACTAAGTCGGGCGAATAAGGGGGCTGAGGAGCAACAGGAATGTTCTTACTGGCCAAGAAACGGTTCACCTGAGAAAGGTTTTTCGTAACCATTTTGCCGCAGATCTTTCTCATCTTCAATTCATTGGTCAAAATCTGATGAACGGTGGTGTGATTCAAATTCAACTCTTCCCCAATCATTCTGTCAAGCGACGATCTGAACGCACAAGATCCCGAACTCTAACGACAATTTCAGCGGTTTTTGAAACTGAGGGCCTTCTGCTGCGAGGTTCATCTTCAATTGACTCTCTTCCTTCTGAAAATGCCTTAAACCACCGAAAAACCTGGGCCCTTGACAAAACACTGTCTCCGTTGGCTTGCTGAAGTTTTGCAAATGTTTCCGTTGCGTTGTGTCCAAGTCTTAAGCAAAACTTGATAGCACATCGTTGCTCGTTGTCACTCATTTCAGAACACACAAGAAAAACCTGTTTCATTAAACCAATCCCTACAGACAATTAACTTGACTCAGCGACTTCAAACTCATACTGATGACGCATCACATGTTTACCTACCTCCCCTCCAAGTCCCACTTCCCCAGTGTTGCCAGATCAAACACTACGCTATCATTACTTAATTTACATATCTCGTATACATATTGTTGTTCTGCCTTTTTTTCTCAGAAGAATTATTTTAGTTTTATAGGTGTGTATCCATGTGAACAATTGATCTTTTTTTAATTATAATATTTTGCTTTGGAGAGAGGGGTGGAATTTTCCATTTTTGTCCGGAGCGGCAAAACTGCTAGAGCCGACCCTAATATAAATGTCTCTTGGACTCTTTAGGTATCAAGTTTAAGGCTGTTATACACAAGAGCGTGAACTTAGCGCGGAGCATATTTTCGGAGAGAAAAAAAAATGCCTGAGAGAATTTTTATAAGAATGTAACACACACACACACATTGTAACTCACGCATTCGTTTATATTATAGTGTTTTTAAAATTTCAAAATATTTCTTAAATAATTAATTTTCCCTTTTAACACGTAAAGGGATAGCTCCTTTAGCATTACGGTATAGGAGAAGAATTGCAAAACACAATTTATAAAAGAAAAAATGTGTCAACTCTAATAAAAATGAGTAGTATGATGAAATAAGTGATTCTCTACAGGATAGTGAAGCCAGAATATATAGTATTAATGTTTGAGTACTTTTTTATTTGAAAAAATATTCAGAATTTGTGGATCCTATTCTTTAACATAAGCCGAAAGCAGCCTAAATGGCCACAGTTCTTCTCTCACAAAGATCTGCCGATCCCTGATTTTAAACCATTGTTCGCAATCATACTTACCTCCCGAAAAAATTATAAATCAGATAATTAAATAAAGAGGTATTGCTAGTACTAACAATACACAATGAGTGACTTTACTAACTAATAATAATACTAACTATAGCAAAAGGTGCAATAATTACTAAATAAGAACGTTCATAAATTGCTGCAATAAGATTTCCAGTAATGAATTTACTTTTCTTTAATTTTTTTTAATCCTACCACCTAAGAGCCATTTTCAAATTTGTGAGCGTAACATTTATTCTATGGCAGGGGTGTCAACCTCGCGGCCCACGGGCCACATGTGGCCCGCGACGAACATTTTAGCGTCCCAGCCAATATATCAGCACACAATAATATATAGTCGCCCAGCCAGTATGGTGGCTATGACCCTCGGCTTGTAACCAAGTGGATTCGGTTTCGAATCCCGAGTAAGACTTGGTTGTATCTTCTTCGGGAAAGAAGTCGGTCTTTCGCCTGAAATGGATTCCCGTCACGAAAGGAAAAGCAGCGCACCTCTTCTTGTTATATGCTGGGATCATCGTTTGTAATAAAATCTGTATTCTTCTGTGTTTGTGTTATATGTTTCTGTTCATCTATCTCACGTCTTTCGTATGTATCCCAGTAATAAAACACACGACAACAACAACAACAATAATATATGATAAAATAAAAAATATTCCCCCGAAATATAGGAAAGATAGTAACAGAGAAGAGATGTCAAGTGTCAGGACGTAAACATTAATTTTTTCTTGTTCTTTCATTTATATGTATTTTAATGTATTATTTGAAATAAAACTTACGTTTCAATAAATATTGATTTTTTTTTTGGCCCACCTAAAGTTAAACCTTGTTTGTTTGGCCTAAGTTAGTCTTTGAGTTTGACACCCTTGTTCTATGGAATTTATACTGCCTTTCTTAAATAAAACTGTTGTATTATTTTAATACTATTAAATGAACCCGAAAGAGTAAATAAATAAATAATATGTTTGCCTGTTTATATTTTTTCTGATTGTAGAACTTAACTCAAAATATTGAAAAGAAATTCATGGACAAAAATCTCTAAAATAGACTTACTTTTGAGAATGATTGGGAAACTCTAACATATATAAAGCTTTTTTTCCCTTCTATTCTATGTTGCATTTTATTGCTTTTTAATACATACAATGGTCTAGATTTTAGAAGGTCGATACAAAATCCGAAGAATCAACACCTTACTCGCGAACTTAAAATGGCCAATCGGCGTGAGTTTTATGGATTTGAGGTTTGTGAAATATGCTCTTAAATTTTAAAGTAACTCAAGAAGTCACATTAAAGCCAATTTGTTTTAGTTATTGAATATACCTGTACAGGTTTAGAAATGAGGTGATTCGTTCTTCTGCATCCGGTTGTGCACGTGAAAGATTGTCTGAAGTTATTTGTTTCTGATTTTCCGCGTAAAACACTTGCACAATGCAAATTTTTGTTTGAAATTTTTGAAAGCGGTTTTTAGATTTCGAAACATTTTTTTTATTTTATTATTATTCATTTTGTTTATTTAGAAATTTTTAAACGTAATTGGAGAATTTTAAGCTATTCTGCTTAGCAACCAGCACGTGTTGTCATATCTTTCATAAATACATTTTCGTTAAGTATTGAATTGTGATTCCGTATCAAAATAATTCTTCCTTTCTAAATGACTTTGGAAAGTTTTAAAATGTTTGGAAATGTAATTTGTTGTTACTTATCTGATAAATTACCAAGGATAGAAATGTATTTTTTTTTTTTAATGATGTAAGTTCATTTAAACGAAATATTTAAACTTTCCTTCATTTTGTAAGGGAGATATATTGTTAGAGATACAGCTTCTTATTTCAGAAACACTATTCCTGGATTTATCGTATATAAAACTCAATAAATGGTTAAAAAATAATAATAAAATTCAAAAATATTTAAAGGAGAAAATCGGTCACGTGTTTTTTTTCAAAGTATGTTTTTTAATGTGACAGATTTATCAATAAATTTATTTGCTTCAATAATTTAAAGCTAATCAAAGTGCTTATATGAATTAAATGTAAACATTTTATCGTCTTTATTTCCAGAAACCAACCTCTATTTATAGTGACGTAGCGTACACCTCCGCCCTTCTAGACCCCTGCCCCCCCCTAGAACCCCAGGGATTCTAAGGGGCCCAAAGTCTGACTGCCGCCAAGTACCTACCCTGTGTAAAATCCAACTTGAGAGCTCAAAACCTGACTTTGCAGGGAAGGGGGCTCCCAAATATTCTCCGTTACGCCACTGTCTAGTTATGCGGATAAATGTTACGTTTAATATTTTTACATCTTTAAATGTTTAATTACTTGTTAAATTCGCTTACCCATGAAAAGGAGGAGGATAGTGTGATATCTACACAAACTAGTACCAAACATCTCGCGAAGATGATAGTTTTGGCGTGATCGATAAAGTAGTTGCGTACGGATCGAATGTACTCAGATCGAACCTTCCTTCCTTCATTGGTGATCCTGACCTTGCAAAAGAACCGCACCCTTCGCGCGCAGTCGTGGCGCCATCTATCCACCGCAAAAGCAACCAAGCCGTCAAACATTGACGCAAAAAAGCCGTCATTCAAGGCCGTCTCACAAAAATAACGCAACTCACAAAGTGATGCAACTGCTCGCATGCTCGCCACGAATATGGTATCGTTCGTTTGCCTATTCGCCGAATCACTGGCATGGGGGTATGTGGCGGTGTGATATCTATACAAACTAGTACCAAACATCACGCGAAGACGATCGTTTTGGCGTGGTTGATAAAGTACTTGCGTAGGGAACG
Organism: Trichonephila clavipes; assembly: GCA_019973935.1. Classification (NCBI taxonomy): domain Eukaryota; kingdom Metazoa; phylum Arthropoda; class Arachnida; order Araneae; family Nephilidae; genus Trichonephila; species Trichonephila clavipes. Next base: position 769,223 of record BMAU01016507.1, read on the forward strand.
GAAGCTACTCAGATCGGACCTTCCTTCAATAGTGTAGTGATCAAGATTGCGAATTTGGCAACAAGAACCTCAAGTTTGAGCCCTGATTTTGCATAAATTTACACAATGTTGCGATAGTTAGGAGAGAGGGAGGGTGTTAGCTCAGGTGTCATCGTCGTCACTTGACCAAGGCACAAAATTACGAGGTCCGTGTCCAGTAGCCCTCATGTTGCTTTATAAGGCGACATTAATATAAACCTTACTCTCTTGGATGTAGCTTCTAGTCTGAAAGAATTACGCACGCATGTAGGTTAAAATCACTATTAAATTTGAAAATATGATTTTTATTTATTATAATCTTTATTATCTTTCTCATTTTAGATCTGATGCAAGAATAAAAAAAATAAATATTTCTTTTAATACCCCTTCAGGACCGGGCCATTTTTTCCTGTAAAGCCTAACTCATTTAAAAATTCATATTAAATCATTATTTTGCATAAAATATGCCAAAATTTACAGTTAATAATCGTTCCGATTTCCACAAGTTCCAAATTAAGATAACACTGGTGAACTTACAAAATTTAATTTTTTTCCCCCTGCCGTATACCGTTATACTATAGTTTTAGTTTGACCTTTTTTTTAAAAAAAAAAATCAAAACCGACTGATATTTTAAAGTGATTTTTGGGAATTAACCTAATTTGGCTCATATAATCAATAGATCAGAACAATTTATTGAACTACATTTAAAAAATGTACAAAATTTCTTAATATTAATGAATTCCGTTTATCAAAAGATAATTTATTGTGAATTCAAAGTTTAACATTTTCTTAGTGAGTTAGATATATTCTCAATATCAGTCTACTTTTTTTGCTATAAAAAAAGTGCGTTATATATTTTTTTCGCTGCCTCTGTCTGATCTATTGTATTGTCATATAGAACTAACTTTATTGCAACTGTATATGTAATGACCATGAAGTGTTCCTTATACTCGATTTACCTTGACTAAGCCTTGTCTCCTGAATCGTTGATTATCATTTTATCGTCTGAAGGAAAAATAAAAGGAGGGGGAATTTATTGTGTTTTTTCCCTTGTTTCACTCAACTCTTGAAATAAAATATTGGTTTGGTATGTTTCTTGATTTTATTGAAGAGTGTATGTACTATTATTATTTGTGATACTTAATGTTTTATAGTTTTTGTGTTCTTGCGTGTAACTTTTTGGTGCACAAAGGAACTTTATCTGTTTAAATTAATTTTTTTATCTGTCTGTAACCTTGTAGCATCTCTCGGTGCGCGGTTTTGAAAAAACAAGTAATATTAATATTAAAAGGAAAATTTCAAGTCAATTCTTACTTAAATCAACAAAGAAAATTTTTATTTTAGCTACTTTTTATTAAATAGTTACAATTAATATAAATATTAAGTGGTAATTAATTTTTATTAATTGTCATTAAAGTATCATATTGTCATCAAAAACAATCGTGTACATAAAATTTCAGTTCAACTGAATGCTTTAAAACGTGAGGAAAAAACCTTTTCAAGTTTTGACACAAGTCGCCAACGTGGCTGTATTTGTAATTCTTTAAATAATTAGTTTTAATCAATTAATTTTTATTAATTATAATTAAATTATTGTATTGTGATCCAAAATAATCATGTGTATAAAATTTCAGCTCAATTGAGCGCTTTAAAATGTATTTTATTAACGATTGAAAATTCCTTTAAGATAAATAAATAAATATTTTGAGAGTGTGAGTTAATAGTTGGAATTGAAAAAAAAAAAAGGAAGATAGAGGAAGATTGCACATTAACATATAATTGATAATGAAATATGTTATTTATATTATATTGTACTTTAAAAGAATTGAAAATTAAGAAAATTAAAGATTTAGATTAATTTTTTTTTCTTCTAAATTTTTCTGTCTGAATTTGTTTATAATTTGAAATCTATTTGTTGAACACTTATGAATGTCTGGGAGACATACATTTAATTTGCCACTTTGAAATTGTCTCTGCTGAGAATCGTGCGTCGATTCTGTTTTGCTTTGAATGCTCTTGAGTTCTACCCCTTCTCAACGGCACCGGAAATACTCACTTCACGAGAAAGGGAAAGTTGTGCCTTGAATTCTGTTTTATATGTATGTCAATGGGTTGGTTGCCTTTTAAAGTGATTTTTCGTTGGGTCTGATAATTTTCATAATATAAATTATGGTTTAAAAGTGTTCTATGTAAAAATGTTCTATGCAAAGTTTTACAAAAAAACAGTTCTAACCATTAAGGAGATACATTTTCGAAATAACTTTACAGTTGTAGTCCTAAGCCTGGGAGTTTGCTAATGAATTACTATAGATATAGTATTTTGTCCAGTACTGCCTCATTATTTGTTGCATATTGTTTTAATTTAGATTTATAATTATTTAATAATATACATATACGTGTGTTTTTTTAAAGCAAACATCTTGAGTAAAGGATGCTCTTAATTTAAAAAAAAATGTTATTTTTAAAGTTACTGAAAATTTTCATTTTAATACCTTTTTTAGATCACAGATAGCAATACAATGTAGTTCATAGAAATAATATTAAAGATATCTATCATTGTTGCATTAATATTAAATGTCTGTAATAATATTTAGGAACTGTAAATTTGCGACAAATAACCTTTCTTCTTTCTTTCCAAATAACCGTAGCTTGTACGTCTATTGCGGATTCGATTCCGGTTTAAGTCTGTAAATTCTCATGATGCAGAAAATCGATAGCATCCATGTCGTATGATTATGCGGCATGTTAAAGATCCCAAGAGTGCCTGTTTGGCTTGTGTTCTCTCGGCAAAATTAAATTCTTAGCACCGTTTCTCAAAAACTGGGCGTCACAAAATTAGATTGTGGCGATTAGTATTCCACCTTTCTGTTGCCATACTTAAAAGTGGTTCCAACTCCCGGGGAATGTTCTTGGTCTACAATCGGCAGCCTCATTGGAGAGGGAGGGGGGGCGACTTTCTTATTCTAGTTTTGAACGCAAATATATATCACTGAATCTGGCATCAACTTCTATCTTTTTTAATTTGAGCACTGATTTATGTATTTATTAGCTACATCAAATTGCAGAAAAAGATGTTATGAAGTAAATTTGGTTGTAATGTTTCAGTTTTTATTGGATACGTGTACTTCAATTTAATTTTTAAAATTTAATGAATTACGAAGGATAATTTTATTTTGATATTAACTGTGATTTTATTTTGATATTAATAAATTTGCAATGTATGTTTATTTTTTAAAAACAAGATAGCCTAATGTTTGAAATGCAGATTATTTGTGAAATAAATACCATCATTTTAATTCTGTAAAATTATATATAGCTTAATGAATTCTTGAAATCAAGCAAGTAGTTCAATGTTCTGTGAATTATGTTATTTAGGTAGCTAAGATATCCAAAGAAACTCTTGCTCTCCTCTAATGCTTATTCTTTTCATTGTCTAAGAATTTTATTCTAAAAATGTTTAATGAAACAATTTTTTAATGGTTTTTAAATTCTAGACATGGGGTGATAATTGTATTGGTTCCCCTAAAATACATTACTGTATGGAAAGTTTTTGAACTGCTTATGAGCTATTCACTTCAAAATAAAGGGTGTTTTTTTTAGAGGTATAGAACTTTAAATTGCAATAAGACAACGATGTATTATTCGATTGACATGAATTTTTTTTTATTCGAAAGATAATCTTGTGGCATTACATTTTAAATATGATTTCTGGCATAGGACTGCCACGGCTGGCTCGGATGTAGTCCAATCTGGACGTCCAATTTTCGATGACTTTTTCCAACATTTGTGGCCGTATATCGGCAATAACACGGCGAATGTTGTCTTCCAAATGGTCAAGCGTTTGTGGCTTATCCGCATAGACCAATGACTTTACATAGCCCCACAGAAAATAGTCTAGCGGTGTTAAATCACAAGATCTTGGAGGCCAATTCACAGGTCCAAAACGTGAAATTAGGCGGTCACCAAACGTGTCTTTCAATAAATCAATTATGGCACGAGCTGTGTGACATGTTGCGCCGTCTTGTTGGAACCACAGCTCCTGGACATCATGATTGTTCAATTCAGGAATGAAAAAGTTAGTAATCATGGCTCTATACCGATCACCATCGACTGTAACGTTGTGGCCTTCATCGTTTTTGAAGAAGTACGGACCAATGATTCCACTAGCCCATAAAGCGCACCAAACAGTCAGTTTTTCTGGATGTAACGGTGTTTCGACATACACTTGTGGATTAGCTTCACTCTAAATGCGTCAGTTTTGTTTGTTGACGTAGCCATTCAACCAGAAGTGCGCTTCTTCGCTAAACAAAATTCGCTTATGAAAATCGGGAACAACGGCAATCTCGTTTTGGGCCCATTCGATGAATCTACGCCTTGCTTGATCATATTTAAAATGTAATGCCACAAGATTATCTTTCGAATAAAAAAAAAAATTCATGTCAATCGAATAATACATCGTTGTTTTATTGCAATTTAAAGTTCTATATCTCTAAAAAAAACACCCTTTACATCAACTTGTTCGTTCATTTTACATATATGTAAAAAACATGTATTTCACATATATAAACCTATTCGTTCATAACATTAAGTGGTAATTAATTTTTATTAATTATCGTTTAAGTATCGTATTGTCATCCAAAACAATCATTTTATAAAATCTCAGCTCAATTGAATGCTTTAGAGCGTGAGAAAAAAAAAAACCTTTTCAAGTTTTGACATAAGTCGCCAAAAAATGATGCCAACGCGGCTGTATTTGTAATTCTTTAAATAATTAGTTTTAATCAAATAGTTTTTATTAATTATAATTAAATTACTGTATGGTCATCCAAAATAATCATGTATATAAAATTTCAGCTCAATTAAAGGCTTTAAAATGTATTTTATTAACGATTGAAAATTCCACGAAGATAAATAAATAGAGAGTGTGAGCTAATAGTAGGAATTGAAAAAAGACATTTAGAAAAAAAACTTTTTCATTTTTTATTAATCAAAATCTAATGTTTCTCTTCTATATAAAAATTATAAATTTCCTTAAGTTTTAACAAGGCTCCATTAAATATTTTACTTCAGTCGGTAGATCAGTTTTAATCATTGAACATCTGAAGTAAACTTTTTACTTTATTGATATTCTGCATCAATGCTGAATATAAATGGAAATTTAAAAAAAAATGTCCTCAAGCATTTTGATGTCTGCACAATTACTAAAATATTCACTTAAGCGTGTAATTGCGTACACGTTTGTAATTTCATCCGCTGTGAAAAATGAGGAATGCTTAGAAGGTCGCTTTTTCCTCATGAAAAATTCATTCAAATGATTTCTCAGATTTCTGGTATTTCCGTGATAATTTTGTCAAAATGAGCAACTATTGAAACTTGTGGCTTTTCTTTAGTGATTTAGTAATTTTTTTTCATTTTTTCCATGGAAAGCTATCTTTAACTCTTTCTTTACTTCCTTACTATTGATTTACGCATTTTCGTTTTCTTCCGCCTTGAAGTATTTACGTTTTATTTATGGTTGTTTCAATTTTAAGTTGTGCATATCTTTCTTCTGTAATTGTTACAATAAGGGTTGATACATTCTTTTGTATTAATTTAATTTCTATTACGAAAAATATTAGTAACCTACGTTTTGAAGACTTTTCTGCAATGTTATTTTTGATTACCTTTATTAAGGAATCAGGGTCATCCGATAACTTTTCCCAGTGAAGTTTAAACCACCTCTAATATCAGTTAACTGTTTCGTGGTGTATTAGTAGTTTTCTAGCCTATGGTGTATTAGTAGTTTTCCAGCCAATACGTGTATTTATATCCTTGTTCACCCACAAGACTATCCTTTCAAAAGGGTCATTTGTGTGATATTCGGGAAAATATGTTTCAACAAGTCTAAAGTTTAAAAAAAATGTATATATTCATCTTAAATTATTCATTATTCTTTTTATTTGTGATGCTACAGCATAGTTTATATCTTAATTGTTTATAAAGTGTGTGCACTGTATTGGATTCATTTGAGAAATATAATTTTTCAAATTAGATAAATTTGCCTATTTCTTTTAATGCATAAAAGTTTGCTTATTTTTAATACAGTGCGATACATTCTAAAAAGAAAGAGAATGAAAATTGTTGGTTGCCCGATTCGTAAAATATCTGATCCGTAAAGCGATGCTAGCGTGTTAAAAGCTTTTAAATTCGAGGACAAAAAAGTCACATGGCTTAATAGATGTTGGCGTGATTTAAGTGCCATCTCGGATGTCAGTTCTGTCTTTCCTGGCCTTGATCCACATTGCACAGTAGCAAATACATTGACCGTGTTCAGGCAAATTCAAAGCGGAAACATATTCATTGAACAGAAATATTATCAATAATACAGAAGCCAAAGATAGTTTTTTAGAAAAATAAGTGAAATACCAAATTTAAATAGTAAGGTTAACGTTTTTGTTCTGTTTAGTTTGAATTAATCTCCTTGTGTTTAGTGAATTATTTCGACGTACCTCATAATTTTAAATCACTGTCAGGTAATGATTTCTCATTCGGTATTACACCACATGAAGGATAAGGAGACCTGCAGGGATGCCCTCCCCTTCGAAGGTGAAAGGAATTTCAGGGGGTACGAAACGTAAACAGTTGGAATGAATAAAGGAAGTTATGATCTAAGACAGGTTCTAAAGATGCATACACGGATATTTCTGCGACAATCTCATTCTATAGGAGGCACAAGATTTTTTTTTTATAGATTGAGAGTACAGACCTCTGGAAAAGTTTGAAGCGCCTTTCAAGCAAGGGTATTCAACCCGCCTATCACATGCGGCACTAAGCAAATAAAATGCAACCGCAAGAAGTTAGTTAACTCTGTGGTAAAGGAATAATATCGCGGTAGCCTTCCCCGCGCGATTATTCATTTACTGTTGAGGTATTATTACTATGATGCAATTTAAGCAACTATATATATATTGATTGTGTATTCTGCACTTTTCTTTTTGCTCATCAACTATCGTTAGTGCTAAGTGAATTTTATTTGTACCGTCCCCAGAGTAATTCATATTTTTCCACTACCATTCAGGAAACTCGGAAGATTGGACATTCCTTTTTTAGAGGCTTATTTAATTCTAAAGGAGTTGAAAATTACAATACACTAAATCAGTGTTCCGCAACCCCCGGTCCGCACAAGAAACATTAAAATGTTTCCCTTTTATTTACTGTGGTATATTTTTCTTAGGTTTGGGCTATTTTTTTATGAAAATCACTTAATATTCCTTGTTGAATCACTTTATATCAATTGTTTGGTGTAGCTATATTTTATTCAGAAGTCACGATTAAATACAATTAAATTAAAATGGTTAAATCAAAACAGTCTAAAATATAAACAATCAACATCCTCCCCCTCAGCGGGCCGCGGTAAGATTAACAAACGTTGACCGGTCCGCGGCGATAAAAAGGTTGCGGAGCACTGCACTAGACCTTCGGTTTTTAAACTTTCGAGGGGTTGCGGTAGCCCAGTGGTCAAGGTATCGGATCATGGCAGGTAGGTCATGAGTTCGAGCCCAATACCACTAAAGACCCGCCGTGTAGGGGAGCGATGCACGTTACATCTGTCGAGAGCTCAAACGTCCTCCTGTTGAAGTGGTGTGGTAGTTAGGAGAGAGGGTGCCTGCTCAGGTGTCGTCCTTGTCACTTGACCATGGTTCAAAATTACGTGGTCCGTTGCCAAAAGCCCTCGTGCAGCTGAACAGTGCGACGTTAATATTCACTCACTAACTTTTAAACTTTCGTTCGCCACGGTCCCAGGTACCAGCGTGACATCGCGGACCTCCAAGATTTTGAACATCTCTCCCCGACTTAATATTCTTGATCAAAATACATGTTCTACGGTTTTTCATTGATGACAATTTTCTTATCTAATCTAGTATCTTTCAATTTTTCCACCATGCCTTTCAGAGTCTGTAAAAGAGGAAAATCTCAGTGTTACATGAGAGACTCCGCAGACCCCCTAGAAAAGCACTGTGGATTCCCAAAGATCCACGGACCACAATTTAAGAACTGCTGTACGAGATAATTCTTAAGGTGAAAAACTTCTCGAGGCGATTTGATACATTGCCATGCACAAAACTTTAATCACCGCTATTAAAAGAATTAATGTTTTATTATCTTTAGTTATATCTTAATTTTCACACACACCATTAAACTCAGTGGTTGCTATTCATAGTTTTTAACGAAAATTCATAGTTCCCATTTGTTATTGTCATAGAAATACTTTGCAGATCTCAGATTTTCTGGAAGAACTGAAAGATCCCGCCATATTGGGGAATCTTTTAAGAGCGAATCGATGAAATTAGTTTTACAGTTCTCTCTCTCTCTCTCTCTGAATTTTGCTTTTTAAAAAACTTCGTTCAAATATACTGTTACATAAATTTAAAATGTATTATAGCTGTCTTGGAATCACACACTCCCATCATTAAGATCACCGCTAAAATTAATGAAAAGGGTTTTTTCCTCTACTTTTATCTGTTTGAATTCAAGTCACTTTAAAGCTGCACAAGGAATATATAAGCTGTAGAACTCATTACTTTAAAATCTTGATCAATTTACAGAAGTCTCGTCTGAAGCTGGTTAAGCCCACTCTCTTTTTTTCCCGCGCCATTTCTTGAACGACTAAGGACTAATTCTATATTTCCATTCAATATGGAACAGTTTTCATTATTCCTTTAAATCCGGGGTAAGCATTAAGTCGATCACGATCGACCGGTGGACCGCCAAGACATTTTGAGGTGACCGCCTTCACTAAGACCTAATAATCACATTCCATCATACGAAGGTCTAGAAATACCATATTTATTCAAATCTAAGCCGTGTTCCAAATTCTCAACAAGATTTTGTGAAGATCCCCTTGGATCTCACTTTGAGAACGAGAATAATTTGTAGTCAGATAAGAGCCAGTAGCCATTTTTATAAATAACTTTCTTTATTTGGTTATCTTTTCCAAATAAAATCAAAGGCTTATTAACAAATATATCTAAATAGTTTTATGAGGTTTAAAAGGGACTTTCCTTTAAATAAACTTAAATATCTAATGATCCAATTAACAAACAATTAGAATATCGATCACGCAGAGATAACCGCGATAAGAGATCCCAGATTTATATTCAATAATGTTCCTATTGAACATTTAACTTTAATCTCACTCCTAATATAAAACTTTAACGAGACTTTAATTATAAATCAATATTTACCACACTGCAGCTCAGTTCTTCCCGAGATTTATCCACCTAAAAATCTAACTTCACCGTTATACCTTCCTGCTTTTATCTCTCTCTCCTACTGCTTTTTGCTTTACTATTCCGTTTGACTTAAATACTTTATCTAATCTGCATAACAAGGAATCCTGTCCTCTTTTTGGAGCTGATTGGAAATAGGTAGGGGAATTAAATTTCCCTAAAAGACGACTCAGAAGGTTAGTGAGAAAGTTCCGTATAGGTTTGTCACAATTTTATGAAAATTGAAAAATAGTCTAAAACGCGGTTTATCGATATCCAATTTTATGAAATTAAAATAAATTTAAAAGGAAAACTAATAAGAAGTGAATAATCAGTCATTTTATCAGTATTATAAACTTTTAAGCTCATGCATGAAACTGTAATTGCTATAAATACCCCATCCAACAATTTTTTCCCCTTCGATTCTAAGCCGTGCCCAATTTTTAGTAGCATTAACATTGGAGGGAAAGTGTGGCTTAGATTCGAGTGAATACGGTATTTTAAAAAAAAATACGGAGGAAAAAATCGAATCATAAGAGGAATTTCAGTTGAATAGGAAATGCACTTCGCTAATTGGAGGTTATTTTACCAAGAAATTCGTAAAATGTTATTGGTTCTAGAAAAAAGTTCGCTAAATAGAGAATTTCGTAAAGTGGAGGTCCGACTGTATTGTATACTTTCTTTGAGTTCACTACATCTACACCACTGGGGGGACCACAACACCTTGAAAAAATTAAAAGTAGCCCGCGCCCTCGAAAAGTCCGCCCACCCCTGCTTTAAATGATCTTTCGTGAAGTCAGGGTTTTAACTCTTGGTTAGAACTTGCACATCGCTAACCATAATGCTCAAATTAAAACCATCACAAGTGTAGAATTTTCTGATGACACAGGTTCACCTGTATTTGCATCCCCCCTATACTTAAACATAATATTTCAGATTAATATACCTGTATATTTTTATGTGTACATTTTTTAACCTTGTGAATGTACTACATAAGGATTTTCGTTATAAATTAAATTAACTGTGTTTCAACTTTCGTATAAAGCAGTTTCTTTTTGAAGATATAATGAAAGAATGATTCCTTTTTATATCGTTCGAAATCTGTACATTTGTGCTTACTAAAATAAACATTGTCTTCAGTATTATTTATATGTTTTCAATATTTCTTGATGTGAATTTTTTAAAAAAAGTCCCTTTTTTTCCCCATTCCAGTATACCATACGCATCCGTTCACCTAGCAACTCACGCTGGCAGATGTTTCTTCTTAAATTTCGTGAATGACTGCGGAGATTCATCGGCTTTGGGTTTCAAACTCGAAAACTGCCATTCTGCCAGTGCTCTCTATAGAGCCGTGACTGAAAAACATGCTTTCTACAGCTGTGAAACTGTCCGTAATGCAGTTACTTCTCAGTACATTAGAGACCTCAAAGGCACAATCGCCTCTTTGTTTAATGAAAATACTGCACTTGGCAAAAATTATGTGTTTGATATCCAAAAGACTTGCAGAGAAGTGTATGATCATACAAGACGTGTTATGTACCAGATGGAATCAGTGGGAAAGCATAATCTTATAAACACAACTCCTTTGGAACCTGCAGATGCCGATGAGTTAAATAATTCCAAACACCAAGGTTGCCATGCTGCCAATTGTAAGGTAAGTTTATTCTTTGAAGATTATATTCTGAAAGTTAGTTTATATATATTCTTTCTCTTGCTGGTGAACTTTAACTGTTGACTTAAGCAAAAAGGTTTGGAGCTTATTACTTTTGGGTTGCTAGAATAATGTTTGATGAACGAATTATGCGAAGGTACTTGGTTATTTATGAGTGCCATAATGTCAAAATGACGTGTTACTGTTATTTTTTACGAGACCATCTGGTCATTTGAAAGATTTTAATCCCATGTGTATGAAGAAGTCATTTAATGATGATGAGAGTGAAGGAGAAGCGTTACTGTGTTGTGATTATAAGAAAAATTATAACTAGTTGGAAATTAATTAGTGTGACAATGTCACATATAAAACCCCTCCTTAGATGTAAGATATACTGAAAATTTATTCATTATATACATCCAGTGCCTTTTATTTGCTTCTGTTCTGCTAAACTGCCACTCGACAGCTATGACTCTTCGAATGCTACATGTGTAGTAACATATAATTCCGCAATGCGCATGCTTCGCAAATAGAAGAAAACGATTCTCATTTATTAAACACCATCAAGTTTTTTAAACCAAATTCTGTTCAACTGACCATTAGGGTGGCTTTGAATGGACATGTTTTTAATTTTCGTCTGACAAGAGGAGGGCACAACTAATGAAATTCATTTGGGTACGAGACTTTGTGTAATAGTAGTACCCCCCCCCCCTTTTGGGGGTTCAACTCCCAATGTAATAGCGCTGAGGTGTTGAAATGGCCAGTCAATTCTTGGGGAGTAGCAGAAAATAACCTTGTTAAAAATTAAGTATAAAAAGATAGTACTGGAAATTCATGCTTAGCTTCGACCAATGGTTTATACAATTAAAGCTTTTTACAATTAAATTTTAATTACCTCCAGTGACACAATGGCGTAGCTGGCAGAGTACCTGTTAACCATGCGACTGGCCAAGGTTTGAGTCGCGTGAACGGTTTTTTTTTTTTTTTTTTTTATTTTTTTAAATTAATTTAACTATTTTTACATTTAAATTAAATTTGTTTAAAAAAGACTTATTAAATGTTTTATATATATATATAATTATAAAACAATTAAATTAATATATAATATAAGATATATATTATTTTTGTTATATTATTTATTTACAATATTTTTTATAAAGAATTATTATAATATATTTTATACATTATTATAAAGAAAATTTTATAATATTTTATTTATAATACATTTTTTATTTATAATTATCTTTATAAAATATCGTATAAATATTTATATAATTACAGTAATCATTTTACTTTTTTAAAATAAAGAGTGTTTTTTTTTTCCAGGTATAGAAGTTTAAGTTGGCATTACTTTCCAAGATGACGACCGATTTAACAGCTGTCAAGTGATTTATTCTCAGTTTGGTTTGGCAATTCATCATGAATCAACGCCTGAACAACGCTTTCAAATTGTGCAATTTTATTTCGAAAATAATGGTTCTCTCTGTGCGGAATACGTATTCCCGATTTTCATAAGCGAATTTTGTTTAGCGATGAAGCGCACTTCTGGTTGAATGGCTACGTCAACAAACAAAACTGCCGCATTTGGAGTGAAGCTAATCCACAAGTGTATGTCGAAACACCGTTACATCCAGAAAAACTGACTGTTTGGTGCGCTTTATGGGCTGGTGGAATCCTTCTTCAAAAACGATGAAGGCCACAACGTTACAGTCAATGGTGATCGCTATAGAGCCATGATTACTAACTTTTTCATTCCAGAATTGAACAATCATGATGTCCAGGAGCTGTGGTTCCAACAAGACGGCGCAACATGTCACACAGCCACAATCGATTTATTGAAAGACACGTTTGATGACCGCCTAATTTCACGTTTTGGACCTGTGAATTGGCCTCCAAGATCTTGTGATTTAACACCGCTAGACTATTTTCTGTGGGGCTATGTAAAGTCATTGGTCTATGCGGATAAGCCACAAACGCTTGACCATTTGGAAGACAACATTCGCCGTGTTATTGCCGATATACGGCCACAAATGTTGGAATAAGTCATCGAAAATTGGACGTCCAGATTGGACTACATCCGAGCCCGCCGTGGCAGTCCTATGCCAGAAATCATATTTAAAATGTAATGCCACAAGATTATCTTTCGAATAGAAAAAAATTCATGTCAATCGAATAATACATCGTTGTTTTATTGCAATTTAAAGTTCTATACCTCTAAAAAAAACACCCGTTACAAAATAATTATCTAAAATATCATAAGGCTGAACACCCTAAAAAAGTACTACTATTACACAAAGTCTCGTCCCCAAATGAATTTCCTTAATTATGCCCTCCTCTTGTGAGCAAGAAACATGTGCTATTCAACTGTGCATGCCATTAGCTCCCAAGGTGTTTCATATGGACCCCTAGAGGTCCTTTTGACTGTTGAGGGCGTCTGTGCAAATCAAAATTAGTTTGGGGATGCATAGACAATGTTAGCATTCAGCAAAAGGTTTAATATAAAGTAGAATATCTGTTACCCATTTTCATTATTATGAAAGTTTTAAAAAAATTAGTTCCAATTTTTACTTATTAAACTGTTTGAGCAAAAATTTTAATTTTTTAAGTAAAACAATATAGGTAGGTACGTAAAATATGGGCAATGACAAGCATAGCCCAGTGGAAGACTGGTCGATCACTGGTGTGGCTCTCAATGCAGATTTGAATAGGATGAGATATGCAATAACTTGCCTAAAATATGGCATTATGAAAATCGTGCAAATAATCAATAGTTTTTTGTTTTTTTTTTAGTTGGATCCTGATATTTTAAATTATTGCAACAAATGTTCCTTTATTTTGAATAGAAAGTAGTATTATTCATTGTACTGTTATGAAAATAAAGTACATTACATAAGTACTTTGAATACAATCCATATATGTTGTTTCTTTTGGAAAAATCAGAAATCTTTCCAAAAAAATGAGTAGTATGAAATATACTGCTTTTTATAGGCTAGCAAAATCAAAATATATTCTAAACATTGATGCTCTTTTGAATTAAAAAAAAATCCGGTTTTGGATCTTATCTTTTCCAACATTATGCAAAAACACCCTCTAACAGTTTGAATGTAGACCTACAATAACAAAAAAAAAAAAAAATTTGTGTACTGTATTCTAAAAAAGTTCTAGTTATTTCCCCCTATTTGGTTTTTGATCATTTCAGTTAATTTTGTATCACATTCAATTAAATGGTTTTGTTCTTTTGTGATGTAATTTTACATTTGGTATTTTCCAGGACATAAAAGAACAGTTAGCAGCATTTCAAGATTCAATGTTATGTAGAATATGTATGGACTCGGATGTGAGCACTGTGTTTTTTCCATGTCGACATGTTGCTTGTTGTAGCACTTGTGCACCATTGTGCCAAAATTGTCCATTATGTAGAAGCAGCATTTCTGAAACTCAGCATGTCTATCTACCTTATACAGGATGTGAAATTTCCAGGTTTAAAAAAGAAAGAAAATCCTCTCTGAATACTTTTGTTAAGACTGGAAGTTGAACTTTTTATTGTTAAAATATTTGTGTCTATATTCAGGATGAGAAAAAGACTAGTTTAATTATTTATATATAACTGTATACTAATATAACTTCTAGTTTTAGTGTATTTGTAATTGTTTCATTTGTTGTAACTAATTAGTTTTTATATTTAAATGTGTTGTGATTTATTTATTTGTAGTATTGACATATTTTATCTTCGAGAATTGCATCAGTGTGTGTGTTTAGGTCTGTTTATAATTTCATTAAAGGCACACGTTATGATTATGTTACATGTATTAGGAGATTAATTAATTAATTAATTAATGTGAGGCTTGCACTCTAATTTCTTAAACACTCAGTGATGGAAATGTTTATATAATATAATTTTATATGAAATTATTAAGTGTAATAATTATATAATAAATTGTCACTTTATTTTTACATACAAAATTAACAGATAACTTGCATTTCACTTTAAAAAGCAGTATTCATCAAAGTTTTTTTTATAAAAAATATATTTTACCTCTCAAAATTTTAAAAGTATTATTTATTACTGCATTTTGTTATTTGTTGATGTGATCATTCTGCATCAGGGACAATGTATTATTACAAAATGTAGCCCTCTAAAGAAATTGTATTTTGTCAAGAGGAGAAAAATTTATTTTTAAAAAAAAATGTTCTTTTCTTTAGATCATCATAATTTTATGAGACTGCCGCCCATGATAAATAAAGATAAGAAATTAATTTTTAATTTTATGTTTGTTACTATTTGTAATAGCTTTTGAAGCTCTTTATACTCTTGTGATTTTGTTTTACATACGGCAGAATGTAATTTAATTTCACCACACTATTTCTATTTATGGTGAATATTGTGTATATACTCCACATACGTGTTGGAGTAATTTTAAAAATACTCCTTTAGATATTGTATTATTTTCTAATACATATGAATGAAGATGTGGTACTTATGCATTACAGCAGCTTTGGGGGGATTCCATAGCAAAATCGCTATTATAATGTGCATCTGAGTTACATTACATACTATATTTGTACTGAGGCATATTACACATCTATTTACTTGAAATAATAGGAATTTATTTTTTAAACACTTTCTAAACTGTGATGTGAAGAAAGGATATGAGAGAAATGTATACATTCTGCAAAAATAAAATGATGAAAATTTACATTTGCAATAGCTGTGGAATTTAATTTCAAACTATGAAGTTATGTCACTAATTAGATCTATATATAATTAAATATGATTTCATAAAAAAAATAACAAAGTTTTAAGTAAAATAATAATTCTGCTAGGCTAGTTGTTATTAATGATTTGTTCTTATATTCTTTTAATAAAAAATTGTAAATATTACGAAGAATGAAATTATAACTAATTTGACAAAAACTGAAATTTAAGTATTTTTTCTTAATAATCAATTTTAAACAATTTAGAAGAAAAAGAAGTTATTTTCCATAATACACTACAAGTAGAATGGGGCAGGGTGGATCTGAAACATAAATTCAAACATAACTCTAATTTTTTTAAATAAACAGAATAATTATTTCATTTATTAAATTTCCCTTAATGTAGTTACTTATAATAACCCATTTTAAGTTTATTTGCAATGCAAGATTTCTAAATTTTCGTTTTCATCGTGCAACTTTTGCCAAAGCTGCTAAAATGTGTAAGTACTAGCATTATTATTATTAGTGTAACAAACTTATTAAACTTTAGATAAAATGAATGTAGACCTGTGAAATGGTTCCACACTCCTGTTCTGAATTATTAGTTTACTGTATGGAAGTTGTAGTACTAACTCTTGTTGAAATTTAATTTTTTAGTAAGTTTTATGTAATGCATCCATTCATATTACTTCTTGGTAAGTGCATAGTGCTCTGGATGTATTGATGTATTTTATAAATGCTCTGTGTGCACATTTGATGCAGAAACCAACTTTTTGAGCATGAAGATTACATTTCTTCCGTCAAGTAAAGTAGTTTGTAATTAATTTTATTGTATTGTTTCTAGAATAGTATTTATTGCAAAATGCTGTACTTGTTCTCATGAATATGTTTTAATCTATATAAAGAATAACTTTTTAATTTTAAAGAATAATACTGCTTCAAAATGTTTTTGCAAAATTAAATGCTAATTAACCATATTACAATATAACCATATCTAAAGTATTTTATTTCTCATTTTAAAAAAAACCCAATTTTTTAGGTTTTTTAAAAAAAAGTTTTTAAGTTTTTGAGGTTCAAGAAGAAATAAAATTAGAAAAATTCTCTATGTTTGTAATTTATATTTTAATCATTGTTAAAAAAAAATTGAAAAATTATTTTTAATAAGCTTTTTATTATTTAACCTAAAATTGGATTTTTAAAAGCATTGCCCGGTAAAAATATACATTGAAATTTCTTTACGCAGCGAGTTTTACAAACGTTAATCGCACAATTTAAAAAGTGATATTATATATACTGTTTATAAAAGTGTAGCACTATACTAAATATTATACATATATAGTATTTTTGACTTTTAAGATTTTTATGTCAGAGTTATAGTGCACTACTATGTATTTTAATGAAATTTATTGTAGATTTATATTAAAATTATAATTTGTTTGAAAAATGCAATTTTGCTTATTAGCTCATGGTATTAAGCAGTAATATTTAAAGACTGTATTTTTCAGTGTTCTGTTATTAAATATTTGTTTATATTTTTTCTGGATAGAATTTTTGGTTAATGACAATCGGTTTTATTTTGCTACTTATCGGTTGACTTTGATTATCGTTTCATGGCGATTAGAAATAAATCCGTTTATTACACATAAAAAGCATCTTTTAGAAGGGAAAAAAAATAATTTCTAACAATGGCAAAAAGGAAACAATTGTTTAAAACTATATTTAAAAAAAACACACATCGAAATGTTTGTAATAGAAATTAATTAGAGAAATTACACGTTAAAAATAAATAATTGAAATAGGACAATATATAAAGTCAATATAAAAATGAAGTAAAAGGGAAAAAATATCTAACAAGTATTACAAAAAAAAAAAAATTAAGTCAATTCCTACTTATGTAAACAAAGAAAAATTCTATTTTAGTTACTTTTTATTAAATAATTACAGTTAATATAAATATGTATATACATATGACAGAATCAAGTGGAAAAACACCTTTTAAATTAACATTAAAAACGTTTTAACCACATTGTTATTACAAATTTATTTTTTAATAAAAGTTGAATATAATAGATAAGAATTTATCTTAAAACCAGTGTAAAAGGAATGTTGACGTCTAACTAGCATGTGATTATTTAGGTTAAGTTAAATCTTCATAAATTGAGCAAAAGCTATTTTATCGAATGGTGCTGCCATCTAGAGGAATAATATCAACTGAGAGAAATATATCTCTTAAACTATAATTAATTAAATGTAATTAATGAATTAATATTTGGAAAAAACTGTATCAGCATCATGTCCTCTACAAGTTTAAAAAAATGTATTTGATCTTGAATGGATGTATGATAAGTGTTTTATTAATGATTGAAAATTTGAACAAGATGTATATATTGGAAGAGTGTGAACTAATAGTAACAATTGAAAACAGAAATGATGCTGATAGACTGTCTTAATTGTTGCCAAGAAAATGCAATCAGAGTTGACCGATTAGTACTTTAACATCTGATATTATTTTCAAAGTGTGCATGGAAAAACAAGACGGATGAGTTTCACATGAAAGAAATAGTCTTCCAAAACTTATTTGTTGAATTATGTTATTTTGTTTTCATAACAAAATTTATAGAATGATTGTGATAATTTGAAAGTAGCCAAGTGTTTGCCAGTATTTTTTATGTGCACAAAAGGTAATTATCTGAAAATAAAGTATAGAATTTTAGAGTTTTACGTATTTATTGTTCTGCACCTTCTTTTTCAATTTTATTTGATTTCCAGGTGTCATTAATATTGTAAAATGTTTCACATTTTAAAGACAGCAAAAAAATAATAATAATAATAATAATTATCTTCTCTATAGTTGTCTTTATGTGCTCAATGTGATAAATAATAGTTTTATATGATAAATATCCGCCGTATGGAAGGACTGACGTACATTCAATACATTGAGGCTCCTAATCATCATGCTGGTGTGGTATGGCAATTTGCATAGTGGAATGCCAGCACAAGTGTCGTCCTCGTCACTTGACCGTGGTTTAAAATTATGAAGTCCATTGCCAACATCCCTCATTGTCTTCTCAATGCGATGCTAAAGAGCAATTAATTTATGAATAGTTATTTTGTTCTATTCGTTCAAATACGTGAGATGAATGAATACTAATCCAGTTTTTATTACCAATATATACATTTATTTGACTCTAAAAGGGGCCTAAAAGAACATTAAACTTTATTTTCCTGTTTACTTGTACATGATATTTAAAAGAATTATGCTTTAAACAGTTATGAAATTTTTATCTAATACACATCAAGCATGATTTACGAACATATAACATTTTCACTGTTTAGTTCATTGTTTGATAAAAAAAAAATCGTAGAGTTCTGTGGAGAAAAAAAATAAAAGGTTTTATTAGAGAGTGTAGCGTAAGAATTTTAATTGATTTGGATCTAAGTTCAAAAGAAAAGACAGAGTTTGGTGTGTGTTTCGTTCTGCAGTTACGTTTTATTCTGTTAGAAAGGCAGGTATTTTTTTCAGGCATTTATTAAAACTATTTCTTTACTATTAGAATTATATAGTGACTTTCATTTTTGGCATTTATGTTTTTGTTCAGGAATTCCGAACTCTGTTTGTAAAAGGTTAATTTAGTTAAAAGCTTGAAGATTTACAATGACCATTTATGTATTCTACACATTTATATAAATGTTTCATTTTCATTTAACTGGATGAGGGATATTTACATCTTGCAGCCCTTGAAATCATAGAACATAACATTGATGCATCATAAACTGTCTATTTATTTGTAAATGTCTTGAAATAAATTTAAAACACACACACAAGTAATATGTAAAAAAAATTAAGCCAATTCCTACTTAGAATTGAGGCGTGAAACAAATAACTCGTGAGGAAAAAAAACCTTTTAAAGTTTTGACACAAGTCGCCAAAAATGATACCAACGTGGCTGTATTTGTAATTGTTTTAAACAATTAGTTTTAATCAATTAATTTTTATTAATTATAATTATATTGTATTGTCATCCAAAATAATCATGTATATAAAATTTCAGCTCAATTGAGCGCTTTAAAATGTATTTTATTAACGATTGAAAATTCCACCAAGATAAATAAATATATAGAGATCGTGAGCTAATAGTAGGAATTGAAAAGATATATTATAAACTCATTAATAACGCACGATTGCGTACCTTGTCTTCGGATACCGTTTCCGCTTTGGAAGCTGACCTCTTGACATGATTTTACCCTGTCCTCAGATACCGTTTCTGCTGAGGGAGCTGACATTCTTTCTTTATCGACATAGCTTTACCCTATCTTCGTAATCGTTTCCTCTCATGAAACTGATGGGGATTTTTTTTAGATCGGAGTTGCTTTACCTTGTCTTCGGATGCCGTTTCTGCTTAGGAAGCTGACCTCTTGACATAATTTTACCCTGTTTTAGGATGTCGTTTCCACTCAGAAAACTGACGTTTTTATTATGCTGTTATATCTTTACCGTTTCTGTTGAGTGATCTGATGGTTTTTTTCTTTAGTCTGCATAGCTTTAACTCGTCTTCAGATGCTATTTCAGATTGCTGATGAAATACTGTGTTATTTTAAATTAATTTCATTAAATAAAAACGTGCTCGTATTATCTTATTGTAAACTAGCTGTAAGTACCCTGCTTTAGCCGGGTTTAAAATAAGGTTTTCTGTAGAAGCGTACAAAACTTTTTATTTGCATACAATAAAAGGGTACATTTATCTTAAAGCAAATTGATAAGACAACATTTTTGTGGCAGTTACATTTGGAGTGTGTACAAAAAGATTTCCCTCTTTGCCCACTCTGGAGCAGGCGACATACAACTGCCCATGAGAAAAGCATGGTGTTTGCAAGTCTATATCGGCAATACTAAGAGACTGGCCCTGTGACTTGTTGATTGTCATGGCAACGCACAGTTTCAAAGGGAACTGTATTCTCTTGAATTGCATGGTGTTGTCTGAGGGAATAATAGGTATTTTTTTTCTTTGAAGAAGACATCCTCACCCTTAGCACACCCTGTGAGTACTGTGGCTTGAATGACATGTTGCATCGGCTTTTTCACAATTAATCTTGTGCCATTGCACATCCTGAGTGCATCAATATTTCGGATCAGGATTATTGGAGCACCAACTTTCAGAATCAAATGTGGGCTTGCAAATCAGGAGACTGAATGGAATTCAAGAACTCAATGGGATATTGGACTGCTTCATCATCATTAAGGGTGCAGTCTATGGACTTGTAGGCATATTCTTGCCCTGGAAGCTGCTTCTGAATGGTGACATTGAGCTTCTCAACCACATCATTTCTGCTTGCCAGAATTGCTCTGTGAGGAAGCTTGTCCTGATCCTTAAAGTTTTGCTGAATGTTAGGAAACACCTTGGACAGAAGTTCGTCAGGAGAATTGACAAATTGACCACACGGCATAATGATGAGGCCTGTTGAAGGATCTTCAGGAACTTTACCATCTCCAATCTGGAGCAACTTGTTTGCAAATTGTCCTGCAGACAAACCACCCTGAATGTGTGACCGCATGTTTGTAGTTAGACTGAATTTTTCGACATGGTGCCATAGATAAGAATTTTTCAAACAGGCATTGATCTCATCTGCTGGTGTGCCACGTGTGACAATGGGAAGTGTTTGTCGAAAATCACCAGCAAGTACAACAGTTGCTCCACCCATTATTGAAGAGCTGCCTCGAAAATCCTGTAATGTCTTCTCAAGAGCATGGAAAGCATTTCTGTGACTCGTGGTAGCCTCATCCCAGACAATTAGCTTGCAGGTTTGGAGAACATATCCCTGTTCTGTGCCTTTGGAAATATTGATAAAAATCTCACCTGCTGCCTGGAGTCTTGCTCTTTTTTCATCAGGAGCTTCTGCAGAACGTGTATGTTCTACTGCTTTTTGACTTAACTGTTTTCTTGCCCAGACTCCCCCTTTTTCTCATAGGCATGACTGTAGCAAAAGATGAAAATGCATTCCTATGATGAATGAAGGAATGGAATGTAGTGATGCGACGCTGATGATTCTTAATCAATTACTTTCCTTTTCTTATTTAAAACACTAGTTTCTTATTTTCCCAGGTTCGTAAGTTACATCGCATCATGGCTTAAGTTAAAATTAAACACTAATATACTCTAAAGACATAAAACAGTACTCTCCAAATTAAAAGGCCGATTCTTAAAGTAACTTGGAGTGGGGACATAGTTGCCGCTCCGAAGTCCCGCGGAGTCTAGTTCAAGGCCTGGATCTGATTAGTTTGTCTCTCCGTGTCCGAGTGTCTCCAAATCGGGGTGCTTCCCCTTTTTGTTCCATGCCGCTTTTCTCCCAAATTCTAGAGCGGACTATATGCCCTCTCCACTTAATTACCTCTGATTGGTCCGGAACCAGCGCAAAGTTACAGCGCAGAGGTCGTTGGCTTGTTTTCGAGCGGGAAAATTCTCTGACGCTCCCCCATTTATTTATGGGTGTAATGAACCCTGCAGGCGTGGGAAATGTAAGCACCCTTTGCTAAGGCATTTCAGTGGTGGGGGAAAGAAAACACTTTCCACCGAACTGAGTTCGCAATTTTGAAGTTCTATTGAATATTCCTGAATGAATCCGCGCCTCCCATCAGTAGTAAGTAATGTGATATTTGTTGCAGCATTTGCTTGCAGTAAAGTATCTATAACAAAGAAGTATTGCGTTTACTTACCGCTTTTGTTTAGTAAAATTTTCTCTAAAATGTACCCACGGCTCAGAACAGGCACATGTAACACTACTTTTGGCTGGATGAGGCCAGAGTGAGGTTGGGTTGGAACGAAACTTGTTTACGAACCTTCCCGCATGTAAGATGACTTTTGGAGGTGAGGTCCATCCTACAAACATAAGTCTGGAGGGGGTCCTACCACCGTCGCACCCCCTCTCCCACCCTACACATGTATAACCATCACTTTTACTTACATCCTCATCATCTCAAAAACATTCAAAATCACTCTCAATGACCAACTTGCATGATTTCCTTTTTTTTCTTTTTTTGGTTCATTATCACACGGCTCAGAACAGGCACATGGAGCACTACTTTTGGCTGGAGGAGGCCAGAGTGAGGTTGGGATGGAACGAAACCTGTTTAAAAACTTTCCCCATGTAATTTTGTGTACGTGTACCAAATTTCACGTTGTTTTGTTGTCTGGATCTTCAGTTATAAGGGAACAGACAAAAAGACAGACAACAAATGCGTCTTATATGTATATAGATAAAATACCAAGATTCACAATAATAACCACATTTGATTTTTAAGAAAACAAACGTAGTTAGTGTTTTGTAATTTTCCCTGATCTTTTTCTTTAATTTAAACTCTTAAACATTTTTTAAAGTATTAATTTACAAATTAAATGTTATTTTCCTTATTTATAGTTCAGCAAAATGTATGTATTAATTTTAAGAAATGTGTGGAATATAAGTTTACAAATACATTTTTTCAATTTTAGAAACAATTTAAATATTTCTAAACACGAACATGTTACATATGAATCACGCTAAAATTATTATCATTTTTTTATCTTTTTTCAAATAATTTGATAGATATAACTTTATTGAACAGATAGGAACATATGTGTGTGTGACAGAGTTGTATAAGCAAAAATGAAAGAGAAACTCTTTAAGTAAATTTAATATCTGGTATTTCTTATATATAATACATCCAAGAGCATCCATACTCAATAGCAATACCAAGAACAAAAGTCTGTTACGAAACTACCTGTTAGAATGAAAAGAAAAAAAAACGTTTTAGACACAAAATGCTTAAAATTATACTCATGCTGTGGCTCCAAGAATTAATCGAATATTTCAAAAAAGAAATTTGCAAAAAAAAAAGTCATTTAACTAAGTTTTAAAAATTTAATGGAAAAAAATTCCTGTAAATTGCATTTAAATCTAAATACTAAATTTATACTGCTGGCCACCATAAATGCAACTCCCTGGAGGAAGCATGCAAATAACATGAAATTTACCTCATGCATTAGTGGAGATGAGATATGCAAATGATTAGAATTTCAGCGCAGACACACATCACGCGCGCCTGTGGCGCCACCTCAAAGCGCTATTTAAGGCTTGGAGATTTCGACGATTTCAAGTTCGGCAATTGTGTTTTTCTTGTGGCTTATTCAAAAAACGATCAGTTATGTCTCGTAAAAAACAGCGATCAGCTTTGCATCAAGTATCCGAGTTCAAATAAGGAAGGGTAGTGGCCTACCGAGATTGTGGATTATCTTTCAGGGAAATCGGTAGTCGTGTTGGACAAAACCAAACAACTGTAATGCGGATATGTGACCGTTGTATGAAGGAGGGTACGATGGACCGACGTGGTCGATCGCATCCACCTCAGTGCACCACTTCACGTGAGAACAGACAAATTGTGCGCATGGCCGTGACGGATCGCTCAGAAACATCACGAACCGTAGAACAGCACATTCAGTCCATAACGCATCATTCAGTGTCTACGCGTACCATTCGACGCAGTTTACAGCAGAGTAATCTGTCCGCAAGACGTCCATTGCTGGGTCTACCTTTGACGCAGAAACACAGACGTCTTCGTCTCCAATTGTGCAACGGAAGAAGGATGTGGGTGGCAGAATGGAATGAAGTTGTCTTTACTGACGAGTCACGCATCTGTCTGCAACACCACGATGGTCGGATTCGAATCTGGAGATACCGGGCAGAGAGGATGCTGAACAGCTGCGTTATGCACTGCCACACTGGCCCTTCACCGGGTATTATGGTATGGGGCGGTATTGGATATCACTCTCGCACTCCTCTAGTACGCATTGCCGGTACTTTAAACAGCCAGCGCTACATCTCCGAGGTGTTGGAGCCAGTTGTCCTTCCTTACCTTCAGGGCTTGGTCACAGCCATATTTCAACAGGATAATGCGCGACCACACGTGGCACGCATTGTCCAAAGGTTCTTCGTCAATTACCAGATTGAATTGCTTTCCTGGCCGGCTCGCTCTCCGGATCTTTCGTCGATAGAAAATATGTGGTCCATGGTTGCTCAACGATTGACCCAGATTACACCCCCAGCTGCCACACTAGATCAACTTTGGCAACGTGTGTGAAAGCTGCTTGGTCTGCTGTACCCCAAGATCACATCCAAAGTCTCTTTGAATCAATGCCGAGTCGTGTGGCAGCGGCGATCTCCAACAATGGCGGCTACTCTGACTACTGATTGTGGCAGGAATCACACTTCACAGAAGTCTATAAATTTAATCACTTGATACTTGGTCAACATGTTATCTACAAAATAAATTTTGTTGTGATATCTCTTGGTGTTGTATTTACGGTGGAGAGCAGTGTATTTTCTGAATTCATTTTTAAACTAAAATGTATGAGCACTAAGGAAAAAAAAGTGCCATAAAGGTTATCAAAACCCGCATTTGGAATTTTTATCCATAATTTTTTAAATAAATTCATCAATTATCAGTATCATGTTTAACTTGATCAAAATAAACTAATTAAATGCGCACGTCACGTTGTCAGAAGACCACACTACTAATAAAAGTCTTCAGTGCTCAACCAATTGTCACACGAAGAAATAGCAGGCCAAATCTTGGATGGATTGATGGCCTAGAGAAAGATCTCCTAGTTTTGAGAACAAAGAATTGGAAAACACACTAGCAGGAAGAAGGCTGGCCTGTGGAAAAGGCTTCTTGAGAAGGCTAATTCTGGGCTGTCGAGCCACTGAGGAAGGAATTATCAATATATTGCTGAACTCTTTATTATTATTTTTGCATTCAGGTGATGTTCAATGCATCGTTTGGCATAATTCTGTGTATTCACTTTTGTAAAAAATATTCTGCTTAATAAAATAAGAAAACAAATGAATTTCAAAAACTAATTATTTTATTGTAAAAGTGGCCTATTGCTGGCTAAAATAGTAATTTCGTCCAGTTGTATTGTAAATAGTAAAAATTTGGCAAAACTAACTGGACAAAAGAAAAGTTTTATATATAGAAGTGAAGGAAGAAAATGAGTGAGAAATCAAGCTTGTGAGTTGTAAAAATTTCTACAAAATATCCAATCAATAGATTTCCTCTTTAATTTCACCCGAAATTAATGGATAAGTACTGAAATCAGCTGGTTTATACAAGGGCAATCTGCAAGAAGTAATTTCGTGTGAATCCAAGAAATTCTTAGGTTATGTCGATGATAAATAAGGTAACATTTTATTGGAATCAAATGTTAGTTTGAAGATGAAAGCAACTTTCCCAGTTTTTGATTCTTATAAGTATGTAACAGTGTGGAAAAGAAAAAAAAGATGAAATTTAATCATAACATGATATACTTGGAGTAGTAAATTACAGTAGAAAACTGTGATGGGTCCTATGCGCGCCTTCCATTAACCCTCTGGCCGGAACATCAGTTTTTTTGCCGCACTGAGGAGCCTCCGTCTAACGGACGGGTACGTAAATTTGTATGAATTTTATTACCTTAAGGACTGTTTTAAATGTCCTTATAGCTCATGAAAATGAGTATGGCACAAATAAGATGTGTGGCGTTAAATCAAACACCATAATATATTTTTATCACTAGTATTGTGACTAGTATTATTATAAAAACAGATTAAAAAATATTTATTTTCATATAAAAGTAATTAAAAATAATTAAACCAAGTACGAAAAAACTATAGAAATATCCGTTCTGATAGACGGTGATAGATAACAAAAATCGCACATTTCATGAGTTGAAAAAAATAGCCGTGTACCACCATTGGGTAGAGTCCAACTGAAGATGTCAAGGCCACCCACCCTAAAAATCCCACCACAGCGTTATCTGCAGGCATCAAAACAAATCGTTCCCGTCTGAGAGATTGATGTTCCGGTCAGATCTTCTGGCGGGAAAAATATTTCCTAACTGTTGTACGAGGTGTTACACAAAATAAACGAGACTTAATGGACAGTCTAATAAATCACTGTAGGTACAGTTCTCCTACTTATCACCTTTAAAGTAGTTCCTTTCAGCATTCACACCCTTCTACATTCGTTACTGCCATTGCTGGTAACAGTTATGGAACGAGGTTTTTGGAAGGCCTTTCAGGAGTTTCTCCGTTTTTGCCTGAACCTCTTCAACTGAGGTAAAATGGGTTCCCTTTAGGCAAGATTTAATTGTGCAAGAAAAAAAAAGTCGCCCGAAGCCAAATCAGGTGAATAAGGAGGATGTCCTATGGGGCATCCTCCTTATTCACAGAAATGTTTTTGCTGGTCAGAAACTGCTTAACAAATGGGGCCGTGTGAGCGGGTGCATTGTCTTTGTGCAACAGCCACCCCCACTCTCCAATTCTGGCATTTCCCCCCGAATTTTTTTAAGAAGTCTTTTTAGTATTTCAATGTTGTTGTTACTCATGCCACCTGTCTGACATAGTCAGATCGAGACCCACGAAATTCATCATGGCAATGGGCTAGATGTACGCCTGTCGTTGGCCTTAGCCACCATACAGGTGACAGTACGATTAAGCTCGGTGAAATTCCCGAAGGGACGATAGAACGTTACGATAGATGGTGCCACCATCTATCTCCACCTCCACAATTTAGGCATGGAACTGAAGTGGAGGGAAATTTTCTCCAAGTCTCTGCACTCGCAATTCAGTCCACAAGAGACTTTCGGACCCTCTGATTTAACGAGCACGTACTCCGTGTGTACTCGGAGGGTATTTGGCGGTACGGGCATCGAACCCAGGCCTTCCGGTCCGGAGTTCGGTGCTCTAACCACTAGGCTACCCACGGCTACGTATTTCACTGTAGTAGTGCTGATTAACAGTCTGACCACTGATGTGGGTGGGAACCCACTCAAATCAGTGACATCACGATGGGAACCCACTTACATCACCAGAGGCGGATTAGGCGGCTGGCGACCGCAAGGGGCCCCAAGCTTGAGGTATTCCAGTTATAAATTCGACGTGCAACAAAAAGATTTTGAATCGATATTCCAACCCCGATACCTTCCACGGATTTGAGTCGTGTAGCAGCCCTAGCCAATTTTCTTCCATGTATCTGTGTTGTTGCAATCTGTACAATATTTTAGCATGCGTTTTATTGTACAAATTTTATTTCGAACAAACGAATACTACTTAAGTCAAGCAAGCTCTTTTTTAGTTCACAGCTGTGATTTGTTATTCTCAGATACATCTTACACTGATGGGGGGAAAATCCGAACACCAATAAAAATTGTTGTAAACTAATGAAACTTCGGCAATATATTTGTCTAGGAAACATATTTAATTGATTTAAGTTTCAGATTAATGTAAGCGTAGGAAGAGCCATTTAAAATATAAAATGCTGATACATTAAAAACTGGTGTTACCGCCAGAATTTTAAATGCAAGCATACAAACGTGCATGCAATGTGCCATACAAGTACGGATATCAGTTTGTGGGAGGGAACTGCTTACCTGTTGATCTTGGTTGGTAAATATAAGCTTTTTTAAATCTGGTTGTGGAGGATGCATACGTTGCTGTCCAATTATGTCCCATTAGTACTCGATTGGAGAAAGATTTGGTGATCCAGCAGGCCAAAGTAACACGTTATCACTCTATAGAGCCTGTTGGGTTACAACAGGGTATGAGAGAGTACGTTAACCTGTTGGAAAATACCCCCTGAATGATTCTTATAAATGAAAGTGTAACTGAATCACCAGACTGACGTACACGTTTGCAGTCAGGGTGTGTGAATTAACCTCAAGAGTGCTAGTACAATCAAAGAAAATTGCTCCCTCCAGAGCTCTAGGTGCAGGTCCAACGTTTCTAGGACGCAGAAAGGTTGTGTGCAGACGCTGGCCAGGCCTTCTAATCAATATACAGCAAGACAACGACCGCTTTGATCAGAGAAAACAACAGATCGCCCTCAAACGATATCTAGCATGAGATCACTCAAGTCGCAGATGTCAGTGATTTGGAGCTAATGATATGAACGCTCTAGGGCATCTGGCTGTGAGCTATTTCTCTATCGATTGATTTATTACTGTGTCACTCTGGTGCCAAAAAAATGAACTGTAATTTCTACTGTAGATGCACTACGATGTTCCTCAGTCATGTGTTAAATACGTGGTCTTCTCTGTCAGTGGTGATCCATGCGTGGTTGGACCATGGTTTTCTTGAAATGGTGCCTTTCTTGGACCATTTTTGCCGAAAATTATGCACAGTGGAGACATTCTTACCAAGCATTTCAGCAATATCTCGGAAAGAAAATCCACCTCTTTTAAGCTCTATTACACGTCGTCATTCAAACTCACAGAGCTGTTGATAATGGCTTCTTCGTCCTCTTAAAGTCATGCTGGACTAACATCAATTCACTACGTCAAGTCTGAACGTTAAATGACTCTCATGAACTTCATTGCGTGTATTTGTACACTTGATTCGCATCCTCAAAGAGGCACAACTAATGCCACACTAACGCGAAATTTGAATCAAAGTCATCTTTCCGATGTATAAATACGCTTACCAAATTACATTGATAAAGTGCAACTCCTTGGTGATGGGTTTTTTTCCATCAGTGTATTTTACTAACGAAGATAAATGAAACAAAATGAAGTTACGGGATAAAAGATATGTCTAATTCAAAGTAAACTATTTCAAGCTAGTTGAATTTAGGCCTTAATAGCAAGATACTAAAACAAGTGGCGCAACAGTCCATGAGGGCCAAGGCCTGCTGTGCCCAACTCAGTATACGCGACCTTGAGCCCTGAGGTGCTTGAGCAGATGTTCCGGTGAGGTAGTCAGTCTGACGCGAAACCCCCGGTGTTAGGTTTCCAAGCAAGTTTGGTACTCATTTATCGACCCACTTAAGGGATGAAAGGTTGAGTCAACCCTACCCAGCCCGGCGTTTGAACCTCAGACCTGTGGCGTAGAAGCGCGATGTACTAACCACTCAACCACTGGGCTTTTAATAGCAAGATAGAGATCAATAAAAGCGGCCCTGGTTGAAATCCGTGATACGAATGAGGAAAAAAAGACCACAATACTCAAGGCAACTTCCCTTTTGAAACAGGTGGACTAATATGAATCTTCCCTAATGTCGATGAATTAGAATACCATACTCCAGAGAATAAACTCTACTAGCAAATTTTTCAATAATTTGCCTGTGAATTATTAAAAGGATATAGTATACTAAAATCTTTAGAAAATTATATCCAAAATTTCGGAAATGAATTTGGGAAAATGAAACAAGGGGCAGCTGATTTATTCCGGCTCTCGTTTGAAGAGGAAGTTGAGCAAGCACGCTAGCAACAAAAGATAAAAAATATTTTAGGTGGAAGTAAAAAAGTCGGAGTTACACATATTTTTGATAGAAGGGAAAATTTTATAGTGGTCATTTTGAGTTCTAAGCGATAGAGCAAGAGCAGAGCTATCCCGAAGAGCTGAAATTTATTTCACTGTTATAGAGCACTTTACTGTACTTTTTAACGTGAGATTATTACTTGAAATTACGAAGAAAGCTACACAAAAACTAAAGGTAACTTACAATGACGATATTGAATCGTTTAATTTTGGCGATAAATTTTTACTATTTTAAAAGTAAACGAATATACAATAAAGATTCCTCTAGAAACTTATCGAGTTGCAAGAGAAATCCTAAAATATAGCTGTTTTCCCTAATGTACTTTAGTGTCCGAATTAATTGGGACAAACATCTTTTTCTTGTTTAAGTTGGTATGTGATTACCAGCAATGTTTCGAACCGCCTCAAATCGTTTATATCTGCCTAGAAGTAGTGCGATGGATCAGCTTTGACTAAATTTTACTCATTTGACTGGTTTTAGTGCAGGGATGGCCAACCTTTTTGAGAAGAGTTCCACTATCTCATAAAAAACACTTTATGCGTGCCACTTCCAATTTTTCCAACAACAACAACAAAATACGAGGAAGTGGAAAAAATGTTACTTATTATGGGACATTTACGCAAATAGCACATTTTTTAATACAAGTCTAAAATGTGGAGATTTAAAAATAAATCATAAGTAAAACAAAAGTGCAAACTTAGGTTTCTTTGTTAAATTTTTACAGATTCAAATCAGTTAGGTTAGGTATAAGATAAAAATGAGTAACTTGAAATATACACATACACATTTAATTCTAAATACACTGCTGACCACCGTAAATGCAACACCAAGAAAGACAAGAAATAGCACAACAAATTTTATTCTATAGATAACATGTTGACCAAATATCAAATGATTAAATGTATAGACTTCTGTGAAGTGTGCCTGCTACAATCAGTATCCAGAGTAGCCGTCATTGTTGGAGATCACCGCTGCCACACGCCTCGGCATTGATTAAAAGATACTTTGGATGTGTTCTTGGGGTACAGCAGACCAAGCAGCTTCCACACGTTTCCAAAGTTGATCTGGTGTGGCAGCTGGGGGTGTAATCTGGGTCAGTCGTTGAGCAACCATAGACCACATGTTTTCTATCGGTGAAACATCCGGAGAGCGAGCTGGCCAGGGAAGCAATTCAATCTGGTAATTGACGAAGAACCTTTGGACAATGCGTGCCATGTGTGGTCGCGCAATATCCTGTTGAAATATGGCTGTGGCCAAGCCCTGAAGGTAAGGAAGGACAACTGGCTCCAACACCTCGTAGATGTAGCGCTGGCTGTTTAAAGTACAGATAATGCGTACTAGAGGAGTGCAAGAGTGATATCCAATACCGCGCCATATCATAATACCCGGTGCAGGACCAGTGTGGCGGTGCATAACGCAGCTGTTCAGCATCCTCTCTGCCCGGTGTCTCCAGACTCGAATCCGACCATCGTGGTGTTGCAGACAGATGCGTGACTCGTCAGTAAAGACAACTTCATTCAATTCTTCCGCCCACATCCTTCTTCCGTTGCACAATTGGAGACGGAGACGTCTGTGGTTCTGCGTCAAGGGTAGACCAAGCAATGGACGTCTTGCGGACAGACCACTCTGCTGTAAACGGCGTCGAATGGTACGCGCAGACACTGAATGATGCGTTACAGACTCAATATGCTGTGCTATGGTTCGTGATGTGACTGAGCGATCCGTCACTCCCATGCGCACAATTTACCTGTCCTCAGTGGATGCGATCGACCACGTCGGTCCGTCGTACCCTCCTTCATACAACGGTCACATATCCGCATTACAGTTGTTTGGTTTTGTCCAACACGACTACCGATTTCCCTGAAACACAATCCACAATCTCGGTAGGCCACTACCCTTCCTTATTTGAACTCGGATACTTGATGCAAAGCTGATCGCTGTTTTCTACGAGACATAACTGATCGTTTTTTGAAAAAGCCACAAGAAAAACACAATTGCCGAACTTGAAATCGTCCAAATCTCCAATCCTTAAATAGCGCTTTGAGGTGGCGCCACAGGCGTGCGTGATGTGTGTCTGCGCTGAAATTCTAATCATTTGCATATCTCACCTCCGCTAATGCATGTTGTAAATTCCATGTTATTTGCATGCTTCCTTCAGGGTGTTGCATTTACGGTGGCCAGCAGTGTAATTATTAGGGTATCCGACTACGTTCGAAACAGTGATTTTACAAAAGCGTATAAATGGATAATATTTATGATATTCAGTGTCACTTAGATTAGAAAATGTATATAAAACTGTTTTAAGAATAGTATTACAATACAAAATTATTTAAGTACAATATTTTGACAAGAAATGAACATAAAATGATCAATTTTCAAAATATTCTCCTTTTGTGAAAAATGCTTCTATTATAATAATATTTTGCCTGCAAATAGCTCAAACCTCTGTACAGAGGCTCAACTATAATTTTTGAAATATATAACTTAGAAAGGGGTTTATCCGTGTTTTACGACGACAGAGGGGAGAAATTTTAAGGAAAAAAACCCCGATAATTATTTCAATGGGTTGTAATTCTGAAATTAATGTGAATTTTTTAAAAAAATCACAGTTGAGCCTCTGTACAGATGTCTGAGCTATATACAGGCAAAATATTATTTTAATAAAAGCATTTTTCACGAAAAGAGAACAGTTTGAAAAAAGGTTATTCTAAGTTAATTTTTAGCCGAAATATTGTATTTAAATAACTTTTTTGTGTCAAAATGTCCTTAAAACAATTTTATACATGTATTCTAATCTAAGTGGTATTAAATATCATGAAAATTATCCATTTATGCGCCTTTTTAAAATCACGATTCCGAACGTAGTCGGATACCTTAAACAGACAGTGTTTGCTTAATGTTGCTTTTAAGTTTGTAGTTTTCTAAGTCAGCTATATTTTAGGATTAGTTCTTAAAGATTCTGATAACTGTAGTAAGAAAAATACAATCTGTTCCCAGTAATCTTTTAAAATTATTTAAATATTTCATAATATCGGTAAGAAAAGCAAAATTCTACAGCCAAATTTCATCCTTGAGTAACAAGCACTCATTGAGCAGTTAATTGTTTTATTCCAGATATTTTAAAACACGCACCCTCAAATTCTAAAATCTCACAAATACACTTTCTTTGGAAAGGCAGAGCACACAACAATAAAGGAGAATTCCCTATGCGATAATCTTTTCTATTGTAATTCAATTAAGTGTATTTAAATTAAATTTTGAAGTTCGTTTTTTGCCTGAGCCAACTGCAGTTCTATAAAATTGTTAAAATTTATATATATATATATATATATATATATATATATATATATATATATATATATATATATATATATTTATTTATTTATTATTGTCCTTTCAGATTTCTTAAATTTTTCAATAAGTCTTCACGTGCCACTATTACAACTCTGCCGTGCCACATTATGACATGCGTGCCACTGCTTGGCCACCCTTGTTTTAGTGTCTCAGCAGTTGAGTTATGAGCATTTCGGTGTGACAGCTGGTAGTTATAGTTTTGCGTGCCGTGTAACACGTGTTACTTTTGCGTGTTCAAAGATACATATTTCTCCGATGAAGTATTCTAAAATAATCGTTCTTATTGAACACACTTCTATGAATGTGAGATATATAGCTACTGCAGTTCATGTGGACAAATCGAGTGTTTCAAGAATTTTAAGAGCATTTCAGGATTTCAGATCATCGTCTGCAAAAAGAAAAGGGAAAAAGAAGCCACAAATGGAAAACTACTCAAAGAACTAATAAAGTTCTAATGAAAAATAGAAAATTAAATCGAAAAAAGACAATCACACATACCTTCGATTGGGTTATGGTGTTGAAATTAATACCTCAACCGAACGGAAAAGGCCTATTGATATTGTCCATAAGGCAACAAAACCGAGGAAAAAACAATTTCTAACTAAAAAAATGATGAAAAAACATTTAGCATGGGCCAAAAAAATAACGATTATGGGCTATTAACGACTGGAAGAAGGTGATTTTCTCAGTCGTGAGAGATATTAATTTGTCCAGGGATAATCAAGTATCGTTGGATGCAGTGATGGTGAAGCTCTGCTACCAGATCAAATCCAATGAACTGTAAAACACCCTTCTAAGCACATATTTTGGAATTTTTCTCAACAAATGGCCCTGGAAGTTTAAAGGCATGATAGATTCTATAAAATACATAGAAATGTACGCAGCAGATTGTTTCCCATTCATGGAAACATCTTGAACATGACTTGATCCCTTGTTACACTGAAATTATTCCAGGCTTTTAGACGAGAAAATGAAACATATATGCTTGATTAGCCTGGTAATTCACCAGAACTCAATCCTATTGAGAACTCACGGCATACTCTCAAGAATCAATCAGATAAGATGAATTGCACGACAAAAGAACAAATTATAAAAAGTGTTTTACAAGCGTGGTTCAAAAACAATGAAATCAAGAACATGTGCGGCACACTGGAGAAAACAATGCCAATACATGTTGAAAAGGTAATTTCTGTGAAAGGAGGACATATTTCATACTAATATAGAGATTTTTTAGTCTACTTAAGGCATGTAATGGTTAAAAAATTATTTTTTTCCCATTTGTGTGTGTACCAATCAATTCAAACAGTATAGTAGAGATACTTTTGAAAATATTTTTAACAATACCGATATTGAATGCATCAAGTGAGAGTTCTTTTTTCAGTTTTCAAGCGTGTTAAAAATTATTTAAGAAATACAGCAGGAGAGAAGATAAATTGAACAACTTGACCGTATCATCTATAGAACAAGGTGTTTTGGAGAAAATAGATACGGCAAAAGTAATAGATGAATTTGCCAAAGAGAAATCAAGAAGAAAAGTTTATAGCAAACCTGTAAGCTCTTTAGCAAGGTTGATAATTTTTCTAAAATATAGTTAAGACTTTTCTTTAGCCATTTAGTTTTATCATTATGAATACACTTTATTTTGAGAATTTAAGAGAGAGGTCAGCGAATCTTTTCGCTGTTTTATTTTTTCAACTCTTAAGCCTCAAACTACCTTAATACACCTCTGTATATCATGAATTTTGGCAATGTTTTAGGCTGTAATCGCTTACCTAAAGTGCCCAGCACGTTCATCATCTTCCCCCTGAAAAGAGCTTATGCCATTCAAACTCATGTACACGAGAGTTTAATTTTCATAAGTCTCGGTTAATATTTGAAATGTTTCCGTGGCTGATTTTTTAAGTTTCACAAGGAACTTGATGTTGATTCGACATTTTTTCTGGCAGTTGCACGTGTTCACTCTATGGTGCAGTACTCTCAACTGGCGTGATCGGTTAAGGCGAAACTGGCCACATGGATAAAGTAGGAACTGGGATGACATTATCGAAAAAAGTTTTTGCCAACTCCACTCTTTTGAAGTGATAACTTCTTTAGGTGCATTTTGCTGAAGATTGAACTTGAATGAAGCGTCAATTAGGGTGTGTAAAGCAAGCCCGCTTTTTCGCTTAGGCACACGCCTATGGCGCAACAGATTTGGGGGCGCAAAAAATTTAAGGGTGAAAAAAAGAGAAAAAAATTAAAATTACAGAGAGCATACAACTGCCTAGTATTTATTAAAAAAACCAACTGTTCTCTTTCATTTTTATATCTAAATTATTAAATTTTCGTTTTGCTATCGTCCAAATTATTATGTAAATCGCTTGGCTTTTCTTCACCCAATCATATTTTGTTTCATGTGTACTGTTACTAAATTGTTTTCTCAGAATTCGAAATAAAATCTTTATCGCAACGTTCCTCAAACTGTGGGGCGTGTATGAGTATTTGTATTGAGTTATGAAATAAAAAACTGCTCGCCAGCATCATAGATTAGAACAAAAGTTCTCAAACTTGTCATGCTTTTTGATTTTGGGTAGACCCTTGCTTACTTAATATTGAATTTTTGCAAACTTCAAATATGTTTTTGACAGCTGGTATACTGTGGTAGCTCGCTGCAACTTTAAAAACATTTACTTTTCTATCTGTAGTGTGAACTTTAAGAAATACATGTTAATTTTAAACATTTATTAGATTCCAGTTAAAATATAATATCTGTTACACAGAATAAGAGAGCAAAAACAAATGCTTTTATGACGCTTTAGTAACAAATTTTTAATATTCAGCATCAATTTAGTTAGGTTTGACCTTAAATCTTCTTGGTTAATAATGTGTCTAGTCTTCTTTTTTCTTTGTTTGGAGAATAGCAATTACGATGAAGCACATATTTACTTGGAAAAGCAATTAAATACTTGCTCACGATATCCGTTAATACAGGATAAGTAACAGGTATATCTTTTTAAATGCACTTGCTATATATACACATTGAAATAGAAATTGCAAAAAATTGTAATTTTTCTGAAATAATTTTAATGCATTGGCAAAACCCAATTCCAGAACTAAATATAAACATGCCTTAGTAATACTACTAGTGTGGACTAAGAATTCGTGTTTGTAATTTTTTTTTAACTTTACAAAACATGTAGGGCTTCAAATGGTTTCTTGCTACCAGGCTACTTTACAGAGAAGGTAGGTTTACGTGTTGTTATTTTGAATGTTTTGTAAAGCGAACTGGCAGCATATTATATATTTGAGTTAAGATATCCGACCAGATTGAAAAGATGTTTTTCAGGTGTTGGATGTTAGGGCCATTAGAAAAAAACAAAATTAAGTATTGAGGAAGAAGGAATAATGCATAAAACTGGAGAATTTTAAGTTGGGTTTTCTAATATTTACTTCATACAAAAATACTTTTTAAATGATAATTTTTTTGAAGAATGAAATTTCCGCGATGATTTGTGCACGAAAATAGGAAATCTCTAAGACAATGAAATTTGTAATGTTTCGAGCCCTTTAGAGTGTAACAAACCACAGGTTTTAAGATAGTTACAATTAATCACATTTTAAGGTCATTTTTAGCTTAACACATAATTTTGACAAAAAAAAAATTAACGTCCATTTGAATGTTTATAAAATAAATATTTCTTGAAATATTTTTTACCCACGAGGTTTGCGACACTTCAGAGAGATAAAGAGGTATATTAATGAAATTAAAATTTCATTATGTTGAATGTATTTTTATTTGTGCTGTTTGTTTTAACATCGGAAATTTTGCTAACATTTTATAAAAATATTTTTATCTAAAACAAGAAGTGATATATGTTATTTATTTAATAATTATGACTCTTTAAATCTATTTATGTTCTCCAAAACATTAAAATTCTTCTGAAAATATATTTTTTAAAAATTGGTCTTCGAACCTAGTCAATTGCCTTGAGTGTATGCCAGTTTTGTGAGTAGTTTTTTTATGATCTAAAGCGTAATGTCAAACAGTATTTAAATTATATGTATGTGAACAGAGTTTTGCGAAAAAAAATTTATAATCTAAAGCGCGTACAGTAGTTGGATTAAGTTCGTGTGAATAGTTTTGTGTAAGTGT
This sequence comes from Trichonephila clavipes, assembly GCA_019973935.1. NCBI lineage: Eukaryota > Metazoa > Arthropoda > Arachnida > Araneae > Nephilidae > Trichonephila > Trichonephila clavipes. The sequence goes on from BMAU01016507.1 coordinate 806,648, forward strand.
TTTACTAGCAGTCGTAAAATCTTAAATATTACAGTGCTAAAAAGAAATTAGATTTCACTGTTTTGCTGGCACTCACAGTAAATGGATTTCAGTTTACTGATACTATTTTTTAATTTCTTGACTATAACTGCAGGAATTACAGTATATTTTAAAAACAAAACGAGTCAAGAAAAAAACCCAGAGGCGCAGAGCTCCGTAAAATAGCAGCTGAAAATCAGCAAAAAGAACGCAAAAAAATGTCTTAGATAACAAAAGATATTAGCTCACACTCCCTCTATATTTAATTATTTATTTATCTTGGTGGAATTTTCGATCGTTAATAAAATACATTTTAAAGCGCTCAGTTGAGCTGAAATTATATATACATGATTATTTTGGATGACAATGCAATAATTTAATTATAATTAATAAAACTTTTGATTAAAACTAATTATTTAAAGAATTACAAATACAGCGACGTTGGCGTCATTTTTGGCGACTTGTGTCAAAAGTTGAAAAAGTTTTTTTCTCACGTTTTAAAATATTCAGTTGAACTGAAATTTTATATACACGATTTTTACTTTAACGATAATTAATAAAAATTATTTACTACTTAATGTTGTGTTTCTGTCATATGTATATACATATTTATATTAATTTTAACTATTAACAAAAAGTAGCTAAAATAAAATTTTTCTTTGTTGATCTAAGTAGGAATTGATTAAATTTTTTTTATATATAATACTCTCTCTTGTTTTGCTTCAAATCGTGTGTCCACTGAAACTGTGAACCCTCAGATTTCCAAGCTTGTCCATTCGGTGGAAGAAAAAAACTGAAACGAAAACAATAATCAAGGACTACCATCAACGTCCCAGATTCAATCTGCCACCGACTCTGACTGCTATGCCTATACTCTTCTTGACAGTGGCTTCGCGCAGGAGGACCCAGGTACATGGAATATAAAAGATAATGTACAGATATTCAAAATACTTAACTCAAGACTTAGGAGCAAATCTTTCTAATTCCGAACATTGTTATGAAGGCGCCAAAATTAAGCGCAGACTTTCAACAAAATTATTTTTTGGCAAACCAACGAGTGGAGAGAAGTATAAGAGGGACTGGCTCTCCTCTATTCAAAATCGAAAGGCAGGTATTTGGTTTCTTTTGCCTTCTTCTTCAGCCTGAGGGTAAACGTAGAGTTTTAGTAACTGGCTGTAATGATTGGAAGAATTCTATCGCGCTTGCTTCGCAGCATGAGAGGAAAGACGACCATAGGGCAAATGTATTGACTTTTTGTTAAGAAAAAGGGCCAACACAGTCCAGGATGCAGTCAAAATCAATATGACAAAGAGGTGAAGCATTGGTGAGATTTCCTTACTAGAGTTGCCTCTGTTGTGAAATTTTTGTGATACCAAAAGGTAAGAAATGAAAAAGAGTGACCAAACCCTGTCACTTTCTTTTCTTACGGCTGCCGGTTTCCAGTCCAGGACACGACGTGTCCACAGGTGGTGGATAATGGAAGGACTCTCTATTAAGAAGACAAAGAAAGGGAAAAGAGTAAGAGATTTAAGGGAAAATCCCTCCCAAACCAAAACTGGCAAGGTAAGAACTGAAGGAGAGGGAAGGGCTCTGGAAATAGTTGGAGGGGCGCAACAATTTGAAGTGCCTAGGTCCCCGGGGTGGTTAGAAACGGCCCTGGTGTAAAGGTCCTTCAGCTCCAGTCAGAAATTATGCTGAGGTCGGCAACGCGCGTTTAGTTTTGAGTTTACGTCTTATCGCAATGATATTGGCGACATTATATGAAAGGAAGCACATGGTTGGCAAGTCAGCGCGTACGACACATGGGAAATCAGGGCGGCGAGTTCTCTTGAACGTTGGCATTGTTGCGCGCGCGATTGTACGCAAGTACCATATAAACATATCTATATAAATAAAAATGAATGTTTGTGTGTCTCTTGCCTTCTTAAACCGTTCCTCCAATTGCGATGAAACTTTGGAGAATGGTTGGACAGATACCCGCGGAAGTTTTCGAGGTAGTAAAACTATGTTTCGATAGGTGCCCAAGTGGCGTTGCGGGGAATTAAGGGGCATTATAGATAATTATTTCCATTACTAAACTATTAGACGTACAGTTTTGAAATAATTTAACAGGCAGATTTTCTTTACAGAGTAGAGATTCGTTACAAAATGAGTTTTGTAAAACAGAGCGCCAAAGGGCGTTGCGGGGGATTAAGAGGACTTGGTACCCCAAAAATGACTGAACTGTCGTTTTTTTTTAAACTTAATCTCTCTCTCTCTCTGTGCATTATTATCTTCCGATTGACATACCACTTGTGCATGTCGGAAAGTTAGAAGTTGGATAAAACTTCATTTGAAAAATGTAAATCAACAAATCAGGCAATTCGAACCCCCCCTTTAGAAAAAAAAGCGTTTTGATAAAAAAAAAATCTATTTTAAAAAGAGAAATAATAACTATCAAAAAAAGAATGTATAATATGTAAAACAGGATATTACCCGGGCATTACAATAATGTAATTTTTTTTCTTTGTGAAATATGTGCATGTAAAATTTTTGAATTAAGGCATTTTATATTAATAATTTCAGTTCTTATTTCTCATTTTTTCATATAAATATAATACTTTAATATTATGCGAAGGAAAAAAGCTAAAATTTCTGTCGTGACAAAAAAAATTTTTTTTAAACATTTTTCTCTTGAATTTTCTTATGCAATTAATACTCTTTAAAAATTGATCATTTATAAAAATGTATGAGTTGAAAAAATACGAAATGCAATTATTTTAAAGAAAAATATATAACTAATGTCTTAAAGTTGTATTTTAAGTTTATTCAAGCTTATTATTATTGTTTTTTCAGAACTATAAACTTCAAAGTGGTTTTTCTCAGTTTGTGTTTTTTGATACCATAGTGCATTCAAAATGGTCTACTCCTTCCACAACAATTAACCAATCACTTCCGTTTTTTCCTGTGTGTTATATATAAAGCATGTAACAAAATTAAGGATCCAATTTGTTGTAAATGGAATATTTTTTTTAAAAAAATTTTAACGTAGGATATATTGGCTTTTTCCTTGAATTTTAGCAAGCATATCAACATTTTATTTTTTTCTTCTCCAAAACTAATTAAGTTATTGTAAAATAAATCCCTAAATTTGCTTAAAATATTCTTAAGAATGTTACAAAAAAATGCAGGTCAAAAAATTAAAAATTACAGGAGTAGAATTTTAAAAATTTGTACAAAAAATTTAAATATTTAAAATTGTGCGAATATTTCATCTCGTATCATTTTCTTGAATAGAACCATTATGAAATGATAAAATATATTTTTTAAATACATAAATAAAAAAAATCGCTCTAAGTGTACCAAGTCCCCTTAAAGATAAATATATATAGGATATCCCACGTGTAAAAGGTTAGATCATATCCATTTGCAGAGGACGGCAATTTTAATTAAAACAATATTCCACATCAACACCATCTCTCTAGCGTGCTTACTAAAACGCCGACATCAACCTTTTTCGGCAGAGGCCCACTAACACACGTCAGCGAAGCATTGTTTTCTTGCACCCGCTCGCCGACAACAGTGGTAAGTTACAATAGCACCGCATAATGAATTTTATTTAATCTCTCACCATCCTCCTTGAGGGATTAATCTAATTTTCCTATTCTTTAAAATATGCCTATCTAATTTCCATTCTGTAAATGCTCCCCTAAAATTCATAATAAATTATTTAGTTTGAAACAAGTTTCTTTCTTAAAATTATGTTGTCTATTTTTTCAAAGTCAAAATCAATACATCGTAAAAAACCCCTTGACACCACGCCAATAAAACCCCCGCTATCTGAAGAATCTAACTTTTTTGGAAGATTTCGGTTAGATTCCCGTATATATATTCTAGTTTTTTAAAATATTAGACCTTTAAGGATTTGAAATTTGATAGGCCGATTCCTTTTATGGAATAGAATTCCTCTAAAAATGAGTTTTGCAAAAATCAATCCCCAAAGGGTGGTACGAGGAGGGCTTAACTGTCGTTGAGGATAAATATTCCCGTTTTTGAAATATTAGACACACAGACTTGAAATTAGGTGGGCACATTCCTTTCATGGAGTACATATACATTACAAAAGTGGTTTTGCGAAAATCGACCCCCAAGGGTGGTTGCAAGGGCTAAGCACTTAGCTTTGGTAGATGACCAAAAAATTATGAGAAGACATTGCTTTAATTAAAGTACACGAAAATAAAAGGACAATTTTCAGAAAATGATTTATTATCTTTTATATACAATTGCACAATTCTCTTAAATTTGTTTTGTACAAGTTTAAACCAATTTGATAACAGGCAGACACATAAATGCTATAAAAATGTACAAATTTAATGACAGGATTTGAAAGTGAATCGTTTTAATCATAATAAATAAATAATGACTAGGAAATTTTTCACAAGTCCTAAAGATATTTTGAATATAATTTGATGTATTATCTAAATATATATAACTAAATTTATTTTGTTAAGTGCAGTATTATAAATGGTAAGATGTGCAATTACAACTCATTAAATGTTTTAAGTGAAATAATGAACTTGGTCACGATGAAAGTTATTTAAGAAAATAAATTCAGAATATTTTTAAAGAAAGAATAGTATGCTGTTTTAAAATATTGAGAAAGGACTTAATTAGAAAGATTGAAAACTTGCTAAATATAGATTGCAGGTGCTGTCCAGTGTTAAAAATGTCTTTCCTATACTTTTACCTGAAGTATAATAAATGATAAAAATCACACAAACAATACATTTTATTAATTTTTCTTTTTACTTATAACAAAGCACAATTTACATTACAATAGCACTTTATGGAGTCTTATGCAATTACATAATTAATTTTACATTAGAAAAATATTGAAAGCAAGTTTACTAAGTAATTTTGAAATAAATACTAAAAATTTTAATTAAATAAAAATGCAATCAGTTGAAAGGTAAAACAAGTAGATGCAATTTTTAACACTTAAAAGAAAAGAAAGCAGCTAACTTATATTATTGGATTGAAAAAAATGCAAGAATTTCTAAATTAATATATTTTACAGTTTGTTTTTTTTTAAATCAAGAAAAAAATTTATGAAACAATTTCAACATAAAAATAAAATTATTACAAATTTCAAGAATTTTTTTTTTTTTTTTTTTTTTTGAATTTTCAATTTAGAGCAGATTTTTTTCTTATATAAAAATATACATAGAAAGAAAATCTCTCTCTCTCTCTCTCTACATTTTTAGTTTAAATAAACCTCTATTACATTTGTGTTTGTACACACTGAAATATTTATAAACAATTAAGTCTGCATTGTTTTGAGCTATTAGCGCAATTGTTCAAAAATATTGTAGTTAATCTTATATTTTTCTGCCAGAAAAAAACCGATTTCATTTTTGCTTAATCTCTCAGATACTGAGAAAAAAAATTAATAAAAATTTAATATCATTAAAAATCTGTCAAAATGTATATTTAGTAGTTAAGGGATTAAGTAAACTGAAGTAGAGCATGTACTCCAGCAAAAGATTTTGTTTCAACTAGTAATTGCCAATCAGTGGAGGGAGCGATTCATTCTAATTATGAATTTTCTTTATCATACTAATTCTTCAATTGTATATATTTTTTTTTAAAGTTACGTAACAATTATTGAGTTTAAAAAATATAATTTGATGTTAGAGAGCATTTTTCCATTTTCCTTTTTGGCATAATATTTAATTACACATTCCCTATAGTAAAGTTAAACTGACCATTTCACTATCCAACTAATAGCAGGGTTCAGGGGTAACATTTAAAGAATGTTTATTTGATATAAATTAAATTATACATATATAATTGGGATACACATATTTATAAACTACTGAAAATATGTAACATAGTTGAAAGAAATAACAGTTTATCACTTTTAATCATTACACACTTCCATAAGTTAACAACACATAGTGCTATTCAATGATTCTTTTAATATATTTTCAAAAACTAACTTGCTCTACAGATTTATCTTTCAGATTTTGAATATATGAATCAATGAAGAGTTAATTAATTTTATCAGTTTTAATTTTATAAATATTTGAATATGATAAAATAACTATTCATATGAACTGTATTAAAAAGACTTGAATATATATATATAATTACATTTTTTAAAATAATATTACTTATTTTAACAGTACATAATTTTTAAAAATGACATATTTATTTCCAAAATTATCAAATATGTGTGTGTCTATGGAGCATTCATATAAATTAACCCATTATTTAGATACATAACTTTAATATATATATGCCATTAAGAAAGTTATTTTTAATTTACATTTTGATTAATATTGAAATAATATTAACATTAAAGTCATTTCTATAAAAAACCAAATAAAACATTAAAATTTAATTTATAATAATTAATGTTTACAAAAAAAAGAAATCTTTATTTTTAAAATTATCAAATTAAAAAATTTTATGAACTCATATGGCACAATTAAAAGTATCATTAAAATATTGAATTCAAATACCCTTACTAAATATTTTTAAAATTATTAAATCAACTAAAATTGTTTCAAAACCTATGACGACCTACAGTAATTTATTGGATGTCAAAAACTATGTTTTTTTTACACTAACACAGATACAATCATAAAAAGCTCAATTTTCATTTATGAATCAAAATTAAATAACCCATTTAGGAATTAATGCTGCAAGACAGGAATGTCCAACCATGCGGCTTTCCTAGCCCTCACCGGAAATAGAGTTCCTTTGAACCACAATAACACTGATTATAACTATGAGCAAGATAATGTAAAATATGCAAGATACATAACGAGCATACATAAATAACATAAGTATCAAACAAAATTTAGAAAAGTAACTGCACCCTCTTTTAATAATTTTACAAGTTCTTCACAAGTTCATTTTTTACCCTTGATGTCACTGAAACATCATTGGTAGCTGTACCAAATATTATTACAATGGACAAAAGAAACATATATTTTTCACAATTTCAAACAAATCTTTAGATGAAGTTATGCTTTTCAATGGCATTATCCATCATTCCATTATCTTGTAATAAAAATTACCAAAGCCATATTGTCACAGAATGAAATGATTTTTTTAGTACAATTCTGCAGATTTATTCTCAATCTTTTTTTATATCCCCAATCTGACTGGCTATAATCTGAAGAAACGGATTTCTTTTTATTGAAATTTTTATATAGGGCAATTTCCTGTATATTGCTTGTTAATTGACTTTCAGTTCACCGAATATTTCAGTTCACCACGCTGCATAGGTGCTATACATTTACAAACATGTGTTTTCTCCAGGACTGCATCTTATAAAACGTACAACTAAATATATATAATTTATTTCTTGGTTTTAATAAAGGACTTAAAAAACCAAAGGAATTTTTGAATTGGTAAAAATAAGAGAATGTAATATCATTAATAACATTTAACTGCCAAATCAATACCAAAACACACAACATCAGCACCTTTCTTCTGTTTCAGCTTGATAGTAGTCTATCAATACAGTGTGACATTCATGATGAAGCACACATAGGAAACATTATGTCGAGAAAGTAGCTACTGCAGGGGTGGCAGTTTTGAAAAAATGCATATCAGCGTGCTTATTAAACATATACAGATAGATAAATACAATTCTTTGAAGAATGATTTTACAAATCCCTCACAACTAAAAAAAAATACTTAAGTGTTCTTAAGAAAATAAATAGTATAAGGAAATTTGTGATATTATTATTGGTGATCTTAATCACAATTTCAAGGATTGCATTTTTCATCTTGTTGGACTGCATTTACAACCATTTTGGGCTGCAAGTCGGACAAGCTTGTTACAAAATAATACATTACACAGTTTCAGAAGGAAATTGTTAAAAAATTTGTTTTCAAAATCAAAAAATTATTAGCTCATTGTTTTAAACATGCATATACAAATATATTTCAGTAAAACATCACAAAAATAATTTCAATAGCATAGAAGAAAATATAATTTTAGCCATAGATATATGCCCATATTAAAAAGCAGAGAATCTTTGACAGATAATTTACTGAACACATTTGAATAAAGTAAAATTATTTACATTTAAAGTAATTCTCATATTATGTAGAAAAAATTTTAAGCCAATTTCATACTTAAGTGATACATTCAGTGGTGCACACAAGGGGGTCCGAACCCCCCCCAAAGCCTTTGATTTTTTTTTCCGATTGATTGTAATTCTAAGTATATAGTACGTAAAATTTAATTAATTACTTGTTATTAATGATTAATTTTATTAATTAATGCTAATTATTTATTCAAAAATTAGTTTTTTACTGTGTTTTGTCCCCCCAAATCGACAAAATCAAAAGGAGCATGATACAAGAATGGTGAACTTTTAACCCCGACCCCCTGGAAAATTCCTGTGTGCGCCACTGGATACATTTGTGCATATTAATTATCTGAAAATACTTAAGGAAATCGTCTTTTGAAAAGGGATACAAAGAACTATTTTAATGCATTGAAAATTAATTTTAGATTAATTTAATATGCAGAACAATCATATTTGAACAGATGAATAAAATGCTATTAGAAATATAATAAATTTAAAATTTCACTAATGCACAGTTCCATCTCAATATACTTTAAAATAATCAAGTATGTGTTCTTTAATTATTAAATAGCTATCAAAAATCCTTATTTGCCTTAAAAATTCTTCATATCTATTTTACAAATTTTATTTTAAAACACATTGAAATGCAACAAATTTAGATTAATTATCCTGCAACTGGGAATAAAGTCTTGAGTGAGAAACGAAGAAGACATTCATGAATTATCTCTGTTCTTGCTTCTGAAATTGGTGAAATTTTTTTTTTCTTTAAGTTTATATTCTTACAAGGACTTGGTAAGCATTCTTTTTTTTCTTTTATGAACGCAAATAGACTCAAGGTGAGACTTTGCTCAAGGTGAGTCTTTGAAAGTCTGACTATCCCATGTTAAAAAACAAATAACAATACAGATGGAAGATAGCATGGACGCAGGGAATGCAAAATACTTTCGCACTCCTATGTCTATAAAGGAACTCGTCTTACAAGCTGGTCAAAGAAAAATATCTGAGATAAATATGTTTTTAGAAAATAAACAAAAACCGTCATCTATCCCCAAAATAAACCCCCAGTTGTTATATATGGAGATAAAAAGTAAAATCCCCAAATTTGATCAAATTTCTAACATGTCATTCACTAGAAATGGAAAATTACGTTTTGCCACCTCGGATCCAGTATGTGCAATACAAATTCTATCTTTAGATCAATTATTCAATATTTCGGTTAATGCAAGTGTCATATGGGAGGGTATTACTTCCCGCTTCTTACTATATGAAATTCCTACTAATGTATCATTGGAAGAATTATCTGCGGAATTACAAGACAGTAATAATTTTGAGATTGTAGAGATTCGCAGATTTATAAAATCGGGTACAAATCCTGAAATATCCCCGTTCTGATAACCATACTTGGGACTGTATTACCAGATAATGTTAAGCTTTGGTTTATCAATCATAAGATTCAATTATTCATTGACAAACCTAGACAATGCACCAAATGTTTCAGTTTTCTCATCCATCTCGATTTTGTTAGAGTCCAGCTATATGTTGTAAATGTGGTTCTTCTCACTCAGGAGAGTGCACTGTAAATGCGAACTGCATAAACTGTAAGGGTAATCATCCAGCAAATTTTTCTCTCTGTTCTTCGTTCTTAGCAGAAAAACAAATTATGGAATTAAAATGTAGACAGCACGTAACATTAAGTGAGGCGCGACGACGATTTCGTGCATCTAATTGCGAAAATCTTTCGACAGTACTTAAATCTAAATCTCAAGAAAATAACATACAAGAGTTAATAGACAAGAAGTTTGAGAAGATGATGACTGCTTTCCAAACAGTTGTGGAAAAACAAACGGCATTCCTAATGGAAATTTTACAAAAATCAATGGAAACAATGCTCTCTCAAGTATGTAGCATAGTGGATTTGACTACGCGATCTTCTCCCCCAGGCAGGAAAAAAAGAGCATCCGACATGTTAAAAACATCCATAAGCCCAGTTCAAGTTTTTTCTGGGAATAGTGGAAAACTTAACACTGAACTTGGATAAAAAAAAAATACTGTATATATGTTCTTGATTTTTGTATATATCTTATTCAGTATTTTACTACAAATATATATATATATAATTTTTTTTTCTTTCCTCAAAAGGGAGGAAATTTTTGAAAATTCAGTGAAATAATTTTTTTTTCCCTTTTTTATGAACTTTTTACAATGGAACTGTAGAAGCTTAAAAAATAAAAACATATGGTTAAATATCCCTCCCTTTTCTCAAGCAGATATCTTGATTTTTCAAGAAACCTTTTTAACCAGTGAAGATACATTTAATTTACCAGGGAAAACGATTTTCAGAAAAGATAGACAAAATAGATCAGGAGGTGGCTTGATAATAGCTGTACCTTTAAACGTTTCTGCTCAACAAATCCCTCTACAGATATCACAAATAGACGATTTAGAAATACTTATTGTCAAAATACATATTGAAGATATTTCTTTTTATGTTATAAATATCTACGCATCACGTGGACTAAATATTAACTTAATAAAATCTTTTTTTGAATCATTAACAGATCCTTTCTTCATTTTTGGTGATTTTAACCTGCATCACACCCGATGTGGGGATCGGATCACAGCTCAAGGAATAGTAATATTTTTATTGACTGGTTGACTGATTCTAATTCAATACTTCTAAACACAACTGTTCCTACTTATAGAAATTCCACGGGTAAAACTTCTTTAATTGATCTCACAATTTGCTCCTCGAGTCTATGGACATACTAACTGTTACATTTCAGATTGTTTCTTTGACAGTGACCATTCTCCAGTAATTACCGAGTTTTCATTAACAAGACCCAGTAAAAGGTTAATAAAAAAAAAAATGACTGGCAAAGGGTGAAAAATGAAGTGCAGATTATATTAAGCAACCCAGAGAAGAATATAGATAATTTTACTGATACAATTTCAAAAATTATTTACAGTAATACCAGAGTTGTTCAAATTTTTAACAAATCTTTCCCTCCATGGTGGAATGGTACTTGCCATAATTTTTATAAATTAAAAAAGAAGTTCAGAAAAAGGCTATCCGTAGCATTTCTCCGCAATTATGGATCAAATACAAACAATACGCTAGTAAACTCAGATTTCATATAAAAATGCCAAAAGATTGTATTGGGATAATATTTGCAATAATGTTTCTAATCCAAAGATATTTTTTAATATTCTGAAAAAGCTCTCTAATACTAAGAAAATAGAACCCAAGTATAATATTCTACAAGTTAATAATAGATATATTACACAACCTCAAATTCAAGCAAATATTTTTGCGGACTTCTTTGCATCTAAAAACGCTTACCATGAACCAATTCCTTTGGACTTTTTCCACAAAGAGGACAACAATCTTAATAAACCTTTTCATATTTTTGAAATCCATAGAGCAATCAAACTTTCTAAAAATTCAACTCCTGGAGCTGATCATATTACAGCATCTTTTTTAAAAAATCTGGATCGTAATGGTTGTGAAATTATATTAAGATATTTTCAAGATTTATTTGATAAAAAATGCAATAGTTCCAAACCCTTGGAAACATGCAGTCATTCTCCCGATTCCTAAACAATGTAAAGACAAAACTCGCATATCCTCCTATAGACCAATAGCACTGACTTCCATCTTTTCAAAAACATTTGAAAGAGTTCTCACCAATAGATTAAGCTATTTTCTAACCACAGAACGAAAACTTCATCCTCAACATTACGGTTTCGTCCCTTTTAAAGATAGCAGAAGTGCTACCTATCTCATTCATAAAGCAATAATGGATGCAAAATTAAAAAAGAGAAATACTTTGTTGGAGTAAGTTTGGATATAAAAAATGCATACGATTCAGTTTATGTAGATGGTCTTTATAAATCCTACAAATCGGTATTACAGGAAAAACAGCTATTTGGATCCACAAATTTCTCACTTATCGATCTTTTCAAATCAAATGGAGGGGCTATCTTTCCTCCATAAGGATATTTCCCCAAGGTCTGCCACAAGGCAGTGTTCTATCCCCATTTTATATACTATTTATATGTATGATTTTTTTGAAGCTCTAGAAAATGACATCGAATGCTCTGTTTATGCGGACGACGTTTTTCTTTACTGTTCTCATCATTCTCTTGATTATATTTGCAAAAAAATGCAAAACACGCAGGACAGAATTTCTCAATGGTGTAAATATTGGAAGCTTTCTCTTAGTCCAGATAAAAGTACAATATCAGAGTTATCAAACAAAAGAATTACTACGTTTCCTACTATTTTATTGGAGGGACTTTCTCTCCCTTGGCAATCCTCTATCAAATATTTAGGAGTTCATTTTTCCAAGCGGAGCCAGAATATTTCATTAAGAAACCAATTAAATAACAAAGCCTTGAAAAAAATTAATAGCCTTAAGGCTATGGCATATAAGCATCATGGACCAAGAACAGCAGATCTAATCAAAATAGTAAATAATAGTATATGCAGTATTTTCTACTACTTTAGTCATATAATAAATAAATGGTCTGATAACCAACTGAAACCTTTTAATATCATTCACACCAAAGCACTTCGAATTGCACTGGGACTTCCACAATGGACTCCAAACATCGTACTTTTAAAATTGGCTGGACAAGAAATTCTGTCGGACAAAATACGAAGATTGGCAAATAAGTTTTTCCTTTCTCAAATTTCTAGCCAAACCTTTTCTCCATTATATAGCAATAACCCTGAGTTTCTGAATCTCAATATTATGGAAGAAGATAAAAATTCTATTATAAATATACTAAACCCTTTGAATGCCGTTAGTAGTCACATTATCTCAATCCCCAGAATAACATCGTTTTCAATTCTCCCATGCAATATATATATCAATAATTTCACATTTCAGGATAAAAGCTTACCAGTTCAAATTATAAGGGGCTTATTTGATGAAACGGTAAACTGTAACTTCCAGGACTTTTATATAATAGCTACTGATGCCTCAAAAAAATGAGCAAATTACATCTATTGCAGGTATTACGGCAAATTCCCATTTTGCTTATAGAATAAATCACAATAATTCTATTTTTACAGCTGAAGCTCTGGCTATTTGCCAAGCTCTAGATGATCTATCTATTATAAACAAGAATTTGTTAATTTTGTCTGATAGTCTCTCTGTTCTCTCTGCTCTTCAAAATTACTCAATTAAATCCCATAGTGTCATCCATAAATTAGCTAGCAAGATTTACATTCTATCACTTTATAATAACCAGTTGATTTTACTTTGGACTCCGGGACACTCAAATATATTGTGGAATGAACAGGCGGATAATCTCGCAAGAACTGTCACAGAGTCTAATGTTTACATCGACTGGATTTCCTCAGAAGACATCAATAAAAAAATATATCAAGAGTTTTAAAAAAGCCAATGATAATTTCTATTCAAGCAAATATTTTGTAAACTTGGGAAATATTCCTAACATAAGCACCATCTCTAAATGGACAAGAAACAGAAGAGAAGAAATCCTATGTACTCGAATCTTCAGCAAAATGATCATCACTCCAGGACTTCTGCATAAATTCAATTTATCGGATAACGCAAATTGTAGATCTTGTAATTGCTTAAACGATTTGGACCACATCTTGTTAAACTGCAATAGATATATTCATCCTCGAAATCATCTAAAACATTTTCTCAAAATCGATCCACATCACAACCTGACTTTCAAAGAATTATTGGAGAAAGCTATGTCTAACAGATTAACATTCAGATTTTTTATCCAGAAACTGAAATATTTTGACATCTACTAATTTTTAAGAAACATCTGTCTTTTAGGGGATCATAGCCTTTGTTGCTCCATATCCCACAAAACCTGAACTGAACTGAATCCTGCAACTGTTATAAAGAAGCAACGAGTTAGAATTATTGTGCAAAACTGAAAAGTGTTGGATTATTAATTTAAGTCTTCTCTTTGCCTAATGTTACAAAATAGAATTCAAACTTTGAACACTTTCTGACATCATTATCCTGCAGAGAATAGCAAATTATTAAACAATTTATTTTATTCCTTGCATAAAATATATCCCATATTTCCCCTTAAACTGCAATATTGAATAGATTTTCATATTTTTCAAGTATATTATCCTCTCATATTTATGAGAAATTGGGGGGATACACAATTAGAGAAATTTTCCTTCAAAGGATGTCATATTATTAATGAATATTCTGAAATATCAGTTTTGGAAAAGAGTTCTAAGTCTGGATGCCTCTCTTTCCCTTACAAGAAAACAAACTTAATTATCATATTCTTTTATATATTGAAAATCAAAATTCAATGAACTATTAAGTAATGAAATCATTGTGAAAATTCAGTACAATTGTTGAAAAATTCAAAACCACAAACTGAAAAATAAATTTTGAAAAAGCACTAAATGTATGTGTTTTAATTATGATATTAAGAACAACTTTAAACCTAAGAAATTAAAATTTTTTTAACAAATTTTTGAAATTATTGACAAAAGTTCAAAACAGTTAATCCCCCAGCTATTAATTCACACATTTGTTCAATCTTATTCTGAACTTAACAGTAAACAAAATCTAATATAAACAATATATTTCAGAGCATTATAACAGCATAGTTTAATTAATGAGTATTTAAAAAGAAACAGCTCTGGATCAAAAAAATCTAACAAAGAGGATTATCTTGTTTTGAATTAAATTGTTCATACAAATAAAAATTTAAAAAAAAAAAAAAAATTCTTTAAACACAAACACACTTTGAGTATAAATAAATGTTTAACAGTAGATTGGTTTTTCTTTATCAGGTGAGTATAAATATACATTTATATGTACACGAATATACTGAAAAAAATCACAGGGAAAAAAAATAGTAGAGTCTTTTGATATGAGTTGCAATTTTACTTATGCCATGTTAAAAAATATTACAACATGCTAAAAAAAAATTACCTTTACCAATTCTTATTAACAAATTTTATGCACATATTTGCAGCATAGAATACATCAATGCTTCAAAATAAGCTCTTTCTTAAAAGTGAAGATAGATTTTGAGATATTTTGAAACTGATGAAAGCTACACTAATCTAGGACACAAAAGTGGATTTCAACATGATTATTAATAATAAATCTCATAAAATATTGAAAATACTATTGAGTAAACAATTTCTAGTGGGTGAGAAACAAACTAATTACATAAATGTTGATAATATTTGGCACTGAGATATCAAAGTGACATCTAATGGCATAAGTTTCATTACTGAAGCAGTTTCTATAATAAATCAATACTGTAATCAAATTCAAATAAATCTGAGATATGATAATGTTATATTTATAAAAATGAAGAGATTATAATAAATTATATCACAAACAAATATAATTTCAAATTTGATGCAAAACAAATACATATACATATATATAGCATAAAACCTTTGTTTCATTTATGTTATCTTAACCCAAACAATTAATGTCCTAAAACCTGTACAAACCAGTTCTCCCAAACCACTTGATAATATTTTCATTTTGTTAAAATAAATATGGCAGCTTATATTTTTGGGAATCTTGTTAATACACACACCATTCACTTGCATTTTGAAACCACATATAAAATTTTATTTAAGACTCTCACATGTGAACAGATACCTAGAAAAAGAAAAAAAATTATAGATAAAAACTATTGCATGTCCAAATGTGCTATAAGAATAGAGTTCATTAAAAGTTAATTCAGTAAATTAAATGTTTTGTCAACTTTTTTAATCCAAAGCTAATACTTTGTGAGTGACTTTGTTTATTTCTGTACTATAACAATTTTTAATGTATTTCTGAAATATTTTAAAAAACATTTAAAGAATAATTCTTCAGTACTTTTTAAGTTTTTTTTACTGCACCAATTTTTACCCAATTGAACAAAATAAGGCTTTTTACAATACAGCATATTTTCTTTAAACATGGAAATTGAAATCAGTACCACCATTTTGATACATTCAATGGTGTTAAGAATTTTAAGTCTTGAATGGCACTTAAATATGGTATGAAAATGAACATTACTGATAGCATACAATCGGGGCTCGTGACTTGGCTGCATGATCCATTAAGGCAATGTGGGTAACATGCCTGTCTTGGTTGTTAGTGGTGGGGGGGGCATTGAGATACAGCACGGTGTTCTGTATTACCATCTTGAACCCATAAATTCCATATTCTGCTAACAGTCATTGGATCCCAATCGACACAAGCAACAATACTGCAATATGATAAATCACACAATCCTGGTATGCAACAATTCGACCTTTATCAAAGTCAGAAACGTGCTGGTATACATTTCTGCTTTTTACATGAGGCATAACAACTTTTCACAAGACAATGATGTTCAAATGCAATTTGTGTATGAGAAGCCGTCTGAAAAAGTTTCTCATTTAAACACATTGTAGGTGTCACTACTGGTGCCTTTGTATGAATGCACTGAAAAGTTAATCATTGCATAACACACCTTTGCACATAATCACCTTCTCCCAGTCATTTAAATTTCACAAATAACATGTCGCCTTCTTGGTGTAGCAATTTCAATGGCCAGTAGTGTATATATATATTGTATACCTCCATATATAAGCCAAGAATTTTTGGAACGCAAGGGGGTCAACTTATATATGGATATGCTAACCCGAAAAAACTTAGTTTAGAGTAAATGTCAATTTTGTGAAACATTTTCCAATATTTTCACACAAATAATGGTGATTTTTTTAACTTTTTGAATATTTTTAATGGAGTTTTATTTTAAAATGGGGGAAAAATCTCACAAGTCTTTCAAAGTTAGTGAAAGAATCCAAGTTTCTGAATAGTTCTTAAAATTTACATTAATTCACTGGGATGTCTGAATACAAACATTCATCATTTGACAATTTTCCCACAGGGTAGGTTAATGATCATTTGGTTAATATGAATTTACCTTAACACTGATTTTGCTAACAAAAGAGACGCAGAAAGTAAGATTAGCACAGTTAATGAACAAGATAACAAATAAATGGAAAATGTGTTACTTTCAGTTAGGATTGCCAGAATAAATCTATTGCAGTTAACATCTTATACTACGACAACTTAATTGGAAAATATTCAATCCTCTATAACAGATTGGCAACATATTTGAGAATTACCAAGATTTTTTTTTAATTCAAATTATACAGGGATTTTGCATTTTGGGTAAATTTTTGAAGAATAAACAGGCTCTCAGCTTATATTGGGAAATATATGGTTAACATAATTTAAACACAAAATGTACTTCATAAATGATACAATACGCATAAGTAAGAAATCTAAATTCATTTACTTTCAACCAATTTCAGCTCTTTCATCAATTTTGCTACGGCACATTGGACAAACTTCAAGTTGCAAGGCACACTGAACACAAAATCCGCTAAAACATTAATAAGAAAATTAAAATTGTACAGTTAAAAATAAAGATAATATACAGTGAAACAGGTTTAATGCAAAAATGCTTAAGACGAAATATCTGTTAACATGAAATAATACAACAGTCTCAACAAACTATGTATTTTCATACATCTTTTTTGCTTAACACGAAAAGATTTCCCTTCTGGGAATAAACAAAATATGGAAAACACCAGCCAAATTGGAAAGTCCTACTGTATCTTCGGAAGAATTCACAGCAGAAAATGATGATAATGTGTGTACAGCCCTAACTGAGCCAGACAAAGACATTTTGGTTTTAATCAAAGCTTAAAAGATATCATTGATGCAGATTCTGATGACGAAAATGAAATAAATAGTGCAGCTCCTGTTCCCATGTCATCCGAAAACAGGAACATCATGAAAAGAATGCAGTTATTTAGATGCACATTTCAATGGTGAAATGTATAAAAAAATGGACAACATTGAACAATTTGATTCTAAAAAAAGACAATAGAAAGAAAAATATAAGATTTTCCAAAAACCAAATTTCATCAAGTTCTTGTGAATGTTTTTTTCATTGATTTTTATTAAATACAAGCATATATGCATATCTATGTAAAAAATAAATTCTAATAAACTTAATTTTGTTGATATACATTTTTATTTTGTAGTATCCTTCAACACGAAAAAATATTTCAGTTCCCTCAGTTTCATGTTGATTGATTGATTGAATTGAACATTAACGTCGTACTGTCCAGTTACACGAGGGCTTTTGACGACAGACCACGTAATTTTGAACCATGGTCAAGTGACGTGGACGACACCTGAGCTGGCACCCCCTCTCCTAACTACCACACCACACCAACGGGAGGATGTTTCAGCTCTTGACAGATTTAACGTGCATCACTGCCATACACAGCGGGTCTTATACTCCGTTTCACCTTAAGTTGGCAATGCTGGGAAGGGTACGCCAACCAGATCACAGCCGCTACAGGGTTACTCTAGGAGAAGAGTGTGACTATAACAAATAAAATTCTCCATAATTGGCGAGCAAAAAAATCACTCTTGAAAAATTTAGTTCATTAAAATTGTAAGAGAGTTTTTTTTTTATAATAGTATAAGCTTCTTTTTTAATCCAGCTATTTAAGAGTTTGCATTTTAATATGTTTAAAAATATTGATTACTTAACCAGCAAAACTTTTCTCGAATAAAATCTCAATAGTTCCCAAAATGTTGATTGCAATTTTTTTCGTCATATTTCACCAGCCTTCTATGCTGCCCTACGGCACCGGGTCATTTTTTACCAGGAGAACTTAAAGCACTCAATGTCTTCTTTTCCTTCTTCAAACAAAAAGCAGTTCTCTTCGAAATGCCAGTCAGTTCAGAAACCTTTCTAACAATTCCACTGATGGATTCTTGCGGGTTTTCTTCTCGAAGTCGAGAATAAACATTCAGTATGTTTTTCCGAGCTCCGCTTCTGATAGATATTCCTCGCTTTGATGGTGTATACAGCGAGATTGGTGACATTCCTATCTCAGACATGTTTAAAATTTCAAAAAACAACAAGATTTAAGATAGTTGCGCGAGATGTAAAAATATTATGTAAGAACGAAGCTAAGTCACAAAGCGAATAGCGTTAATTTGGCACAAATATTTTGAAAAACCGGTTTTTTCAGCCAAATATTGTTGTTGTCAGCCAGAAGTCAAGTAGTTGTTTTCTACTGTATTCGGTCACAGGTATTACAGAATAGATGCTTTTAAGATGTGATTAACTTAAAATATATCTTTAAATCTACAATTTCTATAATACATGATACTTTTTAACAATTTTCTGTGAATTTGCGTTGATTTAAATTCCAGAACAAGTTGGAACTACTTTTTCAAGTGGATTTGTACATTTCCTACCTTTCCCAATGCTGCCAACTTGAGGTGAAACAGAGTAAAAGTGTTACAGGGTTCGAACTCGTGACAAGGCAAGCCATGATCCGATACCTATACCACTCGGCTACTGCAGCCGCCAGTTTCATGTTAAGTGATTTTCACTGTATTTTAAATTTTTTGACCCAGAAGAAAATCTTTCAAATACAGTTGTAAAATAAATTTCAGAATTTAAGTATCAGATTTATACAAATCATAAATAAATGCAATAAAATTATTCCGTAATTAACTCCAAGACTTTGTGAAATTTTATCAGAGTTTTTTTTTAAGTATAATTTACATACAAATCTACTTCATTAACAATAAAATAAAAACAGATCTATTATGTACTATCATATTTTTAGACATTAAAGATCTAAGTTTTAAAATATTTATGGACATTATCAAAATTTGAATAAACTTTAAAAAATAATACAAACATTATAATGAAGATAGCTTTTGCACAAATAATTTTCAAATTTAAATGGAACAATCCAAGAATTTTTGAGTTATAATTAATAATCAAAATTCTAATACAATTCAATTTAGATTCAGATAATTTTTTCCTATCTTATATTTTCATCTCCTTCCGCACACACACAAAAAACTTACAACTAAAAAACAGATTGTTTTTTTTAAAAATTGGATTTTTTTTCATCTTCAAAAATAAAGCAAATTATGAATTATTTAAAAAAAAAATAATAAAATGCATATATGTAAGCAATCTCAATATTTTTTTTAAATAAAAATTCTGAATACATACGTATGTCGACACGGATCTAATCTAACAGTTGCAGATCCATCAAAACATAATGAGCAAGAATCTTCTCTAACACTTGTTTGCCTTAATTTTTCAAGCCTAATATGCCTAAAAAAATTAAAAGAATATGCAACACACAGTACAAATAAATAGATACATTAACTTTTTAAATTACAGAAAAATATCACAAAATTTAATTTACACTTTATATTACAACAGTTCCAAACGTTTTCGACTATTGCTGTCTTCTTGAACTAGATTTTCCCACGATATCCTACCATAAGTCAAACCCTGATTAATAATAAACATGAGAAAAAGAAACAAATATAACAATAGATATATAAAAAAGTGTGTGTGTGAATACTTAGAACTGAATTATTTTGAGCAATTTGACTTATTTTTTCATCGATATTAAATGGGGTAGATGTAGACCATTGTACATTTTATAAACACAAACATCTCATCTTATTTTCCAAATTTAATCTTTCTCTTTATTAGAGCAACTGTCAAAAACCCAGATTCGTACAAATAAGAAATCAAAGATAGAAAAAAGCAGCATTTTATCACTTATACAAGGATTTATTCATCTTGAATGGAAATCCAAAATTATAAATTAATTCTACAATTTTCTGTTCTTCAAGATTCTATTTTGTTTTCAAACTACTGTAGCTAGAAAATTTTAATAAGAATCTCTTCTGCAGAAATAAGTTAACTTGGATCACAGGTGAATCTTGAATTTATGCAAACTTATCGATGTTTTTTATTTTGAATGTATTTTGTTGAATTTACTTGGTATTTCATCACAATGTCATTGAATTTTAATTTTATTCTTATCAAAATTTCTTTCCTTAGCAAGTTAAACTTAGAGACCAGCACACTAAGTGTAATTCCAAATTGTTTTTGAAAATGAAAGTATTAATGATCTTAATGAAGTTTTCAAGATTCACAGCAGCAAACATAGGGACGTTTTTTACAAAAGAGGTATTTTATAATATCATAACCATCTATGACATATATAGCTGGCATTAACTCATGCTGCTGATCCGGTATGGTGATTAGCGATGTTGACTGCTATGTCGTAGGACTTGGGTTCAAATTCCGGAGAAGGGGCATGGATGTTTTTAAATAAATACTGCCCTCACTGCATGGGGGTATGCTAAATAGCCATCGAGCTGCAAGTCCTCTCGTGAGGTTGGTGGGATGGGAAGAGAGGTGGAAAGACCCTGACTGCTTTCAGAGTGTTCCCTTTCAAAATTGGGATGGAAACAATCCAAAACCTATTGTCTCCTGTGTGGTGCTCAAGGCTGCTGCTAACGACAGGTATACAATCTAGCCCTTTGCCATGGTGGATTCCATGAGTCTTGATCTGGCACATGCTGATCAGATGGCATTAGTAAAAACACATATATAACAAATGAGCATTCTTATTATTATATTCTTATTATTGGCTACATAAGCCAATTGCTTTCCTTTGATTTGTTTCAATTAATATATCTTTGAAGTCCTCTACTTTATGCAACAATATTGTGTTATTAGACAAATGTACTTTTGAAAGCTGCAGCAGACCCATAAACTATAATGTACACAGATGGTTAGGGATAAATTTTTCTGCGTTGGCAAGGAGTTTCTTATATTTTCTGATTTTATAAAACCTGGGAAGCTGTCAGTGAACATTGTTTAGTATAATTTAAGTTTCGAAAAATATTTCTTTTTTTACTGCTTCAATTCTTTCTAACTTTGTGATAAAGAAATCTAAACATTTACAGAGCATATAATGGTGATTGGTCCCTAAAAGGTTGAAGGCATGTTTTTTTATGGATAATGATACTTAGAATCAAAAAGTTAAATCAATTAATCAAAAAAAGCTATTTTACTGTCTTGAAAAATTCACTTCATTTGATAAAATGAACTTAGGAGATAAAATTTTCATTCACAGTGATCTCTATTTCCTATTGATTTATGTCTTTATACAACAAAATTTTCAAGAACTATCAGGCTTATATTTTTATTTCTTCACAGTCTTGTCACTGTTTGCAAATGTTCTTTCTCATCTAATTGTTTTCACAATGTTTTTTACTCTGTTCAATGAAAACTGACCCATCCAGATAAGAAGCACAAAATTACAACTGAGACTACAAATGAGAATTAATGCATCTGTAGCACTTATAACAATTCAGACACAAATTACTGTTAAAATCCCAGAAGTTATAAAAAACATCTTTAATTTGCGTAGAATGTTATCTCCTAATAAAAAAAATTATGATTTATTTTAGTTATAGATTTATACTAGCTATCTTAGATGATGCATATTACTACACTGAATTGAAAATTATGGAAGTTTTTGCAATAACCATAAAATCCACAGTGCTCTGGCACACTTGGAGAACTATAGATATAACACTTATCTCTAGTAAGCTATTTATAAAATAATTTCAAAAATAATGATAACAAAGAAAAATCAGTTTGTTATACATATAAAAAAAGCATGCAAGTGTAATTTTTTTTCTAAATATGCAATTATTAATTAAATGAACTTTTCATAATTTAAATAACTAATCATGTTGCATGACTTTTAAAAAAAAATATATTACAATATATAAACAAATGAATGTAAAAGTATCTATAAAAATGATGAAGATATAATTAGTATACCTTGGAAGTATTATTTTTTCTTCATCAGACAGAGTGGCACAGTTATTAAAACACTGGAAGTTTACTTTTGATGGAGGGAATTTAAATGGCTTTTGCCCAAAATTGAACTCACATTGCTGGAATGACATGAAACTAGCTGCAGCAAAAAATCCTGATCTTAAAAAAAAAAGCAACAATTAAAATCTACATTTGTTTTTGAAATGCTAAAGCAAACATTTATTATAATTATTTGGGAATCAATTATGTATATTTTGATCTTGTAAGTGATGATTTAAAGTTACACAATTCATTCCTAAGTGCCACTATTTTTCACTGGTGCATGCATTGCAGGGAAAAGAAAAGGCAGAAATAAGCAAATTTTTCTTTTAAATATCGCCGGCCTAATTATCAGATTGCGTAACTCCACCAGTGTTACTGATTTGATATAGGATTGCAACGCGCCAAGCGCTTTTTGGCGTGATTCCTTAATTCTTTTGTTTTGTCTACACCATGCCTCAGTGCATACTCCGCTTTTAATTTATTCCTCGATCAGTGTAATCACTACTTTTTTTAAAATTTCATAATAAAACTAGATTTCAAAGGGAGAGGTAAGAAAAAGATTTTAACATAAAATAAATACAACAGAAAGTAATAATAATGTATTACACTTCCAGATATAAATTATTTACACTATTTTAAGCGTTCATTACACAAAATTTGAAGCAATGTGTTACTTTTGCTGAGCAGAGATCCCATGGGAAAAAAAACCCAAACAGAAACTAACACTAATATACGTTATCCCCATGGCAACCACATTATCGCACGATAAAAATATCAAAATATACCATATTGTAATATTATCGCCTATCTTGGCAAACATAAACAACAACTTGGCGCCTAGCCCTACTGTATCAAATTAGCATCCCAGATGGAGTTACGCAGTCTGATAATTAGACTGACGATATGTAAATCCTTTGCAAACATTGTCAAGATCATTTTAATGCATTCCAAATAGTTATATTGATAGCAGTCCAAAGAAAAGAATTGCATTTCGAAAGGATGGATACATCCATACAGGGCACATAATACACAGGTTGAGCAAGACGGATATACGCTGGTGGCACTAAAGAGGTTAATATATAAGTAATGCTAAAAGTCTAGTCACAAAATTAAAAAAATAAAGTACTGTAAATCAGTGACTACTATAAATTGGCTTTGACGGGAAAATATGTATACATGTCGCACTGTTAATGTGCATAAACAATAATAATAATAAAAAAGAAGTTTTTTTAAGATATACTTTCAGAGCTTTTATTTTATTCTAAAATAAAAATACAAAAATAAAAATATATCTAAAAAATAAAAAAACATGGAATTTTTTTAAGTATAAATTTTTTAGTCCAAAAATAATGATTCTTTTAGGCATAAAGAATAATTTTAAACCATTATGAATTATAGGCATATCAGCCAATAGTCAGCAATGATACAAAAATATTTAAAAATACCACTGTATTAATTATTTTCAAAAATTTCTTTTTTTATCACAACCTTATTTTAGAACTATTAATGTTTTCAGCTGTATGCAAAAAACAATAATGAGCTGTTATAAAATTGAATATAAATTTTCTTATAAATAGACAAAATTCCTTAATTTTACAATTAATAAATTTTTTCCAACACTATTTGATAAAATTACTAAAAAGATAAAACCAGAAATGAGTAGTATATTTAAAAAGACTAATAGCTGAAATTCTTTCTAGTTTATACTAAAAACTGAAATTAAATTGGAATGCCATGCATCTAATAATGCATTCAAAGTTACTACACCTTCTCGACAACCTATTCAATTTATAACTATATTCACATTTCCAACCACAAACAAAACAAACAAACAAATAATGGAAGTTAACATTGATGAAAACAGATATGTCTAGAGTATATACTAAGTTTTTTCTACATTTTGTACAATAATTATATGTACAAAGTTTGAATTATATTTTGGTTAAAATTTGTAAAACTTGTTTGAATGAAAATCATATTGAAAAATAAAAATTTAACTTACAACCTGCTAATTAAAACAGAATTCAATCATCAGTGGTAGTTGTGAAAAGACTTCCAAATAGGTTCAAACATCAAATCACGCTAGAGGAAGTCTTCTCACTTACTTTAATATAAAATAAGCAGCAGCCAAATTTTTGAGTACTTTCCTATGCCAGTATTATGAATACATCAATTATATTATTTTAAATGCTATCCTAAATATTATTTTGTGTTTGGGTTAAATATTATTTTGAATTTTCACTACATATATACAAGTAAAATGCAGTTATAAACAAGTTATAGTTATATAGTTTATGCCAGCTTATGAAGCCAACTTATTAAGATTCTACTGCATTTACAGTAGTATACTTTAAAAAAAATTACAACAGAATTTCTCAATATTCATTTAGTATAAAAATATATTTAAGAAAGCAATGGTAAAGAAAATACCTAGCATTTTGAAACAATTGGGAGCATGGTGGTAGTTGGTTTCCATTTAAAAAAAATATGACATATGAATGCTCTACATCTAATAAAGATCCCAAAACGTCACCTACAAAAAAAAGGCGAAATGTAATTTATACAAATATACTACTTTAGTAGGGGGAAAAAATTGAGTAAATAAATAGCAAACTTATTAATTTAACATTCAAAAATATATTTTCTAAAAAAGCTACAAAAATAAAAAAATTTAATAAAAGCTACAGATTAAAAATAAAAATATGCTGATGAACTTATATATTAATATAAAAATCCTCCTGGCTTACATTAAACTATACATCATTGTAATGAAATAAATTTTATGTATGATTTAAAAATGAACACAAAAAAATAAGATTAACATATACAATAAAAACATAAAAGCTTCTAAACTGCACTTATATAATGATTATAAATACATATTAAGTCTTAAAACTGATTATTTGATTGATCACTCAAGCCAATAATTTCTGAATATTTAAAATTAAAAATACCAGATTTCCAACATGGATGAGTATGTGAGCTGCTAGCAGCATTGTACCAAATAAGTTGACGACAACCATCATAAGCTAATGAATATTCATCATCTCCTATTCCATAACCTTCCTAAAGTGATACAATGAAATTAAATTTTGTAAAAAAGATTAAAAATTAATAGTTTCAGAAAATACATTAATTTCACAAAGGAAAGAAAGATAATTAAGAAATAAAATGACACTACCTACATGATTTAGGAACTTGCTATTACGTGTGGCCCATCCAATTTGCATTACCCCAGAAGTAACGATTGTTACCTCATAGTACCACACCCCAGAGTCAACCTGAAAGGTACACCGTACACTTTCAAAAGATGATGCATCACAACGAGCCTTTAATTAAAATAATATTTATCACATTAATTTCAACCATCATACTCAGTATTACAGAACAATATACAAGACAATAAAAGTGTTTTAAATATTTAAAAATGAATAAAACACTTCATTAAATAAACAAAAAAATTTATGAAAAATGCATAAAAAGGTTATTGTGAATACATAAATTCAAAAATATAGCTTACTGTTAATCCATCAGCAGCAATTTTTAAGTATTCACTGACATCATTACTGTTGAGCATAGCATTTAAATTAGTTCTGTCAACATTTTCATATGTAAATGGTCTTCCCTGTATCAAAGAATGAAACACGTAAGAAAAAATATTATAAAAATAAAATACACAGTTCAATCTCCACAGATTTACTATACCACATAGCTGTATGTGATATATTAAATCAACACTTGTATATCATATAGCGTTAACTAATTTTTTCGAATCCAAATCACAATATGCTGCCAATAGGAAAAATTCATTTTTGTGCACACAAACAATCTTGTTAGTGTATGCTTGAAAAAAAAATCTTTTTAATAGGATGTACCATTCCCACATAAGTTCAAATATAATATTATTCTTCATTGCACATGCTTGAAAATAGTTGTTTGTAATAACATTTATCATTTTTAATATCCACTTCTTTTTTTGTTGGAGAAAATTATTAAAACTAGAGGTCTATTTTCCACAAATGAAAATACAGCAGAGTATTTCTAAAAGTGCATTTTAAAATGCAAATACCCAAAAGACAATTTGGTTTAGTAAAACAAGAAACAATAATGATTGGTACATACTTATCAGATTCATACTTATGTAAATTTAAGTGGCATAGTCTACATGATGATATATTTGTCCCAATTTTCAATGCAATTACAGTGTTTTGGCCACATGAATAATGTAGCCATTATTATACTTTTAGTTTACTTTAAGTGTATATGTTTATATATATAAAAATTAAATAATTCTCCTAAATACTCTTCTCCAAATTATTTGTTACTATGCTGATACAGAAGGGGCATGCACAGGAATTGGTTTTTGCACCTTTAAAAAACAATAATAGCATTTGCCAAAGTCATTTGATTTGGCAAAATTAGTCAATGGTATTATACAAAAGTACAATTAAATTTTAATAATATATAGCACAGATATAGCATAGATAATATATAGCACACACATATATATATATTGTAAACCATACTATTTTATGCAAAATTAAAATCCTTTAAGTTAATCTATTATCTTTAAATTTTAATATGCAATATTAAAAGTTATTTTCTAACATATTTCATTATTACGATATTGAGCCACCTTTCTCAGTCGTGCAGCAATAACTTATAACTCAAATTAAACCATTCTATTTAGAAAAACTGAATAAAAAGAATATAACTGCATTCAACATTTGATAAATATAATATTAAATGGAAGGATTTTTTAAATGGCATGAATAGCATAACTGTAAAACAATACAGCTATCCCCTCTATTGGAAATTTTAATTTCTTATGTAATAAATTAATCAGGTGTAACAAATTTTCAAAAAAACTTCACAATTTTTGCAACAATGAAATTTGACAATCAGAATTATATACTTATTTAGAAACTGTTAACACAAAAAATAAAAGGTTGTTTTAAACAACCATTTGTGAATAGAATTTAACTTATAATGGTATCGGCTTTCTCACTGCTGTTATTATTTGAAAATATACATGAAATTTTTCTACTTTTAAGTTCAAACTAATACAAGAACAATACATGTTAAATAAAAGCATCTAATTATTTTCTTAAATTATTTTATCATACAACATAAGAGATATCAGCTTCACTATGCTACAAAAGATAGCTATGTTATTAAGTCAAATGTTTCATAAGTTCAAAAAGATCCATGTTCCTTTTATCTTCATATTAAGCAATTAATGTAAAAAAATGTCAAAAACATATTACAGTTCTTAATAATTAGATATAATAACTGATAACAAGAAAATAAAGATATAAAAAATAACTTACTTTTTTAATGACTGCCAAAAGATCAAAGCATGGAAAATAAAAAAAGATAAATAGAATGTTATTTCATGACATAATTCTTTTAACCAATAAAAAGCATATACTGATTAAAAATATATTGACTTATAACTATACATTGATGTATAATTTAATCAAATAATATTCTATATACTTTTCATGCTAAGAATTTTATTACATTAAAAAATTTTATAAGTAATAATTAATATGCAACGTTTTCATAACTATAATCATAACTTTAAAATTATTTGAATTTTATTAAAGATTCTTTTACACACAAAATATGCTTTCAACTTTATAAATGCACAACAAAAAATATTTTTAAAAAATCCTTTTCCCCCTATTTATTTTTCAAAAAAGAGAGACAAATATAGTAATATAGACATATACAGCAATTTTGTTCAGCACATAACAAAAATTTTAATTGCCTATTGTGTACTGTGGCGACCAGCAATATGACCACCTCATTGAGGTTTTTATGGTGCTCTCACTATATATTACATAAATATAGCTCAGTAACCAAATCACCAGAAATAAAATCATATAATCATATAAGTGTAGTAGCAATAAATAGCAATCAAACTCATAAGCTGAAGCACTAATTCTGCAAATTGGCTTCTTGTATTCTGAATATTAATGACAATATTATGCAAAATAGTCAACTTCTTGCAAACAAATATATATCATTGTGATTAGATGAATTTATTTACAACACACACCATGTATAATTGTAAAGGAAAAAGACTTCATTTTTAAAAAAACAATTTTGTGTTATTTATTTCAAATTTCTACCTGTTTTACTATGCACAGTTCAAGAAAAAAATTTATCAAAAGATATTTCAAAACTGTTTTTTCAAATTTTAATATTGACAATCCCATGTACTCTGAAATAAGAAAAAGATATCTTCATTAAAATAAACTATTAACATACAACTTTTAGCTACCTCTTTGGAATGATCTAAAGCTGCAGCAGCTGCATTACTTAAAATTCTCGTTTACTAACTAAGAAAAACCATATACAGATGGTAGTCTAATAAAAGTAATGTTAGAAGTTTCTGACTTGTTATTCAAAAGGTTTTTAAATAAATCAGAAATAGTTCCACAGTTATAAATACTCTACAATTGTCAGCAAGAACAGCAACCAAAACATTTGAAGCAATTTCATTCTTAGAAACAACTAATAAGCACAAGTTAAAAAAAAAACAGAAGTATACAATGATATAAAGAATACATTTTCTTTTTTGATAAAATTGGATGAATCAACAGACATAGTAAACACAGCTCAGTAGGGGGTTTGCATAAAAATAGTATTCGATGACTTTACAGCAGAAGAATGCCCTAAATTTTTTTCACTAAAAGGCATACTCAAGATGAAAATATATTTTTCGTACTTAAAAATTTTACAAGGATCAATAAATGATCACAACCAAAGTTAGCTACTATTATTATAGATGGGCTTGCATGTTCACAATAACTGGTAAGAGCATTGAATTTATTGCCTTATGTGGACAAGATTATTCCTTTCTTAAATTTACATCATACTAGTGTCTTATATAATAGGAAGCATTCGCTAAAGCTCTATCGTTTTTAGATTTAATATTACTTCAAATAATTGTATTCTAAAGCTATTGGTTTAATGTCACTTGTAATGAAAATTACTATCCCCTAATATGACAAGAGAAAAGCAATGCTGATAATTTCAAATAATTTTGAAAGAAAATAGGTGTAAGGGTAAAATACATGAAACATTTATTAATATTTTGCCACAAATAAAAGAATTTCAAGAAATAAACATTGCATGAAATTTAAAAATAGTGAATGGTTGATTTGGGATTTTTAACTGATGTTTCAGCCAAGTTAAATGAATTAAAATAAAGAGTTTCAAGGGGAAAAAATCAGCATTTTGCTGATATGATTACTGCACTAAATGTCGATAAAACTAGATTAGCATTATTGAAATCATATGCAATAAAAATGTTCTAAGTAAAAAAATGTGATTGCCAAGCATAAAACAATCAAGTATAAAAAATTATGGAAAATCTTTCAGAGGAATTTTCTTCTTGATTTGCAGACTTTATAAAATTAGAACATGCTATAATATTTTTGCTAATCCATTAAATGCATCTGTAATACTTGGTAAATATTTTCACTCAGTAATACAGATGGGATAGAAATAAATCTGCAAAATGACTGCCTTTAAAGCCCATCATAATGAAAATCTTAATATATTTTAAAATCTAATTCATAAAAATAAATATCCTTTTATTATAAGATGTGCACTGATAATTTGTTCATATTATGGAATTATGTTGTAGTGTCTGAGACTGCTGTTGGTGCGAATCTGCGCGGCTTTGGTAGGGTTAATGTGTTTTTGAGAAGAAGATTTTTTTTTGACCCTGGAGAGTGCGGTCAGAGAAGAGAGACTGCCCCTTGTTGTTTTCGCAGGCGGGATGTGAAGAATTGTTTTGGGCCGAACCTTCGGTGAGAGACTGATGCGCAGGCGTGGTCTGGGGTAAAAGAGAAGGACAGAGATAATCTCTTGAGAGTGTGTGGTTGATTAGAATGATGATCAAAATAATTGTATAGTAGTTGGTTATATTACAGTAGCAAGAAAGTAAATGAGAGACATTACATGTAGTGTTTATTAGATAATTGTACTTAATCAAGAAGAATGATATATTAATCAAGACTACTGTATGAGTTGATTTAATGATATTTGCATTGATTGATTTGAGAAGTTATTAAGAAAAGAAATAAAAGACTTTACAAATGTATAGTTGTAATTGTGTACTTTCAAATGCATCTAAAAACAAAATATCAATAAAAGCTCACATATTATAATTTAGAAAACTCTCTACTTAAGAACAAGTAGACGTAATTATACTCTTAATTTAAACAAAGTGGAGCAATACAAAGCAAGATATTTACTAAGTATCACACTGGTTTGTAGATGCTTTTTTTTTTTAAAATACATTTATAGTTTAAGTATATTTACATTTCTTGAAATAAAATATTTCATCCTTTGAAAAATTTTTTCCCCATCCACCCTGGAATTCCTTTTGAATTTATAATGTACCCTTATCAGCACAAAATAATTACTGATCTCTGGTTTAATGTATGCAAAGCAATAAAAAAATTTTGAAACAGAACATTTAATATAAGTTAATAATTACATCTTTAATAAGTTTAGTAGTTTAGATGTACAAAATACACATAAAACAAGAACTAAATTAAAATAACTTCTTTAAAAAATAATTATAATGTACCACAAAAAACTAAATACAAAATAATAGTTATAAAGCAATTCCAATAATTTTAACTAGTAAAAAATGAAAAATATGCTTGAATACTATAATTTTTAATATATTCCACCAAAATTGTATTTACCATAAAGAAAAAGGATGAAGTTTATATAAAGACATAATACTATTTTAAATTAATTGCTAATGAATCCCAGATTAAGCATAAAATAAAATAAAAAGTGTAAATTGCATAATGATAGCATTTAATGAATAATAAAATATTTACAAAATATATTACTTACACAAATTATCTAAGCACCATTGGGCGCAAAAACCCACTTGCCTCTGTGCATAATTAGGACTATTGATACAACTTTCAAGTCTTTCTAAAGGATTCTCAGGTTTTGATTCAAGTTGCTGATTTATTGTAGATTTATTGACACCTAAAAAATAACCATTCCTTTACAAATGCATCATGAATAAAACACAAAACAACATACTTGTAAAGCCTTCATTTATGAGAAAATTATACCACATCAACGTACAAATATTATATCATTTCTGCTCTCTCTGAGGTTACACATAACACATCTATCCCCTATTATTTATTCTGGGGAACAACTTATTAATGGTTATAAAGGAATAATTATATTAATTATCAAACAAAAATAAAGAAATCAATTAAAAAACTAGACCTAAGATTCCCCCCATCCCTTATATTCTTTCTTTTCCTTAAAAAATCAGCCAATTTTAAAAATATTTATATATAATCCATAGTTTCACTGAAATTGTGATAGTATAATAATTATCTAAAATAATAAAATAAATGAAATATTCATTTCACAAGTACCAAATATTTTATTTTGAAGTAAGAAACTAACTGATATAAATAATATTTTTTTTATTAAAATATTAGCAAAAATTTTTTTTAACTTTTGAAATACATGTTCCACAAAATTCAATGACTCTGTAAAAAGTAAAAATCTATTTTCTGCAATAGATAGGGACCACATAAAAGAAACAATACAAAAAATATTCTAAAACTACATAAATACTGACATATATATATAACAAACAACATGCCAACAAATAGAAATTCTTTTATGCAGCAGAGAAGGACCACATAAAGAAAGTTGCACTTGGAAAATACAGCAATTATTTACGAAATTTATGAGAAAGTGCTTCCAAACAAAATAAATAACTAATTTACACATGGAGACACTTTAAAAACATTTATTTTCTCCTTGTATACATGGAGAAGTTTTCAAAATGCACATATATTATTCATTGCTTCTTATTATAATCCAAAATGTGCATCTTCCCATGATGAATTACCATAAAATCCGGCATATAGCATGCACATTGAATGCAAAAAATAAGATCAAAATTTACGGGTGTGCATTATAAGCTGGGTATAAAACAGATAGCTTCAAAAATAAGAAACGAGATTATTAAAAAACTAGACTTCCACATAGATCAGAATACCCTTTATTTCAAAGAAACAATATACCAATGAATTTTAAAGGTTGTAATTCTAGAAGTTCTCTATTTTGTTAAAAACTGGGATTATAACTCGAATAAATGACTTCAAAATGTAAGTGCATTGCACATGTACATTTCAGGTTCCTTCATAAAAAATGGGTGCACGTAATACGGTGAATACACCTAAAAATTAAAAAATGCAGTTTTAAAGCCTGGATGTGCATTATACACCAGATTTTATGATAGTTATAGAAATGTTTTTATCACTTGAAGATACAATTTCAAATAATTTACTTTTAGACACCATAAAGTAAGTGATAAGTTTTGCGATGACGGTTGGTTGGTAAGTTGCTTGTAAATGTTATAATAACCAGATATACATAAACAAAGCTCTGTTTGGAATTTAAAACTTCTTTTAGAATTGATATCTATTTTAAGAAAATGCTTTTCTGATTTGTTGGAAATATCCTGAATATATTTTATCTGCTGTTAAAGAATCCATTTTAAATTGTCCATCTTCATTATATATCAAATTATTGATAATGACATAATCATTGTCAGTTTGTCTACAACCAAAAGCATGCTGCTAGAGTATTGAGCAAAAGCAATTGAACATACATTGCCGGGAGACTGTTTATAATAAATGAACAGAACATCTTAAAGTGTATATATGTACATGAACAGAAAAATTTACAGTGGCATCAAAGCCATTGAAATTCATAAACCACATAAAAAGAGAACGCACAAAAATAAATTTGCATAAAAAAATAACCGCACAAAATCAGGCTTTAAAACAATTCCAAAAACAAATATTTAAGTTATAAATTCTAGAACTGAAGGTGCACGTTGCTCTTTAATGGAACAAAAAATATTTTAACTCAGTAAAAACTTTAAATCACATTTTAACTTGAATTAATAATGTTAAAAATATGTCTTCTTATACAATAAACATAATAAATTAAAAATTTATTTATCTCTCAATTTTTGAAAAATTAGCTTCTATTTGAAAGAAAAAGCAATTGAAATACTGAATTAAAACACAGTTGACTCAGAAAATATAAATTTTGAAATATTACACTTCATTTTATTCAAAATTTCCAATACCCCCTATTACATAAATTGAAGAACTCATTAATTCAATTATTTGTGGAATGCTCAAGTTTAAATAGACAAAAGTTGAGCATTTTAAGAAACTTGGTTTGACTCACAAAAACATAAGATTGAATGAATAAAATATCTACTTTTAAAAAATGATACAATTGGAGGAAAAAAAATTAGAATACTTAGTCACATTTTATGTATAGCAAAATGAAACTAGGAATGAAGTCATATTTAATAAGAATTAAGATAAACTTTTCATAATCCTGTCAAAACTGTACCAAATAGATATAATACCAAATTAACAAAAAAATTGTTTGCCCCCCTCAAAATGCTAGATTTTAGTAAACTATTTTGGTAATTATTTCATGAGAAAAGCTACAAATTAAAATGAGATTACAAATTAAAGCAAATCTATAATGATGCTCTCATTTGAAAATTTCAATTTAACAAATATACTAAAGCTAAAATTAAATCTTTCAAAAAAAATTAATTAATGACATGTGATAATAGTTGTTGGTTAAATATTGATAAATATGCATAATTTATAGCGATATATAACTTTTTAATCTTAGCTGTCAATTAAATGTTATGGGATTCACTCCCCACTGCTAACATTTTTTATATAGGCATGCATATGTGGTATATTGAAGATAAGAAAAGGCATAAATAACCAAATCCTTTGCAAACACTGTCAAGGTCCTTTTATTACATTCCAAAGCATTGGAGTAGTTTTATAATAGTGCAAAGAAAACAATCACATTTTGGAGAGACACATATGTATGCACCATTAAAACACCTACTGAGTGAGACATGTTTAAGATGGAGGTAGTTATGGGGTTAAATCAGCAATACTCAACCTGCGGCCCACCAAACCTTTTTTAGTGGCCTAGTCATGACCCATTGCTCTGAGAAATTCTTTTATTTAAGACAATGTATTAAAAATTTGGTGGGAAATTCTTTTACAAGAAATCAATTTTGCTTTTTTGTTGTCGATGTCGTACACCTGCAAATTGATATTCTTTTTTCTATTTGTAATGGTTACGGTTAGTGATAACAGACAACAGTGGATTCCCGACAATTTTATTGGTGGAACTACTTTTGTGTGAAAACAATCCTTCATACCTTGCAAGCGAAAAATATTCAAATGATTTGGAGGTTGGCTGTTTTGTAGTAAAAACAAACATGGATCAGTACTTGCTTGATTTGTTAGGAAAGTGCTGTATTTAAAAATACCAATAAACAGGAATTATTTAATGACATTTTTCCTCTTTCAAGAGGCGATAAATAGGCTTTATTGAATATTCTTTGTAATGAAAACAAAGTGTTTCGTCAGTAGTAATGTCACAGTAGTAACAAAGGCATCTTAAGAAGTTTGTTATATTATTGGTAATCATATGAAACAGTTAAGTGATGCAAAAATTGTGAAGGAGTGTTTCTTAAATTCTTTTAATTTAGTGTTAATGACAAAAATAATAATTAAAAAAGCAAAACAGGAGTTCTAGTATTTCGATCAATTTTCCATATTTTAAATTTCCAATGTTATCTTGTCTTAAGCATTTCTACCCCCAGCAATAAAACATGAATATTTTATTTTTATTTATCCAAATTAAGTAAGGGAGACATGATTTTAATATTCTGTTTATATATTATTAATGAAATTTTCATATGCCTGTAAACAAAATCATTAAAAACTATAATTACTTGTTTGTGCAAATTTCTCTAAGGCAATCAGTGAAAACAAGATCACAGATGTATTCATGCAAGGGTCCTAAGAAATAAAATTATAATGTCTATAAAAAATAATTAAATGCATTTACAAAATAAAAATATACGTAATACCACAATAAAACTTTCTTTAAAAGATTTTATTTTATATATTTTAAGTTAGAAGATATGGAAGATTTTATCTATTATAATAAACATATCAACCAACATTAAAAAACTACTAAAGAAAGATTTTTTAAAAATATATATACATAAAAGCAATCACTAAATCCTTTTCTTGAGAGAAGTTACTGAACATAAAATCCAATTTAATGTTACTTTTTAATACTGCAAATACTAAAAACAAACAAAAAAAACTTATTATTAAATATTACATAAAAATTAGATTAATCATTTTTTAAATTATAATTAAAAATTTTATCAGTGTAACTTCGTTTAAAAAACTAAAAAAGGTGTTTAACCCTTTGATGGCTAGGGATAAAGGAGTTTTTTTTACTTAATTTGTGCAGTATTACGAGCAAGCAGTAGTCGAAAGTGGCAGCTGTT
This sequence comes from Trichonephila clavipes, assembly GCA_019973935.1. NCBI lineage: Eukaryota > Metazoa > Arthropoda > Arachnida > Araneae > Nephilidae > Trichonephila > Trichonephila clavipes. The sequence goes on from BMAU01016507.1 coordinate 842,966, forward strand.
TTACCCCGCCGTTCTTCCGAAAATGTCACCCTTCTCCGGCGATGCCGTAGATAGCTCCCCTCACGCGTTTTAAGGATTTCCTAAAGTATTTGTAGTACACAAATAACTGTTTTTACGTACTTTAAAATAATTAATAAATAATTATTAAATAGTAAATTATAAGTGATTATAATCATATAAATAATAATAGTTAATTATAAATGTAAGACAAATATTAAATTGAAAGGACTAAATAAAAACAACTAATGTAAAACTTTATGAAGCATTTAAATACAGTAATTACCTAAAAATCTTTGTGTGTCATATACTTTAAAACATGGAATTGCACATAATGGGGCATTACATTCTTTGCAATAAGTATGTGTTTCACAGCGAATTCTTTTTACATTGGCATCATTTTTGCTGAAATGTACCACACATCGTCTAGTAGGTTTTTTTTTTCTTCTGTAGGTAGAAAGTGGTGTGCAGACAATCTTAAAGTATTCGAAACTGTTTCAGCAGGTTTTAATTTCAAATGTCTGTGAGTTTGATATTTTTCAACAATTCTTTCAGCTAGTTCAATTCTGAATTCCAAATTTGATTTTTTATTCCCTTTTTTTTCACAGCTAAAAAGCATTACAAATTGTTATGTCCAATACATAACGAAACATTTTCTTGTAATATTTCCTTTGACGAGATCGAGTTAAGTCATAGTATCCAATTTGCTGATCCATGCGATCTAAACCGCCTATCGTATTATTATAACCTAAAACAATCTTAGGCTTCTCTATTTCCACATTTTTCAATTTATTTGGGACTTTTATGATTTCAGGATTATGAATTGAGCTTATAAGATGAATAAATTTTTTATCTCTCCATTGCATGGTCATCTTACCTCTTTGGTAGGCAAGTAAGTCTCCCTTTTTAAGCTTTTCTGTCTTTAGTTCCTTTGATAGATCTTTTCTGTTAGGTCTTAATGTTCCAAAAAAATCAGTCTTAGATTTCACACACAATAACATTCCCCCTAACTTGGGAGAGTTGTAGCAATTATCCATAGTATTATCCAATTATCCAAAGGCAGTATCCTTTGTTTAATAGCGGCTTAGACAATGTCAAAACTACCTGAGTAAAAAACGAACATTATTTTCTTCAGATACATATGTGCCTTTACCGACATAAATTATAATAAATTACATGTATCAACTATGAGATTCACATAACATAAACATTTTGATACCGAATCTGGCCCTTTTAAGTAGCAAGTATTGGGTCCAAGAAAGTCCTCTTTTATACAGCAATAGACTTTCATCAGTACATATGTCTTGTTTGGGTGAATAAACTTCAGAAAAAATTTTCTGTAAGTAGTTTAAAATGGTCCATATCTTTTTTAGTTTTGGCTGAGAATGAGAAGAATCAGTGTTTTCATTCCTATCAAAATGAATAAATTGCATAATAAGGTCAAACCTTCTCAAACTCATGAGGTTAGAAAAACTAGGAGTTTCAATTAGCTTTCTTTTTCACCAAAACATTCTTATACAGATGGTTTCGAAATTTTTCCTCACAAAATTAATGTTGCAAAAAATACTCTCAATTCATTCGCATTAGTTTCACTCCAATGATGAGTACAAGAATAATCTTTGCTCTTAAATTTATTTAAATTTTCAGCTCCAAAAATTTTGGTTTCAGTAAAAATATGATTTACAATCTCATCAGAAAAAAACAGCTCAAAGTACTCTAGTGAATTAGAAATATTTCTCACACAAGCTTTCATGCACACATCACCAGTAAAACTAAATTGGCTAGAATCATGAGAACTTGAATCAATTTTACACCACTGTCAAAAAATCTTCCTCGTCGCTTAAATCATCTTCTGAGTTTGATATACTGTGAACAGTCTTCATCAGACACAAAAGTTGATAGGCGTTCTGTATCGAAATCAAAATCATCCTCATAATAATCTAATTTTCGCTTTTGAGCCATTTTACTTTACAAACACCCAAAAAAATGTGCCAAAATACACATAAAAAGAACAAGGTAAAAAAAAAACCCTTCATTATGAAAAGAAATTCATAGAACCCGTATTGCCATCTGTAAGTAAAACTAACTAAATTTCGCGAGTAGGATTCGTTTGTAACATAATCAATGCAGAATAATAAATTTGAACGAGCCCAGCTTGTCAGCGCGCTTTGTGGAAGAGTTTCACAACGTGAGTAGTACTCCCTTCTAACCTTTTTGGTCGAAGTCTTGCTCTTGAGCTGAACTCGTTTGCGCGCATTAAAGCACAATTCGACTGCAAGCTGAACTCTTTCATAACCATCAAAGGGTTAACATAAAAGGATTTAACTTTTTAAACTATACTTCATGTAGCTAAAATTTTAATTTATCATTGATTAATTTATATTGAATATCAGAAAACTTACAAGATTTGTGAAAAGATAATCTATTGTATCTTGAGTTAAAAGAGCAACACTGCTTGGACCTGAAAAAACAGTTAATTCACAAAATTTAAAATTCAATAATCATAAAAAAAATATCTATGATTTTTATAGAAGTAATGAAATTTTTAAAATAACATATACAAATTAAGGGGACATGGTACGATTTACGCAAAAATTTTTAATTTAAAGGTTTTTTAAATTTTTTGATGTGTATACTATGTAAAACAGATTTTGTGCTCAACATTTCATAAAAAGCTAGCCAATTAATTTATTACGGAAAAACCTAAAACTTGTGAAGTGATTTTAAAATGCTACTCCTTCTACAAAAAATTTACGTACATGCTTGAAATTTGATTTACAAGTACATCAAACTATGTATACCAAACGTTCGAATGGGTTATGCAATAACATGGTTGATATTTGTACAATACTTCTTTTTATGAATGCTTATTGAAAATTCCTTAAAAAATGTATAAATTTTGAGTTTAATTATTTTTTAAAAAATAAGTATTCTTTGGTTCGAAAATGCATACCAACTTTTGTTATATGTACTATTAGCAATAGATAAAAAAAAACATTAGAAACAATAGAAAAAAAACCTTAGCACTTTAAATGAAGACAAACCAGTTATGTTATCTTTATGAGATAAGTTTAAAGTTTTGATTTTCCATAGGGACTTGAAATAAAACGAACGTAAAAGCTATCATAATTCTGCATTTTTTTAAAGTTTAGAGCTTTCATATTTTGTGAGGTTATCAAAAAAGTATATAAAGAATAATTTAGGCTAAAAAAAAGTTAGATTCGATTTTTTTGACCGGTTTTTGCTAATTGAATCATACTGCGTCCCCTGAAAGTCACAAAGAGTAAAACTTAAATGTTATGTAATTTTTTACATAGTAATTAATTTACTGATAATCTACTTAAAAAATTTTTACATACAAAAGTTAAATTCCTCTTTAAGAAAAACAATATTTAAAAATATAACTTTTTTTCATATTTATTTAAACACAGTAATCAAATGGTTTCATTATTCAATACAGGAATACTTCACATTTGCTATTTAAGATATGGCAACAAAATTTATAGCTTACCAATTCAAATACAATACATATCATTTTAAAATACTACTTGACCTTCATTTATTTTGTGAATATCTCTATTTTTTGAACTTTTTCCTGGAACCAAGAATGTAATACAAATTGAAAAAAAATTCTATTTAATGAATTTTCCAAAAGGACAACCCTTTATTCAGGGATTTAGCGATTTAATTACAAAGGGCTCTGACTGTACTTATATTTTTCTTTATATTTACCTGCAAGTTTTTCAGCAATGCAACCCAGAATAACACAAATGTTTCTATGACGTGTTGGATTGAATCTTCCCTGCATGGCTTGATCTTTAGATAAGCAAAATATTTTTGAAAGTTTTGCTATTGATTCCTAAAAAGAAAAGAAAAATAAAGCAACATTTGATTCAAGAAAAATAAAAATGTATTTGTAATAAATTTAACCTAACAAAAGAAATTTACTTTTGTCGGAAGTGGGCACTCATCAAGAAGCAAAGTTATAACAGCTGGTCCCAAAGGATCATCCATGGGAATTACATTTGCCATGGAATGCACAACGGTCAACCAGCCAACTTCTTTATCAGCAATGCAATGAATTTGAGCCATAGAAGGAGGAGGTTCAATGTCACTAAACACATCAAAATTAATAAAAATATATTAATAAAATTTTAAAAATTGGTAATTTCTTTTTATATTTTTAGCGCTGCATAAATTATTTCAGATTATATCCCCTCAAACACATAAACAAACCATTCTTCAAAGAATTGTATCCGATTATTATTATAATTATATTACCTTAAAACAGACAATATGAAGTAAACTGCTTAACAATACAGTTTTCAGATTACAGTAAAATGTTGTTTATCTGAATCAATTGGAACCGGACGCTGTTAGGATACGCGATTGTTCGAATAACCGAATGCGATCCATACAGTATATGAGACAGAACAATATACAAATATTAAAAATAATCACATGTGGAAAAAGTTCTTGAAGAAAAAGCAAAATAGGTGCAAAATGTCGTAATTTTACCTTTATTGTGGAAAATAATCACTTATTTTTTGCTGTACCATTGTACACCTTCATTTTTTCGCTGCACAGTCTCTAAAAAAACTGGTCCGAATATTTGACACTCTGGATAATAAACGTTCAGATAAACGACGTTCTACTGTAATTGGCTTTACTGTCTTGCAATAAGTAAATTTATTATTGACGATACATAAATATATTTATAACACATTAGGAAATAGTGGCGATATAATCCAATACTCAATGGAGATTGAAAATTATATCTACCTCTGTTCAATTTTGAAATAATTTAAGTCTCAGAATATTATGAAAACATTCTCTAATTTGAAAATGGTAATGAAAAATCTTTATGAAATTGAAATTTATTATAAAATTTCAAATATAATTAACAAAATTATTCAGTACTTGTGTACTACACTGTCAACCATTTCAGTCAAATTACACCCCCAAATGCCGTGATAAACAGCAAATAGAAGAAAACTATACCTTTGCATATTCAAACATAATTAATTAACTAGTTCATGAAAGCTCAAATATAACAACCATTTTTAAAAACTGTACCGTTTCTGTGCATGTTCAAACGCAGTAAACTTGTTCACACGTGCTCAAATATAATAACATTATCTATAATTTATAATATTCTCTTTATTTTGTTGTGAAAAAATATTAGAATTTGGGACCTATTTTCTACAGAAAAGCAAACAGTAAAGTAATTTTTTCAAAAAAAACCAGTTTAATACATAAGATAATACCAGTTTAATACATACCAAAAGATTACAGGTTTTAGAAAAGTGAAGAATTAAGAATATCACAAATCTGCAAGACACAGCATTTGGATTTATACTAATTTGAATTGATAACTACATAACGAAACTCATTGGTCATAAATCTGAATGCAATTACAAAATTTTCTAGTTATTAGATTTTCCATTTAATTTAAGTATATGTGTTTTATTTCAATACCATATTTAATTCTAAATATTTACCAATTTATTTTTTGAAGGGCTAATACAAAAGGAAAAAAGCAGGAATTTGATTTCACTCATGTGAGAAAATGATGACAACATTTAAGCAATTTCATGATTTTATAAAATTGGTTGATGGTATAATAAATAAGTACCAATTATTCTTAAAAAATTGGATAAGCAACAGTGCATGTAGATCTTACATAATAATTTTAGACAATAACCTTTATACATAAATAAGCAGTGTCGATATGCTTAACGTACCAGCAAAATATTTTATTACACAGGAAAAAGAGCCTAATATTCAAGTCAACATTTTCATCTTTAAAAACTGCTACTTTTATAGGAGATGAGTGAGTGAGTGAATTTTAACATTGCCCTATTCAGCTATTAGAGGGCTTTTGACAACAGACCACATAATTTTGAACCATGGTCAACTGACAAGGATGACACCCGAGCTGTCACTCCCTCTCCTAACATCCACACCACACCAACAGGAGGTTTGAGCACTTGACAGATTTAACATGCATTGCTCCCCTACACAGGAGGTCTTCAGCAGTACAAGGCTTGAACTCAAGACACGCCTGCCACGAATCCCTTTTACCTTGACCACTGGCTATCTCGGCCATTTAATAGAAGTTAGAGAAGGTGTTAAAAATAATATGCCCATCAGGCATAATTCAGATATTAATTACAGTCATTATTATAGATTCAAAACATGATTAATAAAAATTCAAGGTTAGTATTTTTTTTATATCAACCTGCATTTCTTATCACATATATAAATGCATTCATGAAATAAATTTTAACAAAATATATTTTTCTTAATACAAGAAAATTAAATTTATTTATTCAATATAAAATGTTATTTGAAAAAAATATGTAACAAAATAAGCATAAAAATTATATTTCTAAAAAAAAATTTGAAAAAAATGACAAGTTTAAAACTAAGAGTAACAAAACAAACCAGAGATTAAAACTTTAAATATGGTACACAAATTACATACTGTATTAATATTAAACAATTAATAATACAAATAGAAGAAAACCATGAAAAATATTAATATATTTATATGAGTAGATAAAAGGCTTATCTACTTATAAATTAGGTTTAGGGTTAATTCAAAAATTACATTAATTTCATACATTAATATTAAATGCTAAATCAATAAAAAATAATGCTAACTCAAAACACATGATTCGTTTTTTATTAGCAAGATATGTGACAATTTTTCTAACATCCATATGAATGAGCATTGATAATTATGTACTACTACAACCATTTTGATGAAATGATCAAAATTTGGACAACATGGAGCTAATGTTTCACAGCTACGTAAAACATTTTCACTTCTTTCAGTACATGGGGTACCATCACTGTCAATATTTAGTTTACTTTCCTCTATAAATTTTTCTTTTCATACACATAAAAGCATTTTTTGTTTTCATTTTCATTTGTAAAATTTTAACAAATCAAATTGTTTGATTTATTTGAAATAGATGAAAAAGTAGTATCAAATTTATATAATGCCAAGATCAATCAACAAAAGAGAACACACACAACTGCTCTTAATCTATATATATAAAGGAGAAAAGCAACTCACTCACTGACTAATCACGATATCTCCGGAACTATTAAACCTACAAACTTGAAATTTGGTAGGTAGGTTCCCTTCATGGTGTAGACGTCAGCTAAGAACGGATTTTGCAAAGTTCGAACCCCAAGGGGCGTTACGAGGGTTTAAGGGGCGTTATAGATAATTATTTCCTTTACTAAACTATTAGATGTAAAGTCATGAAAAACTTGGTACACAGATTTCTTTCATAAAGTAGAGATTCCCTACATAATGATTTTTACAAAAATCGACCTCCAAGGGGCGTTGAGGGCACTTAAGTGGCGTTATACATAATTATTTCCATTTTTAAACTATTAGACAAAAAAACTTGAAATTGAGTAAGCAGATTCCATTCACTGAGTAGTACAGATCTGTCATAAGATGGGTTTTGTGTAAATCGTTCCCTGAGTGGCGTTGTAGGGACTTAAGGGCGTTATAGATAATTATTTCCATTTTTAAACTATTAGACAAAAAAAATCTTAAAATTTAGTATAAGCTAATTCCATTCATGGTGTAGAGATCCGCTATAAGATGGGTTTTGTGAATATCGTTTCCTAAGTGGCTTAAGGGGCGTTATAGATAGTTATTTCCATTTTTAAACTATTAGATGTACAGTCTTGAAATTTGGTAAGCGGATTCCTTTCATAGAGTACAGATCCCCTACAGAATGGGTTTTGTGAAAATCGACCCCAAGTGGCGTTGTGGAGAATTAAGGGGCATTATAGGAAATTAACTCCTTTTTTTAAATTATTAGACGTAAAATCTTGAAATTGAGCAAGCAGATTCCATTCACTGAGTAGAGATATGCCATAAGATGGGTTTTGTGAATATCATTTCCTAAGTGGCTTAAGGGGGCTTATAGATAATTATTTCCATTTTTAAACTATTAGACTTACAGTCTTAAAATTTGGTAAGCGAATTCCTTTCATGGTGTAGAGATCCGCTACAAAATAGTTTTGGGGAAATTTGATCCCCAAGGGTCACTGAGGGGATTAAGGGGCGTATAATAGATAAATATTTCCGCTTTTCAACTAATAGAAACACCTGCTTGAAAATTAGAAGGTATGTTCTGTTCATGGAATAAATTTCCTTTTACAAAGATTTTTGCGAAAACGGACCCCCAAAGGAGTGGGGTTGCGAGGGATTAAGGCGTGTTATAGAAAAATTCCTGCTTTTGATTTTAACTGATTTACTTGAAATTTGTTGAGCACTTTTCATTAGTTGAATAATGTTCCACTAAGAATGGATTTTACGGAAATCAACTCTAGGGGGAAGCGGGGAGAGTTATTGGGGTGTATTGATAGACAAAATTCCCGTTTTCGAACTGCTAAGACTACAATAATAAAATTTGGTTTGCATGCTTCTTTTTGTTGAATTGGAATTCACTAAGAGTGCTCTCAACGAGGTATTGATGATAAAAATTCTGTTTTTGCTGTTAGATTTAGACTTGAAATTTAGCACGCATGTTTATTTTATGGAGTAGAAATCCACTGAAAGTTGCTTTGGTGGAAATCCACTTGATTATTAGGTTAAGTGAGAGAAAAAATCTTTTTCCTTCTATTTTAGATATAAATAGAAATCAGATATTATAATTTAAGTTCTTTTTATATCAAGAGGTGAGAGTGTAACAGCTATAAATATATTTTTCAATACAATCGAATTCTTAATGCTAGATATCAATAATTAATATATATGTAAACAGTATACATATACATCGTGAAATACCCAGTGAAGCGGGTGGGTAACGGCGAACTAATTTGATATACCCAGTGAATCCTGCCTAGCGTGGTGAATGGTCCAATATGGCGGCTAATGGTAATTTAATGATACACAATAATTTTAAAGAATTGTTTTGAAATACAATTAAAATCCTAGGAGGACCCACTGCCAAAAATTTTCGCCAAAGCGCCCAAATTGAAAGGTTTTCAAAAGGCGAACTACTCTTTTGATATCGGGCAAAGAAGAAAACGAATAAATACATTAAAATTAATCATTATATAAAGAAAAACGGAGAAAGCAATGAAATTCATTTTATAAAAGCATTCTAAAACCAGTGTGTACATGATTTACATTTTTAAAAAGGCGAAAGGGCGTTTCACAAATATAAAATTGAAGAAATACATGAAATCAATCAATTTTAAAAAGGCACTTACCTTCCATTTCGTCATGTTCCGTTGGTGGATACACCCTTGCGATGGATGCAAGAATTCATGAAAATTGTCATTTGGTGTAGTTGGAATGGAATCCAATATGGCGTGCCTAATGGTAATTTAATGATACACAATAATTTTTTTAAACCTCGGAATTGTTTTGAAATACATTGAAATGTATTTCAAATAACCGGTGGGATATAGGAAGAGATTGAGAATGACCTAGAACAATCAATAAATAATGAATATCAATAATATGTAATAAAAAGTAACATGATGACCTAGAACAATTAATAAATAAGATTAGTATTATAAGCAGCATATAATAATCTTATATTAATTTATCGTAATTATGTATAATATTCATATAGTATGATTTAATAACAGTTATCAGAAATAATAATCCTATAATATAATTTAATAGGAATTATAAAAAAGAATAATCGGCTAATTGTAAAAATGTAAAAATAATGCACAAGATTACTCGCATTACATAACTATAAATAAATAACAATTGCTTTAATTAAACCACAAAAATAGTTATTAATAAATAACATAATAATTATAAATAAATAACAGTAATAGTTATAAATAAATAATATTAATTATAAATAAATAAGAAAATAAAGTGATAATATTTATAAATAAATGTTAAAAAAAACAATTATAAATAACGAATATTAGATGATTGTTAAAAAAAAGTAATAATTACATTTTTGTATTACATTATGAATAAAATAATTACATAATGTATGTTAAAATTAATTAATTTCTAATTACAAAGTAGTGAAAGTTTGCAATATGAAACTTGCACTGAAGTTCCTTCAACGAATTGCATCGAACAAAGAACGTAAAAAAAGAAACATTTTTAAAACGTAAATTGAAGTGAAAGTAAACGATTCATAGCGATAATTAAAAGCACAACACTTACTCTTCTAAGAAAAAAAATTTTCTATTACTTACTCATTTTAGAAATATCCATATTCGAAAATAGCACAGAATTATACAGAAGACGCAAGCAGTAGAAAAATTACACTGAAAATGGTTCAATTTTTACAGAAAATAGAAATTTTTATGAAAATCATCCAAAATTAAAAGGGAAAAAACCAATAAAAGTTATTTCTAATATACGTTATCCTCATCAACAGATGATAAAAATATTAAGGTAACCATATTGTAATGTTATCGCCCATCTTGGAGATTTGATGAAATTTCATTTCACACCTAAAGAATTACTTAAAATGCATTTAAAGTAAAAGATAAATATTCACACACATACTTATCAACAAAAGTTCTAATGACACATAAAGTTTCCATAACAAGTTTATCGACAGATTGCCTTGACACCATGAGATCCAAAGCTCGTTGAACAGGATCATACTGACCTCCAAACGGAGGTACATGCGTAGTCTCGGCTGATAATGAGTTTATGGACAATCTCGGAGGCTGTGTGATGGTTTCTTCATCAGATTCAGATTGCCTTTCTTTACAAACACAAATTCCCATAATTGGAAGCTCACATACTTAGAAACCTACCAATAAATGTCAAACACTACAGTTCAACAGTACGAAAATTATTCTTTTCTTTCTTGAACTAAAGTTTGTTTTACTTCTTTTTTCCATCAATTCCTATGAATTCCTATTATGTCACGATAATATGATGAATATTGAAACACAGACATCCAGACTAGATTCAATACACAATTGAGAAAACATGTCATTCTTGGAAGGATCTTGTTACATAAGCTAAATAGACTCTTCACACGAGGTAGCAATGTAAGAAAACTTCAATTCCAAAGAACCTGAAAAAAAGTTTAAATTCTTAAAATTTCACCAGAGTATAAATAAATAAGATAATTAGGTACTTATGTATTATTGCAGCTGTATTGGCGAAATTATATGAAACATAGCATGTGGTTGCCAATTCATACATATGAAATCAGGGTCACCAACTTGGCAAGTTATCTTAAATGTTGGCAATGTTGCGATGGTAAGTAAGTACCGATATTTTATTTTACAGCACAAAAATGCTTAATAGATTTCCTCACAGTTCGTTTAATTAAAAATATGAATAAAAAATAAATGACACAGTAAATGATAATGTCTAATAAACTGTTAATAAATTACAAATAAATTTAATAAACTATAAAATAAATTTTAAGTATTAAAAAAAAACTAAATAAATTTTAGCTGAGAAAAATGTGTTTTTAATAATAATTTATTCAAATTTAAGCAGCATAAGGAATATATAAAAATTATATATACAATCGCAAATATAAAATTGCATAATTTATTAGATATGCTCCAATTCAAGATACATGTTTTAACTTTATTTTGAATATCATTGCAATAATTTACTCGGATAATGGCAAAAAATAAGTTTATTCTTGATAATGAATTGAAAAGAAAAGTTAATTCTACTTATTAATTTTAAAAAATATTATTTGAAATATATATTAAGCAATGACAAGAACAAGGAAATGAACAACCCGCTCTCCAAATCATCCTACCATGCCAATGGGAAGACTTTGAGCCTCAACAGATTTAACGTGCATCAGCCCCTTCTGTACAGCAATTAAAATATATACTGTCATACATACCAGCATACTAAATTAAATATTACACTAATTTTAAAGAGAAAAATTATTGATGTAATATGCACTATGCATATTTTATCTGTGAATTTGAATTACAAGCAATATAAAACAAATTTTAACTCTCAACTTCAAAGGTTATCTTACAACATTGCTATCCGCAAAGTAAAAGCATATAAAATAAGAAAAACTTATAGAAAATCACATATAAAATATCCCTTTCAAAAATTTTTGTGTAAGTTTTCCACAAATATGCACATAAAACTTAGTATAAAAAAATTCTTAAATTTTAATTTAAAAAATTTGCTTCTAAAACAGCAAGTAATCAGCATAACAGTAATTATAATAACTGTTAAATTAGTAGTTTATTCCTAAGGTAGTAACCAAGTTATAGAAAGAAATGTCCCACAATTTAAAGAGCAAAAGTGTGAAGTTCAATTTTAAAGAATATTAAAAGTCAATTAAAAAAAAACGTTTATAAAACAAATCATGAAATGCCTTACAAATTACAAGATATTACTGGATAAGCATTAAGTTTTATAGAAAAAACATATTCATCTGAAAGAAAATAATTACCGAAAATTTTATGTGATTAAACCCATTCCGAACTTGTTTTTTGTTCATAAATATTCAATCAGAGATAAAGTGGAAATTATAATATTTATTAATGTTATTTGTCAGAATTCATTATAAGAAAATGTGTCGGGTGCAACAAACATAACGATAAAAGTCGGGAATTACCAAGATTTGTTTCGATTTTGGAAAGTTTTTTTAAAGAAAGATTTCCCAAAGAATAATTTCAGATCACCAAAAAAAAAAAAAAAAAAAAATTAATTCAAGTAAATTTTTTAAGGAATTTCTAGCTGTGTTGCTCTATCTGTTTGGTTTTCGATTAATAGGAAAATTATACGACGTTGCCAGAAACCATTATTTAAAGGTTTGTGTATGATTTGATGATTTAAAAAATACTTATATATTCTAGGATTTTCAAAATTTCATGAATTTTTTACTGTAAAATTTTTAATTCACATTTATTACATTATTATTGTGCACAAATGTGATAAAATGTAGTTATTTGATTATTTTTTATACATCCTATATAGTTTATATATATACATCATTGGGCCTTATTATTGCTGAAAAATAAGTTGTAAGGGAAATAAAAATACTAATCTCTATTTAGAAATCCATTTAAAACAAATTTTATTATTTTTCTAAAAAGAAACAAAGAAATTATTTATTAACTGTATTTGTGTTTGTTAGAACCGGTGTCATTCAAATGTAAATAAACAAGTTTCACGAATGTAAAACTTTAAAGTGAACTAATTTTTTATTATAAAAGAAAATTTTTAGTCATCATGTTTAAACTGCTGTGTTTTATTGATTTGTAGAAATTATATTTATATTTAATATTCTCGTTTTAATATTATTTAATTTAATGAATTATAGTTAGTTTTAATCATGTACCAGCTGTTAAAAACTTATAATTTGGTACTAAAGGGCATTCAAAACTTTTTCAGAACCTCTACAAACAGAACTTTCAAATTCGATGGAATTCGAAAAATGTTAAAACGGAGGATATAAAGAAAATTCGTAATATTGGTATCATTGCCCATATTGATGCTGGTAAAACTACAACTACCGAAAGAATGCTTTTTTATTCAGGATTCACCAATATGATGGGAGAAGTACACGATGGTGACACAGTTATGGATTACATGGTTCAAGAGAGGGAACGAGGTATTACGATAACATCTGCAGCAATAACCTTCAACTGGAAAAACCATAAAATAAATTTGATTGATACTCCTGGACATGTAGATTTCACTTTTGAAGTAGAGCGCTCATTAAGCGCTCTTGATGGAGCTATTGTCATATTGGATGCATCTGCAGGAGTAGAAGTGCAGACTTTGAAAGTTTGGGAACAAGCAAATCGGTATGGGGTTCCTTGTATTATATATTTAAATAAGGTAGATAAACCTGCTGCTGATATTGAAATGTGCTTGCAATCTATTAAAAAAAAGCTAAAAATAGAGCCTCTTAAGCTACATATACCAATTGGAAGTGCTAAAAAGTTTTCCGGGATGTATGATATAATCACACTTAAAAAACATGAATGGAATCTACAAAATATAGGGAAAGATGGAAGAAATTTCACTACTCAGAATTTAGATAGTGAACTGGAAAATTCCTCATTGAAATTTATAAATAAGGAAAGAGAAAAAATCATTGAGAATATTGCTGATTTAGATGATATGATTGCTGATAAGTATTTAACACAAGGTACAAGTGCTGTAAATGTTGAAGATTTACTAGCTGCCTTAAGAAATATTACCTTAAAAAGAACTGCTATCCCTGTGCTGTGTGGGAGCTCTTATAAAAATGTTGCTGTTCAGTTACTGATGGATGCAGTTATTAATTATTTGCCTGATCCCAGTGAAAGAAATCGAGATTTTGTGCAATGTGATTCAAATGAGTTATGTGCTTTAGCATTTAAAATAATTCATAATAAAAATAAAGAACCCTTGACATTTTTAAGGCTTTATTCTGGCACCATAAAGAGTGGCCAGAAAATATATAATAAAAATCGAGAGAATTATGAAAAGATAGGAAAACTTATGATACCATTAGCAGATGATTTTAAAGAAGTACCACTATCTTTAGCTGGAAATATTGTTGCAGTTACTAATTTGAAAGATGTTATAACTGGGGATTTGTTATTCTCTTCACCATCTGCTGCATCAAAAGTTTTATTTAAAAATAAAGCTATTGGTAGTTCAATAGGATCATTGATACAAGTTCCAAATCCTGTTTTCTTTTGCACTATAGAGCCTTCTTCAGTTGGATTTCAGAAACGTTTAGATTTTGCCTTACAGTGCTTGCAAAGAGAAGATCCAACTTTTCAAGTTGAATTTGATGAAGCAATTGGACAGACTATAATATTAGGGATGGGTGAGTTGCATATTGATATCATTAAGGAAAGAATTTGTGTTGAATATGGAATTGAAGCATATTTAGGGCCCCTTCAAGTAGCTTATCGAGAGACTTTAAGCAAGACAGTTGAAAACACTCACATTCTTGACAAAAATATTAGTGGGTCCAAACATTTTGTTAAGGTCTGTTTGAAATTATACCCTCAAGAACAAAGTAAAATGAAAGTTAATGTTATAGTGACAAAGGAAAATGATCTGGGAAAAATTCGAACAGATTATTTAAAAGCCATTAATTCTGGAGTAAAAAGTTCTCTTAACAATGGCCCCATTTTAAATTTTCCTGTTATTGATATTGGAATTGATTTATTGTGGCTTCAAGTTGGAAAAGGCACATCTTTAGCCATGATATCTGCAGCAGCAGCTCAATGTATTACAGCTGCTCTTCGCCAATCAGAAATGCATTTATTAGAACCTGTAATGAATCTCTCTATAGTTGTCAATAAAGGTTATGCTGGTAGAGTTTTAAATGATTTATCTCAAAAACGTAGTCAAATCCTAAATATGGAAATGCGTGAAGATGTAGAAATAATACAAGCCCACACTCCTTTATCTGAACTTAAAGGGTATTCAACAGAGCTTAGAGCTATCACTTCTGGCACATGTTCATTTACATTAGAATTTGAAAGTTATCAAAAAATGGATCAAAATGAACAGGCAAGGACTATAGAAGAAGTTACTGGTTTTGCACCTAGATAACAACAGCTTGTTTTAAAGTTTTCTATAATCTTAGAAATAAGAAAAGTTAGTATATAATAGACATTTATACACTGTTTTAGTTAAAAGGTATAATTTGTTTTTATCTGCTAATAAAACAATTAAATTGACCCCTTAACTTTTCTACTCCCCTGTATATATATGTCTCAATCCGCCAATGTGTTAGCGGCCCCTGTCTTACATATACATCTTTCTGAAATATGAACCTTTTCTTTGTGTTGCAGTCAATAAAACTATTCCAAAGGCTGTGGAATGCAATAAAATGACCTTGACAGTGTTTACAAAGGAATTACTTATTTCAAAGAAGAATTTGTTTGTTTATACTCTCTCTCTCTTTTCTTTCCCTAAGTACACTTCCTATGTGAAAAATGATGGTACTGGAAAGAAAATTGTGTAACATTTAATCTGCAGTTAAGGGGTTAAAGTACTTTAATTATCATTACTGTAATGTACCATTATTATTGCATTTTTTTCCACTTAAAAATGTTTCTAAAACTAGTAGATAAAAATTGAGATAAAGATATGAGATATCACATATGAAGATTCATTGAAATAAGAAATTTTGAGATAATTTTTATATATTTTTACTGAGAAAGGAAATGTTAATGTTTTGCTTTTATAAAGGTGTTTTTAATTTTTGCTTAAAATTAAATAAAATCTTTCTTTTTACTGCTGAGAATTTGTTATTATAAAAACTTTATGGTAAATTATTTTTTCTTATAGTTAAATTGTTTCAAATCTAAAAAAGTGTACTTATTAAATAAATAGGAAAAATGACATTTTATTTTGTAAAAAAGGTACCATTTTGTTCTATTGAGAATAAAACCTTGAGGAAAAGAAGTAACTTTACTTTTTTTTTTTTTATAATTATCAAAAATATTATAACTTAAAAAAAAGTAGTTGTGATGTTGATAAATTAAGTTTTCTTACCTTAGCTGTTTCAAAAAACTGATTTGAAAAATCTATTTTTTAAATAAGTATTGTTTTATTATATTATAAAAAAATAAATGGAAAATTATTGTGAAAAGCATGTTTATGTGTGTCATATGTCTGTTATTATTGTTAGAAATTTACAATGAAATAAATTATATTGAAATCATTTGTTTAATTTAAGAATGTTTGTATTAATTTTCTGTTTATGATTCTCGAAACTTTTACATTAAGTCAGATATAGAATAAAGGGTACTTACATATATTATATTGTCAGCCAATGGAACAAATGAAAAGATGTTGCCAAATGTCACATTATGCATCAATAGTGAAAAAAATTGCACACACACAATGTGCAAACATAATCTTGTTTGTGCACATAATGACAGCATTTGATAACATTTTTTGATTTGGCGAAATTGGTCAATGGTATAATATGCAAGTACCAAATTATGATATTAATGATTGTGTATTTGTATCTATTTAATTTTGTAAAGAATAAATTTATTTTACCAGCTCTCTTCTTTATAATTCTGAATAAAAATCTACTGTCATTTTATTAATTATTGTATGTAATTTATCATAGTAAATTGAGTGATATTAAAAATTAAATTTAATCTATTCAATTATTTTGTCATTTTTTTAACTGAGTAAAAAACAAAACACTGTTATTTTTCAACTTGAATAAAATTTAATTAAGTTTATTTTCTAAAAAAATTAATTCTCTTTACAATAAAATTTGAGAATTTCTGTTGCAGTGATTACAAATAAGATTTAAGTCATTTGCAGAAGTATACATTCTCTGTTGAATAATTTTGAACGTTCTTAGATGTTGGAATAATTTTTATACAACAGTATTATTGAGAGATCACTTTAGCCTAGTGGTCATAGTAACAAATTTGTGGAAGGCATTGTCAAGTTGATAGAGTCTTGGTGCAACTGAAGAAAGGCTGATGTGTACTAAATCTGTCGAGACTTAAGGTCTTCACACGGTTCAAAATTTGGAGAGGGGGCTGCTAGCTTAGTTGTTAGCCTTGTCACTTGACCGAGGTTCGAAATTCCAAGGTCTGTCAACATTTGTCCATGTTCAACTTCAAAACGCAATGTTTAAGAAAATCGAATCAAATAACATTGCTTCCATTATAATTTTGTAGGTGTACAAAAATATGTCATATATTGGTTGGAATACACTTATTAAGAGTGATTTAACTATCCGTAAGATACGCAGTAAAGTAATGGTTTGCTAGAGCAGCGGTGCCGTTCTTTCGCGGTCGTAACATCACGATGGATGGCGTCACAGAAAAGACGGCTGTCTGTTAACGTTGATCGAGTGGTTTCCTAGGATAGCGGTCTACTGTACTTGCATCCGTAGCTGTAAACAATCTTAAAGTGGGTGATTTAGATGTAGCGAACATATCTTTTTTGTATTTTACCTATATATTGAACATATTTTTTTATATATTGTACCTATATATTGTATTTTATACACATTTTTTATATAGTAGAACCTGTTTTTGTGCAGTCCTTTTCTATGCGGTATACGAATTTCAACACCTTTGCCACCACTGTAATGTTTTCGATCAACATAAGAAAGATTAGTACACATCAAGATGCATTGTTCATTTTTTATGAACTTTCTCCTGTGATTGCACGTTCAATGTACTAGAAGCGTATGCTTGATTGAAGATGAAACTTTCAATAATTTGATAGATAGATGATAGATTTGAATTTCAAAAAGAGCTTTTTAATCATATAAGTTTGCAAAAACTTATTACTTAAAGGTGTCGAAAAATAAATCGACTGAAATTGTATCTTCAAGTGACGAAAGCAATTTTAACTAATTACTGTGTTGTACATACTTTATATATATTGTTATTTTATTATATCAAGAAATGAAATCAAAGAATTTTGATTATTTGTTGCATTAGTTCATTGAAATTAAAGAATTACAAAAACCATATATTATTTCTAAGTAATTCCAAGGACTAATTTTCATAAAATTCTTTTTCTCAAAAGTAAACCTTTGGAAAAAGTTTAAAAGAATCTGTAAAATTCCCAAAACTTCTAGTCAAATCCCACATATAACACATTATACTAATACCAATATTTTTGTATTGAATTGGGTAAACAGTTAACTGACTTCAAATGCTTTTATAATACAAAAAAAGACAATATGCTCCAAAGAAGTGTTGCATATGGTTGTAAAGAAAATACAATCATGACATGATTTAATAGTTTTATTCATATATTTCTTTTTTTCACAGTTTAAATTTTTACAGATTAAAAAATTAATTTAAACACTGAACAAAAAAATACAAATGAAAAAAGTACAATTTTGATAAGTGAATTATAAGTTATAAGTTACTTCCTTTATTTACATTAAAATAAGAGAATTTAATTTAAACACTGAACAACAACAAAAAAATGAAAAAAGTACAATTTTGATAAATGAATTATAAGTTGCTTCCTTTATTACATTTAAACACTGAACAACAACAAAAAATGAAAATATGCAATTTTGATATTTGCAACTTAGACAAAAAATTCGAAACATTGGCTTCATCCTCTTCAGGAATCCAGAAAATATTGGAACTCATTTTTTTTTTTGCCACCGCTATTGAGAAAACGTTCAACACACACAAACTGTTGCTGCCGCTATGACGATCGTAACGACCTGATGATTGGAGAAAGGCCACGATTACGGTCGCGTCTTTTTTACGCTCCGTACTTTTGACGACATGTCGATTCTTGAGAAACTTGCCATGATGCCGAAAATGGATGTTGATCCATCAGATGATGAATTGCAATCGCCATGTTTTCGACGAATCAAGTTAAATAGAAAAATCGAAACAGATATGATGCTCCTCAAAACCTACCAGGAATTGAACGCAAAGTTTCATTCCTCCAACCCTAGCCTTGAGATGACTACCAACACTGCAGCTGCTGAGCGTCAAATGAATTTGAATGCCTTGGTGAGTGAGCGTGATTCTCTCCCGAATGCCTAACATTCAATTGTCAGTTCTGCCCCAAAACAACCCCACTACTCCAGTGGAAGTAATTGCCCCTATTAAAAACTCAGATTCTCTAAAGAAAGATATTATTAATGATAACGAATCTAAAACTTCTGTTAAAGCTATTAATAAAAATAAAAGAAAATTCAAAAACGTAAACAAAAAAGGATTCCGTGGAGGACTTTGTCTTCCCAAAGAAAACGGCCAGACCTGCCTCTCCTTCATTCACGAACCAATCGCAACTGCCAATAGTTTTTCCGATCTTGTTGAAGATCAAAACAAAGTTAATGAAGTTGAAGAAGCAAATACTACAGATATCCCCAAACCTAGACCCCCTCAACCTATTCACTCAAAATTAAAGAAAATATTTTTTTTAGATCTCAAATTAAGTCAATTCTTCAAATATTCCCGGATACCATCACCAAAAACTCAGGAAAATTCGTTAAACTTTATACTAAAGACGTAGAGATTAAACATAAATTAACTCAATTCCTCGAAAGTGACAAAAACTTTGAATTTTATTGCATCAAACCTAAATTAAATAAACCAATTAAAGTTGTAATTAAAAGGACTCCCAATCTTTACCAAAACTCAAGAAATACTCTCAGACCTCGAAGAAGAAGGATTTACGATAGATAATGTAACACAATTAATTTCTAAAAAGCATAAAGGTCCCCTCCCATTTTCCAAATTACATTACCCAGAAATGCCGTGAACGTTAAAATTTTCGATCTCAAGACCCTCGGATACTTGCAAGTTCGCGTTAGTTTCGTTCGAGGAATTACTCAATGCTTTAATTGCAATCATTTCGAGGGCCGGTAATGAGCACCCGACTAAACAGTCAGGACAATCCGTTTTGTATCAATTGCAGGAATACGGCCTGTTCAAAATGTCCCCAGTTTCCTAAACCTAAAGGGCTCGCCCTACCTAAAATTCAAAAATTGAACCATAATAAGTGCAAAGAAGGAACTAACGTAGTTCACTTGCCCCTTCCTATCCTAATGCTACAGTTATAAAACCAAGAGAAAATAACTCTAGCAAGGAAATCCATGGAATCCACCAGGAAGATATATCTGATTTAGCTAAAGTAATTGAACTCCAATCCTGAAATTCTACAAATACTTAATAATCTTTGCAGATGACGATAATGCTAAAATCTTGTTGAAGCTTTGCTCGACAAGAAATAACTTTTATACTCCCCTTTTAATCATCCTCAACTGTCTTTTAAATTTTTACAATAATTTTTAATTTCACAATTTTTTTCACCTTTTAAATACATTTGGCATTTCAATTGACTAGTTTTCCTAAAACCCACTTGATTTAAACACCCATTCCAGTCTGCCCTCTTTCCCATTGGTCCCTGCATTCCGCCCACTTCCATCAATATGTCGCAACACAAGGCCAATGACAAAAACAGAGGATGGAAAATAACACCGTAATTTCGGACGTTAAAGAGCGGCACCGCTGCTCGAATATCTCTTAATTTATGAACAGCCTTTTTAATGGATTTATGCATTACATTTAAAGATAATTATATTGTTATAAATGATATTCTGTTGTCCATATTCATGTAACTCATCTTAAAATTATTGCAATTAGTTTTTTTGTAGCACAATGCAAGTCTGTGAGTCAGCAGAATGACCGTTTCATAATGAGACGTCATAAATTTGTCAGAGTAGGTTCCCCATCGAGGGCCGATCCTAGGGTAAAATTGTTTAACTAAGCTTAATTTTTATTTGTAAAACACAATAATAACATATTATACGGCGAATATGTGTAAGGGCACGCGTTATACGCCAGATTTTACTGTAACTATAAAATAACTTTTCTGGCTTTCTGAGAAGCAAATTTGTCAATAGTTTTGGTTAAATTATTTTTTTTTTCTGAGATATCGGATTCAATTGAGACTATGGCCAAATCTGAAAGCCTTTCTTGTGTCATATTATTTCTCAAGTAATTTTTAATTTACTGAAACTTCTTTCATCGGAAGCTACAGAAACAGGTTAGGTTAAAAAAATTCTTAATGCTAGAGCGAAATTGGGAAAACAGGGAATAAGATCATTTTTCACTATAATTTCTAATATCTCAGTTGGCTGTTTTTTACCAGGGAAAATGTCTGAATGAAGTTATTTCAATGAAGAGCTGCATATCGTCTATATCTTATTTTGGAATTTCTTTTTTATTTTCTCTTATTGTTCTAACAATAGGTTTTTTTTTTCTTTTCAAAAATTCATCTGAAAGTGGATGTGTACCAGTTGTCTCCTTTAAAGTCACGTTCTTCCCAAATGTTTATGTGTCTATACATATAAAACATGCATTTTTTCTAACTGTGTCTCCCTCTTCTAAATCTGGATCGATTTCAGTGGAGGAATCATACTCGCTGTTATACTCTTCATCATTTGATTCTTCCTCATCATAATCACGAACAGAATTTCTTCATCCGAAAATACTGTTGTACTGTATCTGTTATATACTGTATCTATTAAATTACTTAAGTATCCCATTTCTTCATCATAACTACTATAATACGCCATAATATAAGGAAGATTTAAAACGTGCTCATGCATTCAGAACTGTAACGCCGATTCACGCGCATGGAATGACATACCCGAAGAGGCGGTATCCAAAAATATATATTTAGAATTCACCTACAAGCTAAGGTCCCTCAAAGTATGACCTTAAAGTCAGCTACACGAGAAACTACCAATTTTCCAAAAAAAAGGTGGGTATGACATATCCTGCGCAGGAAGTGCCGGGTTGAAACTGAGAAAGACCTCTGACCTGATGCATTCTATATCGGTATAGTTTAAAATATTTTTAAAAGTATCTCTACATTAGGGAAAGTCGAGACCATATATATTTCTTTTGCAACTTCGATGCTTGCACAAAGCCTCGGGTCTTTCCGAGGGACGATTTCCGATTCCGAGTCGTATAATTTATTTCTCTGTAGCAGTGTGGTAGGAATTTCTGTGAATGCTTGAAAATAAAGTTATAAATTTTGGATTAAAAAATAACTTAATTCTTTTTTAATCGAATCTAAATTTTCAAACTTTTTAAAGTTTTCTATTTATTATTGGAAACTGTAAATTTTTTCCATGAAATATTTAGAAAATTAAAATAATAATCTTAAGCTTTTAAATTTTTTTTTTCAAACTCTCAAAAAATTAGATTGAATCTTTTTTTTTCAAAATTTCTGACTAAATTTTGAAATTTCTTATTTAATACAAACATATTTTGTTTAGTTAATTGTTTGTTTAAACATATGTGTTTCATTTCTAGAACAAAATGTAGCTTGGGCTTACAGATTACTTATTCACACAAAATTATTAAAATATCTCCACCAAAAGTAAGCTTTCAAAAATTCTAAGGTTTTTTTAAAAAAAAACTAGGAACACACAATCACAATACTTTAAATGTGTAGTTTCCTTTTAAAATTTCTAAATATAAGTTAATATTATTATTATAATTGTTTTTTTCAAATATCTTAATACTTTGAGACTAAACAAAATAATGAAACATTTTTAGAATAATTTGAAATTTCTAAGATAACTCAAAACTTTTTGACAAAGACCACAATATCACAAAAGAAATCTAAAACTTTTAAACTAAATTTGTATCTTAATTACATTAAAAATACTCAAGATTATACAACCTTACTACTTAATGAATAATTTTTCACATTTTGTTTTGTTTGTGTGTGTGAAATCACTTATCTACTTTAAATATTGTGTTTATCATATTTTTATTTCTGGAATGCATTTTGCTATACACTTTAATTAAATAGTTTTATACTACTAGGAGTAACTAAAAAATATTACCTATATTTTTCAACATTTATTATTGTTCTGTAAAAATAAACCTTTCATTAAATGCTTTTTATAAGAAATTTCTGCAATAGTTCTGACATTCTTATTGTTGCCTTTTTAAAATATTGCTATAGATTGCTAAAGATGAATTTTGGTTAACTTTATTAGAAGCATACAGAATGCTATACAATATTTTAAAGAAATTATACGATTTTTATGTATTTTTATAATTAATTATACACATAATTAATTATTAGTTTGCATTAAATATTCTTTCAAATTCTCTGGGCAAAAGATCTTAATCAAGAAGGTATCGTGCAAATCGCTCTTAAAATAGTAATAAATACAAAAAAGAAAAAAGAATTTGTGCTTTTCTAATTCAATCTTACAAATAATGGTTCTCTTAGCAGTCTTAGAGTATATTAGAAAAATTATATATTTATTTCACCTGTTACCTAAAATAAAAAGAACAAAAAATATGTGTGCATCTTTAAATAAACTTAACATACCTTATTTCTTTGAAAACTCTTATCACAGTTTGAAGCAATTTAAATTAAATATTTAGAAACTATAGATTGTTTTATTTATTATTAAACAAAATTATCGTAATACGTTATGATTACAAACAAAATCCTCAAAATAAATATAACTATGTTTTATTTCAATTTCGCGCTATTGTTAGGATCCTTTTAAGTATGGTAAATAATTAATGAATATACTCAAAGGCTCATTAGTGTTTTGTAATTTAAATGAATTACTACCGTTTTTAATAAGTGACTAAAAGAATTACTTTTATACGAGAGGCAAATAATATTCTTTCATTTGAATAACAATGCCAGTTGAAAATGCTTTAAGAAGAATACGGTACATTCAAGCTACGAAAACATACACTTAAATATGTTAACTAACATGAAAATTTTCTAAGAAACTGATGACAGTTATTTTTTATTTATGTATGTAAAACGAAAAATAAATAAATAAAATAGTAATAGCACAAATTCAACAAAATATTTTTTTCACTCTATCTTACGCAATGATTACAATACCTGAGCATTAAATCTTAAAAATCGAAAAGAGAATTCTGAAAGTGAAAATACAGTTATCTTTTTTTTTTCTTGTTTAACCGTTTTTGTTGTTCCGATTTTTGTTTTGTCTAAAAGAAATTAGTTCGGAAGTCAAATTGATGCAAAATTTCCTCAGTTTTCTTCGAAAGGGGGTCTTTTTCTGAGGGCCATTCTGCCCCATTCTTTTCATTTGTCCTTAAGCATATCATAAGTCTTGATCGTGCTTTTAATTACTTTTGTCCGATGTGTCGAAATTCTTCCTTAACGCTCCCTCCCCCTTCCCCCATGGGATCAGCGTTGAGAATTCACGAATACTCGTTAAAAAAATAATTAACTATAGGAGGGTGACAGAAGACTTGGAGGTAGACAGGATCTGGCGCTTATGGGCCAGATCTTTCTCGGAACGGGAAGCAGATCCCTTGCTGACAGAATGTGTGACGAATCTATACGGCACTTTTCCACTAATACTCTTAGGCGTCTTTGGGGATTGTAAATTCGCGTATATTTCCAACCAGCTCTAAAAGAAGAAAATGGGATATGCAAATGAATTAAGGTATTTAAGGAGATCGTTGTAAGTTAGCAGAGGGAAGGCGATTGAGCCAAGAGCTCAAAAGGATTAGTTAAGAGGATTTAAGTGGATTGCGTGATTAGAGTATTGCGGTTATTATTCAGCGAAGTAGCATTAGAAGGATTGATCTACCTGGAGAGAACGACATTACAGCCAGGTGATACATTATAACTTAGTTTCTCTGACCACAAGAGTTAATATATAATAAAATTAGTGAAAATTTAATGAATGTTAATAATTCAAGTTGCGTATATTTCTCTGTCCTCTTATTCCGGTAAACCCATTCGATATTGAGCTTAGTAGTTGATTAATATCATATTTTGTGATTTAAAGTAATATTAAAGGTAAATCCCTTTGACGTAGACATATTGTTTAATATTTGTAATTAGAAGGTTTCTAATTGATTCTACTGAATAAATATAATTTGTTATTATACAAAGGGCGTCTGGTAATTCTTTGCCTCAAGTTAATCTTAGTGTCCAGGGTGGAATCCAGGGTGTTCTCACAAATGCACATTCGGTCTTTTGATTGTTACAGAAATAAAAGAGAACCGTGATAAATATAGTCTAATATTCTCTTTCACTGGACGACTTTTGAAAAAAATTCCAACTGCCAAGCCTTCGTGTAACTTCTTAGTGCGACGTTTATAACAGTCAATCAAGCAGCAGACGAAGAGGGTATTTTCATTTACAAGCAAATAACATTCTGAATGTATTTTTCCCATCCCAAGTGTTATCTGTATTTCACTTCAAACAATCTTTTTGTCGAACCGCTTTGAATGAGAAGTTTTTCCTGCTTTCAGACCACACACCACTCCTTGTTTTCTCATTATTTTGAGTAACTTTACCAGCTTTTAAACTTTTTTGTTGTGGGTCTTGGGATTCAGAATTCACATGGAAAATTTATATCTTTTGAAGCCAGTGACATACTATTTTATAAACGTAGAAAAGAATTCTTAATATGACCATTAATAACATTTTACGACTTTTGCTTACACACGTCCGGGGCCCCTGTAGCTAGGGGGCATGTATCATTGATACTGGTTCCCTGATAAGGCAGGCTACACCCCTGATGAGAGGAATGTTCCTCAAATCCATTTTTATTTTTCTCGAACTATGTTATGCTGTCGGGAAATCGTTACTTATTTTGATTTTTCAATAACTATTTAAAATTCAGCATATTTAATCAACTTATTATAAATTTTATTTTGAGAAATTCACAAAACATTTTGCTTGATCGAAAGAATTATAGGCGGCTTGCGGCCGCCCGCGTGCGGAGCACGCGCTACACACCTGCTAGGATCGGCCCTGTCCCCATCTCATATATCGTCCCCGTCACTTGACAGTGGTTCAAATTTTCGAAGTCCGTCACCAATAGTCTTCCGGTTGCTTCAGAGTGTGACGTTAATAAGAATCAAATCAAGTTGTGTAATGATGCATTCCACAGATAGCGCCATATGATATATCTGGCATCACATTTACGCATGGTGACTCACTAAACAGAAGAAAGCGCGACTTCTCTCTTTTGTCGTCTGAAAACACGCCTCAGTGTCATTTCGTCGTCCACGTCGCTCTAGACCAGCACCAATACAATTGAAGTTGTCTTGTATCGGGGGTTCAATGATAGTCTTAATGAACGCCATGCAATGCAAACCGCTGGCAACTAATGATCGGGTAATAATCACTAGTCTCGCTAATCCTCACACAGTGGTCCCTGTATCTAAATTCCATGGAGGGCTCTTTTCCGAAAAAGAAATAAGACACTTACTTCAAAATGTCAGAATGTTACATATTTTGGGGCACCGTATCACTGATAGGGTGGTAGCTACGACCCTGGTAATAATTCTAAGTATGGAAACATCGAGGTTGTCTTGCGCACATTGCAAAATGATGACAGAAGCGGCTTGCGAGGCCTTCATTGCTTGTTGGTGGATACGTTGATTCGCTTGTGATGTTGTTCTAATGTTAAGTATGAAATTCATTTTTCAGAATTGAAACTGTAATAATATTTCCAGTATAAAAATGGTTAAATTTCTTAAAAAATTGAATCGCTTGAAATTAATAGTTACACCGCAATAAAAATAAAGCAATAATAATCATACACGTAAACATTATAGTAAACATAGTACCAAACGATAAAAATCAAGGTAACCACATTGCAATGTTATTGACTAACTTGGCGAAAATGTGAAATCGATATCAAATTAGTATCAATTATAATATTAAAAACCACTGCACTATATACCTCCAAAATTTTTTTATATTTGTACACAGAATACGTGTACATATAATGAACTAAAATATTTTGTCTCTGAATAGTGCCTAATAATTTAAAAGCAATTTTACATAAGAAAAATAAATAAAAATTTTAAAAATTATAAAGTTTTGAATTTTTTTTTTCGAAGAAATTATCCAGTGATTTCATTAAATAATTCCTTAACTATGTTTTTTTGTGTATCTTTTTATATATCTGTGAAAATATTATATATATACTAGCTGCAAGTACTCGGCTTTTGCCGGGTTTAAAATAAGGTTTTCTGTAGAAGCGTACAAAACTGTTTATTTGCATGCAATAAAAGGGTACATTTATCTTAAAGCAAATTGATAAGACAACATTTTTGGCAGTTCCATTTGGAGTGTGTACAAAAAGATTTTCCTCTTTGCCCACTCTGGAGCAGGCCACATACAACTGCCCATGAGAAAAGCATGGTGTCTACAAGTCTATACCAGCAATCCCAAGAGACTGGCCCTGTGACTTGCTGATTGTCATAGCAAAGCACAGTTTCAAATGGAACTGTATTCTCTTGAATTGTATGGTGTTGTCTGAGGAAATGATAGGTATTCTTGGAATGAAGACATCCTCACCCTTACCACACCCTGTGAGTACTGTGGCCTGAATGACATGTTGCATCAGCTTTTTCACAATTAATCTTGTGCCATTGCACAACCTGAGTGCATCAATATTTTGGATCAGGATTATTGGAGCACCAACTTTCAGAATCAAGTTGTGGGCGTGAAAATCAGGAGTCTGAATAGAATTCAAGAACTCAATGGGATATTGTACAGCTTCATCGTCATTAAGGATGCAGTCTATGGACCTGTAGGCATATTCTTGCCCTGGAAGCTGCTTCTGAATGGTGACATTGAGCTTCTCAACCACATCATTTCTGATTGCCAGAATTGCTCTGTGAGAAAGCTTGTCCTGATCCTTAAAGTTTTGTTGATAGTTAGGATACACCTTGGGCAGAAGTTCGTCAGGAGAGTTGACAATTTGACCACACGGCATAATGATGAGGCCTGTTGAAGGATCTTCAGTAACTTTACTATCTCCAATCTGGAGCAACTTGTTTGCAAATTGTCCTGCAGACAAATCACCCTGAATGTGTGACCGCATGTTTGTAGTTAGACTGAATTTTTCGACATGGTGCCATAGATAAGAATTTTTCAAACAGGAATTGATCTCATCTGCTGGTGTGCCACGTGTGACAATGGGAAGTGTTTGTCGAAAATCACCAGCAAGTACAACAGTTGCTCCACCCATTATTGAAGAGCTGCCTCGCAAATCCTGTAATGTCTTGTCAAGAGCATGGAAAGCATTTCTGTGACTCGTGGTAGCCTCATCCCAGACAATTCTGTTGCAGGTTTTGAGAACATGTCCCTGTCCTGTGCCCTTGGAAGTATTGCAAGTGGCACTGTCTGATCTGTCCAAGTCCAGTGGTAACTTGAAGGCCGAATGTGCTATTCGACCACCAGCAAGCAGAGTTGCTGCTATGCCAGAGGAGGCAACAGCCTCTGCCTTATCTTTCTCTTTACTCACAAAAGCGAATAACAAATTGAGTAGAAAAGTCTTGCCTGTGCCACCTGGTGCATTCAAAAAGACAATGCCTCCTCTTTCACTTCCGATCATTCCAGCAATAGCTATAAAGGCTTGCTGCTGATCTGGAATAAGTCTTGGCACATTTGCTTCCATGAAGGCTCGAAGTGCTTGAACATCATAGCTAGTTTCCCTCAAGACATCCTTACTTGTCAATTCAGGGTGATCATGCACTGGTTCTGTCAAACCATACAGTGCCAACTTGTTGCCAGTTATAGATAGAATTTAATCTTCCAAGATGAGAAGAGTATTTTTGAAGAGAGCATTACAGTATTCAATATTTTCTGTTGGATTATTTCGTCTTGCCTGGTGCAAAAAGTCCTCTGTCATGTCTTCCTTGTGATTTTCCCACAGTGTGTGTGTGATAGGTTTGTTTAAGCCTCATACGGCAACCAAAATGGCAAAGAGGTTACGGAGTTGTGCTGGTGACTGAGACACAGCTGCCTCTTCCATTGCTTGGTACCAATGAGAATCATCTTCCAGCAGAACCAGGACTTGGCATGCCACAGTGTATATGCTGCATGGCTTAATTTCAAGAATGTCACCATCCTCATCTCTCACAATAACAGTTTTGAGATCTTCAAATGATATTGGTCATCGAACATGGTGCAAAAGGAGGCACATGTTGAATGCTTCTCTGTTGTTAGGATGCACAGTGTACACTCTTCCCAAGGCATTGTCTGTCACATATCTCGGGAAGTGTGCAAGAGGCACACATTTTTTTCGGATTTGCCAGACCTTTTGATTGGCATCTCAGCGAAAATGCCTAGGCACTTCAGAATACAGCAATGTTTTTGCCAGAGGGTCTGTTTTGCAGAGATAAAAAAGGCTGTTAATGTAGTCTTTGGTGGAGTGTCAGTCAAATATGCTGTTGGCTGTCCTGGTTCAAAGTATACTCTTTAGCCTCCTTCAAGATGCACTACCAAGTGAACAACTGTCGGGTACCTTTGATGGATGGGCAAGTTGAGCAGGCGCCACACTGCCACTAATATATCGTCCTTGTTGATAAGTGGTAACTTCATCAAGCCTGTTCGGCATTTCATTTGCAACAGCAAACATGGCTGCATCACTCCCCTTGCTAACATACTTGCAAATGTACTTGATGCTTTTGACTGAGTTGCAGTACTTTGAAGATTCTGCAGAATAATGGAGAATAGGGTAAAACCCAAGAGTTGTCAACATCCTCCAACATTCCAGATTCTGGTGCTCTACCCGGGGTAACATGGACACCATCACCTGGTTTTCGTCGATGGCACAGGGGATATCCATCATCTCCTGTCTGTTCCTCTTGCAACATTTGCTTGGGAAACCTCTTACTGCACTTGCCATTAACAATGCATGGTGCCTTGCGATTCCTATTGCAGAAAGGACCATGACTCATGTTTTTTGTGACAACCTCGTACGAAATGGGATCTTCTTCTTTGTCTGGAATTTCTGCACTTATAATGCTGTCTGCTTGGTCTGGTCGAATTTCGGTCTGCAACCAAAGAGATGCATGTGTGGCAGTCCTCGCTTTTGACACTCAATGGAGTACATGAAACAGGATACTTTTCCAGACACTTGGACATCCTTGATGACAAGCATCATTTTCTTAACTTTTTATTGAAACACCCTGACAACCAAGTCAACACGATCTGCTGCCACTTGTCCTGGAAGCAATTCAACTGTTATCTCTGGCCAGCTTGGGTTGCAGGTGAAGGTGATGAAGAGATCAGGTGTGCCTCTATAACGCACATAGGTCATTGCCAACCTGTGCATATTCATGCATGTAACGGGGCCCTCCAGTGAAGGATGAAGGCAGCACCACTAATTTGGTAAGATTTTCAGAAGTCACATTGTTGTCATTCCTTACTGCCTCCGATAGTACACCATAGTCCTCAGCTCTAAGTTTTGTTTGGTTGAGTCTGATGAAACGCAATCTCTAATTCTCAACTTTAACATACATATCCACTATATATTGCTGGAAAAGGCGTGGGCATCTGAGGAGTGTATTGAATTCGTTGACTCTTTGCATCATGCGATATGCTGGTGGCCTTGTTTACATCTTTGAAGTTCAAATTATAGCCATCTTCTCCTCTAACAAATAGCAGAAGGTACTGAAGTGGATCATATGACCTGTGAGTGTCTTAAATACTTTGAAGTGGCATTTGTGAGCAACTTCTTGAATGCAGCACAATGTCCTTGTGATTACCTAGCTCTCCAGCAATCATGATGGCCATTTCACTAACAGATGGTGCATTTAATCTGCCTTTGTATTCCTTTAATGGTGCTTTACCAGAAATTTTAATTCTGTAGTCCCCCTTGAGTGCTATCATCCATTAACTCAGCAGCAATTTTAAATGACCTCACATAACTGTTATGCTGATGCAGCATTCTTTGTAGTTTGAGGACAATGTTTCTGTCAACAGGACTGTCGAGCAAATCCAGTCGTTTTTGCCCTTGCTCATCTTCTCCCAAGAAGTAAATCTGGAGATATTTGCTGTCTTCAGCATTAGCTGGATGAAGGAGTCCAACATGGTGGTACATTTGGCCTTGGACCTTGAATGTTGGTGTCCACCAATTATTCAGGACAACATTAGACTTGAAGGAAGTCATGGTAAACATATTATTGAATAGTCTAATATGTTTCACAAAGTCTTTTGATTGTGCAGTTTCACCCTTCAACAGACTACACAATGGTTATGGTGGCTTTATAATTGGTGGCAGTTTGACTTTACCACTGGAGCAGCACATGCCTGGAGTTTCTTCTTTCCACTTAATTGCACTACACTTAAGACAAACATTTAACATTCTGCCAATGTCAAGAAGATTGTTGCTTTCATAGTCATACCTTGGGTTGTACATGAAACCATCATGCATTTGGGCTTTCTATTTCAAAGTGATGGAAACATTTCTCTGTTTTCTTAAGCCAAGAAGACGTACCCCATGCTGAATAGGTGTTTCAGCTGCTCTGGCAACTCTGTGGTGGACCTGATCTTCATGGTGACGTGATTGCCTTTGCTCAGGTGTTTCAGCTGCTCTGGATGCGTTCTGGCGAACTTGTTGTGACTGAAGTTGCACTTGATATTGTTCTGGAGTTTCAGCTGCTCTCGCAAGACTGTGGCGGATCTGATCTGCCTGGAGTCTTGCTCTTTTTTCATCAAGAGCTTCTGCTTCACGTGTATGTTCTACTGCCTTTGACTTTACTGTTTTCCTGCCCAGACTCCCCCTTTTTCTCATAGGCATGAGTGTAGCAAAAGATGACAATGCATTCCTATGAATGAAGGAATGGAATGTAGTAAGTAATGTGATATTTCTTTCAGTAAAGTAAATATAACAAAGAAATATTGCGTATACTTATACCGCTTTTGTTTAGTAAAGTTTTCTCTAAAATGTACCAACGGCTCAGAACAGGCACATGGAGCACTACTTTTGGCTGGAGGAGGCCAGAGTGAGTTTGGGATGGAACGAAACCTGTTTAAGAACCTTCCCCATATAAAATGACTGCTGGAGGTGAGGTCCATCTTACAAACATGGGTCTGGAGGGAGGAGGAGGGTCCTACCACCGCCCCCATCTTCACCCTACACATGTATGACCATCACTTTTACTTACATCCTCATCATCTCATCATCACCGCAAAAATATTCAAAACCACTCTCAATGACCAACTTGCATTATTTCCCTTTTTTTCTTTTTTTGGTTCATTATCACACGGCTCAGAACAGGCACATGGAGCACTACTTTTGGCTGGAGGAGGTCAGAGTGAGGTTGGGAGGGAACGAAACCTGTTTAAGAACCTTCCCTAAGTAATTTTGTGTACGCGTACCAAATTTTACGTTATTTGGTTGTCTTGATCTTGAGTTATAAGGGAACAGACAAACAGACAACAAATGTGTCTTATATGTATATAGATAGATAGATATAGATTTGTTTGAATTCTTGTGTATTATTACTTTTGTAAGCCTCATGACATACTTTATGATGTACCAGTCTTTTAAAGCTGACTGAACCACAGCAACATTTAGCTGGGTATAGCTAGTTATAGCATAAAATTAAATCTTAAAAAGATATCAAAAATAAAATAAGGCTCAATATTTTGATTAAATCAATGTAAACATTTTCGTACCAACACAATATATATATTGTAAAATATTTATTTTGCTATTTGCATTTCAGACAGACATCAGACAAAATTTGAAAAATTGTCAAAACAAGTAAAAAAACATAATTAAGAAAAATACCACTGATTAATTTTGCCAAAGACATCACAATGTGTAAAAAAGTATTTGCAGTACATAATCATCAAAAAAAAATGTAAGTATTAAAATATGAAAAAACAAAAATTATATATTGAATTAATTAAGGATTACTGGAGAGAAAGATAAAACAAGATAAGATAATACTCATAATATTAATTTTATATTGGTAGGCTACTCGTTTTTGGCATGATTTTGAAATCATGCCAAATTGGTATGTTGCGGCCAGTCTAATATTATAGTAATGTACTGTGACGTATTGAGTACGAAAACTCACAGCCAGGCTAGAGATATAAATATGTACAATTTATTTACAGAACATGCTAAAAAACAATCTTACATCCAGAGCACGTTTATGCCTTCTGCCTGCAGTCGGGACCCTCAAAACCGGTCTTCCGCATGTCCTTTCTAGACAAGTCTATCCGGAACGTAGGGGAACCGGATTCTAGGAAACGCTTCTCCCCCACTTCCTCGGAACATTCGCCACAACTCCTCCTTCCTCTAGAGAGAAGTTTTTCTGATGAAGGAAAAGTCCTGTTCTTTGAAGGTCCACTAAAATCACTTAGGAGATATCACTTAAAAGTTCTAGATAACACTACCTTTTTAACAGTGTACGATACCCTTCTTGCCAGAATTACATACTACAATACAATTAACATATAAAAATTCAAAATAAATGAGAAAATCACAACTTATTAGATATATACAAATTACACTTGTCTAGTGAATAACTCAAATCAATAACACAATCATATTTACTCAAATCTCATATTTATGAACTTAAAAAACATCAAACACTTTACACATCTTACACACAGTCTACTCTAGAATCATTCTAATGAAATGATTACATCACCGTATTAGAAATATATAATTTTTAAAAATAAGAATAATTTTTTTTCTTGAATCAGAAATGTTTCAGGAATCTTTCTGAATCACACAACTATATTAAATATTGAGATATATGCACAACATTCAGTATTATTATCATAATAAATCACTACTCATAAAAAAATGCTTATATTCAAAAATTGGTAATGCCTATAGTATGCATGTTTAAAAAGATACGAATATCATTTTGATTGTATAAGAAAATAGTATACCTAATAAGCAATATTTTTCACAAAATGATTTTTTTAAACTACATAAACATTCCAGCTTTCAATCAGAGAAAATACTTTGAACACATTAAAATGTGTAGATTTTTTCCCCTCACAAAACTTTCTCAGCACATTCATGATAGATTGATAAGGTTTTATTTTAAGAGAAATCTGGATCAGAAACAAATGCAGTTTAGCAGCATCTAAGTTGCACAGATTGCTTTAATAAGATCTACATTTGCGATTTCACTTATGACTAATTAATCCTTGACAATGAATATTATTATCAATTACAACCTGATTCACAACCTTAATAGCATATTACACTTTATTTTGCACACTTGGATGTGTCGAAAATTACATGAGCTTTTTATACAATACAAGAGGAGAAAATAAATGAAATTATTACATTAATCCGATATGACGTGTTTATAAAAACATAGAAGTGTATTAATATATATGGATACAGTATAGAAATAAATATAGAAAGTAAAAGTATAATCCTCCCATAAATGTGTTACAAATTTTAAATATATCAATCTCATTCAATTATAAAATTTTAACATAAATGCATATATAACATATATGTATCCCTGGTCAAACCTTATGACACATATTAATGGAACTAAATTTTTTTTCAGGCGATGATTGAATATCCTACATTTTTTTTAGAATCCGAAATTAAGTTAAAGTTTAGGATCTGCATACACAAAATAAATAAATAAATAAAATTGTTTCGGGTTGAAAAATAAATCGTTTCGTGAAATCAGGGGCGTATGAAACTGAATTAGTCGACAAATATCCCTTCACTTGTCTAAAGAACTCTGGACATTCAGAAGTCCATTTAATGTCCCCTTTCTTTGATTTTCTTTTTAACGTTTCTGTTACCGGAGTAACTAACCGAGAAAACATAGGGATATATTGTCTATCATATCCCAAAACTTTAACCTGAGTTTTATACCGTGATATTGAAAAATCTATTATTGCCCTAACCTTCAGTTGAGCTGGGGACTGCTTTCTCAACCCCACAACATGACCACAATATTCACGCCATCCTGAGCGAGTTCAAATTCCGCTGGCCTGACCGCTAAATGTGTGTTTAGCTCCAATATCCCATCCATGTGGTCTATAGGAAAGTCCCAGCCCTCTGAAAAGACAACCACATTGTCTAAATATGATAAATCAAACTTTTTATACTCTCGGGGTAGTTCAGGCATTACTCTTCTGAAATACTTGAAAGCATTTTTGAATGTAAAAGGGCTTTCGTAAGGGCATACCTAATTTTTCAAACAACTCGGTTGTTGAAATACTCATGAATAAGGTTCCTTCATCTGTTTGAATCTCTTTAGGAAAGACCCTTCTTCTAAAAATCTGTAACAACGCCTCCACAAGGGGGTGGATGAATTTTCAAGCACTGGCACTGCCTCATGACACCTCGGTGACATACACATGTCCGGTAAAATATATTTGTCTCTAATAGGTACAATAGGAAGGGGTCCTATTGCATCAATATATAACTCAGTAGAAACCTTATGTCTTACAGGAATCAATTGCATAGATGCTCCCTCCTGATCACTTGCCTCATCACTCGCGCCATTCTCTGTCCCCCAAATCAAATAGGCTGATTCTTCACTCCTCAGCTGAGCTTCAATAATCTCACAAGCGCTAAGTTTAACCAAATTCCCATTGTCCGTGTTCTCCCCTGTAAACGAAGGCACAAAATCCTCCCCATTTTCACACAACTACACATTCTCTCAATCTAAATTGATCATTCTCATTTTCTAGGCGTGTGCTCTTTTCTACTTCTTTTTTTCGTTGTCTGCGAGTCTGAGTATCATTCCCTATCTCCGGTCTTGGTAGACCATTCTGTTCTAAATCCGGTTCCAGGAGTTCAATTGTTTGATCCTCCAAAAAATATTTTCCCCATTCAAATGTCCCGGACTAACAATTGGCTTTGAGACCACATGTACTGGATCACACTCAATTTTTCTTTTTGCGGGTTGCAGACAAGTCATAGTATCATCATGGATATGTTTCACCAATCCTTGCTCACCTTTAAACATTTCTGGTGCAGCACATTTTTCAAAACCTATATCTAATAAGGCTCCTGTTTCTCTAAGAACAGGCATCACAACTTCATTCTCCTTACTTTTAATTATACATGGATCCAGTGAAACGTTTTCGGAGACTTACTATTTACTTTATTTATATTACCGGAGTTATATTTCTTTAATTTAAGAAGTGTTTCTAATTCATAAGTGCTTAAAATATATATTTCATTTAGATCAAAATATTTGCTGACACGCGACGTGCTAGCTTTTAACCTTTTCTTAATTATCATATTTAACATTTCTCTAACGAATTCTTCTTCGTAATTTGGGCTATTAACAAAAAGATTTTTAAGGTCTATAATTTTTAGATCGTCGTTTACTTTTTCACCTAATTGTTTTGCAATATATCTTAGTTCTGCTATTTGGCCTTTTCCTAAATAAGCCATTTTTAGCCAAAAAGTTTTTACAATAAAAATATTTCAAACCTCACAGTTAAAATGAATGCAGTATCACTTATACACTTTTCTTAGTAAAATAATGTTAAAATAGTAAAATTCAAAATTGGTAATCATTAATAGCAAAACTACAATACGTATTTGATAAACTAATATTCATAAAGAACAACAAGTTGCAAAGTATCAAAAGCCAAGTTTTTTTTTAAAAAAAACCTGCTATACAAAATAGCTTAAAATAAATATTTAATATTAATTTTTTTAAAAGAATTATTTCTTGAGAAATGCTTATAGATATAGAATCAATTACAACAGCATTAGAACAATCTAATCTCAATACATAGGATATGTAATGCAGCTTAGTCACCTAAATTTAATACTTCAAAACACAAACAAATTTTAAAAAATGCACAAGATGTGATTTAAATAATTTGGCCAGATAGAAAAGGAAATCGTACCTGTGAAATACATTTTCGTTGGTCCGCCCTACGTAGTTAAGATTTATAGTTTCCGGGCGGCGCTTCCAAGACCAGGTTGATCTTATCTCTTTTTCTTTCCTATTTCAGGAATACTTTGTAGATGGGGCGGCGTTTCTTGTAAGCTTGGGATGATCTAAATACTTTTTCTTATGACAGGAAATGTCATTTGCCGGGGTGGCACTTGTTTCAAGAGACCAGGGTGGTCTATATACTTCTTCTATGAGCAGAACTTTTGCGTGCCGGGACGGCTCGTTGATCTGTTCTCGATTACCGGGGCGGCGTTGCTCCTAAGACAGGATGGTCTAATCACTTCTCGATTACCGGTGTGGCGTTTATTCAAAGACCAGGATGGTCTAAATAATTTTTGATAGCCGGGGTGACGTTTCTTCAAAGACCAGAATGCTCTAAATTCTTCCTTCTGTTCTGTGCAATCTGAATTCATCCATTAAATCTCTAGCCAAAAATTACATTTGAGTAATTATTCATCTCCGTCGGTGCCTCCATTAAATAGACTGTGACGTATTGAGTACGAAAACTCACAGCCAGGCTAGAGATATAAATATGTACAATTTATTTACAGAACATTCTAAAAAACAAGCATAGATCCAGAGCACGTTTATGCCTTCTGCCTCCAGTCGGGACCCTCAAAACCGGTCCTCCGCATGTCCTTTCCAGACGAGTCTATCCGGAACGTAGGGGAACCGGATTCTAGGAAACCCTTCTCCCCCCACTTCCTCGGAACATTCGCCACAGTACAGAATTAAAGGTACTTACGTATTACCGCAACCTATTGGTGACATTATACAAAATGAAGCACATAATTGCCAATTCAACGCATACAAAATTGGGATTGCCAAAGTGGCGAGTTGTCTTGAACGTTGGCGATTGTGCAATAATACGTAAGTACTAAATAAAAAAATTATCCAAAGTATATATCTCGAGCATAAAAATAAATTGAAAAATGAAGTACAATACTAACATTAACTGACATAAAAAGAATTGAACTATCTTTATCAATGCAAAAGCATAATTTGAAAAAATAAGGTACGTACATATAACCGCAACCTATTGGCGAGATTATATTAAACGAAGCACATGACTCCCAATTCAGCTTATATATGACATGCGAAATCGAAGTTGCCAACTTAGCAAGTTATTTTTAACCTTGGCGATTGTTAGGAAAGTACCAAAAAATAATTAATCTTACGACCACCTGCTTCCTCAATAGGTACTTAAGCCATTTGTCTGTTTTGCTCATTCTCTGATGCCAATTCCAGTTGGATATGTAATTACTACCAACACTGCTTTTGCTTGGGCAGTATGATTACCCAAGTTTGATTTTCTGCAAGGCAATTTTATGCACTGAAGCCAATAGTATACCCTTAAAGGTTAAAATAAAGACCCCGGACTCCCCCACTTGAAAAATTCCTGTGTGTGCTGCTGCCCCTGTGGTATACAATTTTATGTCCAAAATACGACACTTTCCATTACTAGTCTTTCTAACAGTGCACGGTTAGAGATTTTAGTTTCATTCACTCTGCTAATTCCATTAATTACGTTGGTTCTT
This sequence comes from Trichonephila clavipes, assembly GCA_019973935.1. Classification (NCBI taxonomy): domain Eukaryota; kingdom Metazoa; phylum Arthropoda; class Arachnida; order Araneae; family Nephilidae; genus Trichonephila; species Trichonephila clavipes. The sequence goes on from BMAU01016507.1 coordinate 881,647, forward strand.
TGAGCGGTGAACTTTTGAAAATATAAGCGAGGATAGATCACATACCATTTAGTGGCGCTTTTAAACGTTAAATTAAGAAATATAAAGAAAAACCTTGCAAAGAATTTACTAAAAATTTCATCTTTTTCCAACAGAGATACCACTACTGAAGTATCATAAACTGTCTAGAAATAATTAAAAACCAAACAAGTATATATGGACAGGTTCTACCATAAAGCTTACTATGGGGGTGCTGCAGTCATTAGTACCCTTTCTTCTTACGGTTATAGCAGTGCTTCAAACTTTTAATACTGGCGCCCCTTTTCAATCACAATTTTTATCGCGCCCCCCCTTATACATTAATAATGCACTAAATGCAATAATAATGCACTTTGACGCTAAAGCTACAATACGAGATCTTAATTATAAACCATACAAATTAATAACATAAGTATTAAATTTTGAATAGTACTTTTAAGCAAAAAAATAAATTAATTAAGTAATAGGATAATTATTATGTTATTTTTCCTTTCTCTAATTTTTAAATTGAACATATTGCAAAATGCGGTTACTGTTTAGAAGACAAAATATGAATATCTGCTAAATATAGAAAAATAATTCAGAGGGTCAATTTCTAATCATAAGCATTCCTTATAAAAACTTTGCTTTGCAAGACAAGCCCATGGAAGTCGTTAAGTTATACCACGGTAGTTTACAAACACGGGTAATTGTTGCCCCTAGTGTTACGTGATTACTCATTTGGCGCCAGTCGTTGGTGAATTTTCCCCTTTGAAGCGAAGTCGGCAATATTGACATATCAGACGATTATCTTTTTTTATAGTGCTAATATTCTATTCACTTTGATAAAAAAGCAGCTAGACAACCGGTGCTAAATTGCAGCACCGAATGTATATAAGAGTTTAACTGAGAAACCGCAAAATGATGAAATACCAAAAGTTCTACTAAACTTTTCGGCGCCGAAGAGCGACTCACCCGCGGGCCTAATGTAGAATTGTAATTGGAAGAATGGGAGGTTATGTAGGGTATTTTGTATCGGAAAGCGATAAAATATCTAATAGGGATGAATACTTAAAAGCTAATAATTTTCAGAAGATGCCAGAAAAGATAGAAATTAATTTCTTTTAACGTACAAATTAGAATTCATGCTTCACAAATCATAAAAATTCAAATTTACCCCCCCCCCGCCCGAGGAAATTGATTATAGCTTGAAATGCCAGCTATAAGTTCTTCAGTGGGCAATTAAAGATCCGAGCGCAAGAAAATAATTATCATGAACTTATAAAATTTCAATTATTGGCCCATAATCATTTAGGATTTTGCTTGATAAATTGTTGATTCTGATTTTTAAAAAGTTTGAATAAGAATACTAATAGGAAGAAATAATTAAAAAAAAGTCTGTTTCAGAAGTTATTGAACCGCGTTAATTAATTAATCCACTAACACTATGATTTAGTTTCTCTTTGAACTATTAACATCAGAATCAATTTCGTTCAGTTGTGATGAGAATTTCGCAATTTATTATCTTTTTTTTATGGAATTTCGACTTCACGAATGATTCACCAAATGATTAATATTTTAGTTTAAAGAGTGATAAAAGTGTCGAAAATCGGCTTAGAAATTCATTTAATTTGATTAATGTTTTTGCTTATGTATAAGAAAATAAAAATTTATCTATAGGTTAACAAAAATAATTTTTTCAACTTTTATTTCGTTGCGTAGTAAATTTTAATTCAAATTTTATCTCAAAAGTAAAACTTTTTCGTTGCTGGTGCCACATTGAGATTAGACATTTGGAAAAAAATAATTTTTAGATTAGTTTGAAACAACCACAATTGGACAGATTAACCAATTTTGGTTCTTATAATCTAACCGAAATTGGTTAGAGTATAACAAATCATACTATATCATATTTATTAGATTGTTATACGTTATAAAATGCTCCAGGTTTTAAAAAAAGTATTGTTCAATTCTCACAACTTATTTAAAAATCTCTAAACTAAGTGCGAAATAAATAATGTGGCTACGAGTGTTTCTCAATTTAAATTAAACATTTATTAAGTATTTACAAGGATGCATAACAAAGGTTAAATATTATCGCACAGGCTCATAGCCGTCTGTTTCCTCCAAACGCATCTAGCGGAATCCCCTTTCGGAGCGCTTTTCCTCCCCCTGCTGCCACTCAAGAGAAGAGAAACTAGCCGGCGCTCACCACTCTTCGGATCAACCACCCCTTCGCTCTTTGGTGCTTTCACAACAAGTATCTTAAAAGTGATAGAAGATAATATATAACAATTATTAGTCTCTTAAAGTCAGAAAAGGATACAAAATTGTAGGGGGGGGGACACACAAACATGCTTTATATACTAGTTATCATTATTTCTATAAGCATTTTATTTATGTGATATACATCTGTTTTCATGTGCTATTAATCCATCGTAAAATCCGGCGTATAATGCGCACTTATACTTTCAAGTTACAATTTTTATTTTTAGATATATTCGCCGTGTAACGTGCACCCCGTTTTTACAAAGAAACGTGAAATGTATGGTTGCAATGCTCTTATGTTTTTAATTTATACGCGAGGTATTATTCCAAGCTTTGAAAAAAAATGGCTTACTTTTAGAACTGTAACCTTTTAAAAGTTCATAAGGAATGTCCTTTCTTTGAAATAAACAGTATTTCGTCCTATGTAGAAGTCCTAATTTTTTTCTTCGCTCATCTTTTTGTTTTGTTTTTAAAGCTCTCATCTTTATACCCGGCATATAACGCCACCCCGTAAATTTCGATCTTATTTTTTTGTGTTAAAAGTGAGCGTTATGCGCCGGATTTTACGGTAATTAATTTACTGAAGCAATACTTTTCCTATCTTCAGTAATTTAGTAACCATTGTATACAGTAGCGCACACAGGAATTTTTCAAGGGGGGTCCGGATTCGAAAGTTCACCATTCTTGTATCATGGTCCTTTTGATTTTGTCGATTTTCGGGAACAAAAAATAGTAAAAAACTAGTTATTGAATAAATAATTAGAGCATTGATTAATAAAATTAATCATTAATAACAAATAACTAAATTTTACGTACTATATAGTACTTAGAATTGTAATCAATCGGGAAAAAAATCAAGGGCTTTGGGAGGTTCGAATCCCTAGGACCCCCCTTGTGTGCACCACTGATTGTATATAATTTTAACAATTTGGAATATTTTGCTGAATGTAATAGTAATCTACAGAATGTGTTATAATGTATTTAAAACTATTATTTATATGTTTTAATTTGTGGCATGTATAATTAATGATTAGAAGAGAGCTTTTATGAAATGTTATTTTGAACTGTGCTAGTGTAAATATCACACACATACTCAAAAAAGTTTTGTATCGAGCCATTTTAATGATAACGTACTGAGTTTCTACTATGTACTCTTACACTGACGGGGGAAAAATTCCCAATACCAAGAAAAAATTATACTAGAGTAATGAAATTTGAACAATGCAATTTTCTAGTTAACATGTTTAATTGATTAAATTTTCAAGATCACTCGTTAAGTTAAGCTCAAGAAAATGTATTCACAAATGCTGTTACATTAATAGGTGGCGTAACATACAGAATTTTGAATGCAAGCGTGCATGCATTGTATCATACAGGTGCCGAATGTTACTTTGTGGTATGGAGCTCCATGCTTGCTATACTTGTGTCAATACTGAAACAGTAAGTGCTGGTTGTGGATGATACTGGACTTTTCCAATGATATCCCATGCGAGTTCAATTAGAGACAGATCTGGTGATTTCGCATCTCAAGGTAACATGTCAACATTCTGCAGAGCAGTGTTTCTCAAACTTTCAATGTTTGCGACCCAATTTTCAATCATAATTTTCATCGCCCCCCCTTCAACAATAACAACGTATTGAATGCAATAAAAAATGTACTTTGAAGCTAAGGCTTACAATACGAATTTAATTATAAACCATAAAAATTATAAAGATAAGTATTAAATTTTGTATATATCACAAGCTCATGTAAGTCACCACTAATTATTATACTTGTTATTAATGTATTGATTTATTATCAAAAACATTGAGCAGTGCTGATGCATTTATAATTATATTTAATCAGTGTAAATGTGAATTTAATTTTTTATGTCAGAATTTAATTTGCTTCCTTTCAGTAAATTGATACTTATTTTAAATCTTGTTTTCTACTTACCAATTGCTCGCTCCCCCACCCACATAAGGAAATCACGCCCCCAAGGGGGCGTGCCCCACAGTTTGAGAAACGCTGCTGTAGAGCACTTTAGGTTATAACAGCGGTCTGAAGGAGAGCGTTATCCTGTTGGAAAACTCCCCCTAGATTGCTAGTAGGTAGAAAAAGCCGATTCTGCTGTAAAGTCGGTGCAGGCGGTTGACGGCAATGCCAAGTTGAGTTGTTTCGTTCCTGATGCCGAGTTGAGTTGTTCGTTCCTGATGTCGAGTTGAGTTGTTTCGTTCCTGTTGCCGAGTTGAGTTGTTTTCTCCTGTTGAGTTGTTTTACACAATATTTTGTTTTTATAAATTTGAATAAAATTCTTTTTTTTATATGCCGAATTTGAGATCTTATTATTTTTATTGTTTGTTAGTTTAATTTATGTTGAAATCGTTTCACATCTTAAAAATAAATAAGAGTATTTTTTAAAAGAAATTATCAAAGTATGTACAAGTGATATTTTAAATGTATTTCATATGAAAGTGAGAAAATTTATGCTCATGTTTTATACATAAACTTTTGCCTTTCCCAAAAGTATATAATAATATAACTATTCATTGTAATAGTCATTCAATCAAGTTCTTTTCATCGGTAACAATGCATCAAGATTTAGCAGCGTTTTACGAAAATCCTGAAGTTCCAAATAGCTTCGGGGGTGTGGAAGCATTACATCGCTCTGTAAAGGGAAATATAGTAAAAAAGATGTAAAACATTGGTTATCGCAGAAAGATGCTTACACTCTTCATAAACCTGTTCGACATAAGTTTCAGCGGAATCGAGTGTTTGTAAGTGATATTGATCGTCAGTTTCAAGCGGATTTAGTCGATATGCAATCTTTAGCAGAATTTAATAAAGGGTATAAGTATTTGTTAACTTGCATTGATTTATTTTCAAAATTTGCTTGGGCAGTTCCTCTGAAAGATAATTTTGGAAAAAGTGTAAAGTCTGGGCTATATATATAGAAATTATTTTTAAAGAAAGGAAGCCTAAAGTGTTGCAAACAGATGCCGGTAAGGAGTTTTTAAATAAAATAGTTCAAAATTATTTAAAAATCTGAATGTAAATTTTTTTACAAATAACGAAACAAAAGCTAGCATTGTTGAAAGGTTTAATCGGACATTAAAAACAAAAATGTGGAAATATTTCACTGAATTTAACACTAAAAATTACATCGACGTCATTGATAAATTAATGCACAGTTATAATCACTCGTATCACCGTTCAATTAAAATGGAACCTGTTTCTGTAAGTAGAAATAACCGGAAGCAAGTATTAAAAAATTTATACGGTGGTCTAAGAAATGAGAAACCTAAAGCCCCTAGATTTAAAATTGGTGATGTTGTACGCATTAATAAACAAAAACTTCACTTTGAAAAAGGATACGAACAAAACTGGAGAAGAGAGCTTTTCATAGTTTTTGAAATCGTGCAAAGAATTCCGATTGTTTATAGATTAAAAGATTTACAAGGTGAAGAGATTAAAGGTACTTATTATACGAAGCAGAATTACAAAAAGTTGTCGACTCTAGTTTCTACCCTGTAGAGAATGTTATCAAACAAAGAAAAAGACGAGGAATCACTGAATATTTTGTTAAATTTTTAGGCTATCCTGAAAAATTTAATGATTGGGTGACTGATATTCAAAAAGTATAAATAGTTAAACTTTTTTATTGCCGACTCATTTTCAAAATGTCTTTCTACGTAACATTATCTTCTGATAGTTCAATGCATTTCTTTCCAGAAAACAAAATATCTCATTTCAAAACTCAATTACCCTCTCCTGTTTGTTTAAATGGTGAATGGGAAGTGGGATTGTCTGAAGTATAATCTACCCTCATTCTTGGCTTAACGTAAATGAAACTAACAATTATTTTCTATACAAAGCTGGTGACGGCAATATCTCTTCAACTGTTAAGCGAACAATTGATGTGGGTTGTTATGAAACAATGTTAGATATTATATCAGCCGTACAACTTGCTTTACCCAAAAATCCTAATCGGTTCACAATAATTTAGAATAAAGCAACAAAACGGGTGAAAATTAATGCCTTCACTTAGAGAATTTAGGCGAATTGTTAGGATTCAAACGCAATGCAATTATAATAGGTAACATGAAAAGCGAATTCGTTGCTGATGCATGGTCTAATTTTTCAGTTTTTTACGTTTTCTCCGATCTAATTTCACCCCAAATTGTGGGGGTACACAGGTTCCTTTATTGCGAATCGTTCGCACTAAAGGTAAAGACGGGGAAACGATTAGTCAATATTATGATAGACCTCAATACTTACCTTTGGTGAGACACTCGTTTCAAACTATTCAATCTGAACTGAGACTCAATTCGGGTGATTTTGTTCCCTTTGAAAGAGGTAAAGTGATCATAGTGCTTCATTTTCGCATGAGGCAAATACTATAAATAAAGCAATGCATTTCTCATACCCTCATTTGGAGATAAAAGACCAAGATGAGTGTACCATACGTTTGCTGTACTAAAAGATTTGAAGACCATTATGCAGGTCAAATAGGTTCGGGTCTGACTCATTACAAGGGCATTAATTTTCAAAAGGGTTATGGAATCGGAGGAATATTTCGTCGATTGTTTAGAGCAGCTTTACCTTTTTTTAGTAAAAGGAGGTAAAACTATTGAAAAAGAAGTATTAATGACAGCGAGTCGTGTTGCCTCTGATGTATTGTCAAGAGAACATTTTAAAGAAGCTGTAAAAACAAGAAGCAGAGAAAGTGAAAAAAAATTAGCTCAGAAAGCTATTGATAGAGTTCAGTCTATGGTAGGAAAAGGACAGTATAAAAGAAAGCGTAAGAAACAGAAAAAATTCATTTCATCCAAAGCACGTAAAGTGAGTGTACGTAACATTTTCGACTCGTAAAAATGGCATTTATTCTTAAAGATTCTCCTGAATGTGTTAAATCTGAATTGGAACTTTTCAACTTACCAGGAACTCAAACAGTTATTCAAGATGGGCAGTGGAAACAATTTCATCCTCTTTCTAACGTTTTCGATAATGCACCTGTACAATTTCACATTTCCGGAAGTGCAGAAGATTACATAGATCTCAGTCAAACACAATTATACGTAAAAGCGAAAATAGTAAAAGTGGACAATACGCCTATTACTAAAGATGATACTATAGGACCTGCGAATTTATTTCTACATTCATTATTTTCTCAAGTAGATGTATTCTTAAATGATCGCGTGGTTTCCAATTCCAGTAATACATATCCCTATCGATCTTATATTGAAACTCTCTTAAACCATGGATATAACAGCAAAACTTCCCAATTAACGGCTGAACTATTTTACAAGGATTCTGATGATGGTCTCAAGAAAAGAACCAAATTTTTTAAAGAAAGTGCAACTGTAGACATGATTGGTTGCATACATTCGGATTTATTTCATCAAGATCGTCTTTTACTCAATTTAGTGGATTTGAAAATAAAATTAATACGAAGCAAGCCCGAATTTTGTTTACAAGGATCTCAGGGATTTAAAGTTGTTTTGGATCATGTTTCTTTATTCATACGAAAAGTTCGTGTGAATCCTGGAGTTATTCTTGGTCATGCGAAAGCACTGGAAAAAACAAGCGCAAAATATCCCATTAACCGAGTTCTGTGCAAAGTGTTTTCGATTCCTAAAGGAAGCATGTCTTTTATTCAAGATAACATATTTTCAGGCCAAAAAAAACTTTTGTAGGATGTGTAGATAATGAAGCTTTTCACGGAGCATTTTCAAAATCTCCTTATGAGTTTAAACATTTTAATTTAAATTTTATTGGAGTGTATGTGGATGGACAACCCCAGTGCCTCACAATCCATTAGAACTCGATTTTTCTAAAGATCAATACATACGGGCCTATCAAACTCTATTTGTTGGGACAGATCGAATGGGTCAAGACAGAGGTATATTTATTTCTAGAAAAGAATATAAAGATTCAAATACATTGTTTGGATTTAACCTCTCACCGGATTTATGTTCTTCAGGAGAACATTTAAGTCTGATAAAACATTGCAATTTGCGATTAGAATTAAAATTCAGCAAATCTTTAGAACAAACCGTATGTGTTATCGTTTTCGCCGAGTTTGACAATTTAATCGAAATAAACAAATCGAGAAATATCTTGTATGATTTCGGAAATTAAAGAATGGATGGAATGCAAATGTATACAGTCTTATCTCAAGAGAAGACAACGTCCCCCTATTTTCAAGGTGTTTATTCTAGAGATACGCTCCCTCCTCTGCAAGAAAACATGTGTGCTATTGTGAATTCTGATGACTCATCGCAACCTGGGACACACTGGTTAGCATTATTTGTAAATGATAAAAGAGAATTAGAATTTTATGACTCGTTTGGACAACCTCCTGTATTCTATAACATTAGTACTACTACCTATTTAGATGTATTATGGAATTCTAAAGTGTTTCAATCACCAACATCCAATGTTTGTGGACAAAACTGTATTTACGTTTTATTCAAACGCAGCCAAGGCTATTCTATGCGTTACATTTTGAATCAATTGTATATAAATGATTTTCAAATGTATCAATTTGTTAAGAAACGATATGGTGTAAGATTTGTATTTAAAAAATAAAAAAATGGAATGAAATTAAATATGTGTGTGTCTTTTATTTTATTTAATTTTTTTTCTATTTTCTATTTATTTTCTTATGATAATTTTTTTCTTCTAAAAAAATTAATATTTTTCTATGTTAAATTTCTTTTTCTCTCAAAAAAATTTCTTTTTTTCTATGATAAATTTTTCACCCAAAAAGATTAATATAATTTTATTTAATTATACATTTGAAACTTTTAAATTTTATCAAATAAGTATATTTTCCTCAGCAAAAGAAAACTGTTCAAATCATAAAGAGACAACTGAGACAATTTTTTTTTAATCAAATGAGTATCATTTATTTCAAAGTTTCAACCATGCATTTCTGCGAGCATACATTATTGGTTTCTTAATAATTTTGTTATTCTGATACAATTTTTTATTTACATCTAGATTTTTCGGTAAATTTACATCATTCAAAGCTCTTACCTGAAGGAAGATATGTATTTTTAAGATGGAGTTCCTTTTGAAATGATCCTTCGCTACTTATTGTTGAAATTTGATTGTGTGTGTGCTGTCATTCTCAAACGATTAAATATACATTGCCTTTTATCTTAACCATCCTGAATAATTTTTTTAAACTTTAAAAAACATCTCTGACTGCCTCTTGCTTTTTGGGCACTCCAAACAGAAAAGGAGGAGGAGAAATGAAAGTTGCACACACATAGAATCATGTACCATCCATAGTAAAGGATATGCATAATGCAATTCGGAATTTATTAAAAAAGTAATTCATTATAGTAAAATCAAACGTAACTGTTTGATAAAATATAAATCTATTTTAATCTAAATGACGTTTCTATTATCAAAAAGGATTTATTTTAAAACAAGAACATGTAACAGGCAAATACATTGTAGATTTATATATATGTAGGAATGGATGTGCACATATCGTATCCTTCCTATTTTCCTTAATGACGTAATGCCAAGAGAGCACCACCTAGTGGACAAGGCGGTTCGAGGATAACGAGTAAACGAGACTCGAATAGAACGATTGAGTGGGAGACGACTGAGAGGGACGACGGCGAGGAGACGATGACGAGGGCGCAGAAACGAAACGCCTCGTGGAATCCAACGATCCACTTTAAAAAAATGATATTTCAATTACTTTTTACTAACTTTTAGCCCTCCCTTGTAAATAATTCCCCTTAATATAAATGTATATTTAACTCAATCTGGCCGTTGTCACTCTCTCTCTCTATATATAAATTTCAAAATGAAAAAAACTTTAAAAATCTGATATTTAAAAATTTTTAAAAAAGAGTCGGCGGGCTGCATGTTGGACACCCCTGTTTCATATGTACAAACACGCCTACCAATTTTCATTTATCTAAAGGGTGTTTTTTTAGAGGTATAGAACTTTAAATTGCAATAAAACAACGATGTATTATTTGATTGACATGATTTTTTTTATTCGAAAGATAATCTTGTGGCATTACATTTTAAATATGATCAAGCAAGGTGTAGATTCGTCGAATGGGCCCAAAACGAGATTGCCGTTGTTCCCGATTTTCATAAGCGAATTTTGTTTAGCGATGAAGCGCACTTCTGGTTGAATGGCTACGTCAACAAACAAAACTGCCGCATTTGGAGTGAAGCTAATCCACAAGTGTATGTCGAAACACCGTTACATCCAGAAAAACTGACTGTTTGGCGCGCTTTATGGGCTGGGGGAATCCTTCTTCAAAAACGATGAAGGCCACAACGTTACAGTCAATGGTGATCGGTATAGAGCCATGATTACTAACTTTTTCATTCCTGAATTGAACAATCATGATGTCCAGGAGCTGTGGTTCCAACAAGACGGCGCAACATGTCACACAGCTCGTGCCACAATCGATTTATTGAAAGACACGTTTGGTGACCGCCTAATTTCACGTTTTGGTCCTGTGAATTGGCCTCCAAGATCTTGTGATTTAACACCGCTAGACTATTTTCTGTGGGGCTATGTAAAGTCATTGGTCTATGCGGATAAGCCACAAACGCTTGACCATTTGGAAGACAACATTCGCCGTGTTATTGCCGATATACGGCCACAAATGTTGGAAAAAGTCATCGAAAATTGGACGTCCAGATTGGACTACATCCGAGCCAGCCGTGGCAGTCCTATGCCAGAAATCATATTTAAAATGTAATGCCACAAGATTATCTTTCGAATAAAAAAAAATTCACGTCAATCGAATAATACATCGTTGTTTTATTGCAATTTAAAGTTCTATACCTCTCAAAAAAACACCCTTTAACACAAGTCATTCTTGATTTTGGGATTTTTTTTCCGTCAGAGAGAGAGTGCATATAGTAAAAAGGCTTTCTTCACGTCAGAATACAATAGAAAAAGATGCAGGTTGTTCTATGTATATATATTTTTGTTACATAATAAAGAGGGAAAGTGATATATATTTTTAAAAAAATACATAAACATTTTCTAATTGCTTAACATTTTTTAACGATGTAAAGCAATATAAGTCGAATATTTGATGATTATAGCTGTTCATTTACTCTGAACCTCAAAACAAACGTAACATAATAGTAATTATTGCTTCTTAAATTTTTTTTGTGGGGGCAAAGCTATTTTATTAGAATCCTTTATTATTATTATACCTAATAAACACAAACTCTTCTTATAATTCAATTGTTACTTTAGTAAAAAATTCCTTATTATGCGAACCTGTACTATTCGAAACAAAGAACTGGGGGAGTCAAAAAATGCAGAACATTATTATAATTAGGTTAAATACAGTTATTTAGACAATTTTCACATGAAAAGTATTACTTCTTATATTATCTATTAAACATAAAGAAAAATACAAAATTTTAAAATATACTAATGTTTCCCCGTCAAAATGTATATCAAATTTTAATAAGTTACAATTTTCTGGAGATAAATTTAATTCGACATACACATTCAAACGAAAAATTTTCAATGAAAGATCTTATGCACTTAAAATATTTAAAATTGCATCGTATGGAAAGAAGATTTTTCTAAATAAAATTTTGCTCTTAAAAAAACTAAACATTTATTCGAGCATTTATCTAATTCTCAAATCCTATTAGGGTGAAACCATGCGATGCGCTAAAACAGGCGCCAGCAGACTGCAGCTCATGAGCCGCATACGATGCTTTGCAAAATGTTAGCGGCTCTTTACTCTTCTGTTTATTGTTGTTAATGCCACCTTTCTTACGGTGCGAGACCGAGGTCCACGAAATTCATCACGACAAAGGGTTAGAGTCACGGCCTGTCGTAAACCGTAGTTTTGAGCACCATACAGGTGCTCAAAGGAGGGGCTCCGGTCAGGGGCCTCCCACCTCTCTTTTCTTTCCACCAACCTCACGAGTGGGCTCGACGGCTATTTAGAGTACCGCCATCTGGACAAAGACTATTCATTTACAAACATCCATGCTTCTCCGGGATTCGAACCCAGACTCTATGGCACAGCAGTCAGCATCGCTAATCACTATACTGAATGGGCGCTACTCTTCTGTTTTCGTCTATTGTCTATTTAAAAATAATTACCGTAAAATTCGGTGTATAACGCGCACTTTTATCACTAAAAATGAGATCGAAATTTACGGGTGCGTATTATATGCCGATTATAAAAAATGAGAGCATTAAAAATGAAATGAGTATTAAAAAAATTAAGACTTCTGCATATATTCAAACGCTTTTTATTTAAAAGAAATCACATACCTTACGATCTTAAAGGGTTATATTTCTAGAAGAATACAATTTTTTTCAAAACTCTGGCATAATATCTCGAATAAATGACTTAAAAACATAAAAACATTGCTCACGTACGGTTCGAGATTCATCGTAAAAAAAGGGGGTGCACGTTATACGGCGAATATACCTAAAAATTTTAAAAATGTAGCTCGGAAAGTATAGGTGCGCGTTATACGCCGGATTTTATGGTAATAATTTAAATCCATCTGATCACAATACTGGATATGCCCACGTTGGGTACTTTTAGATATTTTGGGGGCAAAATAAAAAAAAATAACCCAGTGATAAGCGCAAGTTTTTTATTTAAAACAGCAGTCATCTTGTGTCGCTTTTGAAAGCTTTGTTATGTCTGAAAAATAGCTATCATATCTTTCAATGTATAAACTAAGAACTTTTAGAACTTTTTTAAGGTTAAAGTAGGGGGTCAGATTATATATGGATCCACTACGCTTCAGAAGAACAAAGCTTAGGAAAAGTGCATTCTTTAATTTTATTAACATTTTCCGTTAGCCACGGACAAGTAATTCTAATCTTTTAATTTTTTTGTGTCATGAATGGAACTTTTATTCGAAAAGAAAACAAAAAGGAAGTTGCATAAATCTTTCAAAGTTCAGCATCAGACCGAGTTTCTGAATAGTTCGAAAAATTCACATTCACTTATTAGGGTGCCTGCATAAGAATCATCTTCACTCAGCGAGTTTTTCCTCCACTGCATGAAACTTAGGTCGACGATAACGTGCAGTATCCGATTTGTTTTCCCACTCCTTTTCCAAACAAAAAATGGCGTTGAAATTATGGCCGTCACAGAAGTGTCAAAGGAGAAAATCTTGAATGAAAAAAAAAATATATAATCTTCACAAATACGGTTTTCGGAAATAAAAATATCGCCGTTGGCGGCATACTTAAAAGTAATTTCATTGGAAAATATTCTACATATTTTACCCACTTAGCAACATTTTCGTCCTCATTGCGACATGTTTGAAAATTACAGGAAATCTTTTTCAATTCGGTTCCAAATTTTGGGTGAATGTTTGAAGAAAAATGTGCGCTGGCTTTTATATTCGGAAATATGCGGTAGTTGTTTTCAATTTTAGGTATAATTGTAAATCGTCGTTTGTTAAGTGTTACTTCTTAGTTTATTTTATATTTGATTCAATGGAGAAATACTTGTTCGCATGAATTTGTACAGCCACAAAAATTGGGAGAACATTAAATGCTAGTATTTATTATCACGTAATATGTTCCTAACAAACTTTTCTTCCATGCATCAAATATTGTTTATTTTTAGAAGTCATTTCATAACTGTCATCTAGTACTGACAAACTTATTTGGATTTCTTTGGTAAATTACGGGTAAATATTTTAAATATATTAATATAAATGAAAAAGAAAAAAAAATTAAAAAAATTCGTAGATATACCGTAAAATCCGGCGTATAACGCACACCTATAATTTCAAGCTACATTTTTTAGTTTTTAGCTATATTCGGCGTGTAACGCGCACCTCCTTCTTTGCAAAGGAACCTAAATTGTACAAGTGCAATGCTCTTATAATTTGATGCCATTTATTCCAGGTTCATTGTTCCGGAGTTTTGAAAAAATAGTGTATTCTAGAACTCTTTAAGTTGATTAGAGGTGTGTCATTTCTTTTAAGTAAGCAGCGTGTTCCGATCTATGTAGAAGTCTAATTATTTTTTTTTACACTTATCATTCAGTTTATTTTTGAAGCTTTCATTTTCATACTCAGCGTATAACGCGCACCCTTAAATTTCGATCTTATTTTATGAGTTAAAAGTGTGTGTTATACGCTCGATTTTACGATAGTTAATCTTCAAAAAACAACAAGAAATAAAATAGACTTGCAAGCGACCTCCCCCGAATTCGCACCCGCACCTTCCTGCCTACCTAAAGATGTTGGAGGAAACAAAGCATGACCAGAAACTTCCATAATAATTCTAATTTATTACTATTCAAGCATACCAATTAAACACAAGTTAAACCACAAGAGGAAGCCTCAGAAGTGATATAAAGAAAGCAATAAACCCTGAGTGAACAAGCACAAGTAAATAGATCAAATTAACCTATCAATTCCTAATCCCCTAATTTAGTGTACAGGCAAAACTTCGTTCTTAACTCAAGTTGCGTAAATCGCCTAAATCTCACCTTTGTAACGCTGCAAGAGATTCTCCGCTCCTTTTGCCTTACAATTACCAAACTCTGACTTTATATACTCTAACTAATCTGCATATCAAGGTTTCTTCCTTAGAGGGATGGCTAGGAATTAAACGCGAATGCTAGCCCAAAGATTCCCCAAGAGGATTAGTATGAAGGCCACGTAAAGACCCGTCACAGACTGATTGTCATACTCTCAAGGTCTTAACACCACGTGATACTTATTTTCACGGGGCAGTGAAATCGATTCCACACAGAGAGAGACATCGCTGTTCGGGTAACAAGATAGGACGCAAGGTAAAATAAGTTAGTTTGTGTTGCATGAGACCATTAAGAGTTTTTTTTCAGACTTCCTCGTGTAATTTCTTTGAATGGAAGTAATTTTATAAATATCTTATAAATAATTTTACGACGAAAAAGATTTCATTTAAATTCTCTAAATCTTTAAATGTTTTCAAAGGTTAGACTCTGACGTTATATTTAGACGCCAGAGGTGTACACAAGGGTGGGGCTTGGAGTTTAAAACCCCTCTTATACCTCAAGATATTTTTAATTTTTAGCATAAACCTTACGACCCGACTTTCATCTACACTTTTTTTAAATTGTAAAACCCACCCATAAAAGTAGTTTATGTGCACCCCACTTTTAGACGTTATACTCATTACTTATCCAAACTCCCAGCTTGATAATCACTATCAGAATTAGAATAGAAACTCGACACTATTCGCTCAATTATGACTCATTTTCTTTGGTTGAATTTTTACATCGTGCAACGTTCCCTCCCCCTCTTGTCTCCATCGAAATTATCTATTTCGGATGATGTAAATACAGGGGAAGGAGGGGAAAAGAAAGAAAACTATACGTATTTTTAAGATACTGAGAACAAACATCGTATCTAGCAATTTATCTTCTGCAATAAATCATGTAATTTTATATCAAACAATATTCACGCATACCACAAGGATTAATGGCATACGCAAGTGTAGAGTTTGAGGTTTTCAACCACCTTCCCACCTAGATCAGTAGATTTTAACATTTAGCATAGAGATTAAGCCTCAACACTTTCGTCTACGTGCTTTTAGAATATAACTTTCCCACTTTTAAAAGAGATTTATGTACGTAACTAACGGGGATACAAAAGAATCACTTCGCAATATTAAAAAACAGTTTCTTATCATATTTAGTAAGAAATTTAGAAATAATTTCTTTTTGTTGTTGGGTATGGATCATGAATATATATATATAGATAAAAAGTATAGAAATTTGTTGAGCGATTTATTCGGTATCATTCTCCAGTAGGTTCAGGAATATCGAGATTGGATTATGGATAAGTTAAAGAGAGTTGCCTGGTCGGATGAAATACGATTTCTTATTCATTACGTCGATGATCATGTCAGGGTACACCGTCTTCCAAGAGAACAGTTGCTCTCCCTATGCACAGTAGGTCATATGCAGGCTAGTGGGGGTGGTATTGTGCTTTGAGAGATGTTCTCATGGGTGCCTCTGGGACCCTTAATTGTAGTAGAACAGATCATGAAGGTCACAGACTGATATTAGCATAATTTCCAATCAGTTGCACCTTCACGTTTGTTTTCCCAACCGAAAAATAGAATCTTCCAGCAGGACAACACCCCCAAGTCACAAGGCTCGAATTGTGTACGAGAGGTTCAAGGAGCATGATAATCAATTTCAGTTAATGTCCTGGTAATATAATTTACTGGATTTTAACTTCATAGAGCACATTTGGGCTTTCATAGAAAGGCAAATCAGAGATCAAACGCCTCCATGTCGGAATATATCGCCTTTGCGTGTGACCGCGGCTTTTACATTTGTATTGGAACTTGTAGCATCAATGCAAAGGATAGTTGTAACTGCTTTGCTGGCAAAAGATGGTGTAACGCGTTATAAAGTAGGTATTCATAATGTTTTGGCTAAATTTGTTTTCAGATTCGATACCAATTGACTAACAATTAATTCGTAAAACTGAAAAGAATTTTCCATTTTAGAGTATTGGTTGAATATGGATAATTGTATGAGATTCTGTATTATAAAAACTGATGCTCTTATAAACAATCTCAATCGACGTGCCACACACAGCCTTTTTATTTCTGTGATGATTGATTACCGACGTGAACAGAAAGCACGTCGTGGGTGAATTCATGACAAAAATACTTTGAAGTGTGGGGTACATCTTTCTAACGCAAGCAGTTAATTGGATGACCAGATCCAGTTACAAGGGTCGAAGGATTTACAAATTGTGAAATTGGGAAAACTTGGAACAAAAGTGGAAGTAGAAACAAGGGAGACATTAGATGATTTTGTTGAAGTGCGATCAGTTATTCATAATAGTCAATCTGTAGTAGGGACACGAAAAGAGGAAGGTTTTGTTAAAGAGGTTTTATCTGAAAAGGTGACAGATAATAAGGAAAAGGTAAATGTCATAAAACAAACTCAAATCACACATTCTGAGAGGCAACAGAACTATTACTAAGTTATTTTGTACAACGGGGATCTTGGAACAAAATAATATTTGTCATATAAGAGTTTATACTGAAACAAAATGCCAGTAAAAAACAATGGTTCGCAGAGGGTTGGTTGATAAAACAATAAACAATTTTCTTTCAATATTTTAAACGTTTTTTCCCAGTGGGGCTGCATTTCAGTAACTCAGCTTTTGCTGACACAAGTCACCAAATGTGAGAGCCATTTCATGGTGGTCTCGGTACCCGATTTAGACGCTTGATTTGATTTTTTAAAATCAAGCTCTCGCTGGATGCTAAATATTGCCGTGATTCAAAGGATCTTTTACATGCCACATAATCATATGACATGTGAGCCTACGATTTTTGCATCCAAGAAATCTATCAACTCCAGCCAGGGTCAATTGATTGATTGATTGAATATTAACGTCGCACTGTTCATCTACACGAGGGCTTTTAGCGACGGACCACGTAATTTTGAACCATGGTCGAGTGACGTGGACGACACCTGAGCTGGCACCCCCTCTCCTAACTACCACATCACACCAACGGGAAGACGTTTCAGCTCTCGACAGATTTAACGTGCATCGCTGCCCTACACGGCGGGTCTTTAGTGGTACTGGGCTCGAACTCGTGACAAGGCAAGCCACGATCCGATACCTATACCACTCGGCTACCGCGGCCGAGCAGCTAGGGTTGAACACCCAACCTTGAGCTTACGAAGTGGGCACGCTACCTTTAAGCCTCAGGAGCCGATATATATTTTAAATGTCAAAGAAGAGGAAATATTGTATTCCTCTTTCATGATAAACCGAATTAAAAAGAAAATTCATATCAATATTGTAACATTATCGCTCATTTTATATTTATAAATAACTCCCGGTTTTGGCAAACATGAATCGCTACTATTAACAAGACCGTGGACTGTCTATTTACATATTTTGTTAAAAATTAGCTAAATAATCAATATTTTAAAATTTCTAGTTTACATACATGTATAATCTTTTGACTGAGCTTTTGAAAATTTCAAATGGATGCATCCAATGGCGTACACAAGGAAAAAAAGCGTACACAACCCTCATAGATCAACAAATTTTTACCACGTAAAATTCCCCTTGGTGCTTTCGTCTACGTGCATTTTAGAATGCAAGACCACAAAAGAGAAGTCTGTGAACGCCACTGGATGTATCTCATAGTTTTTGCAATTACTTCTTTCAAGTACTTCCAGAATTTTTCGTTTCTAAAGCTGTGGCGTACACAAGAATGGGGTTGGAGGGATCAATCCTTTTCTCTCTTATACACCAAAGGATTTCAATTTTTTGAATACTGATTATGTCTCAGCGCTTTCGTGCATGTGTATTTTTGAATCTAACTTCTCTTTCCCCTAAAAGTAGTCTGTGTAGTCTTGTATAAATTCTGAAAATTTTGATCTAATCTCAAAAAGATATTTTAAGTTTAAAACTTTTAAAATTAATTTACCCAGCTTTAATCTGTTTGCAAACTCACTTTCATAACCGAGAGTTAACAAGTATAATATTTCTGAAATTCTTAAAATGTTCTAATATTTTTAATTTTATGTGTGAAATTTTAATAAGCATAAGAAAGGTTCTATATAATATCACACTACAGAGTATTTTAAAATTTCTAAGCGATGGTATAAGTAACTTTATGGTATATTTTTGTTGCGATAGTCATATTGTGCAAATATTAACATAATATAATATGGATAAAAATAAAATATGCATTTTAAATTATCTTACTTATATATTAGCTGAATATGAAAATCTCAGAAAGAAATTTTTTTAAAACTATTTATAAATTTTTTACTACTTACATTGACAAAACTTTTAAGGCAACATTTAACAATTTCAAATATTTACCAAGACTAGTTCTGTTTTCACCAATACACATCGTCTGTTGGTCTTTAACGAGCAATGTTTTTGTTTTTTAAAAATGTATAATACTTAACTTTTGTGCAATTTTTTAAAAATATTTTTCATTGAAACTTAAAGGTTTATTTATAAAAAATAAGATCGCGATCAAAAGCACTTAACAAAATATTAGAAGTCATTTTTAGAGCTTTTGTATGAATTCTGCATACACAAATTTTAGATACTGTTAAACAGGAACTCGGATCAGTTTGTTCAACGAAAATTGTTGAATGAATAGTTTTAATTGATAAATAAAAATTATTGTGATGCATATTGTGTGTGTACTCAAAGCGATAGAGTTAAAAAACAGAATTATCCAATAACCTGGCTGGTATTCTTTCTGACCAATGAAATCAAAGCACTCTTAATCGCGCTTGTTCTCTCCAACATGGCGGGTAAGCTTGTTGTTATGTTTAGTAAAATGTTATAGTATAAGAATTTGTAAGGGCGCTTTAATGACACTTAACTAAATTCCACTTACTTTCTTGTTTATAGATGTATTTTCAACAGAAGATTACGAGGACTGCGGAAATGAAAGTAGTGAAAGTAAGTTGAATGACATTTGCACTGCGATTAGAGGCAGTTCTTGAAAGCAACGTAGATCCTGTCCTTATAATATTCCGACATTTAGGCCTAACTAGAATTAGATTTGTTAATTTCGTGTTCCCGCCCTAGTTAATGGCATCAATTAAAAGTTGTTTAAATTTCTCACATTTTAAATATTTTTACTTAATTCATTTTTTGTGTATTTGTTCGTCTCTGAATTGAGCATTACGTAGTCGCGCGTTATTTGAGGTTAGTGGACTGGCTGATTTGCAAAGTAATCACCAAGTAGAAAAAAAAAAAAAAAAAAAAAAATTGGCTGTGCATTAGGATTTACCGACTTGCTCTGCTTTAAGGTCGACATATTCTTTTGTCAGGTAGTTCTGAAATTATTATGAAAATATTTGTTGTGTTGTCTTGCAATTTTTAAAACAGAAGTAATGCATGAATGGCTGACTTGAAGTGTTTATTTTTAGATATTCATCTGTCTTTCCGCCGATATATTGAGATTATAAATTTGGTCCTATGGTTAAAACTTCTGATTCATACATTATGAGTTTCTTTTTGTGTGTTTAGAAATATATAAACAAAGTGATTGAAATATTTAATTATTAGTGCCTTTGAAATCGCGCGTAAATTTAATTTATTACATAAATTTTCACTGTCATTCTGCCACATGCTAATTGTTAATTAAAAGTGAACATAAAAATCAGTAGTCTTAATCTTAATGACTCTGCTTAAGATTTTATATTGCGATAATTATTTATGAGAAATAATTTTTGAATTCCTTTCGATTGATTAGAATTATGATGAATAGGATATCACTGTAGTTTGTGTTTCAGATTTTTTTTTTAAATATTACCTCAGAAATCAAACAGCATTTTTTCTGATTCAATCATTTCATCAATGTTTGATATGAAATGAATCTATTTTTGAATGTTTTCTTCATTTCTTTCATTGCATGTAATGCAACAAAATTCTCGTGTTAAATCTAGCACAGTTTTATTATAAAACTTAAAATATAATGTTATGATCGTAGAAGATCATATTGAAATTGACTGTGATTGTATGATTTTAAGTAATGCTAAAATAAATTTTTTAAAATATTCAACTTATATACATTTATATATATTTTTTTTATAAAACTAATAGCTCTTTAAGCTTGTTTCAATCCCAAATGCTTGTAAGGTTACATGCCAATGTTTTCATTTGCATGTAACCGTAATATTTTTAGGCAAAATATATTCATCTTGAATTTTTGTTATGTTGGGTACTTTATAGGGAGAATGAAACCAAACACATGACAGCATATAGCAGGGATGGCGAACCTTTTTGGATCAATGTTCCATTTTTTCATTAAGATATGTTTAATGAGGTATAGACGTGCTGTCAAATAATGTTAACTTAATTTTGAATTAAATGTTATTTTGAAAATAATAAAGTTCAATACCAGAGCATCACAAAATTCTTTTATTTACTACGAAAATATACATTTTGTACTGTATAGTAGTAAATGTTTTAGTTATACGTGTAATTAAATTTAAGTAACATTAGTGTGACTTCTGTTGTTGCAGAGTATATATATATATATAGATGACAAATAACTTATATTAGCATTGTAAAATGTTACTTTTAGCAGAATGCATGTTGAATTGAAGTCACCTGCCAAACGGTTTCTAGTGAGTTTTTAATGTTATTCATCGCTGAAAATAATTACTCATAGGCATAGGTAGTTGAAATTATGGTTAAAATAGCAGAAGTTAGCTTCGTAAAACAGTTAAATGTGTCTGGAATAGAATTCCATTTTTTCAAAATTTCGTTAATGGCATTTTTACTTATATTGCTTGTTAATCTTTCTGTTTCAATCAATTCCAACTTTTTCCTTGCTTCAATAAATTTTTGAATCCATACTGAACTAGACTAGAAATCAATAAGTTGTATTTCAAATTTTTCAATTCCCAACCAATCAAAATGGGGCAAGTTCAGTTTATCAAATAATGTTACATCAGGGTACATAATCTTTTTTTTTCTTTTTTTTGTTAACATCAAATTTTGTATAGACATCAGATTTGGCTTAGTGCATTTTTTGAATAATTGCCAAACTCTGATATACAAATAGTTATGGCCATTTTCTCGAATGGAAATTGTCAAAGAAACTTGGTGATTTTCAGACTTGTGACAGCACCTTTTTTTTTGCCCTTTCATTTCTCTGAATAGTAACTATTATATACTGGTATTTTCTAAATCTTGTATTAACTGCTTGGTTAAATTAAATGAAAATATTGTCATATTTGATTTTGAACTATGAAAATTGGGCAATTAAAAGCAAATAGTTTTAGACAAAGTGTGAATCTTGAAATAGAAAAGGAATTATTGGAAATTATTCCGCATTTTTTTAATCTTGTATGTTCATGTTAAGTAATAGAAAAAAAGATGAGACTTTTTTATAAATTTTATCCAATTCAGACTAATTTCTCTGAAGATAAGATGAGTAGAGTATATTTCAGTTAGCTAGATAGTAACCGAAATACATGACTATGATAGCAATTATGTATAATAGTACTTCAAATATAGTAAATTGTCATGTTTGATCTTGATTTTTTAAAATTCTTTCTAGCAGGGTTTTTACAGTTCAAGATTCACATAAGAAAGTGTTATCAAATACTTCAAGAATTAGAACTTGATGAGAAAAATATTATTTTAAGACAACAAATGTATTAAAATTGTGTGCTATGCTTTATTTTGTTAATCTCTTGTTTTCTTTTCTCTTCCTTTACCTTTTGTAATTTGTATACAATTAATTTTTGCCAATGGTGCAACTTTTACATATATTGCAGCAGTTTTCATTTGGACCTCATTTGAATGTGATACCTAGGTTTCTGACTTTGTCAGTAAGGAATCAAATGAGTTTTTTCCTTCTAATTTATAAAATAATGAAGGATTTTCCTCCAATTTTTGAAATCTGATTGGGTTAAAGTGTAGAATAGGGGTGAAGCCAATTTTTCAGTGAAGCCAATTTTTTTCCGACTGGAATTAGTTGCAAAACTACCTGTATGCAGCAATAGGAGTTCCGAGAGTAATGAAGCAAAGCTGAATTAATCAAGAGCCAAAATCATTCTGGCATCTAGGTAAACAATGCCAAATCCAAGGATCTATACTTAAGCCTCTTCTATACTTAAGCCTCTTTTTGTTATAATTTGAAAATCTTAGATTGAGAAATTGGAAAGGTAATTGTGTTATTAATTAGAAAATTACTACAGAAATATGTATTAAAGTGTGTTTAGTATATATGAATACTTACTGAATCTGCCAGTGATATTCTAGATTGAACCCATGTTGAAATTTGTGTTATGCTCATCCATTGCTCCACAAAAATGCTCATCCATTGACCATTTTAGCAAGATAGAAAAAACGTGGTAAATGATAATAACATTTATCATGATAAATGGCCAATAATGGAAAAACATTCCCTTACATGCTCAAACCCAATATTGTTTTATAAGGTGTCTTATTTTTCTTTTAATATTTTTGCAAAAAATTATTAATTTTGCATTTACTTTTTAATATATCATAACTTTCTTTCTTTTTAATTATTGCTTTGTAATATGTCCAAAACCTACTTTGAAAAATAACAATTAACTTAAAATAATTTATGAAAGTTTACAGAATTTTTTATTTAGTAAATTTGTAAATTTTTTAATTTTCATGTATTAAGAATAAATCTCTTTGAAAAATTCTGTTTCATCTGCATATTAGTAGTTCAAGTGGTGTTTTGTTAGACATTTTGATTTTAAATCTATTTAAAGACTTCTGAATTATACAATAAAGATTGATTACTATTGTATAGAATATTCTGATTTAATTACATAATAAAAGAATCAGTACTCGTGTATTAGTTTCATCACAACAAAATTTGTACTATGTGAATTGTGCCATTTGAAAACAAAGATTCGTTACTTGCGTATTATCGCAACCATATTGGCAACATTGTATGAAACGAAGCACATTGTTGCCAATTCAGTGTGTACGACACTTGTGGAATCATCGGTGCTTACTTTGTGAGTTACCTTGAATGTTGGCATTGTTGCAATAGTACATAAGTACCAAAAAAATGAATTAGTGAGATTTTGGGGGAAAATGCCACAATCTGCTTGGTGCACATTTGTCTATGGTGATGGTAATATGCAAGTACCAAAGAATCGTGTTTTATAATGCAAGAATATTTTGAGTAATCTTTGATATTGGAAAACCTTATCAATACTAGATATTTTCCACAGTAGTTTAATCACAGTGGCAAGTTTTGTGCGCATTTTGATGTTGAACAATTTTTGTTATTTATTTTAAACTTGTCAAGTATTGAAGCCTGTTATGTATTAATGAAACTAAAAATATTCTGATATTTTGTACCAATAGGATGTCATTACACATGTAATATGGTATCTTATTGGTAAGGGTGAGGTGTTGTGTACTAACTTGGATGTTATCTTTATCTGAAATTCAGTTTTATGAAAGTTACACCATTCACACACAAGTGCAGTCATAAAAACTGATTATGGTAAAGTGTAAACACATACAACAAAGTTTTAAGTTACCTTATGAGAGTCCTATTTATATAGTATTAAGTTATTGTAGATTTTCCTTTATATTATTCATGAATAGTCTTACAGTGGATTAGTTAATGCATTTTAATGTATGTTTAACATTAATTTTCTATAAACTTGCATGCGTATCTGTATTGGTTAGTTATTTCAGGATTAAAGGTTATTTCTAAATGTTTTTGTTTTCATATTTTATTATTTTGTCTTTAAACAGAAATAATTGCGAATGCGAACAAAATAGTATTTCATTTGTTTTGTTTAATTCCCAATTTCGCAAAACATGCAAAATTATCGAGTTGCTACTGCATGTTACATTCGGCTGAATCTTGCATAATGTATTGGGAAAATTATGATAGTAAGATGTAAAGGCAACTTTTTTTATTATCTATAATTTTCTTATTGTTACCCATGTGACAACAAAAACTTTTGACAATTGAAATATGTTCTGTTGATGCATCCCAGTATATGTTAGTGTGTACAAGTATTGATTAACTGCAAAAATAGCTTTAGCTCTCTTTGTAACACTCAGTATCTGGCAATTATTTCTTTGTTTTTGGTTAGTATGAAATAATATATTAGTTTGGTAGTTTATTTCATTATAAGCAATTGTGATTTTTCTCTTCCAAATTATTTAATTATTCTTCTGATAAACAGTTTGTTATAAGTTATTCTAAATATAGCCATTTATTAATTACAGATGAATCCTCATCAACAGAAATAAAAATGGAGATGGAAGTTGAAGTTGAAGATACAACTGATTCTCAAAATTTGCTCAGTAAGTTCAAATATTTTCTTTTCGTCTGTGGTTTATAGTTTTAAAATGAATTATAGTTTAATCAAATTGAATGTACTAGATTTGAAATGTATCTGGATTGTGTGTGTGTATAAAATGTAGTTGCGGACTAATTAGTAGTAAGTTAGTGCAGAGTGATTTAAGGGTAAAATCCTAGAACAGCACACTGCTGTTTTTGGTGACAAAAAGTTTTTCGCCAAATGGTGCCAAGGAAGAAACTGGGTTTTTCAAAATGGTGGAAGATACACAAACGTGAGAAAAACATGGTTTTTGAAACGGCGTCAAGAGACGAAAAACATGGTTTCTAAAATGGACAATATAGGAAATATCAAATAAAAAATAAAAAATTAAATGCAAATTCTTTCTGAATTTCGGACATCCATACCAAGATTCTATCAATCCTTCATCCATACAAAAAACAATCATTACTTTCTTACCTTTTATTCAAAAGAAAATCCATTCGTCATGTCTTAACGAAGAAAACGTGATTTCTAAAACTGCTTCTACAAGAAAAACTGAAAAATCGTGGCTTCTAAAACGCAACAGTGGGGAATCCAATGTGAATGCTTTAGGCTGATGAAATAACGATCTCCATTTCTCAAACAAATTACCTTAAAATCCGGCGTATAACTTGCACCTACACTTCCAAGCTGAATTTTTTAATTTTTAGGTATATTCGCTGTATAATGCGCAACCCTCTTTTTAACGAAGAAATATGAAATATTAGTATACATTGCTCTCATGTTTTGAAGTAATATATTTGTGGTATTATCCCAGACTTTTGAAAGAATAGTATACTTCTAGAACTACAACTCTTTTAGTTAGTAAGGAAAGTTGTGTGTGTGTTTCTTTTAAATAAACAGTGTTTTGATACATGTAGAAGTAAATTTTTTTATGCTCGCCTCTTTATTATTTTTATGCTTATGTTATTTTTTAATTTTTATGCTTATGTTATTTTTAAAGCTAACGTTTTCATACCATGAATATAACGCGCACCCTTAAGTTTTGATCCTATTTTTTGTGTTCGAAGTGTGCGCTATATGCCGGATTTTACAGTATCATATTTCGGAAAACAGGTACTGAAATATTTTAAATTGTTCACTCATTCATAAGACAATCATTTCTTTTTTACCACTTTCATTCAAAAGACATCCATTCGTCGAGCTTCAAAAAAGAAAAATGAGGTAAAATGAAAACAGTGGTCATCCCATGTGCAAAAGCAAGCAAGGTCAGGTGAAATGGCCACTGTCTGAAATGGTGCGATTTTGTGCTCAACTGGTTTTAGGGTTACCATTTTACTTAGCCTAAAACTGGACAATTTGGCAGGGTTGCCCTATTGTTAACTTTATTGCCAAATTTTTGGCGACAAGAAGTGTGCCCCCCCTTGGCTCCACCCTGATTTAAGGCCATAAAAATAGTTTTTATGTTAAAGAAATTTTACTTTAAATTAAACTGAAGGTTGGATATACAATGATATAAAATTAAAGCGATGCTCATTCTTATTTGAGAGCTTGCATTTAAATCTTAAGACAGTGTTACCATTTAACATAAATACAATTTGAAAGATTTTGCGTATTTGATGTTGCCACTCCAGCAAATCAAAGCAACCCAGATATTGTGGCTACATGCTGGGTAATATGTTATATCAGAGGTGAGAGTCATAATTAACTATGCTGTTATATTTTACTTGATGGTAATGTTCAACTTAACTCTTTTGCTGGAAAAAAAAGTGAGCAAACAATCTCAGTTTGTATTCTTAGTAATGTTTAAAAGATGTGATACTGTTAAGTATGTTTAATGAGCAAGTATATAATGCAAAAAATTTATTAACTTAACCTTTTTTCTATGAAATACATAGTTAGGATATTTTTGTTTTATCTAAAATCATTCAAATAATTTTGAATGATTCTAATTAATATAAAATATTTTTAAGTATGAATGGAGAAATGTTAATATATGATCATGAATGTATATAACCTGCTCTCATTTCTATAATTCGGCTACTTTTTGATTTTAGAGGAAACTTTATAGATTTAAATAAGTTTATATATGAAATCATATTAAATCTCAAATATATTCCTCCTAAATATCAGATGTTTTGAATAGTATATTTTGTATAAATTTTAACATATTATATCCTCTGTGCCAATGGGCTTGTGCATGTTAAATCTGTGGAGGCTGAAAATCCTCGTTTTAGCATTTTGTGAAGAGTGAAGGGGACTAGCTTTGATTCCATCCTTATTATTTGCCAGGGGTTCAAAATTACAAGGTTTATCACTAAAAGCTTTTATGTTTCAGAGTGTAGCGTAAATCAAATGAAGTAAACATCACTTGAAAAATTTCAAAACGTATGGTTCCAAAGTCCCACATCACACTTTACAAAGTACTATGTTTCTTATCTTTTTTTCTTTATAGTCTCATTTGTTGCAACAGATGGTATGTTTCCTTTCTGGTTTTCTTTTTTAAGTCGGTGAAATAAGTTTCACAAAATGTTTCTTATTTAGTTGCTATGGTTTCCAATGATCTTATTAGACTCTGACTATGTGTAACCATTTCATTTACAAAATCTGAAATTGATTCTCCATTATAGAACCTCATTTAGATGGGACATAAGAATTTCAAGTGCATTCTTCAATTTAGTGAAAATTTTATGGGGAGGGTGGAGGTAATTTTTCTTATAATCCTGTGGATGGGAAAGTATTCCTAGGACATCTCGAATTTTGATTGACATGATCAGTCACTCATGATGTCATTAAAATTGGCAACTACTTTTTGCTTCAGTTTTCTTCTGTTTAAAATTTTATTGTACTCAACTCTGAATTATGAACAGTTAAATAATCTTAATCTTTTGATTTAAAATTAGAGTTTCCCTTTTGGAGATATTGCATGCAGTACTCTTTTTGGAGTCTAGTTTTCACATGAAGAACTTTTTCTTGAATGATCATCCTATAAGTATCAGTTTTGTAGTTGACAACAAGGTGTATCAGTTAGAATTGGAGAATAATAATCTATTGATACTCATTTTCCCTTATGTGCTGAAGGTTTAATTAGAATCAGAACTACTTGCATAGATTTCTCTGTCAAAAAGTATTTCTTTGCTTCTAAAAGTTATTTATTAGCAAATGTATTCACTTTTTGTGTCACTTAATATTTTTTATACCAACTCTTTTTAAAGGTGAAAACTATTTCCAAGCGAGTTCACCTTTTTAAGAGCTTCCATCAGTAGATGCATCCTGTTTTAAGGAAACTATTTTTACTCATGTATCTTAAAATTAATAGGCCAAATTTTATTCAGTGTTAGATTGAGGTGTGTATCGGGATTACAATTATGAAAGAAATGGACATTGATACATTATTTTTCATCATTTGACTAATACCACTACTTAATTGGTTTTTTTACTATGTCCTGCATGATTTAAAATGCAAAATAAATTTTTGCTGCTTTTTTATTAGTCAGATGCTATGTCTGCTGTCTAATCATTTTTTAGATCTTTGGGAAGGCACTGTTCAGCATATATATTTCTTTCATCCACTATCAGCTGTGGCATAAAATTATCGAAAAAAAAAATGAAAATACTGGATCAAATTATTAGTGTTAAAATTTACTTCCATTCTAAGGATTTCTGTAAAAGCTGAGAGGAGCCGGGATATATATTTTTCTTTTTATCCTCAACCTGACATATCTTCTGATTCAATAGATTGTAAATAAATGCCATCACTTGATAAATCAAAACTACTATCTATCAACTTAGATGTATAAAATTAACTGTTCTTGTACTTATTCTGAATCCTTGCATAAGTTATTTGACATTCACAATAACTAAAAATAGTGAAGTATCGGAAATTACAAGATGATTACTTTTCATTTTCAAGCCATAAAATCTCACTGGAGAAAATAGGGTGGGGGGTTAGTAGTATAGTTATACTGTTTCTGAACAATATTCAAAAATAAAAAAAACTCATGAAATGTTGCAAGATGTGTAAATAGCAGCTAATTCGCTTCCACCTATGCAGTGTTCTTTCTTCAATTGTTATTCAATGCTGATGTGCTGGAGACAAAAGAGTGAAATATGTGATGTGCACTATTGATCAAGGAGGGGTTAACTAATGTCTATTGCATATTTCGTGTAAACTCGCTACTAAAATCTTTTTCAATAATTTTAAGATTTTTATCTTCAAAATTTGTCAGAATCTGTTTTATAAAATTTATGTGTGTATAATAAAGGTATATGTAAATATATATTAAAAATGTAGTATGTCATTCCTTTCTAGTGAGTTCTTTTATAATATAGAACATTTCAACAAGATTGACTCAACTAAACTGAGTTAAAATAGTTTATTTAGAAAGGGCTATTAGATGGTTTTGATTTCTTATATATATATATATCAATTAATATGTATAAAATTTGTTTTAGTTGTGAATAATTTGAGTATTACATTTAATTAGAAAAAGAAAATAGTTTCAATATATTATTGGTTTTCTCTGTATTTCCATTGGTGATTCTAGACATACCGTAATTTAAGAGCTAATAATTTAAATTTGTGATATAACTAGTTATATATATATATAGAGAGAGAAGCAATTTTTGAAGTATTTTTAAATTAGATTTTTCAACTACTGAGGATTTTGCTCCAAAAAGAAAACCTTTGAAAAAATGGAAGTGTGTAAATGATCTAAACTTAACATTTAATTTTCTAGTATGGTGCCTAATGTGAGGAGCAGTTATTATAAAAATTGAAGCATCTAAGATTTTAATGCAAAATATGCAATATCATACAAAAATATTTTTACAACTGCATTACTTTCACTTCACTGCAACACTATTTGCTTCCTTGTATTGCGATATTTCCTGATCTTTCAACGGTCGAGCATATTGAGGAAGCGATGGGGCATTATTTGCTTCATCTCTTTCCCCCTCAATCGAAGAATGAAGTATGAGAAGTAACTGAGAACACATAATGTTCTGTATCCTATGCTTGCATGAGAAGTAGAGGTGGTTCAAAAGGTTTTTAGACTCGCATAGAAAAATACGAGTTAAAAATATACTTTCAGTGCCCATCAGTAATTTCAACCTTCAGTACTCTGGTAGATGACAGCACATTATGACATCAACCAAAGAATCTTTACAGGAGTCTTTCCTCTTTTGAATTTGTTGCTCCTGTATTCCGACAATGGAGTTGAACAGAGAAGATTGGCAGGGCAAGATTTTTTATGATTTTTCAAAAGGTTTGACTGCTGCAAAGGGCTTCCAAAGCCTTTCTTCCACCTTTCTGGATATTTCTTCTTCACTGGGCACAGAATTCAACTGGTTCAACAAGTTTAAGCATGGATAGATCCTTATATAAGACGACCCCATAAGCCTTTCTTCCACCTTTCTGGATATTTCTCTTTCATGTGGTACAGCATTCAACTGGTTCAACGAGTTTAAGCATGGGAAAAGATCCGTAGAAGACGCCCCCAGAAGTGGATGTCCAAGCACTTCAAAAACTGAGGAAAATGTTGAAAAACTATGTTCCCTAGTGAGAGAAGACCCAAAAGTTACACATCAGGATATAGCTAGCATCCTGAAGATCGGTTCTGGGAGCATCAACGCTATATTGCACAATCACCTTTTGCTGTGAAAGCATTGTTCAAGATGCATCCTTCACGCACTCGGTGACGTTCCCAAAAATGTTCCTGTGGGATAGTGCAACATGATGAAAACGAAATTCAACGATGACAAAGACAGAAATGTCCAGGACATAGTTACAGGTGACGAAATGTGGATTTACCAGTTTGAGCCAGAAACAAAGCGCTAGTCCATGACCTGGTGCTTTTCAAATGAACTACCACCAACCAAAGGTGCACCAGACGCACAAGAAGTGTCGGGAAAACGAATGGGGGCAACATTTTTTTCGTACTCAGGGCATATTGCCACCATAGTTCTGGAAGATAGAAAAACAGTTACAGCAGAATGGTACATGATCCAGTGTTTACCCGAAGTGCTAGAACAGTGGCTTCAAAAAAGGCCCAAACACGGAACGTGTGGGATGATCCTACACCACGACAACGCATTGGCACTTTCTGCACAGAGAACGAAGGATTATCTGGAAGCAGAAGATATCACACAAAGCCCTACAACACCCTCTCTAGTCACCAGTTCTTGTACCCTTTGACAAGATGAGTGGTCATCATCATTTAAAGACGGTTTTCCCGAATTAATAAGTGCATTGCAGCCGAAGGTTAGATTTCGAGTTTTGTAAATAAATTTATTTTTTATAGTGAAGTCTAAACTTTTTGAGTTACCCTCGTATGGGAAGTGACTGAGATCACATAATCTTCTGTATTCTATACTTGTATGAGAAGGAGCTTTGCTTGTTATTGATCTATCTGTAATATTATAATTTCGTAAATAAGAGCATTTTTTTTTTACATTTCAATTTTCTGTGTATCATATGGTGTAGCATTTTCTATGTCAGGCATTGTGATTTTTTTAAGTGCTGCTGTCATGATCATCTTATTTATTTTTGTTTATCAAATGGAACTGAGAGAAAAGAATCATAAAAACAGTGATTGTAAAACCTGTTTGGGATTAAACATTTAACCCACTCAGATTTCGAATGTAAAAGTTTGTAAAAGATGATACATTGTTTTATATTTTGATAAATTGTTTAAATATTGTGCCTGTTATGCACTCTGATATAAATAAATGTTTCGTGTACATTAATTTATATTTGAATGAAAATTCAATATTATATACCACTTCTATTATTTTATATAAATATATATATATTTACCTGTGTAGTTATTTTTAAAATAACATTTTGAATTATTTATGAAAATCGGTGCTTTTTTAAAAATATAATTGGATTGCCAAGAAATAAAATATTATCCACTGATCAGATATGTGGGTCATCTAGAAAGTAATGAATGAGTTTGTACCACACCCCCTTCTTTTGCAAACACTCGTGTGGCATTTTTTTTCTTTACCGAGAGAAATAACAAGATCACCCGATAAGGGTTTAGAGCTGTGTACACTAGTCTAACCAAATACACACTGGTTCAGTTTGAGCTAAGTTTTGTTGCTGAATAGTCATGTTTCTTTGTTCTGCAATCAATTGTGTAGTGTCATTTGTTTTCTGTATGCACCCATTTTTGCATTTGAACTAATTAGTGTTGATATTTAATTTGTTTTATTTAGCTATGCCAAAATGTTTTTTACGTTCTGGACAATCCTCATTATTTGATTATATATCTATATTATATATGCAGTTTTTTAAATTGAAAGAGAACTGTTCTTAAATTCTTCATCTCAGTATATGTAAAGGGTGTTTTTTTTAGAGGTATAGAACTTTGAATTGCAATAAAACAACGATCTATTATTCGATTGACATGAATTTTTTTCTATTCGAAAAATAATCTTGTGGCATTACATTTTAAATGATTTCTGGCATATGACTGCCACGGCTGGCTCGGATGTAGTCCAATCTGGACGTCCAATTTTCGATGACTTTTTCCAACATTTTTGGCCATATATGTGCAACAACATGGCGAATGTTGTCTTCCAAATGGTCAAGCGTTTGTGGCTTATCCGCATAGACCAATGACTTTACATAGCCCCACAGAAAATAGTGTAGCGGTGTTAAATCACAAGATCTTGGGAGGCCAATTCACAGATCCAAAATGTGAAATTAGGCGGTCACCAAACATGTCTTTCAATAAATCGATTGTGGCACGAGCTGTGTGACATGTTGCGCCATCTTGTTGGAACCACAGCTCCTGGACATCATGATTTTTCAATTCAGGAATGAAAAAGTTAGTAATCATGGCTCTATACCAGGGATGGTGAACCAGTAGCACGCGACACAATATTTTGGGCACGTCGCCGTTTAAAACGGTTTGCATTTTAATTCAAAGTAACAAAGTTCAATATGAAGTATTACGAACAAAGGCGAGTGATCGGTCGCAGTTTTCAGCGACATTTTCTTAGTTCAAAGAATTATCGGAAACGCTCAAGCTTTTTGTGTACCCTGAGGTGACTTCATTTAATAAACTGAATTCGTCCCGATTCAATTAGTTGTAAACTTAAAAATTTGAACTGTAACAGATTGATTTCCAGTCTAGTTCAATATGGATTCAAAAATTTGTTGAAAAAAGGAGAAAGTTGGAATTGATTGAAATAGAAATATTAGAAAGCAATATAAGTAAAAATGAGTAATGAAATTTTGGAAGCAGGAATTCGATTCCAGATACATTTAGCTGTTTGAAAAATCTGTGTTTATCATGCTATTTTAATCATATTTTCATCTACATATGCCTACAAGTCATTATTTTCAGAGATAAATAGAATTGAAGACTCATTTAGAAACCGTTTGGCAGAGGACTCCAATTCAACTTGCATTCTGCTAAAAGTAACATCTTCAATCTTAATACAGGTTATTTGTCTTCTAATCTGCCACAACAGAATTTACACTAATGTTACTTTAATTTGAATTACACATATAAATAAAACATTTACTACTATACAGCGCAAAATGTATTTTTTCGTTGTAAATAAAGAGTTTTGAGTTGTTAGTATTTGATTTTTTTTTATTATTTTCTCAATAATCGCAAGTCAAAATTATTTGATGGCACGTCTACACCTCACTAAATATTTCTTAAAGAAAAAAATGGCACGTTGATCCAAAAAGGTTCGCCATCCCTGCTCTATACCGATCACCATTGACTGTAACGTTGTGACCTTCATCGTTTTTGAAGAAGTACGGACCAATGATTCCACCAGCCCATAAAGCGCCAAACAGTCAGTTTTTCTGGATGTAACGGTGTTTCGACATACACTTGTGGATTAGCTTCACTCCAAATGCGGCAGTTTTGTTTGTTGACGTAGCCATTCAACCAGAAGTGCGCTTCATCGCTAAACAAAATTCGCTTATGAAAATCGGGAACAATGGCAATCTCGTTTTGGGCCCATTCGAGGAATCTACGCCTTGCTTGATGATCGTTTTGATGAATTGCCAAACCAAACTGAGAATAAATCACTTGACAGCTGTTAAATCAGTCGCCATCTTGGAAAGTAATGCCAACTTCAACTTCTATACCTGGAAAAAAAACACTCTTTATTACCTTTAAATGCAATTTAAAGTTTATAACCAATTGATTTAATGTATATCAAATCAGTTTACAGTATTGAGAACAAAATATTACTATTGTTTTACAATACTATTAAAATTAGGTACAGATGGAAATGCTAATAAATGGTGGTAAACAAATCTTTTGAGGTTGTTTTAATAAGAAAACAGCACACACAATCAAAAACTTGCAAAATGTTAAGAGGCCACTAGCAAGGGTCCCTAGGAACTTTAATACAGTGCCCACTCAAGACTAGCTACGCCACTGCTCAGGGCCCAAAGTTGCATATACTGAGTTGGGCACAAAAGGCCTTGGCCCTCATGAACTGTTGTGGCACTGTGTTAATCTATATTATAAAAGCACATTTTTCTGCAAATTGATGAGTGTTTGGCATAACTTGGACTAATGGGCACTGTGCCAGTAAAGCTAGCCAATCACACTAGTGAAGAGAGCAGTATAATGGTCATTTTTTAAAAATTCTCATTTAAATGTAATTGGATACATTAAATTATAGTGGTGGCCAAAATTGTGGACACTTTTGAAAATTATTGTTTTTAAGTTTGTATGTTTATTGAAAATGTTATGTTGTACAAAATGCAAAGTTTTGTATATCGTTTTTAAAGATAATGTAATACTGAATTCAATAAAAAAAAAAACTAAATTCAAATATTTTCAACACACACACAAAGAAAATATGCTGCAATAACTATCAATATACATTAAATGCTGATGTTAGCAGTTGGTTATGAGCACTTTGTGTGGTAGCCTTTATTTTTTATTACAGCTTCACATCAATGTTTCAATGAGCTGAAAATAGTTTTTAGCTCTTCCTTTGTTGTTACATGATGCTTAGGAAACAATTATAGCCTAATTAACTCATTTTTATTTTATGGGTACCTCATTTGGACAAGAGTTTTCAAACAGTGCCACAAGTTTTCGATAGGATTGAGGTCAAGACTGTTTCCTGGCTAGGAAAACAGTTCAACAATGATCTTAGAATGTTGCTGGTCTTTCAATTACTTTACTGTGTGACAAGAAGCAGAATCTTGCTAAAAAATAAATGAAGCATGGTTAAAATAATGAAATAGATCCCTGATGGAAGATAGAAGTTAGGGTTCTCTAGAATATTGTCCAATGTATTTTCTGGCATTTAATGTTTCATTTACCTATACCATCTGCTAACATGCATGACCAAATCAAAAAATTATTTAGGTACTTCATAGTTCATAGGATGCAGTCAGGATGTAGCATTTCTCCTATTCTACATCTTGCATATTTTCGACCATCACTACCAAATAATGGTGTCTAGGTTTAATCTCTCCA
Source organism: Trichonephila clavipes (assembly GCA_019973935.1). Classification (NCBI taxonomy): domain Eukaryota; kingdom Metazoa; phylum Arthropoda; class Arachnida; order Araneae; family Nephilidae; genus Trichonephila; species Trichonephila clavipes. The sequence goes on from BMAU01016507.1 coordinate 917,172, forward strand.
TATAAGTTGTGTTGCTTTGCCCACTGTAGTCTTTTTTTAGCACTGCTGTGAATTGAGAAGGCTTTTTTTCATGGAATTGTACTCTTCTGATTGTTTTTCAGTTGGCAGAAACACCAGCATCATTCAGATGACCGTTGATAACATTCTTTTATTATGGAGACATTGTATTTTTGTACTTCTGTCATCAATAGATGTGCTGCTCCTTTTTCTGCCTTTTCCTGGTTTGTTTTTTGTTAAATTTGTCTCTTGACATCTTAAGCAAAACTTTGTCTCCAGATGTAGGCACTGAACCACTCATTTTTTGTCTTGCAATTTTAACATAGGAAAGACCATTTTCTCGTCACACATCTCTTTCTAGGTGTCCAGTCTACTCTTTTATTTGAAGTCATTGCTTCTTGACTAAATATCATTGTTGTCCTAGCCAGTAAGCAGTTCTGACCTCAGTCCTACAGGAAAACTTGTCCGAATGAGGTATCCATGAAATAAAAGGGAACTAATTGAGGCTATAATTATTTCCTGGCATCATGTAATAACAAAGGAAGAGCTAAAAACTATTTTCAGCTCAATGAAACATTGATGTGAAGTTGTAATAAAAAATAAAGGCTATCCCACAAAGTACTGATAACTCTCTATCATTAGTATCTAATGTATATCGGTAATAATTGCAGCATATTTTTTTTTGCTTTGCAAATATTTGAATTTTATTTTTTGTATTGAATTTGGTATTAAATTTTCTTAAAAATGATATAATAGACTTCGTATTTTGTGCATTGTAACATTTTCCATAAGCATATAAATTTAAAAAAACATAATAATTTTCAAAAGTGTTTGCAATTTCAGTCACTACTGTATATTTAGAAAGAAGTAACATTTTAGTACACAAAAAATACTTTTAGAAAAAAATATGTTGATATTATGTTTGTAATGTTTTACTACTATATTTAAAAATTATGAAATCTATTAAGATTGAAAATTTTAAGTGGATTAAAACAAGACATATTTAAGGCTACACAGTACCCTTTTTAAACAATTTTTTTGGAGACAGTAGCAGTAAAAGTAATTTGTTTTATATTCATATTATATTTTTATTAAGTTGATTCTGAAAGCAAAAAGTCAGTTTGAACCAGCCTATATTTTACAATTTTAAGTAATTAAGAATTTTTAAAGTTTTTTCTTACTCTTATAAAATGCTCAATTTTTAAAATTTTTTAGTCATTTCATGTTTTGTAGATTATAGAAAAAAAAGTTAGTATGGATTTGAAAATCTGTTCCCTTGTTGATTTTTAATTATTTTTCTAGCTAAACCTGGAAAAAACACACAGATTTTTAAAAAATTAACTTAAGCATTTTTTAAAAAAAATAACTAGAGATCTCAGACCTAAATCCAAACTAACTTCCATAGAATATTACGTTTAGGAGCATCTACAAAAAATTACAAGACTCTTGAACAGGAAAAAAGCTCTAAGGATTAGAAAAACACCTACTTCTTCAAATTTAAAAGTCCGAGAAAAACGCATTTAGAGTTTGTAAAGGCATTAAATAAAAACCTATTATGTTTGTAAAGATCTAATTTTTTAATATCTTATTTTCAAACTTATGTTCCATATCAAGACATTACTTTGATTAATTATGACTGTAAACATTTTTTTTAATTTCAAAATATATTTTTGCCTAATATTGATAGTGTTTGTTATGATTGTTGTGTTGCATTATTCAGCCTAATCTAAACAAAATATTTTCACAAAAGTTTTGGAACACACAGCATTTATGTACAACATAATATTGATTACTAACTTAAGCTGAAAATCACGAGGTTTATACATAAAGTTTAATTTTTTTAAGTTTTAAATTGGGGAAGTTTTGTAAGTTTTAAAGTTGCCTAAAAACTCAAATACAATAATATAGTACTACTATATGTTTACTATAATGTAGTTTGGCACATCAGGGAAATATTCAGTTTTGCCTGCAATACTTGAGTCAGAATACTTTTATTTCAAAGTCTTATTGCAGTATCAGTGAAGGATTGGTTTTTAGATATATTATTTTCAGTAGTATTTCATCTCTTCCAAATATTGCTTCTTATAGTAACCTAATAAAGCTTTGGCCGTGGCATTTTTTCAACAGGAAAAAGTTAATGTGAAAAAGCTTCTAAGTTATATGAACTATTTTTTTAAACAAATATTTGTGTGGCCTTTAAATCAATGAGAACTAAAAAAACTCAACATATAATCAAGCAGATATGATTTTAGTAATGAAAATTGAAACTTATAACCATTTCACCCTGAAAGAGTTGATTGTGCTCAAAATATTTTTAGCTAATTGAATTAAAGAGTGGAAAAATGCTTTAAAATGAAGCCAAATCCTAAACTCTGAAAGTTTCACTTATCTTAAAAACCAATTTGTTAGCAGATCTGAAATTTGAAATAGCAAGCTTCTCAGTGATATGGGCAACAAAAAGGGGGGGATTATCGGTATCTTTGAAATTTGTAGGGTACTGTGTAGCCTTAATGATTCATTGACATAAAATATTAAAAAAATCATTTTAAACATTTTGAAAATTTAAAGCTATTTTTATTCATCAATTATTGTGAAATATTCATTCATTTGTTTAAAAACTGTCAAAATAAATTGTTATGATGTATGATTTATATTGTTTTAAAATGATATTTAGCTAATTTTTAAAGTGAAGATCACATTTTTTGATCTAAAAAGGTTATCTTTGTTCTTAAAAAAGAACATTTGAAATGCTGAGTGAATGAAAAAAATACTGGGTGAATATTTTGCTCTCAGGTTATTTCTACTTCTAAAAGGGCAGAATATTTCAACAAAATCCAGTGAGAATGAAATTGCTGCATTTGTCTAGGTGTATATTTTTATGAACAATTATTATTTTGTGCTTCAGAAACTTTTTATAGTATTTTTCCTAAAGTGCATTGCCAATTCCATTATTGCCATTTCAATTATCACCATGAATATGATTTAGGATTAGTTTAAAATGTTAAGTATATAAAAAGTTAAAAAATAATTAGTAGTAATTTTATCAAACCTATATATAAATAAATACAGATAAAATTCTGTCCCAGTAAATAACAAATGCATGAAAAGGTGACTAAATCTTTGAGGTTTCACTATAGCAGTCTATAAATCATGTTCACAATCATCCTCACGGCACGGGCATGCCTATGACACATAAGTGATTTTCTGCATCCAAATTAAACTTCATTGGATGGTTTATGCAACTATGTTTATTTGTATGAAAAATTCTTTTATCTTGAAATAATTTGATAATTTTTTCATTAGTAAGTTGTTTAAATTGTACAATCCATTGTATTAGTCAATTTATGCTCAAGGAATGCTATGAAATAAATGAAAACTTCCAAGTTGCCGTATTTAGTGTAATTGTATTTATTTTTAGTTGATGCTATGCAAAAGGCAAGGTACGCTTATTTATGAACCGTGTTTTTGTTACAGATAGTGATAGTGAAGATCCAAATGAATCTGCGAACGAAGATTCTGACTTAAATCTCAAACAAGATGTCAAAGAACCTGAACTCTTTGTTGCCGAAGATTTGCTTGTAAATCCTGATGACCTCCTGCCACCAGTGGTAAAACTGGAAAAGTATGCTAATAGCGACATAGTTTTCAATCGGTAAGTTTTGATAATTTTCTGTTCATGTTTTTATATTTAGTTCATTTTGTGATGGCACGTTAAATCGAAATAAGGCATGAGGTCAGATTGGCATTTTTTCATTAAGATACTTAAAGTATGCTTGATATTATTTTTTTTAGTTTAGAAGATTCAACTTTATTTACAAAACAATGTTTATGCATTGTACATGCATGAATAGAATGTTCTGTACAACTATTAGATTTTTTTATGCTACTTTTTCTTATCTTAAATTTTTGCATGTAATATTTTTTCACAATTATTAAATATGTATGGATTTGAGCAGATTAAAAAAAAGAATGAATATATAAATTTTACCTGTATAATTTGTTCCAAATTATTTAGTTAACAATTTGAAGAACAATAAACTAATTTCAAAACTTTATCAATGCAAATTAAAACGCAAATTAAAACTGCTTTAAGCATAGTGCATAGATATTTTTATAGGTCATGATATGGTTTGTATTTATTTAGAATTCTTTTTTTTATTAACTTGGATTTCATAATTTCAGGTTAGGATATCTTGTGTTTGATGTTTCATTTTATTTCTGAATGAAGTATTTATGCTTTATCATTTGTAACATATTAAGATTTTAAAATAAATCTAAAATTTTTTAATGTAATAATAAGCAAGTTAATTTCTATTTTTGAAAGCAATTGGATAAGAATAAATAGAATATATTTTAAGTGAAATGCTGTTTTGAATACTTACAATTAAGTAAAAACCAAAGAATTTTATTTCCTGAAATTTTTTTTTTTTTTTTTTTTTTTTTGAGATAAAATAAGTGCTCACAAATGGGAAGAGAAGTTGAACTTGTTTTAATTGGATAATTTAGCTGGAGAATAATCTTTTCTTTGAGAAGAAAATTTTCAACTTAAAAACTACTACTACTACTACTACTAAAACTACTTTTCAACTACAAAATGCCTGTTTATTTATGTTAAAATTGCAAAAATGAAAATCAAAATCCACACACACATTGGGTTAATATTAAAATTAATGGAACTTTGACTTTTGTAAGTTCAATAGAAAATTTTTTATGCTGAAAGTCTGTTTATATTTTATTTAATATTCAGTTAAGTATTCATATATATATATATATATATATATATATATATATTGTATCAATCTTTTGATGAATAATGAATTGTATAAGGTTACGATTTTGGAAATCATTACAAATATCAGTTGTTTACTCGACTTAGAATTTCTTTTTAGGATGATATAGTTTGCATGTGTTTTTTTTAAAGTATGTACTTAGTTTGCTTGTTCATTTTCTGAATATTACATTTCCATGCCAAATTCATCTATTGGGAATTAAAATCACTCCTTAGAAAAAGTTAACTAACTGTAAGGAAATTGAATATTGTATTTCTAAAATTCATACTACAACAATTATATATTATACCATACATTTGTTACTTCAAAATGCTACTTCACTTGGAATTATTGAAATTCTGATTACTACTCAGAATAAAAACTGTGGACAATTTTACATTTCTGGGTGGGAAAATAGAATATTTTTGATTAATTACATAATTTTACTAATATGTGTTTTTAAAGTTTAATTCAATGTGACATTTTGTATTATTTTTATTCTGCAAAAACTAACAAAATCTTGTAAATTTTTTTTAATAGATAAAAAGAATGAATTTTTCAAATCCATGAAATTGAAATCCATGATAACAATAATAACTAGTTAAGTTATGTTGCTTTTGTGAGGATTTTGAAAAGAAATAAGCTATATTTAAGGCCATCTTCATGTAATTTAAAGTATAGGAAATAAAGTCAAAATGTTTCCCAGAAATTTTTTTTAAAAAAACCCAACCCATTAATGTTATATTCTAACTTGACTATTGTAAATAAAACATTTTATTATGGTACTCAAATTTATCTCAGTTGATCCATTTTATCTGGTGTAAAATGTTTCGTATTTTGTCTTCTATTTACAATTCTAAGAGTCCTCACTTAACATGTTTAAGGATTTTTTTAATTCATGGAATTATTTAAAATTTTAAAAAAGCTATATCATTAACAGATGTAGGAATTACAATGTTCTAATTTTTTGTGAAAAATGGAGATTTGTATGAAAATATGTTCAAAATTTAGTTCAGCATCTTTTGTAATTTGCAAAGACAGCCCTAAAATGTTTCTAAACTATTTTATGTGTTAATTGTACTGTATAAAAATTAATATTTATGAGGTTCTGTATTTTTTCCAAAAGAGTAATATCCAAGACTTAGAGAAAAAACCACGCCATGACTCCCTTTTAAAATTGGAGGGGGGCAAATGTAAGGATAAGCTATAAGTAATTGTATTCAGTATTAATTCCTCTTTATAAAAAAGCTGGAAGAAGTTGCTATGATTAGAGGAATAATTAATATTTTTTCTTTTGTATTATTTTTACTGCTAGAAGCTCAGATTTTTCGAAGTGTGTATTTTTTCCTTGTATATATATATATTTATTTAAAAAAAGACTCTTCTGTCATAAATCTGAAGTGATCTTCTAAACTCATAAGTGTGTAAAAAGAGATGATTACTGTAGGGATATCACTTTTTTTACTTTTTCATTGTGTGTGAGGCTAGTTTTTATTTAAGTATAAGTAACACTAGTACACGCGCAAATAAGTCCATGCACAGAAATGCAAGAACACTTTTAAAAGAGCGATAAAAAGTATTGTTCAAAAATAGATAAATTAATAAAAGTGGTAGTTGAAAATTGAAGTATTTTTTATATTTTTTTCAGTTTTTTTTTTTTGCATTCATAAGTGCGAATGTATGAATGCATTCACATGTTATTAAAAATTGCATCAAGTTAAAAATTTCATATTTGGATTTTGGAAGATTTATTGAAGTTTCTCATTGGTGTCCCATAATGTAGTTAAATGGCCTCAATTGCTAATTGGTAAGATGGAATATTTCAAAAATGTGAAACTGTTAACTGTGTGGGGAAAGTAGTCATAATCAAAATTATAGTTTTTACTTTTTAGATAATTTCTCTGCTGATATTCATGCTAGTAAACTAATTCATATTTTTATCTTCCTTAGAGGAATATTAATTCCAAGATATTTTATCTTTCATTAGAGTGGCTTAGTTATATATACTTATAAATTCATTCAAATGAAAATTGAAATTTTTGATATCTAATGGCTTTTTTTATTTTAATTTATTCTGGTGTTGGGATGCAAACTCTTATAAATAATTATTGCAAATGAAATTAGAAAATCTGTTTTGAAGTTTTTGTTGGAAAGATATTCGAAAAAATATAAAATGGTTGATTTATTGTAGAAACCTGTATAAAAAGACAACAATACTCAATAATAGCAATTAAATTCCATTTCAAATAATTCAAATGTATTTTTACTTAATATTGATTACTCATGCTGCAATTCCTTTAGTTATTTCATTATTTTTTAAAGCTATGCTGTTGAGAAACCAAGTTTTTAAAAATAATTGATGGTATTCTGTGGGAAAATAGAAATTGCTTGTGGCTATGTTTAAGCAGAAGTTATTTTTATTAGTTAATGTTAATTCTGTATACTGTGTTTTATTTCTCTCAAGAATTAGTAATTTTAATGTTTGTACTATGTGAATATAATATGTGAGTATAATGAGGGTAAAATTATGTTAAACAAAAATGATTCAGTATTTACCTACAACTGTTAAAAAATTAGCTGTTAATTCAATCACTTATTTAATAAATTTTAAAACTTTAAAACAATTCTTTAAATTTGCATAGTTGCTTTGTACAAAATTTTTTGATGTGTGCTGTGAACTATGTTCATTTTGCCAGCTTGAAACATTATTACAGAATGAATTTTTATTTAATTTTTAAAAAGAGTAAAATAATTATACTACCTTTTTAATAATCAGCTTCCATATCATCTGATGTATCTGGTACAAGAAATTTTAACTAGTGATATTACTTTTAATTTATCAATATTATTCAAAAGATTGAACCAGGATTTGTTCTCATAATTAAAAAATTACTATTGGTCAATTAAAAAACTCATTATCTAGTTTCAAAATTTTCTTTTACTAAATATGAAATTTTAAAAAACTGTTTGAAATCAATTTTTAAAGTAAATGTACATCAATTAAGGGAACCAGGACATCACATACACATTCAAAAGATCGATTTTTCAATTTTAGAATTAAAAATTAGTGCACATTTTTCTGAATCTAAAAATGTTTTACACTTATATATTAGTTGATAAAACAATCTTAAAATATGAAAAAGTAATTGACAAAAAATGTAAATATTTACAAATGTTTAGTTTTTTCACTTTTTCTCCAAAGTATAATTTTTTGATTTTAGGTACACTTTTTAAAAAAACTATTGCACTATATGGCTCCAAATTTTTTATATGTCTATACAGAATACCCATGCATTTAGTGAACTTATCTTCTTTTTAGTTGAAGTAGTACATAGTTTTTTTTAAAAAAGTTACATGTATAAAAGAGGGGAAAAATTGGAAATTTTCAAAATTACTAAGTTTTATAATATTTTTAATGAAACTATCTTAATATTTTACTGAAAAAGTAGGTTCACTATATTTTGTGTATTGTTTTATATAGTATGTCCAAAAAATGTCTTATATATTTAAAAGATACTTTTTTAAAAAATAGTACCTTAACACACACATAAGCATGTACTATGAGATTTCAAATTATGTCCAACTTAAACAGACAAAAAAAAAATTTTTTTTTTTTTTAGCTAACAAATTTATTTTTGTATTTCTACAGAATGATTAAAATATCTTTTTACTAAGATCAAAAAAAAAAAAAAAAAAAAAAAAAAATCAAAACTCTATTGGAAATTTTTTAAAGATATGTCCCATGAACAAAGAGTCTTATTTTTGGCATTTTTCTCTTTTGGGCATGTCCTGGTACTGTTAAATAAAAAGCAAATTGGGAAATGCAGCTGAACCAGAAAAGAGAATAAATGTATAAATAATAGTATCAATTCTATGAAGTATGTAGACTGCAGGGAGGCTAACACATGTTAATTATATTAGGTTGGGGAAAAAGAAATCCATTATTTTTGTATGAACCGTTTTGCTGTATAATTTGTTGCCATTTTAAAGGTAGCTTCATATTGCCTCTCTCACAGAAGTCTTGTCCTTTATTGGCGAAAAACTCTAATAATCAATTTTCACAATCTTCTCTTGATCCTAATTTCTTATCACTTTGAAAGTTTTGCAATGTGAGAAAAAGGTAGTAATCGTTTGGTGCCGGGTCCGGACTATATGGTGGATGCATTAAAACCTATCAACCAAGCTCCCAGAGTTTCTGGTCAGTCACTAGCTTCAAACGGTCCAGTTGTTGGCAGTAGATATCTGAATTTAGTGTTTGGCCCTACGGAAGCAACTCATAATAAATGATTCCTTTCCAGTCCTACCAAATACACAGTAGAACCTTCCTGGATGTTAGTCCCAGTTTGGCCACCGTTTGAGCTGCTTCACCGCACTTTGACCACGATCGTTTTCACACAGTATTGTCGTATGTGACCCAACGATTGATCTCTTGGTTCTTACTTGACAAAGGAACCGAACTAGGTCATAAAATTGTCCCCGTTCTACCTCCCAAGTTTTAAAAGGGGGAAAGGAAAGAAGTCTATTGCATTTTTAAAGCGAACTTCAAAATAAGAGTAAACGCTTTCGGAATAACTTTTCAGCAGGAAGGTAACCATTCAGAGGGTTAAAACTTTCCAACCAAGCTCCCAGAGTTTCTGGCCAGTCGCTACAAGTGTGTGTAGCGTGGCGTTGTCATGATGGAACACATCTCTTCTGTTGTCCAATTCTGGCCGTTTCTGGCCAGTCAGTAGCTTTAAACGGTCCAGTTGTTGACTGTAAATATATGAATTTAGTGTTTGGCCCTTTGAACTTGATTGGATGAATAGAAAGTATTTTATTAACGATTGAAAATTTGAACAAGATAAACATATATATAAATATTAGGTTGGGGGAAAAGAAATTCATTATTTTTGCATGAAATTCAAAACTTTATTTAACATGTTTCGGATTGTGTGTCTGATTTGGGTCAAATATGTAGTTTTTTTTTTTGTATAATTTGTTACCATTTTAAAGGTAGCTTAGTATTGCCTCTCTCATAGAAGTCTTGGCCTTTATTGGCGAAAAACTCTAGTAACATCGATTTTCACAATCTTCTCTTGATCATAAATTCTTTTTTTATTTTTTTTGTTTCGCAATGCAAAAAAGGAGGTCATCGTTTGGTGCCAGGTCCGGACTATGTAGTGGATGCATTAAAACTTTCCAACCAAGCTCCCAAAGTTTTTGGCGAGTCACTACAGACGTGTGTGGCGTGATGTTGTCCTCATGGAATACAACACCTCTTCTGTTGGTCAATTCTGGTCGTTTCTGGTCAGTCACTGGCTTCAAACGGTCCAGTTGTTGACAGTAAATATATGAATTTAGTGTTTGGCCCTACGGAAGCAACTCATAATAAATGATTCCTTTCCAGTCCCACCAAATACACAGTAGAACCTTCCTGAATGTTAGTTCTGGTTTGGCTACCGTTTGAGCTGTTTGGCCACGATCGTTTTCATACAATATTGTCGTATGTGACCCATTTCTCATCCCCAGTCACCGTTTAAGAAATGGATCGATTTCATTCCGTTTGGCCAGGGCTTCGCAGATGGAAATTCGATCCATCATGTCTTTTGGTATTAATTGGTGTAGCACCCAAACATCAAGCTTCTTTTTGAATCCAACTATGCTCAAATGGCTTAAAACTGTTTTATGGTCGATCCTTAGCTTCTGGGCGATGCTATGACTACTAACATGCCGATCAACTTCGATTATTTCTGTGATTTTATCGACTTTTTCGATGACGGGCGTGGGGCAACTTTAACATCGAACATGCCCGAACGAAGTCGACGAAACCAAAATTGCACGTAATTAGCTGTTACAGTATCGGCACCATAAACACCATTCACAATTTCAGCCACCTTGGCTTGCATTTTCGTCTTCATCGAAGAAAAACTGTAAAATGTACCGAATTTTCTCTTTGTTGATTTCCATTTTTAACACCCTGTAACTCACATCTGAATGGACCAAACAAAAATCAGTAAAATAATTTTTCTAGTATGAAATGTCACCTTGACAACGAGCATAAATTTGAAATTGTTTGGTCGATATTTCACGAGATATCGACACTACAGCCATCTACCGAAAAAATTATAGATTTTTCCCCAACCTAATATAAAAGCTCAGTGTTCTCTCTAACTGTCATGGTATAGCAGAGTTTGAAGAGTGAGGTGCCAACTCAGGGGTCGTCTTCGTGTTTTGACAGAGGATCGAAATTACGAGGTTCATCGCCATTGTATTGTTTCTAAGCGTGACGGTATATACACACTGCTAGACATTTGCTAAGGACGGATAACACTATCATCCATAGCAACCACAAAATGAAAGGAAGCAAAATGTGGAAAATTAGAATAAGTGCGGGATATTAGTAAGAAGAAGTATGAGTATGCAAATTTTTTTCCACGTCTGTTCATCACGTGATAGCGTTCATAAGAGCTTTAAAGGTTTTGACGCGTGTGGACAGTTGTTGTTTCAAGTCAAAGTTTTACAGGAAAGATGTAATAGACGAACTTAAAATTTTTGGCATGTCTTCCCGACATCACATAGATGATTTTATGCTTGGCCGAATTATTGGAAAGATCGAAGGGCGAAAAATAACAGATGTTGCCAGGGAGTTCGACATCGCTCACAGCGTTATTTCACGGCTGTGGAAGTCATTTAAGGTATCCGACTGCTTGCGACAACTTTTTTTTGAAAAAAAGGAGATATGGAGATCTTTTTGTGATTTTTATATTTAGTATATTTTAAGGAAAAAATCCTAAAATTGGTAAAAGAAAAAAATATTATTATTAAAATGGGAAAAACTAGTAAAAATGTACGAAAAATTACATAAACGGGGCCCGCTCTGTACAAAGATTTTATGAACAAATTCTCAATTTTTCAATTTTGATGTGTTACTTTGTTATTCCTGTTTGAAGTGACCTTCACGATAAGAGATATTTTAATTTTTACAAAAACTAGAGCATTTTATCTAAGTCATTATACGAAATTGCTTAAAAAACATTGACTATATTCACATAAAGAACTGCAAATTTTGAAATAAAACAGTGATTGATAAATCTGAAGATCAAAACACTTCTACTGTTATGCAGAACATAATCAAAAAATTTCAGCTAATTATTTTCAAAACTTTTTGAGCAATCGCGGTCCCCGTTTGAGTTTTTCGAAAAAAACACATTTCGAGTAAAACGCATTTTAAAGTTTGACATCTTGTGTAAAGTTATGGCATTTGCTTTTACTAAAACGTTTGTAGTTTTTGTTCTAGTGGAGGGAAAATAAAGTACTTGGTATTGTTATTAAGTTAATAAAATGGTCTATAAAATAAAGTCATAAAAAAATTTGCCAATTTTTGAAAAAAATCATGGTTTTAGGGGAGTCGGATATCTTAAAACTACTGGAATGTGTAGTAGACGGCACGGGAGAGGTCGTGTTAGAAGTACGACGCCTGCAGAAGACAGATATATCGTCCTATCAGCAAAAAGGAAGAGGCGCACCACAGCTCAGCAGGTGGCAAATCAGTTTCTTGCTGCCTCAGGAAAGCAGATCTCCCGAAAAACTGTTGCCAGACGTTTGAGGGGAGGACTATACGCACGCAGACCTGTTGTGTGTGTCCCATTGACCAGACAGCACCGTACTGCCCGTTTGCAATGGTGTCGTGAGCATCACAATTGGACTGAACAGGACTGGGCATGCGTACTATTCTCAGATGAGAGTAGGTTCAGTCTGTCATCGGATTGTAGACGCCAACTGATCTGACGCGAGAGTGGTACTGCTTATCGACCAGAAAATATCCAGGAAATATATATATCCGACATGCAGTATCATGGTGTGGGTCGGCATCATGATCAATGGCCGCACGCGCCTACATGTGGTTGCGAATGGGACTATGACGGGCCAACGATACATTGATGAAGTTCTACTTCCTCATGTTCGTCTTTTCCGTGGTGCTGTCGGTGATAAATTTGTTTTTATGGACGACAACGCAACATGTCATCGAACACTCGCTGTTCAGGATTGTCTAGACAGCGAGGGTATTCAACGTCTCGTATGGCCAGCGCGTTCTCCAGATCTAAACCCCATTGAAAATGTGTGGGATGCTTTGGGGAGGCAAGTTGCTGGTCGAAACTATCCTCCGACAAACAAGAACACCCTCATCCGTGCACTCACAGAGGAATGGGATAAATTGCCTCAACAGCTGCTGGATAATGTTGTGCAAAGTATGGTACGACGTGGGGAATGTGGCATCACACTCCACGGTGGACATATCCCGTACTGATACCTTTCTTTAAGGTGCCTGCTGACTTTTAGATGCATTGTTTCATTTCTTCGTACGCAGATCAAATGAACATTTTTTTTTCCTTTCAGATGTTTCACAGCTTTTGTACTTTCCAGAACAATAAATATTCTTTATTCTAATGTCTGAACAGTGTGGCAACTATATTTAATCCTACTAGGCCTCATGTCTCGCTTAATGTTTTGCTACATAGCAATTTGTGATCCGTCCTTAGCAATTGTCCAGCAGTGTACAATCAAGTTTTATCCACCTAATATCCCCCCTTCCTTAATTGATATTAACAAATGAACTTTTATTGGGATTTGTCGACAGGAAAATGTCTTGATATTGATGATAGATTAGGGTACCATTTTAACTTTCCTCTCCTTGAATACTATTAAATAAAGAAATTTTTGAAGTACCACTGTTTAAAATTGCCGCTTAAAACATGCAGTATTTCTTCCAGTACTTTCTCATTTCATTTGTAGAAAAGCAATTTTTCCACTTGAGCTTCGGTCTTTCTTTGAATAACATTTATGTGAATATCTTATTTTGCGATTAAAATTTAGAAAAACTACGTAAATAATTTTTGAAGTATGTAATTAAGCCCGCTCAGGATCAGGCAATTTTTCCTGTTAAGCCTAACTTTATTTAAAATCCTTACTGTAACAAAATACGCCAAAATTTGTTAAAAATCATTCCATATTCTATAAGTTTCAAATCAAGATCACACCTTGGGAATCACGGAACTCAGAATGGACAAAACGCAATGTCGCATATGATACCGTGTTCCCTGATCATGGTCTTGAATGAGTTAGTAAGTTAATTTCTAGATTGAGTTCAGAAGTGTGTGGGGGTGGGGGAGGTAGAAGTTTTATTCTTGAACAGGACTATATTGTTGGCTTTGCCATAAGTTTTAAAATCATGTAGGAAATATGTGTAGTATTGGAAAAACAAATGTAGCAATGTATGCATAGTATTAGTTTTCAACGGGGTAGCATTTTCATTGTGTTTTAGGTCACCATGTCTAAAAACTAGTTGATAATTTCTTATTTTGTATTTAGATTCCCCTGAAAACGCACGATAGCATCAAACTCTGACTACAGTTATGTTAATTTCATCACTGCCATAACCCGCCTTCAGCGCGCCTTTATAAAAACACCTGAATTGTATATGTGGAGGTAGAAGGAAAAAATGAACTAAACAAAGTTGAGTCGATTACGAGCGTAGAGGGCGGGGTTAAGGAAGACGATTCTACGAACTCTGTCCTATGTCAATGACCTCGTCCAAGAATTATGAATGGGAAAGACAGGCTCTCGAACTGCGAATATCATTTTACGTAATAGGGCAGCGGGTTTGATGGAGAAGGGGGAGAAAAGTCTCATCACAGGTGTGTGCCGGTGTGTATATGCTACGCGTGCCTTGTGTATTTGCAACGCATCTGTTATTCCCGGATCTTAAAAATGAATCTACGCAGTTTGATTTGGAGGCGTTTTTTTCATCTGGGTTTTTAATGTTATAAAAAAAAATCTGATCTTTTTTCTCATTTAATAACTATAGTGATTAATAAATCATTGCTTGTTTAGTAATTTGTGAATCTAGTTAAATATTTAAAAATCTGTATTAGAGTACGAATTCAGTGACACGTCATTTACTTTCTCATTAAATTATGTAAATTATCAAGCGTATTGTTTGAATATCATTTTCAAACGCTTGACTTTTTTTTCCCGTTTAATTTTTCATACTGCGGTTGAATTTAATTCTAAAAATTCTTAACAGTGAACAATCTTTTTAAACAAAGAACATGAATTGTGTAAATTTACTAGCAAAATATAATGAATGTAAAATAGCTTTTATCAAACGAATTATCTATGTCTAATTATGACCAGAAATAAATATTCATTGGTTTTAGTTGTGCTTTATGAGCACAACTAATGATATGCTGTAGTTATGCTTTATCTCGTCACATTTAAGAGTTGAATAAGATGTGGATCGTATATATCAGTGGTCGCCAACCCCTTTGGAGCTTCATAGACCACTAAATGTATAATTTCTGATCACGATAACCCCGGAACTATTAGACCTTCAGATTTAAAATTTCGTTGGCATGTTCCTTTCATGGAGTATTTGGTGGGATAACTGGGGCTTATAATTTCATATTTGATGCACCAATAATAGGATTGGCCACATTATGGACTACTATAACCATATTGTCACTTATTTACATCTGTACATTCCCTATCACTGAAAAAAACTTCGCGAAAAGCTAGAGCAGACTGACTACACAAAGCAATATCAACAAAGTGAAGTGTTATGCCGCTACCATGATTGCTAACTCTTACTTTCAAATGGGGCTAAGATACAACTGCAAAAGTTGCCAAATAGTCGCTAAACTCAGAAAGAATTCCTTTAAAAATAGGAGCTAAAATTTGAAAAGTATAATTCTCATATTCTATAATAAGTTTTGGTTCTCGTCATTTTTGAAACCTAATCCTCATAAAAATGTCCCAGTTTTTCACGTACTACCTGAGGGCTGTGTACCTCTCGGATATATGTAGGATCGATTACTCTATCTATATAATGCTCATTCTAGTACTCATTTGATATATTTTTGTTCAAAATGAAGTATGCTGTTTCTCGTGGATACGAGATAATTTTGAGTTTTCATTTATTATAGTGTACAAAATAACGATCTTCAGTTTTTTAAAATTATAGATCATTAAAAAAATTCTTTTCGTTTATGTGAAAAGAGAATCTTGGAATATTTTAAACGATTTGCTTTGTAGAAGGAGGCATACTGTATTTTATAATTTCAAAACACAAGTTAACTAAAGTTTTGCCTGGTAGGAGTAAAATAGCTCGTATGAATTCCTCTTTATGAATTTATCTTCCAGTGACTTGATGTAAAGCAATCTTTCCTGAGTCATCATGGAAAAAAAAAAGACAAGTCTGTCTCATTTTATCGAAGGCCATTGAGATAACATAGGAATTAAATTAATCAAATCGACCATCTCTCATCGTAAATGCAAATTGTAAAATCAACCGTTTATCAGTATTCGTTAATTTTCTATTTCAATAAAAGCTTGATTGTGGAGTCATTGTTCTCTGGCGATGTCGCAATCATGACAAATCCGGTTTAATACATGCATTGCATGCGTTATGTCATGCAAATTTCCGGCATTTATTGTTGAAAAAGAAATTGATGCTTATATTCAGTCATTCTGTAGTGAACTTCAATGATTTTTTTTTCTCGTCTCGATGTTGCGCAACTGAGATACAGTTCCGAATATGCATTTCAAATTTAAAAGAATTTATGCGAAGAATTTTTTCGTAAGCTGATGAAAGTGATTACTGTAAAATACGACGTCTTCGAAATTTTCGGGTGCGCGTTATACGCGGGGTATAAAAATGATAGCTTTAAAAAGTAACAAAAAAGATAAACTCATAAAAAAAGTTAGGCTTCTACATATATTTAATTATGCTTATTAAAAAGAAATGACATTCCTATGAGCTTAAAGGGTTGTATTTCTAGAAGTATACAATTATTTTTTTAAAGTTTGTGTAATAATACTTCGAATAAACGACTTCAAAACATAAAGCATTTCGCGTGTACATTTCAAGTTTCTTCATAAAAAAGGATGTGCGCGTTATACGGCGCACATAAAAAAAATAAAACATTTCAGCTTCATAAGTGTAGGTGCACGTTGTACGGCGATGCGCTTTTACGGTAATTAGCCGGATTTTACGGTAATTTGCTGAAAGTGAAGATAAACTATTTGAAAATGGTAATGGCACTTGAACGATAAGACACTTGAATCTGGGTCTCTAGACTCCGATGATGCACAGGAGAATATGTGTAACAGAGTGGTCACGTTCAGCCTTGTTTTTGTCGCGTTTGGGGCTCGAGATTTGGATATGTTCGAAGCTCAAAGTTTTTATGTTGGCTTGGTATGGAAGCTTGGATCAGATATGATGCATGTCGTAATATCACCGAGGTTCAAAATTATAACATCCGTTGCCAATTGCCCTCGTATAGCTTCAAAATGGGACGGTAATGGATAATTAAGCAGGAGAGTATGTAACGATTATACTTTTTTTGCATTAAAATATGTTCTGTATTTTTTATTCATTCTATTTTGATGCTAAATGAGTTTCACATTTTGCACGTTGAAGTTAAAAGTTGCTTTTTTATTAAATATTTCTATTTTTTGTGGAAAGAGAATGAGAATCGGATCGTGGTGTTTTACGAATTATGCGTATTTTATATTACTGAATTTATTAATAATGCATTTCGCGTACCTTTTTTTTAAATGAATTTTTAGATCTACTTCAATTGTTTTGCTAAATTCTCAAGAAATTGCGCAGGTTATTGATATAAAGAGTGTTTTTTTAGAGGTATAGAACTTTAAATTGCAATAAAACAACGATGTATTATTCGATTGACATGAATTTTTTTTTATTCGAAAGATAATCTTGTGGCATTACATTTTAAATATGATTTCTGGCATAGGACTGCCACGGCTGGCTCGGATGTAGTCCAATCTGGACGTCCAATTTTCGATGACTTTTTCCAACATTTGTGGCCGTATATCGGCAATAACACGGCGAATGTTGTTTTCCAAATGGTCAAGCGTTTGTGGCTTATCCGCATAGACCAATGACTTTACATAGCCCCACAGAAAATAGTCTAGCGGTGTTAAATCACAAGATCTTGGAGGCCAATTCACAGGTCCAAAACGTGAAATTAGGCGGTCACCAAACGTGTCTTTCAATAAATCGATTGTGGCCCGAGCTGTGTGACATGTTGCGCCGTCTTGTTGGAACCACAGCTCCTGGACATCATGATTGTTCAATTCAGGAATGAAAAAGTGAGTAATCATGGCTCTATACCGATCACCATTGACTGTAACGTTGTGGCCTTCATCGTTTTTGAAGGATTCCCCCAGCCCATAAAGCGCACCAAACAGTCAGTTTTTCTGGATGTAACGGTGTTTCGACATACACTTGGGGATTAGCTTCACTCCAAATGCGGCAGTTTTGTTTGTTGACGTAGCCATTCAACCAGAAGTGCGCTTCATCGCTAAACAAAATTCGCTTATGAAAATTGGGAATACGTATTCCGCACAGAACCATTATTTTCGAAATGAAATTGCACAATTTGAAAGCGTTGTTCAGGCGTGAGTCTATTCATGATGAATTGCCAAACCAAACTGAGAATAAATCACTTGACAGCTGTTAAATCGGTCCGCATCTTGGAAAGTAATGCCAACTTAAACTTCTATACCTGGAAAAAAAACACTCTTTATAAGAATAATTTGTTTTGAGCTTGTTTTTTCAAAGTTTGTTTTCAAAAGAACCATTTTGTCAGTATTTATTAGAGCAGAAGTCGCGGTAGCCGAGTGATTATGGTCTAAAACTCGTAACCAACGTTGTCAAGTAGATTTAAGTCCTCGTGTCACTGAAGACTCGCTATGTAGAGTGGCTCATACACATTTAATCTGTTGAGACCCAAAACTATCACTTTGGTATGATGTGGAGTGGGGTACCAGTTCAGGTTTTTCACCAATAGCCTTTGCGTTACTGTAAGAATACGATGTTAATAAAAATCAAATCTGGATTATATATACCACAGTTTTGAAATTTTACAAATCAAAATGACTCTTGTCTTTTTTTTTTTACAATAATTTTTAGATTTATGAAGCTAGCAGTAATTAATATACAAATAGTATAACGGTTTTTGATTTAGAAATTTATTACCCAGTTCAAAAATGACGCAAAAAGCATTAAGTTAATTGAAAAACTTGAACGTCTTGATGTATTAAAAAGTCATCGCTTTGTTTATATCATGAGGACTACCTGAAGTTAAAATCCAAACTTAATTTGTACCTCTCCCCAGCAGAATCAGATATGTTCTGTATATATTCCTCTAATACAGTGATACTCAGCCTGCGGCCCACCGAGCCTTTTTAAGTGGCCCGGTCATGCCCATTGCTCTGAGAAATTTACTTTTTTTTAAAGAACATTGTATTAAAAATTTGAGAAATTCTTTGTCAAGATATTAGATATATTAATTAAGCTTTTTGCTGTTTATGTCTTACCAGTACAGATTGATATTCTTTTTCTATTCGGAAGGGTTACGGTTAGTGATAACAGACAATAGTGGAGTTGCGACCATTTTATGGGTCGAACTAATTTTTAACTATCTTTCATATCTTGTAAGCGAAAAATATTCGAAGAAAATACATCGTTTCAAGACGATTGGGAGGTTGAATATTTTGTAGTGAAAAACAAACATGGATCAGTAATTGTTTGATTTGTCACGAAAGTGGTGTATTTAAAAAAATACCAATAAGCAGAAATCATTCAATGGCACTTTTCTCTCTGATGGCAAGATCTTTTTCAAGAGGTGATAAATAGGTTTTTTGAATAATCCTTGCAACAGCAGCAAAGTGTTTTGTCAGTGGTAATATCACTGCGGTAACAAAGACTTATCCTATGAAGTTTGTTATATTATTGGTTATCTTATGAAACCGTTTATACTGATGCAGAAATTGTGAAGGAGGGTTTCTTAAATGCTTCTAAATAAGTGTTAGTGAAAAAAAATATAAAGTAATTAAAAAAAAAGCAAAACAGGAGTGGAGTTATAATATTTTTATCAATTTTCTAAATTCTAAATTTCCAATGTTATCTTGGTCTTACAACGTTTATCCTCATGTTGCGGCCCGCGAGAAGCAACTAACATATATATATATATATATATATATATATGCGGCCTGCATGAAATAGCTGACATATGTGTATGCGGCCTAGCAGTAAAAAAGGTTTAGTACCCCTGCTCTAATATATCCTTCAACTTGCCTCTATCGTATTATAAAGGTAACATAATTTTAAAAAAGCGGTCGAGTGATTAAAATGATGTAAGTGTTGAGTTGACGTTTAACACTTATTTTTAAAACAATAAAATAAATACAATACTTCAGAGTTTATCATATAACTTATTGCAATATTGTCTTAGGCTGCTTTTTTTTTTTTTTTTCAAAGGGAAGATGATTTAAAATCTGTACCAAAAAAAAAACTGCCCTTAATACATTTGGTGCGTTTGCCGTTTGGTTTTTACCTCCACACTCTTATTTAAAGAAATGTATTCAGTTCGAGAGGGAAATGGGTTCCTCGTCGATTTATTTAGCCATCCCGTTACTGTATGGCCTCTTTGCAAAAAACCACGCTTGGGAGCTACCGTTATCAATGTATGGTATGAAGGTCGAACCCATTTTTCCCCACTTTAATTCAGTTCCCATATGCTGTGTTATCTCTTCTAAGCGCGGCTTTTCAATTACAAAATGCATATTTTAGTTGGATTTTTATTCTTTTAAGTTTTATATGCACAAATGGAGATTTAAAAAAAATGTATCAAGTGGATAAATTGGAAATGTTAGGACTTGATGTAACATATTTCAAATTTAAACTTGCTAATGTTGGCGATATAATAAGATATGAATTCTGATAACAAACTGCGAGATTTCTTTTTATTTCATAGATGGAATTTTTTTTTTGATAATCATCTAGTGCTTCCATTTCAATTGGCGTCATCTTAGCTACACATTATCATTTTTCCGATATCGCTTAAGAGTTTTGCAAGAGTAAAGAAATTCAATGCAAACTGTCATAAAGATCTTTCCTTCTCGTTTATCTTTTAAACTATTTATTAATATTTACTAAGTTACTATTTAATTTTTGAAAGTAATCGTGATGTTTTTAGTTATTTAACGTACTACGTAGCAATCTTTTGTTGATAACTTTCCACTTAGACGTTTTATTCTGAACCATTCTCGTGTTAAACATACCGTAGAAAGATGTGTAACATGATTGACTTTTTTTTACGGTGCTGTCTTTTATGGCAAAAGACGAAAGGAAGTGCCAATGGTTCCTTGGTGTGTTGAGGCGGTATACAACGTAACTATGCTATGCTGAATGTATTTTAATGAGAGATGCTTCAACAGGAGCCTCAAGGTCATTTTCCGGTTTAAGGGGACCTCCTGGGCGTTTTAGAGCGGATAAAATAAAATTTATATTAATAGGGCTGCGTAGGAATTCTCTTTCACCATGTTCCTTTCTTTTTTAATGGCTTGTTGATACTAAAATTCGATTGCGTGATTTTTTTTAAAATAGAAAATCTTTCATCTTAGAATTTTTGAAAGAAATTTTGTGCGCTTTCTGCGAGAATTTTAAGATTATGTAATCCTTCGCAAATAGCTTTTGTTATACTATACGTAATTCAACGATACCAATTGCAAAAAGTATTGATATAAAAATTGGCTTGTAAGTTATTTAATCGAATAATTTATCCATTTCGAATCGCTTTAAATATTCACAAACTAGAACGAGAGAACTTTTCCTTGCATTTACTTTGTATTTGTTTTTAAGTTACACAGCTATTCATTAGCAAATTATTTCTGTGCAATTAGTTTTTATTGCAATGAAATCAGAAAAAAGAAAAAAAAATGCTACATGTATCATTTAGTTTGCCATTTCTTATTCTTCGTAATTTCTTAACACTTTAAGTATTTGATATTAATAATTAAAATATATAAAATCAGTGGAAATTTTCAACTTTCTTTTCTGTTTTCATCATCAAATAGTTCTCCATTCTTTTTGGAAATTTTTTAACATTCTCTCAAGAAACCATTTTTACCTCTGAAATGCACAAATCCATTTGGAAATTTTTTCCCAATGCATCCTATATGGCCCACTGGAAAGTGTTTCAAATGGATTGACCCTCAGCCCTGCGCACAGCTCTATGCATGCAAGAAGCGCAGAGTCACGTGCTCGGCCTCCATCCTTGGAGGGAACAGTGGGAGCAAGGGCGATGGGCGGCGCCATAAAAGAAATCAATGACTGGAATTGAAAAAGATGGCGTTATACGTTAGCCCCTGTGTGTGTGTGTGTTACTACTACTACGACTACGATGCCCTGCTTCCGAAGTACTCGTAGTAAATGCTACCGCAGTGCTCTGGCATCTTTATTTGCATTCTCACTCCATCATCTCGCACGTTGGGATAATCTTAAGATGTAATGTTTCATTCATTGTAGGGATGGTATCTGTTAGTGGTTTGTAGTTTGCCCGATAGTTTTTTTGGTCTATTTACGAAGCTTTCGTTTGAGAAGTCGCAGTTTGTTGTGTTTGTTTTGCTGGTGTCTCGTGGTTAGTCTCGTTTGATGAGAGGAGTGATGTTTGAGTTTCGCCGGTGGCGGAATAAGGTTTTCTCTTTTTGTGTTCTACATGGAGCTGTATGGTTTTTTTAGGGTTGATAAAAATTTTGCGGGTTTTTTAAAAATTTTGTGAACCAAATTTAAAATCTTTTGACATTTTCATTTAACTTTGTTGTACGAGGAACTTTTCGAAATCAACACGAATAATTGTAAAATTAGGGTGTTAGGTTCTATTGAATGTTTAATTCGACCTGCTTACGTATTCATCGCAAAAAAAGGCAGACCCTTCATTGAAAAATACTTCCGGACCTCCATTTTGCGACCTTTTTCCTGGAACCAACATTGGAAGTATATTAAAAGTTGAATCTCTTTCACGAATTTCCTACATGACTTTTTTTTTCAGGAGGGAAGGGGGGCGTGACTTTGTTAACCCTTTATCGACCGACGGTACTTATAAGTACCACACACTTTAAAATTACGCAGAATAACCATTTGTACGAATATTCTGACGATATTTAGCAGGAATATTCTTTGAAATCCTCTCTTCCCAGATATATGGCAGTACGGGTTCTATGATGAGTATTTTAGAGGGAAAGTGTCGAACTGTTTTATAGGAGAAATTGCGTTTTTAGCTGACGGCGTCTTCAGCGAATTGCGAGGATTATCATTTTTGTCCCGAAAAAATAGTTAATGTCAAAATTTAAGTGTCTTACTTTTTTTTGTATGTAAATTAAGACCTTAGAAAATGATTTGACTATTTATTTTATGTGAACAGTGTATATAATTAACTTTACAGTTGAGTATCTTTAATTAATTTTCTTTAACTAATTAAATTTCCCAAAGTTGAGTATTTTGTTTATGTATATCCCTTAATTTGAATGTAGTGATTCAAAAAAAAATATCCCATGAAAAAAAAACTGCAGTAAATCATAATGCGGTCGATAAAGGGTTAAATAGAGGTGCGATTATATATATATTTTAATCTTTGAAGGTTCCTTATTTTTGCGGAATCATTTGATGAGACTGATATTTAAAAAAGTCCCTAATTTGGCTTAAAATAAACATGGAATAATATCTTTTTCATTTTTTTAAAATTCCCACAAAATTTAAAATTACTGAATCGTATGTAATAGAATTGCGATTATAAAGATGATCTTTCAGGGCGTTTAACTGAAATATTCATTATACCTGTACTTTGTAGAAAAAAAATAACGGAGATTCTTTTTTTTCACATGCAATCTATTTGAAAAAAAGAACTGGAGGGGGGGCTTTTAATGATAGATTAAAAGGCCCAATACAGTTTTGTAGCTTTTTGAATTTATTTCCGATTGTAGCGGTTGGCTCACCAATAACTCCTTTCATTTCCACTCTCTTCCTGTTCCTTTTTCTTATGCAATACAGCCCGAGCCAATAACGTAAATAAACTCCATTCCCCTGACCATTGCCAAGTAAAGCCTATTTGTTTGGTCAAGACTGAGGATCCGCTGGCCAACTGCCAAGAAAATTCGCTCTTGCATCGCCCGGAAGACCTTAATTCCGAAAAAGATAGCGAAAAAGGCCCGAAGAAAATCTACCACGGTTCCCCGTTTTCTGAGCACGTACCAGCACTTAAGCATAGACTTTCCACCGAAGTTGTCTTCCGCCTGTCTTTTGCTTCTTATTTTTCTTTTTTATCTGAAATAATTTTTGGTTGGGTTTTATTTTCAGATCCCCCAGCGCCCGGGGGAATAATTTACCCACAAAGTTTTCGTTTTTCTCCTCATTGCTTTTATGTGATGGGGACGGCATGGTTGGCATCAGCACTGGTGCACTATGGTAGCTTTTCTCCCCAGGAAAGCCTGTTTTTTTGTAATGTGTAAAATCAAGTTTGTGCAATGTGTACCGAGATTTGGGAAAGTATCAGTCAGCCAATACTTTGATATTGTCGGAAACATTCAGAAGACAAATAATTTTTATTAGTGAAAAACCATTATATTAGTTTACGTGTAACCGCAAAATTGTATAAATATTAACGCCCTTTTTTATAAGCTTTACTTGTATGTAAATGAATCTTTGAACCCAATTTTTAACCAGTTTAAAAAGTTTGATTAATTCGAAATTTTGCCCACTTGTCAAGGATCCCGATGACAATACAGTAATTTAATAATTTTGTTCCATTGTCCTGATCAGAATCATCAGGATTAACGACTTACCATTTTCAGATCCCATTTCCAGATTTGGCGATTAAAAGATTCAGTCACAACTTTGTTCGATTAACTATAAAAATATGTTTAGTTTTTTTTAAACTGTAATTTATTGATTTAAAGTTGTGATATCGCTTTACGTTAAATTGAAAATTTCCCCAAAGTTAGTAAACTTTGGCATTACTAGTGCGTGAAACAACATTTTTTATTGATGACTCATTTCTATTTCCACCTATATTATGTAAACAATGCTATTCATATTTCGTCATCTGTATTTTTAATATACGAGAATGAGAGAGAGAAAATGTATTTCCTATTAACATTAGAAAATTGCGTGCTCATTTGAAAGGTCAAAGGATGCACAATCATTCAGACTTATTTGAGCCTTTTTTCACCAAGATAACTATAGTTTTCATTTTTCTCCTTTTACATAAGAGATAATAGTTTTTAAAAGAAAATTTACCAAGTCGTAGAACACATTTGTTATAAAAAAGTACACCGTTATATTCGTTGCATTAATTTTGTCATCCATTGTAAAAATAACACGGTTATTAGCACTATGTGAGTAAATTGTATGGTTGATACAAGGATCACACACGAGATTTTATATTGATTAAAAACATCCATTTTGCTTATATTTTGAGAAAGCTTTATGTTAAAGCTGTACCAATCGGAATACCATACTATGCATCAATAAATTCATTTTTGTAAAACGAATGATAAAGTTAATGGAAGTTGGAACTCTCTTAGTTTTGACATATTAAAACTCATGTTTTGTACGGCATACGTTTTCTTATATGTGAACTTTGAAGATGTAATTATAATTTTATTTTTCATTTTTTATGTGCTTTTGTATTTTTATGACGGGAAATTAAATGCCATGTAATTTTTCTCATAATGGATCCGTAATTCGTTTCCCACGACCCAGAAACGTTTTTATTTTTCATCTACTGTATCGAGACGATTTTTTAGGGTGAAGTCATTCAAGCGGAGTAATGTTTTGCAGCAATGTTTTGTTTGTTTTTGATAACCTTTCATGGGATAAAAAGTGCATTAATTTATTTATTGAAATACAATAAAAAATTTTCCTTGGGTTTTTATTAGATTTTTTACTGCCTTTTTTTGATTTTTGCGATTGAAAACTTTTAAATATTGAATATTAAAAAATATTCCTGCTTAAAATATTCTTATCTCAAAATGTTTATTATTTCTAATTCCAAAACTACTTTAAAGTTGGTTCAACAGGTAAATATATAAATTTATTTTTTTTTTATTTTGAATTTTTTTTTTTTTGTAACTATAGGGAAAAAGCAGTTAGTGTTTTGGCAAAATTATGATTAACGTGATATTGTTTCTGGATTTATTT
This sequence comes from Trichonephila clavipes, assembly GCA_019973935.1. Taxonomy (NCBI): domain Eukaryota; kingdom Metazoa; phylum Arthropoda; class Arachnida; order Araneae; family Nephilidae; genus Trichonephila; species Trichonephila clavipes. The sequence goes on from BMAU01016507.1 coordinate 942,981, forward strand.
TAACAATACGCACTATTTAACAATACTTAAATTCTAATTATACATTCAAGTTAAGCACATGATTCACAAATAATTGATTTTGGACTTTTAAACAAAACAATCGCCCAAAGGTATCATCCCATTTTGTTGCAAAAAGTATCAAGGCTGACAATTCGACCTTCATTTGTGTAGTTTTAACTCATTTTAACAACACTTTTTCACTCCTCCCCCGTCTAACAAAATGCACAATACACGCCAATTGAAGAGAAAAATATTCTATGCAAAATTGCGGACAATATTTTCTAAGGCGCAGCTGGCAGAAAACTAGACAGGAGCGAGCGACTTTACCAGATGGCAAACTCGTATCTCATTCGTTAGCGTGTGGATGATTGAGAGGTGAATGCGTGCGTTCGATTGGAGGATTTCGCTGTGGGCGGTGCTCTTGTCTGTTAATTACTGATGTATTTCTAGGAACTGCGGGTAAGGAATGCAAGAGGCGCATTCCGTTGTATTTTTGTGAACAAAGCCGGCGGGCTTGCTCGCCTACTTGCTTGTTTTTTTATTTATTTTTTCAAATATTTATCCTCTCACGTTCGTTGGAGTAGATTTCGGTTTGAATACAGTTGGATTTTTTTTTAAAAAAAAGTTTATTTTTTCGGCGTTTCTTTAACCTTTAATTTTAACTTTCGCCGATTGCATTTATTTTATTTTAAATGGGATGTTATTTTTAATATTGTGTAGCGTGGGATTTGTTTTTGTTCGGCATGTTTTTATTTTTGCATATTCGTAGTTAGTAATTTGGAAGTTCTTTTTTTTTCTTGTATTATGAAAAATATTCGTGTTTGTTTTTTGATTTGTTTTCAGGAGTCTTTTACCATTATTTAAGTTCGTATTTTGTTTTCTTTATTTACAGTGCGTGTGTAAAAAGATAATTTTATTGTTAATGAGAGCGTGTACGTATATTTTTATGTACAAATTTTATGGGTAAAGAATACATAATTTACTTTGCAATTTTCAAATATTGAGATTAATTATACTTTTTTAAAATTATAACGTATTAAATTATGTTTTAGTGCAATTGTATTACTTTGGAATCGATAATTCATTTAATTACGATTCTTTTTTGTATTAAAATTATTTTTAGGTGATTTAGTTAAATGTTTTGGACAATAAATGGTTGGAATGACATAACTATTTTGTTTTCAACTTTCAATAATTCTTGCAAATATTTTTTAAACAATTCACCCAACCCTTTTTATGAAGTATTTTTCTGGATTTTCGAGATGTTTTAAATAAATATACTTGATTCTAGTAGCATGAGAAGATGAGAAAGTCAGCTCAAATTATTGTCGCAAATTAACAGAAATGATTTCTGATTGTGTGAGAAATTTTTATTTTATTTTCTCTGAACGAAAATCGAAAATGTGTGATAAATGCGAACTAAATTTGATTTTGACATTTTGCTGTTCTACTAATCAGATTTTTTATTTATAGCTTTAATTTTGAAAATAATTTATTTCCTTCTCCAGTTGCTACTGTTTATTTTTTTTTCTTGAACTGGAATGTTTTATTTCAAAAACTTCGTTTCGCGTTTTGAAATAATTGAATTATATTTCTCTATTTCATAAGATTTTTTTCATTCTTCTCAATTCTATGAATATTTTCATAAAATTTACGAATTTTTAAAGTTTGTTAGTTTTTACTATTCTCGTATCTCTCGATGCTGAAAGCCAAATAATAATCCTTCATTCCATTTTTATCTCCATCCACGCAGAAAAATAAAAACTACTAAGAAAACAAGATAGCATTGGTCCGTGTCCCGGAACATTTTTCGTACGCTTATTAATTTATACGGCAGTTTTCTGCTCAGTTCAACGTGCTGGCTGACATGGTAGAAAATGAAGAATGAAACTACGAAATAGTGATGTTTCTGGTCAACTTGTCGTCGCCTCGTGAACATGGATATTGTGGGAAAAATCATTCGGTTGTAACAATCTCATGTTGAGAATATTCTTTTAAGCTTAAGGGTTGTGTTTTCGGACATCTAGGATTGACTCTCGTGACTTAAATGTTTTGTTTACATCTGTGATCCTTTTGAAAACAAATACATTAAAAGCAGGTTATTTATAGCCCATTAAAATGTCAAATACGTCGATTTTCCGTGAATGAAGCCCGAAGGCCATGTAATTTTCGTTATGAAGTTTGTGTTAAAGTTATGCAATTGAGAAATTTATAACTGGGTTTTTGGTAGAAATTTGAACAACACACACGAGGAATATTAATACCAAGTTTATGTTGGATTTTTTCCCCCTAACTTTTAGAAATTTTGTGAAACTTGGAAAGATGATAAATTTTTTTTCTAATTAAAAAAATGATCTTTGATAGTGTCTTCTTTTTTCTCTTTATTTACTGACATTTATTTTAACGTTTCTGTTGGGAATTTTCAAAACTATTCGAGAACTTCTTTCTTGCAAAGATATTTTTAAGTTGGTTGCTCGCATGAATGTGTGAGTCATTTTATCCTCCATTGAGTCATAATTTATTATTTATCTCATAATTTATTATTTATTAAAGATCTCGAAAGTCCTTAGTGTGCAGATATTCTAGCTATTGTGCAGATTAACTGATTTGATCCGTTTAAGTGCGGAATCAAAGTTTTCCGGATTTTAAGTGGGTAATTACAATAATATTTTAAACATATTGATTCTTTGTATTGCTGCTTTTCAATTGATTGTTGATTGATTTTATGATTCTTTAGATATAAAAAAATAAGCATTTATAATTTAAGCTTACAGAAACGTAGCTGTTCCACCAAAGATCTTATTTTCATTTTAACGAGAGTAGTAGAATGTGTAGACATTGCATTTAGTAGATAATGCGCAGATTATCTATGTAATTTGAGATCTGAAACAATTTTCCGCACTTTAACATATCCTAGTTAATGTGAAGATAACATAGCTTATCTATCTATCTATCTATCTATCTATCTATCTATCTATCTATCTATCTATCTATCTTATCTCTCTCTCTCTCTCTCTCTAGCCTCTGCAGTGCATGTGACATTTGAGAAAATTACTGGTAGCATGAGAGTTAGGAAATTAAATAATTAGTTTTTTTACGTCACAGCTATTAATTACAGTATTTACATTTGCATTGAAGTTATACATGATATTGAGTATTTCATTAGAGTTCGGAATGTGCTATTTGTGAGGAAGGAGGCAACGCAACTTTTATCTTTGTTGATTTTCAACGAACTCCCTTCAACTCCGTGGGGTTTTTTTTGGGGAGGTACTTTCTGACGCTTCGAAATACTCGCGGAATTTCCTGCTAGCGGTCATTGTAAGAAGGCAAGTCCCCGCAATATTTAGGGGTGCACGTGTATATAGGAACATTGTTAACCTTTCCACAAAAAAGAAGTCGATTTTTCAGCTGTGTGACGCGAAAACGTCATAGTGCAGAAATAAGTTAATCTGCATATTGATTTCTGCAATTCTCCCTTTTACATCTCTGGTTCGCATTCAAGATCACAATTTAAAATTTTTGAAGTTTTTTTATTGAATGGAATTATATTAATAGATTCTACGAAATATATATATTTGTGAAAGATATGCAGAAAAAAAAGGATACATTTTCCATAACATTAATATTGTATAAAAAATGCGCATTTTGCATGTGTGAAAAAAATTTATTGCTCACTGGAGTTCCATGTTAGGTTGCTGTGATTGTTTTCAAAATATTTAGCAAGACACTTTTATGTATTTGATATGTCTAGTTTTACATTCATTACTATTTCATTTCAGATTGAATTATTAATCACAGTTTCGATTCAAGTAGAAATTTTTTTAAATGTATTATTTTTTTATATTTCTGCCGTGCGCGTTATATTTATTTATAGAATCTACTCTTTAAATGATGGTTAATTCCTTCCTTAAAATAAAACGCCATATAACTCTATTTTTATTGTCAGCATTCGAACGGAATCTGCTGAGGCAACGTCTCTGGTTTTATTGAGGAAAAGCTCCATTACTCTATCGCAATAAGTTCTTTGTGTATTCAAATGGTACCATCAAAAAAGGGTCGTTGAGTTTGAGGTATGAAAGGAATGTCTGTGTCAAATATATGGAGGACTGTTCCCCCTTCATATTTTGTTTGAGTATTTTGTATATTAACCTCTTTTTCTAATTCAATGCATTGATAAGCCTTACGCATACTTGTTTCTTTTGTTCTTCGTGGGAGACCTTTAGTCAAGCGTGCCGACTTCTGAAATGTTTTGAGGAAAATGGTGTTTTGTATACAAATTGTTTTTCAATTGTTATTGACTGGAGGTAATATGACGTTTTTTCTTGTTATTGCTGTTTTGGGTTATACATGTATGTGAACAGAGTTTTTTGAATTTAAATTATTTTGCGAGAGTGTATGGTATTTATATGTTGTAGCAAAGCATCCGTTTTTATTTTGAGTTTAGTGTTAAAAAGCTGGAGCAAAATTAAAATCACTCTTACAGAACACATATGTTTAATTTTAATATAAGTTTGTATTCTTAATAATATTGCTATTGTGAGACTTCACTAAACTTGTTTCACTTAAACATGTATTAAATAGTTATAAAATCTTGCATTTTATTAGATGAATTGTGATTCAACCCATGTGGAACCAATTGGAAAAATTGAGTTGGTTATAAAGAAAGGACCAATATTTAAAACTTATCTGTATATTAGTGACATCAAAAAATGTTAATATTGAATTATTTTTACTCTGAATTTTTTACTTATTTCTGCTCTTAAATATTAGCATTATTTCTGATGCTAGCATACTTAATGCTACTTTTATCTGAAACTAAAGAAATAACCTAACCAAACACTTATTTTTAAATCGAAAATTGTTTCAATTTAATCTTAAGTTTGTATAATTAGTTGCAAGAAAACACATGTTCCAGAGCAAGTATTAAAATTTTGGAAATATGAAATATGTGTATTTCAGTTAAATGTAAAATATAATTTTTAAATTTTATGTATTAAGAACCGGATTTATTGTGTATAAATAATCAAATGAATAACATCAAAGTAGCTTTTTGTATATATATTGGGAAAATCAAAAGTATGGTACTGGGATATTTTTCAGTTCAAAAAGAAGTGTTTTCTATTTATATCCCAGTATTTTTAAATTTTAAGTTAAGATGGCAATAATTGTAGTTTTTAATGTTTGTTTCAAATGGAATATTAGAATGATTGATAATTGCTGTTACAGGTCAAAATGTAGCATTTTTCATGTAGTGGTTATTTTAAAGGCACAGTGTGTTATAGTTGATTGCACTTATTTAGTTATAGCCTTATATAAAAAAATTGTGAACAGTATAATGCTCCCTCCTTCCCACACGTGTCTTGTGATTTATTCATTTTTTTTCTTCCAATAATAATTTTTCTCTTGTCACGTTTGAAACCTTATCAACATTGATTTGATGTCTAATGTACCATTTATCTTCAACAGTCTAAAATTCAAAATTGTAAAGGGTAGTTATGAACTGAAAAAAATAGCAGTTTTACATTTAACACAGCTATGTAAGGAATGAGTTTTATTAGTATATGTCTAATTCATGCAAAGGAAAGCGAAAAATTCCATATAATTATCATGTTTGGAAATTTTCGTAATTTTTCCTTAGTATTTGATTTTGCCTTTTTTTTTTAAAAAAAACTTTTAAATTCAATTATTGATGATTTGAATTTTTAAATTCAAATTATTGATGTGTACTAAGGAAAAATTCATTGCCTTGTATAAAGATTGTAACATTTAAGTGTACTTTAAATGATCCTTTCCGGTCGTACGTAATATCATGCTCGTTGCAAGATGCATGGGAGATGGTAAGTGTTTAGTATCAATTGTAGTACTTGGTAAATAAGAATACAGTATCTTTATTTTAATTTGGAACAAAGCTCTTTAAAACCTTTTATTATCCTGTGTCATGCTTGAAACTGTATTTGAATTTTGGCAACCCAGCAAGTTTATGATTTAAAAAAAAGTTGTAGATTCTTTTAAAATAAAAAAAAATGTCCTAAATAATTTAAATTAAAAATAATCTAACAATGAAGTTATTAAGGTGACCTAACTTTTATTTTTGTTAATCCAGATACTTTGCAGGTTACACATACGGTTATCTACATAAAAGTGTATTCTTATTGTCAATTAAAAAGGGGGTTTGTTTACAATGTAAACTATTGTGCCTAAAACTTTTCAAATAACTTATTAATGATTAAAGAAGAAAATTTTTTGATTTATTTCACTTATAAAATTCTTTAGTGTTTTAGTAAGTTTTAAGCTATTAAAATACTTTTGAAAATTGTTGAAAATGTTTGTCTTAAACTCCGTTATAAGACACAAACCAGTTTTTGTAAATAACATATACAGTCAATATCCTAATATAAACTTTTCTGATAAAATCGTATTTCATAAACTGTTGAAGGAAATTTTAAGAAAGAAAAAATACACACAGTTCTAATAAAGGAAATTTTCTCAAGGGCATTAATATAAATTGGCCTGATTTTCACCAGATGTGCTTTTGAAAAGCTCTATAAATTTATTGTAATCATTTATGATCCTTCATGACTTTTAAATCCCCCCTTATGTAATGCATTTCATACTTTTGTAAGTCCCGTGTGATATTTTGTGGTGCACGGGGATTTATAAATGTTTCTATTTTTTTTTAATTAAATTTGTTTCCGTTTGAGAAATTTGAAAAAATTGTATTTAGTAAGCTCTTTTGCTAAATTTGTCACTGTAAGATGATATTTATAATTCTTTCGTAATAAAATTAGATTTAAAAAAAATTGCACTCGGTGTGTTTTGGAATTATTCCTTACATGCACTCCAACCAGGAAGTTTAGAGGCACTCACAGGCAGCTGATGCGGGTCTCGGTCCAGCAGCAGCAGTCTTCTGCAGCTGAAATTCCACAGCAGCGAAAAACGTAACAAAAAGTCTCGTCTAGTGAGAATTGAGGAAGAGAAGAGAGTGAAGCGGGATGCGTTTTATTTTTAATTTTGATTCCTTCTCTCTTCATCTGGCAGGCCCGTTTTCAGGTGCCGCGCCACGCGTCATGTCTCGCCTGCACGCGCACATCTGCATGCATCTTACGTGCCCCCTTCCTGCTTTTTATATTAGCATTGTGGCTTCGACAAAGCCGAACGCGTGTGTTCACGATTATTTTTCCCACTCTCTTTCCCCTTTTTGGGGAGAGAAAAAAAGACTTTTTGGTAGATCTCGGCGACTTCAGGGGAACGATAGTTCAGATAGCAAACTCTTTTTGGGAAGAAAGCTCGTGTTTAATTTCTTTTTTAAACCCCCTTTAGCCTCTCCCTCTTTATTTCTGTTTTCTGATCTGAAAGTGCCCCCCAGCAGCTGTTCGATTCCGCTTGAAATCGTTCTTTGGATAAAGGCACACGTGCTGGAATTGAGAATTGAATTTTACTGGAGAGAGGAATAAGTGCCTCGTGGTGTTTCGTGTAAGGAGGTGTAAAATAATGTGGGTTTTAAAAATCTAATAATTACATCGAACTTCTGCTTAGTTTCTATCATTTATTTGTTTGATTCCATCAAAATATTACGTTTGTGAAGATATCGGTTAATTGAAATATGCCTTAATGATTTGATATTGTCTCTTGTGTAAATTGTATGTAGACATTTTCTGTTTGTTTAGAAGGAAGCAAAGGATATACAAAAGTTTCCTCCTCTATAGAATAAGTTTTGGTCAAGATTTGATTGTATTTTAAATGAGTTTCCCATCTTTGTTTTAATAAAAGTTTAATTCAGGGGTAGGCAAATAGTGGTCCGCAAAGACCGCTAGAAAACCAAATATAGAGAATATTTCCTAAATATTTTGGGTTGACATATTTGTGAGTTAAGTTTTTGTAGCATGAAGATCAATTAGAATAATATAGATGCAAGTTGGCTGACAATAGCTTGCAGGCTGTGATGATAATTTAAACGAGCAATCTCGCTTCTGATTTTAAAAAAATGTAGAAAATGTAATAGGGTACATTTGTTTCATTAAACTGATTAAAATTAAATGTGCTTGCAGCTATAGGTATGAAAAGAGCACAATAAATAAATTGCATAAAACTGTCACGGTTATATTCAACTTATATTTATTGATTTTTAATAGTACACCTTATACCAGAGGTGAGGAACCTTTTTACCATTAGAGGCCACATGCAAATTAGGTAGTAATAAAGAAGGCCGCACAGGTTAATGTGCCGATAAATGCGACTTTTATGAAATTATTATAGTTTTAACAATTTAAACAATTTGGTTCGAAAAGAAACATTACACAAAAATTGAATTCTTATTTATTTATTATTTGACTGAAAAAGTTATGCGATGGAATGTTTTTGTATTCACATACAGAACGAGTATTAAACGATTTCACTATAAAAGCTTATAAAGAGTGTTTTTTTTTCAGGTATAGAAGCATAAGTTGGCATTACTTTCCAAGATGGCGAACGATTTAACAGCTGTCAAGTGATTTATTCTCAGTTTGGTTTGGCAATTCATCATGAATAGACTCACGCCTCATAGAGATTAGTCGAATGGGCCCAAAACGAGATTGCCGTTGTTCCCGATTTTCATAAGCCAATTTTGTTTAGCGATGAAGCGCACTTCTGGTTGAATGGCTACGTCAACAAACAAAACTGCCGCATTTGGAGTGAAGCTAATTCACAAGTGTATGTCGAAACACCGTTACATCCAGAAAAACTGACTGTTTGGTGCGCTTTATGGGCTGGGGGAATCCTTCAAAAACGATGAAGGCCACAACGTTACAGTCAATGGTGATCGGTATAGAGCCATGATTACTAACTTTTTCATTCCTGAATTGAACAATCATGATGTCCAGGAGCTGTGGTTCCAACAAGACGGCGCAACATGTCACACAGCTCGTGCCACAATCGATTTATTGAAAGACACGTTGGGTGACCGCCTAATTTCACGTTTTGGACCTGTGAATTGGCCTCCAAGATCTTGTGATTTGTTGTTGTGTGTTGTGGCTAATGCCACCTGTCTGACGTAGTCAGAACGAGGCCCACGAAATTCATCGTGGCATGGGCAAGAGGTACGCCTGTCGTTGGCCTTGAGCACCATACAGGTGACAGTGCGATTTAAGCTCAGCGAAACTTCCCGAAGGGACGATAGATGGCGACACGACCTCTATCTCCACCTCCACAATTTCTGCAAGTGAACTGAAGGGGAGGGAAATATTCTCCAGTTCCTGCGCTAGTGAATAAGCCCACAAGACTACGGACCCACTGATTTTAACGAGCACGTTCTCCGTGTGCACTCGGAGGGTATTTGGTGACATCGAGCATCGAACCCAGGCCTTCCGGTCTGGAGTCCGATGCTCTAACCACTAGGCTACCCACGGCCTATTCTTGTGATTTAACACCGCTAGACTATTTTCTGTGGGGCAATGTAAAGTCATTGGTCTATGCGGATAAGCCTCAAACGCTTGACCATTTGGAAGACAAAATTTGCCGTGTTATGGCCGATATACGGCTACAAATGTTGGAAAAAGTCATCGAAAATTGGACGTCCAGATTGGACCACATCCGAGCCTGCCGTGGCAGTCATATGCCAGAAATCATATTTAAAATGTAATGCGACATAAATCCATGCGAATAAAAAAAATTCATGTCAATCGAATAATACATCGTTGTTTTATTGTAATTTAAAGTTCTATATATACCTCTAAAAAAACACCCTTTAGAAGAATCGGTAGGAATGTATGGAATATCCAAGTGTGAAAAACTTTTGTGGAGAAACCAAGTAGAAAGCAATTTTAGATTATGATGATGATTCCAAGCATACAATGTTAAATGTTTGATTGTGGCTGCCATAAGTTATGTTTTGACTTCCGCCTTATTCTCTGGACTTAGCACCAAATGAAAATGTGAAGAATTAATTGAAAAAAAAATCAGTTTATCATTTAGAAAAAATATATCCTGTAAAGAATAAACAAGGTACTTTTTTCTGAAAGATATCAAGGTTATGTTGATGCACCCGTAAAGTTATTTAAAATTAAAGTAGTTTGATTATTTTTGCATGTTTATTTTTACCTTCCTTTAAGGAATTCATTTAAAAAATGAATTTTATTATAATAAACTGCCTCAAAAAGCAAGTTTCAAAATGATCAAATGAAAGTAAAAAAAAGTAAAGTATTAATGTACGCAAATTTTGCCATGCGTTGAAATATATTTTTCAAAGTAATCAATTTTACGACCATTTTTTTTAAGTATAAGAATTTTTGTTTCAATTTAAATAAATTATATGCCCAATCTCCTTTAATTTTATTTCTCTTGCGCTGTGAGTTTCGAATTTTTTTAAAAATGTTTTTGGATTTAGTATACTAGAAAAATATATCTGCAACCGAACTTTTAGCAGAAGAATAATTGTGGGGTTCTCGGTTCTTTTAAATTCTATGTATTTTTCCCATAACATTTATCAAAATATAATTCATGTATTAAATATCTAATAATTATGTAAAATAAATATCATTTCTCAACGTCTTTTCAGAAGATGCGAATAGTAACATTTTATTACTTCCTAAAATAATGGAAAACTTTGATGCTCCCCTCAAATCTATTATCCATCTAAATTAAATCACCTATTTTCATTTTATGAAGTCGAAAAACTTTTCTTTCTTTTTTCAATTCCTACTATTAGCTCACACACTTTATTATATATATATATATATATATATATATATATATATATATATATATATATATATATATATAATATATATATATATATATATATATATATATATATATACACAAATATAATATAAATATAGCACTAAATAAATTAAAAAGAAGACTAATAAATCCTAAAACATCTTAAAATCAAACCGAAAGAAATAAATTTATCTTGGGGTGTAATTTTCAATCGTTAATAAAATACATTTTAAAGCGCTCCATTGAGCTGAAGTTTTATATACATGATTATTTTGAATGACAATACAATGGTTTAATAAAAATTAATTGATTAAAGCTAATTATTCAAAGAATTTTAAATACAACCACGTTGGCATCATTTTTGGCGACTTAGCGACCCTTTTGGCGACTTGTGTCAAAACTTGAAAAGGTTTTTCTCTTTGGATTGCTCAAAAATTTTTGAAAGTAATTGGCTGAAATTTTTTGCAAATGATCTGCATAACAGTAAAAATGTTTTGACCTTCAGATTTATCAATGACTGTTTTATTTAAAACTAGCTGGTATACCCGTTCTTCGCACGGGTGAACTGAAAAATTAAACAACACAGATTGAAGGATAAAGAAGTTTTTAATGAGTTAATTTTACGTGAATTTCAAATTAAAAAAAAAAAAGCTTTTGGCGTAACTCAGGTAAAAAAAAAAGAGAAATAAAACACCTTTGTTAAATTTTAAGTATGTAGGTCTAATAGCTGATAAAAAGGATTTTTTTTTATATTTATAACTCCCCGTAACACTCTTGAGGGTTGATTTTTGAAAATACCTCCCTAAGCTGATCTCTGCTTAGCAAAAGTAACGCATTGTTAAAAGTGTTCTGTAATGAACGCTTAAAATAGTGTAAATAATTTTTATCTGAAAGTATAATACATTAATATTACTTTCTGTAGTATTTATTTTATGTTAAAATTGTAATATTCGCAAGCAACGCCGTTTCTTAAATTATAATGACGATCCAATGGAAAACATAGCGAAATGTTAACGATAGAGTCAAGTTTGCAAATGCCTAGCTACTTTCATAACTCGAGCTTTATTAGAGCTTTGTAAGACCCACCCTGTAGGGGAGCGATGCACGTTAATACTTTATCCACCGCATAATGATTTACTGCAGTTTTTTTCATACAATATTGTTTTTGGATCACTACATTGAAAATTAAGGGATATACATAAACAAAATACTCCACTTTGGAAAATTTAATCCGTTATTGCTAATAAATTAAATAAAGATATTCCACTGTAAAATTAATTATATATACCGTTCACTGAAAATAAGTAGTCAAATCATTTTCTAAGTTCTTCATTAACATACAAAAACATAAGACACTTAAATTTTGACAAACTATTTTACCGCTAAACTACTCATCATTGAACCCGTGCTGCCATGTATCTTGGAAGAGTGGATTACAAAGAATATTCCTGCTAATTATTGGTAGAATATTCCTTCTAAGTTGGTGTGGTGTGGTAGTTAGGAGAAAGGGGTGCCAGCTCAGATGTCCAGTTTACTTGACTATGGTTCAAAATTACGTGATCCGTTGCCAAAAGCCCTCATGTAGCTGAACAGTGCAACATTAATATTCACTCACTTTCACACTCCAAGAAATACAGAACAATAGTTATTGCGTTTTTAAGTGTAAAAATAATTATATCTGCCTGTTCAATTAAAATTATAGCGTTATAATTAACTACTTACCACAAATAAATTTTGAAAATTTGTCCAGAAGATGCAGTGTGAAAGAGAAAGCTTATTTACTTTAAGTATCAGAACTGATAAAAGCATTTATTTTGAAAAAAATATCAATTTCTTACTACCAAATGTGCATAATAAGATGTTAAAAAAACATTAAAATAAAGAGATTTATAACAACCTCTCCCTTCAAAACTTAGTTTGATTCTGAAATAAAAAAAATAGGCATTATATCAGAGGAATTAATTATAGAAGCGAGCACCTTGCGTAGCCAAAACAAAAAAGGTTTTTCACAAACAAAGAATAGATATATGCAGACGTGGTTTTTTTTTTTGCAGCGCATGCCAGAATTGCTGCAGAAGACAAAATTTTTTCCTACTTACTTGACAAATATCGTTATATTTTTGACACTTTCCCCAAATCTTTATAAATTATAGTCTATGCTATAAATTATAGCCTATGTGCTATTCTGATGTATAAGCTATATTACTGTTAAGTTTCATTAAAATCCATTCAGTAGTTTTTGCGTGAAAGACTTAACAAAGATTTTCTAAACTTTTATAAAATACACAATTTTTGAAATTTTTTCATTATTTTGGGAGGGATCGAGCAGGACTGGCTCTAGCAGTTTTGTCGCCCCCTATATATATATATATATATATATATATATATATATATTATTTTAAGTCAAAATGATTCGTAATTAAGGACATAATAGTTATTGTTTCAAACGAGTGAAATGAAAGAAAGAATCCTCTATTTAAGCAGGTCAATTTCTTTGAAAAATAGTCTACTAATGGTGAGGATCACAAGTGTTTGTTTTAACTTATAATAACTACACTCATGACTAAAACAAAACATCTGTCGCTCTCTATCTACCAAAACCTCTTAATACCCTTGTCCCCTTTTGGATAACTGAAACCGGACATCGTATGGGTGAAAGGAATGTCCGTTGTGACCCCACTCCTGGATGGGGAGAAAGTTACTAGTGAAAAATTTGTAAACATATCAAATTTCATGATTTAATATACATTCGAACACTAAAAGTTTCAATATGAAAGAAAACACATTAAATATACAGAGTAGAAGATAAAAAATACGATATGTTAAATGAAATACCAAATTCACATCCAACAATATTTCAGGACATATATTAAATTTTTTTGCTACAAAAAAAAATATTTTTCAAGCTTTATCCAAATGCTGCCCTTAAAATATGCCATCCCGGGCAGGGTACCAGTTTGTCCGACCCTAGAGCCGCCCCTAGATCGAGAGCCGAATGTCCACCGTTTTTCGTTTCTCCTCCTCCTTTTCTTTTTGAAGTGCCCAAAAAGCAAGAGGCAATCGGAGATGTTTTTTAAAGTTTTAAAAAAAATATTCATGATGGTTAAGATAAAGGGCTATGTATATTTAATCGTTTGCGAATTACAGTGCAATCAAATTCCAACAATGAGTAACGGAAGATATCAATTCAAAAGGAACACCGTGATTTTCAAGAAAATGGCAACTGTAATATTTTGAACATTATTTAATCATGGCATTATTGTAGTATATAAACGTTTTTATTGCCTTTCATCCCTTCAATGGGTCGATGAAATGAGTACCGAACTTGCTTGGGAACTTAATACTGGAGGTTTCGCGTCAGACTGACCACCTGACGAGAACATCTGCTAATGCACCTCAGGGCCCATGGTCGCATATACTGAGCTGGGCACAGTAGGCATTGGCCATCATGAGCTGTCGTGCCACGGTGTTGAGTTAAACATTATTATATTATTTTTGTCTGTATACGTGAAAAATAGTGAAAACAATAATGATAATTCATTCTGATTTAAATTTTCACTCGAATAAATGTTTTGTTTTCAAATATGATATAAAGGTACATATTTTTATTTGCGGCCCGCGAGATTATGTTTTTCCGAAGTGGCCATCAAGGTCATTTGGGTTGGACCCTTGATCTAAAGCAAACTTTTCTTTGAGAAAGAAGGCGCGTTATCTTAAAATTTTTTAATGGGAAAAATGAATTGAAAAAGTATTAGTCTAATAATTGGATGCGAATGAAAAGTTACAATCAACTATGACGACTAATTGTTTTGAATCGAAGGATATCGGAGGGACCCACCCTTTTAAAATGATTGCATTCATTAGGAGTTAATTTTGCATCTCAAAAAGGTATAAATTATACCATAAAAATCAATTACTATAAGTTAAATAAAGTAGTTTCCTTCGATTTATTTGTTTTGCTAATTTCATATATCATCTTCAGCTGCAAATACATTTAATTTCATAATCAAGTTAATGAGATTAATGTATATTATGAAGCTTTTCTAGAATGTTTTTGAAATCAAGAGTCATTTTGCTTCTCGAGATTGATCAAAGCCTGTAATTAGGTGTGTAGCTTCCGGCACATCAGCCTTATCAGTGATACGCGACTCCCAAGCTACAAGGTCCCAATAATGTAATATTTGTTACTCTTTTAAACATGTTTTATTAAGGCGTCATTTTTATTTGTTCTCCAAAAAAGCGCCTCTAAGGAATTTCGATACAGGGTCCACTTAGGACAACCGGAAGTAAATGTCAATCAAAGAGCATCTGTATTTAATCTTGTTGGTTTTCACACAAATATATGTGAAACCAAATATAGAGAGCAATTATCCCAACTAATTTCTTCATTCAGGGGAAATTTTTTAACTGACAAATTTATAAAAATCGAACAAAAGTACCCCATCGCCTTTTTTGTCTTGGCAGGTCGCAAACATTTTATGGGCCGCTATTTGCCCACTCTTGAACAAGGAGACTACAAAAATTCAACTCTTTCCCATCTTCCATCTGATTTTATAGTCCCTTTCTGCAAGTTTTGAATTAAAGTGGGCGTCGATCTGGGTGTATTTAATAACGCCCCTTTTTCATATAAAAGTAGGGATGTTTAAAATTTGGGAAGAAAATAGCTATTTAAATTTATTGATTGCTGTAGTTCTATGTATCGCTTTTTAATGTGTAAATTTTTCTTTTGAAAAATATTTATTCGTTAAAATCTATGGAGAAAAAAATGTTTTCTTTACCTTATGTGCTAAATATATATATATATATATATAACTCTCCACCCCAATTCCTAAAGGGTGGAAAGTTGTACAGGGGAAAAAAAGTCTAGACGTGCCATCTGAATTAAAGGAAGGTTTTGATAAACATAATTAAGAGAAGAGAGAGGGTGTAGAATTATATGTGAATGACCTTTTTCATTGATTGTTGTCTCGCTAGGATGTTTACCATTATTTTAAATCTTATTTAAAATTCACGCTTCGTCAGGTACTCATTGTTATTTTAAATGCCGTTCACTCTCATAACGCGAAGATCCCTTCCCCACTTTTTCACCAAAGCGTTAAATGATTTACCTTTTTTTAGTTGTATTTTTCCTTTGGTTGGGTTTAAATTAAGCAATTATTTCGTTTATGATTGACTGTCAACGGAATTCGGAAATTTCTTGAACTTGTACACGTACTATGGAGCCTGACTTTCTATTTCCAATAATAATGTTCGTGTTGCTTTTGTTATCGCATTTTTTATCTGATGGAAAGAATGGGATTCCAAGTTTGTGTGAACTGATAGAAAGAAGCTTACAATTTTTTACTTTTGACCTCGCTATCCAACAGATGAGAAGCATATTTTGTTATTCTACTCTGCTATGCTTGAATCAATCCATTTTTAACTTCTGATGTAACAAATATAAATACTATATTGTTACTTCTAGTTATAAGTGAATTCATATGTTTACATGTTGAAAAACAAATTGCATGTTTATTGAATGTTTTGTAAATTTTAAAGAAATAATGGTGGTTATTCTGACATATTACAATGCCACTAATGAAAAAATTGGGTCTTTAATCTGAAAATCGTGCCTGATTTTCGTAAAAGTATGAAAGTTGTGTTTTTAGGCCAGATGTCGCCAATGTGGTGGTCCACGAGGACATTTCACTGGTCTCCAGAAAAATGTGGAATATACCTATAATATTAATTTGTTTTAAAATACATTGAAACATAATTCTTCATAACAATACGTTGAAAGTTAAAAAAATGCTACTTCGTAGAATAACACCACTTTAAATAAGTCGTACTGTTGTAGCTGCGGGTATATGTGGATAATATACCCGTGTGCAGTGAAAATTCAGGATAATAATTTAAGTATGCATCTAAAAGAAAGCCTCCTCGACCTATCGTCGGATGAAACTCTCAAATTTAAATTTCATTCATCCTTATCAAGATCTCAGTTTTGGTTTTCCATTAAAGATGAATACTCATTTCTTAGTGAACAGGGAATGAAAATTCTGATTCAACACTTCACAACTTATATATGTAAAAAGGTCTTTTTATCTGTCACTACCATCAAAACACAGTACCGATCTCAGCTTGAAAATAAATGCAGTATAACAACATTGGATCCAAATATCCATTATCTTATTTCAAGTAAGCAGGAACACACTAAGAATGTATAATGCTAAAAGTTTGATTTTCTTCAACCATTCTTTAATTGTTTGGTTTTTACAATTTTTGTTTATTTTATTATGGTTTATTAATAAAGCCTTTATAATATATGGTTACAATTAAATTTTCTTAACTAGGCACATTTTATGTGTTCTTGGATCACAATTTTTTTTATAAATCTATTAGTGGTCGGCGGGATTTCAATTATGAATTTACTGGTCCATAAGATCAAAAAGTTTGGCGACCCCTGTTTTAGGCTGTCTTCGTCAAATATTCGAGAGCCTGAACTAAACGCCAAGCACATTTTTAGGCCGCAATTTTCACGAAAATTTGCCGCATTGGGATTCATACATCTGTTTATAATATAGCGTTTTAAAATTTCAAAATATTTCATAGATAATTTTTCCTTTTAACCTGTAATGGGATAGCTCATTTAGCATTGCGGTATGGAAGAAAAAATTCGAAACTCATTTCATATGAGAAAAAAATGGGTCAATACTGATAAAAATGTGTGTGTGATATAATTTAATATACTGTTCAGAATATATTATTCATGTTTCAGTACTTTTACTGAAAAAAATATTCCGAATTCGGGTCCATTCACATTAAGTGAAGAAAGCCTTAAGTTCTAAAACTTAAGAAATACTCAATAAATGCGCAATTTGCTGTTTTAATTAAAAATTAATTGCGTGCAACATAAAAGAAAATACCGCCGGTTTTAAAATGCGAACAGATGTTGTAGTTCTACAAAAGGTTATGCAAAATAATTTTATTGGGTTATATTCATTTTGGATGATACTAAAGTTGATAAGAAGTGATTTTGCGGAAGGGGGATCTGTCTCGAATGTTACCTGGGATCCGTTTAATCTTCAGTACACTTTACGATTGTGGTTCTGTCAATTCGTAATTTAAAATGACCACTATTTTATTGGGAGAAACGAAAACAAATTGTTTTATATTCAACTGTGAATTAAAATCTTTTAATACATGGTATGGAGATCGAAATTGTAATGCTGTAATGAATGGTTTTCGTGTCGGATATACTTTTTTTTTTGAAATAATATTTATTCATTCTCTTTGACTTAGCCTCCTTTAGGTTCGAGGTACAATACTTTTGAATTGAGTGTCTTAATTCTTTTATTCTTAGACAACCATTTCGGGCTCGACGCGTTTGTGGTGATTCTCTTAAAAATTTGTTTTGTGTTATTTGCATGACGGTAATCTACTGCGATTGGTATGCAGAACTTTCAGTTTTATTTGTTCTTGTTTTTATAAAGACATATTTCACAAATTAATAAATGATGGTTCAGCGCTTGGTCAAATAGACCGCCAATCAATCATTTAGAAAAAGAAGAAAAAAGTAGTTTTTTGAACTATATATATGTAACCTATTTGACTCTTGGAGGGAAAAAAGTAATTAATCAGTTATTCACTTTAATGTAAAATACAATGTTAACGTCTCGTAGGGAGGTTTGAAAGAGTACTTCTTTACAGGAAAATGCATTGTGCCAATGAAGACCCACAGAGTAGATGAGACCAAGTGTCGGTTCTCATCATTTGACCGAGGTTATGAGGTCCATCGCCAATAGTTTCGCAGTGCGACGTTAAAGCAATCATCCGCCATCTCGCAAGATTTTGTTTTACTTAAACGCTATTTAAAAATTGCGGTCATCCACAAATTTTTATATTGCATTTTTCACTCATTTTTACATTTGCTGAACTTGCTATTGCAGAGGTGATTTGCATTTTTTTTCTTCCTGTAATGGGGCTGCGTATTGGTAATTCTACCTTTACAAACCTAGTACATTCCCCAGCAGTTGGTATCACTTTTGAGTGCGGCTCCATTTAGGCGATACAAATGACTGAAAGTAATTTTGACGCCTAGTTTCTTCCCCAGAGGGAGGCACCTGAGTTCTGCCAGTGCAAAATTTGAAATTGTAATTTTGCCAAGAGCATCCAAGCCAAAACGGCCTTTATAAAGGGATTTCTTTCATGCCGTATAATCATACGACATGATCGCTGTCGATTTTGTGCATCAGGAAAATCCACCGACTTGGGTCGGGGACGAACCCAGTACAGACCTTGAGTACAGAAGGCCAGCGAAAAACCAACTACTACTGAATTTGTTAATGTACATGGCATAGAAAAAATGCAATAGTTCATTCATCTATTGGCAAAATGTACTAAACACGTAAGACAAATATTTCCGTATTTAATTTTTTATTATTATTTATGACAGCTCTTTCTAATTATAAAAATAATATATTTAAATAATTATTGTTTCCGTTATGTTTTATCAATAGAAATTTGGCAAATTTACTGTTATCAAGACAAATTTTACTTTTCCTCACATTAAATATTTTTTCAATTGGTATCTTTTCCCCATGATACGTTTAGTGATACATTTTCATTTCCCATTAAATATCCCCTCCCTCAAATTGTAAAAAAAAAAATCTCGAATTTTTAGCTTTGAAACATTACGTAACCCTGAATTAAGCATTAAATTATGCATCTTGTATGATACCTATTATTCCGTTGTGCGGGATTTTTGAGCTTAACTACCGCATTATAGAAAAGTTACTCGTATTTGATATATAAAAATGAGGAATATGCATTTAAAATAGTATTGCTTTTGATGGTAGAATACGATTTTGATTTTGAAGTATTTATTTTTTTTTCGCATTCAAATGGTGTTTTCAGTACGAATCTTTTGTTACGATTAAATAGGTGGTCTTTATTATATTGATGTTAAAAATTCAAATTTTTCGTTTGCTTGAATTGAATGAATAGAGAAGTTGTTTTTCGTCTGAAGATTTAATGTAATATTCTTAGAAACACAAAAAAAAGAAGCAATTTTGCACTTATTTTTTTCAACTTTCTAATGTTTTTTTTTGAGAATCAAATAAATGCTCATTGTGGGATACTTTTTTTTCTTCTTAAAAATAACTAATTTGGAAGATGTTTTTTTTTCATTTAAATTGCAATTCTCTTTGGAGGAAAATTTTAGGTACTTAAATCTTCTGCAATTATTCATAATTATGTATATACCAGCTTACGAATACAATGTATTACGCGTGATCTTATCTTCCAGAAATAACAAGTTATTCTGTGCTTCATATTTTAACCATTGTGACTTTCAAACCAGTCTTAATTTTATTGTAATATTTATTTAGTATTAATTTGAATTATTTTAAATTGTTGCACAAGGGCGGCAAAAAGTACTACGTCATTATATAAATATATTTTTTAAGTATGCGTAAAAGTTTACTTTCAAGCCTGGAAATTTGATGGTTTAAATGTGGTGCTTAAATGTCTGTAAAACAATACTGTGTTGCCTTTTAAAGGTAGTAGTTGCTCTCTGGATTTTTCTAGGAAAAAGTGTGCCAAAAGAGAGATACAGGCAATCGGGCACGTGTTAAGACTTCTTGAGGCACTATGCCCCTATGCAAACGTAGGCCCTCACCTATTGCCCTTAAAGGAAGACATAACATAGCATAGATTGTCAAAAACTAATATAAACAGTAATCCGAAACAAATAAATGTGCATGATTTACAATCGCACATTCCAGCTCCATCGACTGCTGCCTTTTGACTGAATGCGTAATGATGATGTACAATGATAGGCCTATACATGTGCGATGGCCATCACATGTAGCCAGTTGACATATTTGGAGATAAAAGGAGGAATAAAAAAAAAAATTTTTTTTTAAGCTAAAAAGTATCAAAACGTTACCAAGCTAACAAAATTTAAACATGACTGGATTTTTTTATTTTTTTAAAAAAAATCCTTTATTTGAAAAGCCGTGTAAAATAGAGAAATCGTACAAAAAAAAAGTACCGTGTCAATCGGAAGGTAGACGTATTTGTAAAAATGTTTTGTAATACATTTAAAATATTTTCTGATACCTTAAAGTTAGAAAGCTTATTCGCATAAAATAATTAATTTATGAGATAGAAAAACTGCGGTTGGGAAGTAATTTGGAACTAAAATGTAGTTGTTAATTGTAATGTATCGTATTTCTATTTTCAGAGTAATGAAAATTTAAGTATTATCCGTATTTTCAAAAAAGAAATTGGTATTTTTCTTCCTTAACGAATTTAATTTCATTTCGGTATTAGATATTTTCAATCCGTGACACTGTCTTATTTCCGAAAATCGTTCGGTAAAACAAAACGTTGAATGATAATTGGCAAACAAATATAATCTCGTATTATTGGAAAATGTGTTTTGTCGGCATATTTTGATTATGTCTCTTGGAAATGTTTTGAGAATTGCTCGGATAATAGAAGGTATATAGTTGAATTAACTTTTTAACAATTTATTTTTTTAAATTCATTTGCTTTGTATTATGTAAAATGCATCGAATGTGAATTGCGCTAATATCGTATAGTACTAAGAAAAAAAATATTTCGCAAATTTCTCTTATTTCCTTAAAATTATTTGTTGTCCGAATTCTATGACAATTTAATATATTTTTATTAAATTTTATTAAATTAAGCTACGAAAGCGTTTTGTCCCCTCCCTCCAAATCTAAAGTGAATTCATTTAAAATGACGTAGGTGTTATTTTCATTTCTTTGCAAATCGAATGGTCAAAGAAAACTTTTTTCCTCTATCGGAAACTGTATATTAAATAAAAGCTACTTTGCTGGTCCAAATGACTAAGTATTGTTAAATAGATAAATATTATAATTTCTTTTATAAATGCATGATTTGTATTCATTAATTATACTTTACATTTCATAAATACGTTGAGTTTAACTTTGTCATATTAATTTCAAAACCCATTTAACTTTCCAATATAGAAGAAACACCTTTTATACCAGATAAAAAAAATGAATTAAGGCAAATTTTAACCCGGTTTTATCTATTTTATTCAAGTTTGAGTAGAATTATATTTTCTAAAATAAGTTAAACCTAAGCAAACTAATTATAACAAAACTTGAAATACTTATATATTTTATATAAGAAATCTGACCTGTCCTCTCTAAATAGGACACTGGGATAAAATTTACACTTACAGGTTTTAGTGTTCTCTTCAATGATAAAAAGCGATTTCCGAGTACAAAATTTTATTTGATTTCAATAATTCTTTCTTGTTTACAAAATATTTCACTTTTCAGCTAAATTTCACTCTTAAAATTTTTCTGGAAAGGTCCAAAGCAAGCATGACAAAGCGTTTTGTCACAATTTGCCATAGTATGTTTTTGGTTTTCCTTTGCAGTTCTTTCTTTCACAACGATGTTGTTTTTCTTTATTTAGTAAAAAATGACCAGCACTATCTTTACGGATATCTTATTTTACACCAGAAGGTACAGTCAAGATCATTGGTCTACCTCTTGTTCTTTCTTTTTTTTTTTTTTTAAATAAACGATTGTTACAGCTCTTCGGAACTCCTTCAAGTTTCGGACCATCTTTGTCGAGAATTTTGTGAATTATCCAGGCGTTTACAATAACCATATCCAGTGAACGTATAAAAAGTGGCCAGCACCACTTTTTCCGACAAATTGTAATGGAATGACGTGGGGATCCGCATCACCCATATTGTTTGTTGTAAGAATTTATCAAATTTGTCATCTCCCCGTTAACTTTATCTTTG
Organism: Trichonephila clavipes; assembly: GCA_019973935.1. Taxonomy (NCBI): domain Eukaryota; kingdom Metazoa; phylum Arthropoda; class Arachnida; order Araneae; family Nephilidae; genus Trichonephila; species Trichonephila clavipes. Next base: position 965,473 of record BMAU01016507.1, read on the forward strand.
TGTCCTCATACTCTCCTTCAAATTTCATAAAATTATTATCGAGTATGGCAAGTAAATGTTTTACTTTGAAGGATCGATCCTGGACATGCTGATTTACAGTTCTATTGTCTGCAAAGTGTAAATAAGATTTCAACTTTTGGAAGCGGTTTCGTGGCATGGCATGGCATTTTTCACCAGGGTGTGTAATTCCAAAGTCTCAGCATCTGACCAATAATCACGATCACAAGTATTTGAGTGATAACCAGCTTGAAGAAATTTCTATAAAAACACGTATTTTTTCAGCAGAGGTCAAGAAATCGTGTTTGTTTGTTACATCTGCTGCATATCGCCTAGTTTCTTTTGCATTGATATCGTAAGCTTCACTGGAATTAAAACTGCTCAAAAAGCTCTGATGAGGTTTTATCTTTCAATGCAGTTTCAATCTGTTTGAGCAAGTCACTTGCTGTTGAGTCAGCCTATGTTACCCATTTTGATTAATGCGGTGATTTATTCTTTATCCATAATGACTGATGTATCTTAGCTTTTTTTTCTGCTCTTTGTTGTCGAAACACTAAATCTTGTGAGCGGTTCAGGCTGGAAACTATCTCCACTTCTAACCTTCAAAGACCCAGGAACATCTTTTATAATAATCTCACTATTATTTACTACATTAGCATCCCCTTCTTCGTCAGTTAGTTCACTGGTATGTGGGTAACACAGTAATTTCAATATCGCTCGGATGTGAATCTGTGCTGTTTAATAATTCTAATGCTTCTTCTAACTTCAGAAACCTTTACACTGACATAACTAAGCAGGGGTGAAACACTAGAAGCGAAATTATTTTCTTTTTTAGTGTTCGTTATAAAGAGAGAAAGAACGCGTAATTTGCATGAGTATCGTCCCACTGTCCTATTTAAGGGACAGTTAAAAATAATTTGCATAACTAATCTAAGAACAATATCGCTCTAATTAACCACCAGGATTATAACGAAAGATTAATATCACATAAAAAATGCTCTGCCAAGTGTCCATATCAACTGAAGAAGAATTCTGCAACCCCTAAGAGATGATACAAACATCGCCCATAAATGCAATGAATAAGCAAAATTTCCAGAAGAAAGGGGAGGAGGTGAGACACATAACTCAAGCTGGAAGAAGTTAATACATATCCCGACATGTTTCCACTGTCAGAATATTCACATCATGCAAATAATGATTTCCATGCGATATTTTTTACCTGTCCTCTAAATAGGACAGTGGGATAAAATGGGTTAAGTTCAAAATGCGCGTAGCTCTGTGGAGGGGAGTGAAATCGAAATATAATAATGTTATTAATTGTCTGAACAGTGGTTCTAATTTGGATCGAATTCTTTCACGTTATGTGGAAAAACTTTGTAGTATAAGGCAAATTTGACAATAAGACATTAATCAATAAAAAATAAAATTTTATTTATGAACCAAATTTTGAAAGGAAAATAATCATTAACTTATAATAAATGGGGGGTATATGTATTCAGTTATTAATTTTTATTTTTAATTTAATAAGGTTGCCGTGAAAATGAGACATAAGATTGAGTTTTACTGGAAAGATTATTTTGGATATTTCTTGTGTTTGTTACTATAATTATATTGGCATAACGAAATGACAGCAAAATACAAATCATATACATGTAAATTTTTTTTATTAGTGTATAATTTTTTATTCTATTTTTAAAAATATCATGAAAGTAGTGAAAAGGTAACTATCGGATATTGTCAATCAGAACTGAACGGAACGGTTTGAAAATGGAATAGTTCAAAATAGGAAGTCACGTAGGAAGAAAGGCGGACCTCGGGAAGGTTAACATCCCTTTTTTTATCAGGGAAAGTGGTGCGAACCGATGGATGCTATTTTTGAGACTTGTGGTAAAATATTTCGGGGGAGGGATATTCTGCGGCTGTTCAAGGCCAAGTACATAAGTGTCCTTGAACTTTGCTTGCAAAGGATTCTGCTATCCGTAATAAAATCGCCTTATTAAAACAATTATCAACGTATATCGATATACATTTTTTTATCGATTTTATTTGAATTTTTTCTTTTCAACGCAACTAAATGCATTATTCTTTGAAATGTTAGTGCAATATGAACGACTGCATTCTTTGCCGTTTTTGCCTGTATTTGTTACCGAATTTCGGAATTTTCTATATTGTTATCCTAAAATTAAATCTTATTTAATTTTCATGAAATAGAAATTATCATTAAAGTTTTGTTTCTACTAATGAAATTGGAATATATTTAATACATATTTTCTAATTTGAGCATTTTATAACATTTGAGAAATCATACGCACGCACACACACACACAATCGCTAAATGTCTTCAAAACTCTAGCTGAGATTCATTTCGGGTGGAAATTGTAGGGTTTTGCTTTATTAGGAATATTTGACACTAGTACTCACAAAGTTAAAATGCTAAAATTATCTGGGATTTGATTAAGCTTAAGGTGACCATTTTTATTTTTTACAATGAAAAGGACGAAATTTTTTAAAAAAATTACAACTTAAATATATGAAACGTTTTATTAATTCAAACAAAAATTCGCTAATTACGCTTACATTCTTTTTATTTATCATCTTAAACGAGTATTTTTCCATTGAATGAATTTTTGTGTGTCAACATATCATTTTCTAATTATCGGAAAATTCGGGCAAAAAATATCCTTCATACTGAATTTTACGGTGAGCACAATAGCTAAAATATTTTAACATTCAATTTTTATTTCTCACTTGTCACTTCACAAAAAATCATTACCAACTGTATCTGCCCAATTTACTTGCGATAAGGTCAAAAAACATCATTAAAAAGTGTTATTTCCTGTGATATTTGTTTCAGACCATTCTTCGACATTTTGGAAACATGTTTGGTTCATCTCTGAATACAGAGCTTAACAGATCAGTTTAAAAATATTGAAAGGAGGACACTTTCCGAGAAAGGACAGAACCAATAAAAGGAGGACGGTTGGTCACATTAAGCTATAAATTAACACCGATTATAAAATTTGTTTGGAAATTAACGTTTCTTGATAATTACATTTTGAATTGTTTCTATTAAATATATCATTTATCACATTAAAATCGGGAAATGTTTTATGTAGACATACTTATGTAGGTTTTCGTTTTCATCGACATCCTTTATAAAGAATTTAAAAAAAAATCATGAACTATTAGTAATAATCATCCCTTTTGAAGTTAGCGAAGATGGAAGAAGTAGAACAGTGTAAACCTCCTGATTTAGATAAATACTGCTAAACCCATTTATTTTGTTATTATTGTAAAGTTTAGTTTATTTAGTAAAGTTATTATAAGTGGTTAATGGTGGAGTTGCATTAAATAAAATTTAAATTTATATATTTTTTTTGCCGAAGGATCTCAAGTTCTGTAAGATTGATATTTTAACTTTGGCATTTGTATTTTTAACGTATTAAGTCCTGCGACCTCCTAAGCCCGCAGGGTGGGGTGGTAACTTGAACCAATAAGAGATTAAAACGCCCTTGGTTTCTGTTTACGGGTGTACTTTAGAGAAAACGCAAGGGGCGAAAGTTAAAAGTAATTTTGGTTTTTGGAATTTTTCAGGAATAAAAATTATGCTACCGTGCACGGCAAATTATGCACAGGCTTTACCGTGTTTTCATACTAATCCTCTTGGGGAATCTTTGGAGCCAGCATTGAGTTATTTCACAGCTAATCCTCTCAAGAAGAAATCGTGATATATTCAGATTAGTTAGTGGATATATAATGGAGGTTTTGTAATCGCGGAGAAGGAGAATGGAAGCTGAGATGCAGGACACCGTGAGCTGATGGTAAGGATTTAAACTTAAAAGCAGAATTATAGAACGAGCTTTAGTAAGTGAAAGAAAATAAGGAAGATTAAGATTCATAGGATAACTTTGCTTATAAAGTTAAGCGGTTAGGATTCCATGCGCTTATTTACATAGAATTTAGGGATACGTTATATCACTCCTGATTGCCTCCCTATAGTAAGGCTTGTTTTGTTCTATATATTTGGATAGTAATAAATTGGATGTATTATCGCTAGTTTGGGTGATCAATTCTTACCTCCCACAAATCTAGGTCGCGTAGATGAAGAGATGGTACCCCCAGGCAGGGGGTATCACAAGTTCTGTTAAAATGCTCCATCAACTGAAAAATTTAATCTAATTTCTAAAATGAACATATTTTAGGGAAGAACTTTTCAATTATAGTGAATTGTAAAATCCCTTGAAAAATTTTTGAAATAAAAATTAACAATTCTTTTCTCTCGCTCTGCATGACTATCATAAAAAAGTATAAATTTTCTATTTATATTTTGCCTTTTTAAAGTTGTGTCAAGAAAGAAGTGGCACCCCGCGTCTTCCTAGACTTACTTCGGACCAAAATGTTACGCTTTTACATTTTGGTCGAGATGTTTGAAAGATGCCGCCATAAAATAATTTTAGTTTTTAGGAGTTTATTATTATTACTTAGTTACCTCTCGAAATAGTATTTTTCATGTGGTTTTATGGGTGAATTTTGAAGATGCTGATTTTAATTATGAACTTTGGATTGGTCTCTAATCCTTACAAGAATCATTATATAATCAATTTATTGTACATTCCGTTTCAGTTTATTTAGAAATTTAAATGCGATATTTTTTAAGTTTATAAGCATAAGTTCAATTTCATACGAAAATTAAGTACATTTTTTACGCATTTTTTAAATGTATTCATAGGTATACAATGAAATTCGTCGAAGAATTGTCTTCCAATTTATACAATTTATGTTTCTCTTCTGATTAATTGTTATCCCCATATATAACATTTTGCGAAACTTAATCTGATATACGGATTTAGTTAACGGGGTTGAGGAATTACCATGTTCGGCCTATAGAATGAATTCCGGAATTTTTTTTTCCGCGTACTATTTTACTGTTTTAAATTTCAATTTTTTAAAAATAAAAATCTTTCTCTCTTGATTATCATTTACATTTTAAAATTTCAGTCATTCGTTTGTATCAATTTTTTGGAATACTTTTTTTAAAAAAAAAATATCTTAAGCAGCCTTTATGTTTATATTACTTTTAATAGTTTTTAGTCATATATTTAACTGAACTCACCTTAATCGGTATTCATGCTTTATAATGTTGATTTGAACAAAATAGCTTTGAAATTTAAATATTTAAGTTTTTAAACGTGTCCTTACTTTTTTATAGGTAAAATAGAACTTAAAAACGCTTATTTTAAGTATTCTGAATCTTAACTAATTGGTTTTATAAATAACTTCTTAGATTTTCATTAATGTTTATAATCTTTAAATATTATCTTACGTATAGTCGTATAAAGAACCAAGAATGAAATTAAATCGAATTTGGAAAATTTCTTACTATTGCATAAATTTGTTTTCATGTTTTTAAAGATTTTTTATTTCTACATGAAAAAATTTATCAGATACCCTTTCTCTTTGAAGCAAAAAACCCCCGCATTTTTCTCTGTTTAGTCCTGTTAGCTTCTCATTTTTCAATAAGCCACTTTACTAAAAAGTTGTAATGAATTTTGAATTAGGCATTGCTATGGAATTTCTTCTGTGAACATCCATTTTCTTTTACTTTCAATCTTACTGCTTCCAGTTGCCTTCCTTTTGAAATACGTATCATTGGTGAATTGTACCAAATTTTGAAAATAGTCATCAAATTAAAAACGTTGGCAAATTTAATGTCGCCAATTCCGTTGAAGGTTCTTTTTTTAGCTTCCCATCCTACACTTGAAACTTCTTATACGATAGGTACAGTAAGATAACTCCGTTACTCAACTTTTTCTTTTCGTTGCTATCTGTTCCAAGATTATCGGGTTTATGGCTAAAACTCGGTGATAAAGGCACTTCTCAGTTGTTTACGTACAGGCGTAGTGAATCCGTGATAATATTGTGGAATTTTTTCTTTAACCTTTCAGCTTCGCTTTTCTGACCTCGAGAGAAGAATGTCTTTTCTTTAAGTTATTACTAACTTTTCATACCACATATTCCTCGCTCTCCCGTAATTTGGTTGTCACCCTATAATGTTTATGCATTTTTAAAATAATTGAATACAGATGTGTTGCTTATAATACAGTGAAAATCGTTTAACACGAAATTGAAGGGACTGAAGTATTTTTTCGTCTTAAAGGATATTGAGACCCCCCATATATTCTACAAAATTAAGTTCATTAGAGTACATTTTTTTTCATAAGTATTTATGCATCTATATTATAAAAATCAGTGACACAAAAACTTAACGAAATTTAATACAAAATTTTCTCAAGTTTTTTGAAAAACAAAGCATATATTTAGTTTTTAGTAAATAACCTGATATTTTTCTTTGCATTGTCATTTTTTAGCTTCAAATTAAAGACGAATTGTTCGATGTTGACAAATTTGTTATACATTTCATCATTGGAACCTTGCATTGCGCATAATTTTCATAATGTTACTCATTTCGAACGACGTGAAAACAGGAGCTTCATTATTAATTTCATTTTTGGTCGTCGAAATCTGCATTAATGATATTTTTTGAGCTTTGAACTAACTCCAAAATGTCTTTGTCGGCCATAATTGGGCTGTGCACACATCATCATCTACTACAACGAATTCTTCCGACGATACATTAGGGACAGTCGAATAATACAAAAACTTTCTTAAGCATTTCATTAACGGTCGGCTCAGTTTCAATATCCTTCTCCAAAATGAAATCTTTTCTCGTTAAAGGATTTTCGTTTCGTTTTAAGAGAATAAATATGCATGAAAATACATAGTTTGTCGAGACCGTTGTATTTCGTGTTAACCAATATTTCGTCTTGGGCGTTTTCGCGTTAAACGTACTTCACTGTACTTCAAATTTAATACATCTTTTAATTAGTAATAATAATGATGTGTTTTATTTTAAAATTTTCATTTTGAAGCAGTTATTATGTAATAATTTGCGTTATTTAAACAGGAAATTTATTCTATTAATGTGGTAAAAATATATTGTAATAAAGTTAATTATATATGCTGTCGACACATGTCATGACTAAAATTCAATTTAGAATTCACTTTTACCTTTAAAAAAATCTCAAATCTTATGCAATGCTTTGTTCTTAAAATTTTGAAATATTTAAAATATGTTATTTTCCACTGTAATAAATGAAATTAAATAATTTATATTTTATGTAAGAGATGAAGTACAAAACACACAGAAGTTATGCAAAATAAATAAATGATACTGATAATTAGAAATACAAGAGAAGAAATTTCCGATGGATGGTGAATTCAAAATGTAATATTAATGTGCAATCGGACCTCTATATAAAGAAGTCGCTTAATTTCGAAATAAGTTCGTAATGCGGAAAATTTGCTCTCTCAATATACTGTCGGACCTCTATATAACGAAGTCACAAATCCCGAAGACAAGTTCGTTAAATGGAAAATTCGTTTATAGAGGTCCATCTTTCAATTTTCTTTATTAACAACATTAAGCAAGTTTTAAACTCATAAACACTTGTATTAAAAATAATTAATTCACAGCTTTTTGTAAATTAATATATATTTATTTTAAATATCTTTCTTATATTATAAAAAAAGAAAAAGAAAAGCTCAGAGAGAAATTTCTTGGCGCCTTTATCCACTTCCTGAAGAATTAAATTTTTTTCATTGATGCTCAAGAACTTACGTTTTGCCGTTTTTGAGCCACAAGAAACAAAGTTACCAGAACGACTGATTAACACTAGAAATGAACACTATTCAATCGCATGGGGAGACGAAACAACTCCGCTGAGAGAGCAAGGGGATATCGAAGATGTTTCTACTGGGACGGTTGCACTGCTTGGATGAAACGCTTAGAATTGTATTGTTCTTGGCGAATTAGACACCTAATAAAACAAGTTCAAGATTTATGACCACCATAAAATGTGTTAAAAGAGAATAACTTGAAGTGTCCAGAAGTACTTCAAAAATGGAGAATAAAAATTGAATCACAAGAGAAAAAGTTCCTTATATAGAAAATGCGCTTCGCCATACGAAGGTTATTTAACAAAGAAAATCGTGAAATGTTCTTTGTTCCCGGAAAAAGTTCGCTATATAGAAAATTTCGCAATTTAGAGGTTCGTTATATGGAGGTTCTACTGTACTTTCCTGGTTGGTTCCAAGAAAAATTTCGCAAAATAGAGGATCGTAAAATGTGGGTCCGACTGTACATATTGGAGCACTTTTAAATCCGAAAAAACGCACCAATTTCATGTTTTTTAATATTAGGCAAATGGAAACCTTTTATTACTCATAACTTACGAAGTTAATTCCATTAGATGAAGATTCATTGGGAGAAAAAACGAAAACATTAAGCAATTTTAAAAGAGAAAATATTGACCCCCCTCAAAAAATTTCCATATTTTATTTTTCCAATATCTTTATGTACGTTACGATAACTCCAAGCTCAAATATTAATTTTTTAAAAAAATCCTGTTTTATTCATTAAACTAACATGTTTAGTATTTTTAGAAATTTTAGAGGAATTCGAACTTTCCCCTCAATACGTCATTGACGTTGTTTGATTATTGTATGATCCTTTCTGACTGCATTGAATTCTTTAACTTTCGTTGAGAAATTACCCTCCCTTTGTTTCTTGTTGATAAAGTTAAGTACAGAGCTTGATTTTTATAATGAGGTAAATTGTGAACCCCGAAGTGCTTCAAGGACTGATAATGTTCCCAATGGATTTTTATTTGATATCTGATATTGATATGATTTTTTGAAGAGTCACTTGGTAATGTATTAAAACAGTATTAAATCTTAATGAAATGTGTGCTTTTTTTTTTAAAAAAAAAAATTAAATATTCTTTTATAACAATTTCCGTTTAACCTTTGAATACATTTTTTAAAATTGGGGATATTTTTAAATGTAAATATAAATTACTTTATGTAATATTATTTGTAATTTAGTGCGCTGTCAGAATTTTAATTTTTATTAATGCTTGTTTCCTAAACTTGTCGTTTTTTTAAAAAAAATTTATTTATTATACCAATAAAATGTATGTAATAGTAGCAATAATTGATTTCGCGTTTCTTCAGAAATATTAAAGACATGGAACTCGTGAAAGTTGTGATTTTTCATATAAATTTACGCTACACAATTGGCAGTTACAATTTTTTTAAAGATCAACTTAATTTTTATTTAAAAATCTAATAAAATAATATTTTTACCTACATCTCTGATACTATTCAGAGGCATATATAAATTACTTATAAAGTAAAAAAAAAAAAGTTTTATGTGTATGTGTGCTCGAACGCGTGCTACATGTTTTGAAACCGTTTTTTAAATACGGTTTTTTTTATATTTTAGATAAATATGTTCGACATTTTGTTTACAACTAGTTCAAAACTCAAAATGTTTTAATCTTGAAAGGCAATTCTCGCTTATTTTATGCACATTTAAATTTTTGATTTCGCACTGAATTCAGTGTTTTCTCAATAATTAAAACAAAAACAATCTTTTGCTTCTATAAATGAAAAAGTGCGAAATTAACAATACATGCTACTTGCACTAAATGTGTTTTTCAAATTACGATTCCTAATTTTGTATTTTAATACATTTTAACCAATTTTCAATTCCTACTATCAGCTCACACTCTATATATTTATTTATCTTGATGGAATTTTCAATCGTTAATAAAATACATTTTAAAGCGCTCAATTGAGCTGAAGTTTTATAGACATGATTATTTTGGATGACTATTCAGTAATTTAATTATAATGATTCAAAATTAATTGATTTAAAACTAATTATTCAAAGAATTAAAATACAGCCACGTTGGCATCATTTTTGGCGACTTAGCGACCCTTTTGGCGACTTGGATCAAAACATGTAAAGGTTTTTCTCACATTTTAAAGCGTTTGTTTGCGCTGCAATTTTCTATGCACTATTGTTTTGGGTAAAAATACGATAATTTAATTATAATTAACTAATATTAATTGACTGAATCTAATTATTTAAAGAGTTACAGATACAGCCGCTTTGGTTTCATTTTTAGCGACTTTTTCTCACGTTTTAAATCCTTCATTCGAACTGAAATTTTATATACACGATGGCTTGAATGACAATACGATACTTAAATGATAATTAATAAAAATTAATTACCACTTAATGTTTCTATTCATTTGTAAAAACATATCAATTGTAACTATTTAATAAATAGTAGAATAAAATTTTTCTTTGATTGACTTAAAACAACTTATTTTTATGTTCTCTATACTTGTAAAGTATTGTTATATATATATTCTATAATCGGAAACATTGTTAAAACTTACTTTTGGTTTTGCATTCTTTTTATAAAAAAACTATTTTCAAATCCCCTCTGCCCATAATAAATATTTTACCTCTTGTATGACCTTGGTGACGACCTATTTGTACTTCCTTTGAAACCCTATTTTTGTTGCTCTGTTATTGGTTGATGTCTTGAACCCCCATTTCTAGAATCTTTTCCCCGGTGTTTATTTCCCTTCCTTCTAAGCTTTTCCTATCCGGAGGTCCCTCTCCCCTTTGAGCTAGCTACCTTCTTGTACCTAACATGTTTTTCACTTTGCATGGAAGGTAATTTGTTAAGAGACTTTTAAAGTATTTTTTAAATTTAGAAGTAACGCAATGATGTATTTAAGTAGATTAGCATCACTTAAAATATGATTTTTAAGAGTAAGAGAGAAGTAACTCTTAAAATATGATTTTTAAGAATTACTGTGAGTGAGCAGTAATTCATTTTTGCATAAATCATATAACTACGAATTTTCACAGTAAAATAAACCTCAAATGCATTGCACGGGTAATTTTTTTTTAGTACTGTGTTTGATCATATATTTGAATTGAGGTTTCTCTGTTTTGCAGTGTTGTTTCATTCCAATAAATGGTACCAAGTATACTGTATGTTTTCCTCCATTTATTACATTTTTAGTGGTATGTTTTACATTATTATATCCCAAGTACGGTATGAAGGGGGGTATAAAACTTACTAATATATTTTGGAATGCACAATAATCCACTGATTCGATAATTATATCATACACACAACGTAGAAATTTTTCATTCATAATTCACAAGTAGTCAGCTTTTAGTTTTAATAGATACATTATAACAATAGTTAATTTCTGTTATTGGTTTAAAATTGGCCGAACTTTGTGTGTGTGGTAACCTAGCTTTAATATTACCACAATTTAAATGTAATCCAGTATTTCGAGAAATGATTGGAAACATCACATTATTCCAGTTTTATGATAGATTCGAGAGCGCCATGTTTGTATCAAGCGTTCGATCTTTTCTTCATTTGTAGTACTTCGGTATGTTTTGTGGATAAGTTATTTAGATGTAGAAATGAATTTGAATTTTGTACTTTTAGGTCCTTTTTAGTAAAAACTAGAAAGTATTAGGTATTTATGCGCTTTGGCTGTTTTGATACAAACCCCCAAATGTTACAATCTTTGAAACAATGATCATATATATGTATAAAAAAAATGAGGGGATCGTTCGAGTAGTAAGCAAGAGTTAGCGCAGACTAATTGATGAATTGCAAGAATAATTTATGACTCATGTGTTAATCCAACAGTGTTAGATGAGTGACCAAACCCATATGAGTAACTGTCACGTAGCCACTAGAAATTCCCTTAACAATTCATGAGTAAAATTGGATTTTTTTAAAGATTAAGAATTTGTCGAACTCTTAACATTTTGAATTTATATATTGATAAAAATTTTGCTTCATGGCCTTGTTGAACGAATTAATATGTGAGAGACGAATGCTAAATGGAAAAACGGGTACCAAATTATCACTTCAAAAAACCTATTGCGTGTCCTCTCAGTACGGAAGTAATAGTTTGAGGTTTTATTGTATAACGCATTCAGTGCTTATAGAATAATCAGTAGGAATGTATGGAATATCCAAGTGTGAAAAACTTTAGTGGAGAAACCAAGTAGAAAGCAATTTTAGATTATGATAATGATTCCAAGCATACAATGTTAAATGTTTGATTGTGGCTGCCATAAGTTATGTTTAGACTTCCGCCTTATTCTCTGGACTTAGCACCAAATGAAAATGTGAAGAATTAATTGAAAAAAAATCAGTTTTTCATTTAGAAAAAATATATCCTGTAAAGAATAAACAAGGTACTTTTTTCTGAAAGATATCAAGGTTATGTTGATGCACCCATAAAGTTATTTAAAATTAAAGTAGTTTGATTATTTTTGCATGTTTACTTTTACCTTCCTTTTAGGAATTCATTTAAAAAATGAATTTTATTATAATAAACTGCCTCAAAAAGTAAGTTTCAAAATGGTCAAATAAAAGTAAAAAAAAGTAAAGTATTAATGTACGCAAATTTTGTCATGCGTTGAAATATATTTTTTAAAGGAATCAATTTTACGATCATTTTTTTAAGTATAAGAATTTAAATAAATTATATACCCAATCTCTTTTAATTTTATTTTTATTGCGCCGTGCGTTTCGAATTTTTTTAGAAATGTTTTTGGATTTAGTATACTAGAAAAATATATCTGCAACCGAACTTTTAGCAGAAGAATAATTGTGGGATTCTCGGTTCTTTTAAATTCTATGTATTTTTCCCATAACATTTATCAAAATATAATTCATGTATTAAATATCTAATAATTATGTAAAATAAATGTCATTTCTCAACGTCTTTTCAGAAGATGCGAATAGTAACATTTTATTACTTCCTAAAATAATGGAAAACTTTGATGCTCGCCTCAAATCTATTATCCATCTAAATTAAATCACCTATTTTCATTTTATGAAGTCGAAAAACTTTTCTTTCTTTTTTCAATTCCTACTATTAGCTCACACTGTACTTTATATATATATATATATATATATATATATATATATATATATATATATATATATATATACAAATATAAATATAGCACTAAATAAATTAAAAAGAAGACTAATAAATCCTAAAACATCTTAAAATCAAACCGAAAGAAATAAATTTATCTTGGGGTGTAATTTTCAATCGTTAATAAAATACATTTTAAAGCGCTCAATTGAGCTGAAGTTTTATATACATGATTATTTTGAATGACAATACAATGGTTTAATAAAAATTAATTGATTAAAGCTAATTATTCAAAGAATTTTAAATACAACCACGTTGGCATCATTTTTGGCGACTTAGCGACCCTTTTGGCGACTTGTGTCAAAACTTGAAAAGGTTTTTCTCTTTGGATTGCTCAAAAATTTTTGAAACTAATTGTCTGAAATTTTTTGCAAATGTTCTGCATAACAGTAAAAATGTTTTGGCCTTCAGATTTATCAATGACTGTTTTATTTAAAAATTTACAGTTTTTTATGTGAATATAATCACTGGTTTTTTAAGCAATTTCGTATAATCACTAAGGTAAAGTGCTCTAGTTTTTGTAAAAATTAAAATATCTCTTATCCTGAAGATCACTTCAAACATGAATAACAAAGTAACAAATCAAAATTGAAAAATTGAGAATTTGTTCATAAAATGTTCGTGCAGAGCGGGCCCGTTTATGTAATTTTTTGTACATTTTTACTAGTTTTCTCTCATTTTAATAATTTTTTTTTCTTTTTTCAATTTTAGGATTTTTTCCTTAAAATAAACGAAATATAAAAATCACAAAAAAATCCCCATGTCTCAATTTTTTCAAAAAGAAGTTGTCGCAAGTAGTCGGATACCTTAAAACTTCTGTTGTACAGTTAAGGACTTGGAAGAATTTCGAATGCGTAACTTTCTGTTGTACTTGTTCGCTCAAAGCAGTGATTCTCAGCCACTGTGCCGCGACACTTTTTTGTGCCGCAAAATTCTTGAAGAGTGTCGACAAATTTTTTTTGAATTATTATTTATACTCTGAGGAAAAAGAAATTAAAAATCTGGAACCGAATCTTCGACCGTTTTATCGAAATAAGCTATTCATAAAATTGTTGCTGGCCATTTTCACAACTCTTCTAATCAAATTTGGATTTAAAAAAAACAACAAAAAAAAAAACCCGGATGCATTTGTTTATGAATTAACTCTGAATGAAGAGGAACTAATATCGCCCTGTGTTATAATCGAGGTTTAATTTTAAAATTATAGGCGATTTATCCCATAATAGCCAAAAAATGTTGTTACATTTTATTTGTGTGAATTCAGCTTTTCAGTATTAACAAATATAAAAATTAAAATAGATCGATACTTTGAAATGTAGATGACGAAATGAGAATGGCATTATCAGTTTTACGACCCATTATTCACGAAATGATGGAAAATCATCATGCGCAAATTTCGCATGAAATGTACTCTTATAATAATTTGTAATTAATTACGCAATAAACATTTTGTAATCTTTGTTGCACATATTATTTTATTTAACAGTGAAAATTATTATCATACACTATTATAGATAAGTAAAATCCTTTTAAATTTATTTTATTCGAAGTGTGCCACCAGTTTTTGAAATAGTTAAAGATGTACTGCAACACGAAAAAAATGTTGAGAATCACTGACTTATAGCTTAGCACATGCAAACAGTGCCGACTTAAGCTCATTTCGGGCCCTGGGCGCAGATCTACAGGGCCCCTCTGCCCTGGAGGATCGAAGTTTATAACCAGAAAATCTGGCAAGCCCAGCCTATCCGGGCCCTTGGGCAGCCCGCCCCAATGAATAAACCGGCACTGCCTGCCTTACCATAAACGGGCCACATTTTCATACATTAGTAATGCTCCGAATTTCATATAAATCCTAACGTTGGAATGTATTCACGTGTTTATAACTACGCAGTTTTTGCTTTAGTTATGTGTATAGTTTGAGTCAACTTAGCATTTCATTCTATGAGTGTAATGTGGAATGCGTTTTATGAAAAATGAATTGAGTTAGAAACGTGTACTGTGCACCTCATCATCGTTCGTGTTAATTTTTCATAAATAACAGCTATTGACAGCAGTTTTTATTTCTTGTGTATGGATTTGTGTTTCGAGTATAGAATTGTGCTTGGTAATTAATGTATTCTTTTTCTTCTAAAGGCTTTTACTTTTAGTTAAGAAAGAGCAAAAATTACGATAATTTTCAGTTTTTAAATTTTTTCGGGAAACTTATGGAAGTTTTGATAAATTAGTTTTGTTAGTTGTAGATTAGTTTGGATAAAACGAAATTTGTTACGTGATCAATACATTTTATTTGATTTCAAGACTTTTCAATATCAAGTTTTATGAAATATTTAGTAGAGTACACTTTTCGTATTTGCTAAAAAAATACTGCCTAACATATTTTTTTTTTGCATATGCGCAATGAAATCTTAATGAATAGCTAACTGAGCACTAGGTACATGTATCGTTACCATTATTTCAGATTATGAGGCTCTGCATTTTTTAAAGCTAATCTGACTGAATTCTGTTATCTGGACCGTATTTATGCATGAAGTTGGGTTAATTGAAGATTTTGAGGATCATCTACTTTGAGACCATTTGAAGAATGTCAATTTCTAATTGCTGAAAAGAAATCTGTCGGGAGCATTGCTTGGCGGGGAATTAAAAAAACCGTTCCATCATTATTATTTTAATAAAATTCCTTCTGATTAGAATTTTTGCTGATAAGAGTAATTTGTATCGTCGTTGTAGTTGGAATTCTTAAGAAAACAAACACGTTCACACGATTGCGCTTTCGTATAAAAAAAGTCATAAATGCCAGTATTAATTTTTTCAGTGTTCTTACTCATCCCCATCCATAAACAGTCTCTTTTAACGCTTGGAAATCTACACGATGTTATTTTCCCAACTGCGCTTGCACAAACATTCCTAATCATATCGGTTGGTAATCTTCCTCCCCCCATCCCTTATCCAGTTTCCAAGATCTTCCCGCTACCGCTGTTCACATACAAGTCCAGAGGTTAAGATCACACTCAGCGGTTCAACGGCAAGAAAAAGTTTCCCCCAATGTGGGTCAATGGCCGCGTATGTTCCAATGTTATGAAGCCCTCCAACTATGTTAATGATACTCACATCTCGGAGCAAGAGAATTATATTGCGAACTTCGGCTCAAGCTCTGGAAATGGACGAGAGCAAAAATCCCTCCTCCCCGTACGCAAACTTCCTTTTTCGTCACTCGTCCCCTCCTAGTACATTCCACCCCCCTCCATTTGCCATTGCCTGAGTAGGGACGGCCTCTAATGGACTGGGCGCTTGTGAATGAACCGCGACCGAACTTTCCCCCCTCTTTTCCTTGCCGATTTTAAACCGAATTCCCTCCTCTCTATACTCTCCTCCGCACCCATTTTGTGTTTTTTGTTTTGTTTCTTTTCCTTTCTGCCGCGATTTCTGAATGGACGACTCAGCTTTGGCGGGAACGTTCTGGTTGGTCGGGGCTTCTCGCGCTCTTGGCGGTGTTTGTCGCTCCCTTTTTCCCATGCCATTGCCGTTCTATCCTGTGTTGGCAGTACTTTTTCACCGTTTTACTGAGTGTGCGAGCTTGTAGGCTATTGGCCGGTGCGGACTTGTTTAGGACACCGTCGTGATCTTCATTAACCTATTGGATATGTTGTGTGGGAAATCTGAGGCTTTAATTCGTGTTTCACTTGCGAAGTAATCCAATGGAATGTTAAACCGCAATAATCAGCGTTTTTGTGGAATAATTTCACATGCTTTTTGGATACTATCATAATTGAAGTGTTATCTGTGTCAATTTTTTTATGTGAAAACGTCAGTTTTTTTTTTTTAAAAATCATGTGCTTATTAAAACTTGGATTTTCGAGAAAAATCATCGCATTGAAGTGTGATTGCAAATTTGTTGAGTAACATGAAATAGGAAAAAAAGACTTACAACGTTTGTGATTTCATTATGATTTCAAGGATTATTTTTAAGTAGTGAAGATGTTTGTTGAATACTCATCTAAAATGCGAAACCCGAAAAGTTAGTTCAAGTTCGAAACAAATTGTCTTGTAAGTAAATGCCCTTGATTCACATGATTTTTTGAAAATCTGTACTGTGGGAATTTATAGTGTATTTAATTTCATGTTTTAACTGAAATTGGAAGTTGTGTGTTTGGGAACCCCAAGAATTAACCAACTGAATATCTTCTACTTTTGTATGAATTTGCGTTGAGATGAGATATTTGGAAATTGAGTTGGTGACTCTCTGACTGGAGATGACTTTTAAAATACATCAAGGTTATGATATATAAATTTTATATCATACTCTCATTTTATTTTCTGAATGGAATGAAAGTCTTATAGATATATTGAAATATTAGATTAGATTTTCTTGTATATTTGTTTCAAATTGGTGTTCGGCAGTATGATGGGTGACTATATTTCTGGTCCGCTTTGGCGAGTTTGGAAGTCTCAGTGGAGCAGTGACTCAAGCCTAACGCGTGTGCAGCACCGGATATTGTCTCTTAGAAAAGGGCTTAATTGCGATTTCCTCTTGGATGCGATGAGTAGAGAGTCCAATACACAGGAAGTGGTCGTTTACTTTTGGTGGGACCCTGGTCGCAGTCGTGACACAAACCTCCTCTGTACACCACATCGGATGACTCAGAACTCACTGCCTCCGCAAACATCTGTCTCCCATTCATAATGAATTGCATTGCGAACCTCCCACATGCGTTTTGCTTACCACCAACCAAAGATGATTTTTCGTTCGTGCTTCTCCAGATCTCTCACAGACGGCGCCAGTGTCGGTTGATTTTCTCCACTTGGCATCCTGCCAAAGATGTCGGGCGGGTTCAGAGAAAAAGATGGAGAGGGAGAGGGTAGCTTTTCTAGCCTGTGCTGCAAATTCGTGGTTCCGACAGAAGAGGGATCTAAAATTTTTTTGGAGTACTCAAGGACGCTGGGTGAATCCCATGGAACCCCCCTTTAACAACATCCGGTTTTCTGGAATGTCTTCCCGGAGGACTTGCTGTAAGTGTTTTTTCTTTTTCCTACTTTACTTTTTTCTTTTTTTTTTTTGCCAGTGTTGGTTGGTATAATTGGAATTATATTTACTGTCCCAAAAAAATGCACCTTATTAGTCAAAGCCCTTTTTCACGAAGTTATTTGCTGTTTAAAAGTAGCATAATTGACATACAAATTAATCAAATGTTTGTTCATTAATAATTTGTCTTTAAGGCTGTTAGTATGCATTTTAAAAACAACTTTTGCGACTCCAAATTTGAAGAAAATAATATAACAATTTAAGGAAATATAATTGTCAACCATTATTATTTTTTATCTCGCTATTTTTTAAAAATGCCTTGCAATTCTGAATCTTAGTTCAAAGTATAATAAACTTAGAATTTAATCGAAACTTTTTCCACCTTTATTTATAATTTACTATGCATATTTATTATAATTCTGTAAAAGTGATTATTTTTCATTATTTCACGATCACATGTAATTTTTGATATACATTTTGAGTGATACTAAGAAGTAAAATTGCGCTATCTTTTCATAATTCGTTAAAAGGGCATAAAAAAAATTAAGCATGTTATTTTGTTGGAATTTTATTATAGAAATATAAATAATTGTAGTATTACTAATATAATATTACTAGGTGCTAATCTAGGGAAAAGTTAGTGTTTAAACTTTTAAAACTTATAGCAGGATTAAGTTGCCAAAATCTGAAATTCATTGGACTGATGCTTTGCCAAGTGTCCTCATTGTTACTTGTTATCTTATGTTGAAAAGTGTTAAATTTTTGTGTTGTATTTCCGAGGCTTGCCCATTATAGGTTAAGGATAAATTAATTTTAAATTTGCATTTATATGAAACTTTCAATTAAAAAATGAGCTTGAAATATGCCTAAAGCTGTATCAATTTTTATACTTAATTTTCTAGGGAACAAAGTGCGTTTTCGTTATTTACTGAAGTGAATCTAAAAAAAAAATTTTTTTGTCTGGCTCAAAACACATAAGCTTGCCTACGTAAATGGTTATATTTATATAATTTTTACCTGGTGTCACTTTTTTTTGTGAAAGACTTTTTTTATTGGTACTTTTTTTTTAATATATTTTCATGATCCGAAAGAACTCACGGGGTGAGAATTTGATTTTTTTTAAAGGGGTGTGGAGAATATTTACCATTTCCCAATCCAATAATAAAATTTTCTGTTTTATTGACTTAATTCATCAAGCTTCTTGCATTGTAACAATCATATGTTATATGTTTAATCACTGCTTGAAATGCAAACAGAATGCCAATTTTGAAATTATAAAATAGACCCACAATTTTAATGGTATCTGGGCAAAGTATTGAATACCAAAAAAAAAAAAATCAATGCGTATTTTTTTTTCCGACACGAGGGGGAGGGACTAACTAAATAATTTTAAAAAAATTTTACCATCTGAAACAAGTTATTACACGAAAATTGGGATGTGAAATATGTAATTTTAGAAAAAAATTTAAAGTAGTGGTAATTCAAGAGAGAAGAAAAAATAATAAATCATTATTTTGAAAGTTTGTCAAAATGTATAAACTGATTTCTTTTAAAGATATTTATTTTATGTGCTATCTCTTAACTGCATTAAATAATTATACATTATTTTCCTGTTTCGCACACTAGAACCAAAAATTCCCGCCGCCTTCCTGATCGTTACTAGAAATGATTAGATAGGTCAGAAATTGTAAAACATTTAATAAATATTGTTTAAAAGGATATATTAAAATTAAAAATGCATTATATTACATGTTCTCACATTTCCTAACAAGTATTTGTCAGTTAAAATTGTCTCGTTAACTATTTTGATTTCTTTGTAAAGCATGTATGAAGTAGAGCATGTTTCTGAATTTCCACATATAAGAATAGGCTACATCATTCACTTGATGCGTGTGAAATCACTATAAGTTTTTAATATTTTGTAAAGTGCCAAATGTTTTTGAAATGCCTGAAATATTTCATAATCACTCTTGTTTTCACATGTGTGCTTTGAACTGATGTAAGCTTCAAAGTGTGATATTTTCCAAAATAGACACGTTTTACTAATTTAAAATTTTTGCAGTTAGTGGAAATTGATTTCTTTTATCTTATGACGGTTAAAACTAATTTTTAAAAATAAAATGTTTGTATTGGAAGGTAATCCATAAGAGTTAATTAAAGCATGCAATTCTTCTGTATTGATATTTTTAATTACACTTTTTTTGATAGTTAAAAAATTAAGTAATATTAAAAGATATAGTTTAAAGTTTATCTTAATTATCCAATCATAGTTTACTGCAAAATCCTAATACCTTTCCACCCTTCTCTCTTGAGTTCATGTTTTTCAACTCAAAACAAAGTTCATTTTTTCCCCTTGAAAGTGGGATCCTTTCTTATATACTTATTTCTTTATATATTAAGTTAAAGTATGACTTATGATTGCTTGTTTTATGCAGATCTGAAGCTTAAATAAATGTATCTAAAAGTATAATAAATTTTGACGGCACGTTTTTATTTTTAAATAATTCGGTATCATTCATTTTTAAAAAGTAACACACATTTCTAGATCTACTTTGGATATTAAGTCTTGAATTTATTAACTTTCAGAAGAGCTTCTGTCCCGGAATTATTTATTTTGTTAGTTACAAAAGTAAACTTTTTACTAGCATATATTGATTATCTAATTAGAAAATACCTGACAATAAAAGTTGTCCTATTGAGTAAAGCATGTTTTATTGTTCTAATTTGTTTGAATTGCTACATTTTTTTAGAGTAGAAACTTTTCGTTATGTTATCTATCATTGTAATATTAAATTAATATTTAGCTTTATTTAATTCATTTTTAAAAAATGGTGCAGTTTGAAAGCGTTTCTAAATTTTAAGGAAACAGTAAAATCTGTTTTGTTTAAATAAGTTTTATGGGGTTGATAAACAGTCTCATTTCTTTTTAAAAACCTTTTAAACCTTGCTTTGATTTTTTTAGACTCCCCCAAGTGGCTAGTTTAATAATTATTTACTATACAAAACTAAGCACGATCCATAATATTGAGTTAAACATTTTTATCCTAAAGAAATTGGAATAATTCCATATCTTTACAGTAGTTTTTTTAACGACTTGCAGATTAAAATAAAATGTATTTTGGTATCAGTGTTAAGATGCAATATTTTACACTTCAAGTAAGTTTATAATGCAAATAACAACCTTGGTCCATTTGATATGTGTTGAAAGTTCCTAATGGTTGTCAAAAATGTAATAAATAAAAATGTTCATCATGTGTAAAATATTAAGATGTACTCATATTGGGGTATACTCATGTTTTATGCATAGTAAATAATAAATTTAAATGCAGTATTATATTTTAATTTCTAACCTGTACCAGGCAAAGCCTCTTATAGTAATGATATTTTAACATTAAATATTGATATAAATATAGTATTCGTCTTGGCTTGTCTCCTATAATTTGTGAAAATTAGTATTGCGATTTTCACATTTCCTTCATTGTAAACCTTGGAGAAAGAGAATTTAAGAGTAAAACTCTAGTTTTCATAATTATGTCGGCTTTTCGTCTTGATTTAACAGCATTTCGAGCAAATTGAAGGCACAATATAAAATTATTTGCTTCCCAAAACATGTTAATTACAAGAATCAAGCAGTTGTAATTTTTTCATGAGAATTGAATGGGTGGCACGGTTTGAGGTTTATTGAATGTAAATAAAGGTTTGTTATATATAAAGAAAAAAAAACGAGCAAGCATTTATTTATGCTGTAACAGCAGCACCGTTGTATTCACTGGGCTATGGGGGAGGATGCTTGATTTATAAAACGGATTTATTTCTTTTATTGCATATAAACTGTAAAACATTTGTCATTCTAATATTCACTGATAAAACTTGAAAAGAAAAGTTTTCATAAGGTGCTAAAGATCTAAACGGACAAAGATATTGTCAACTAACATCTACCCTGTACGTTCGTTGTGAAATATATCTATGTGTAATAATTACTATTGTGACTGGAATTTTCGTTTTTAGTTGGTACAGCTAAGTTGTACATGAATCTTGATTATAGCTTCGAAATTGAAGTTCCTGCAGCATGAGAATTTTATTAGCACGTTTTTGTTTTCATTTAATTATTCAAAGATAATTTTCCTCTGCGTTTCATGACCTTTAGATTATTAAACCGATTTTTTTTACTTTTCAAAATCATTTCTTGCACCACGGTTATTTTGTAGAAAAATATAGTTATCTCGGCAATTATCCGCCATCTAGAATCTTTATTTCACGACTTCAATAATTCAATTCAGGATTCTTACCATTGATTTATAAAATTGATAACATTTGCCTTTTTATGTAAATTACTCGATAGTTGTGTATTTTTTTATCATTTTATTAACTGAAGTTAAATGAAGCGTAGATGCTATAAAAGGCGGGCATATAAACTGCCCCCTGGTGGTGGTTAAACTGGTGGTAATATGTTTAGTTATTTGATTAAGTGACCGATCTGTATTAGACGTGTTAGTCAATTGAATCAATCTCGAAATCCAGCCCAAAATTTCGGACGTATTTTTTGATTTTTACTCCAGCTAAGCATATTTTACTTTTAATTGAAATCTAGATTGGTGTGATTTGATACTATATACAAGGATTCAAAGAGTAGTGAATTAGTCACGTTTGTATTTCCTGACCATTATTTAAAATTGCGTTTTGAAGTAGTGTTAAAGTACAATTTATATATAATTACATAGAAAACCTCAGAAAGAAACGAGTGATAAGGAATTTTTAACATTTAACTTCTGTTAATTTATAATTTCATTGCTACTTGATAGGATGTGTAAGAATTATCAATAGCACCACTAATTTTACGAGAACTTGATTAATCCGGACTAATTGTATTAATAAAAATCCGAATTCACCAAAGTAACCTTTAGAACGAGGTAGTCTAATAACTAAACCCTTTTTAAGGTAAAATGAATTCATATTTTGTAGAAAGATAAAGCGAAATGGTATGTAATGAACAAGAGAAAATTATAATCAACACATTACTCACAGGATACTATATACTGAGTCGAGGTATTATGAATTTATTGTAGGAGGATTATACTGTGTATTAGGGATTATATCGAGATTATATGGAAGAAAAAAAAATTATTCTTAATCAGAACCAACCTATGTGGAGATTAAATAAGAATAGTTTAATAATTTTAAAATTTATTATTCTCACAAAAAGGTTAAATTTTCAGAAAAATGGAAAAAGACAATTTTAAACTTGGACCTTTTGACGCAAAGTTATTTTTGTGCAATTTCGTTACGAAAACTGCTCATTAATAATTGAGTGCTGAGTAGTGAACAGTACAATGTACTTCGCAACGCCGTTCTCTCTTTTAACACTGTTGAATCGGCTCGATCCAAGCTTTTTTCCGTCTTCCGCCGTAACGTGCTCTGTAATTTCTACAGTAGAGTTTTTTTTTAAAAAAATGTAATACTTTACATGTATATATATATATATATATATATATATATATATATATATATATATATATATATATATATATATATTGCTTTAAAATGTACCAGGATATTTGTTCTTTTTTTTTTTTTTATCCTGTATAGTAGTAGGTGCCGTTGGACCTGGGTTCCAATTCCGGAGAAAGCATGGATGTTTGCAAATGTATAGTGCTTTCTCGGCATGGGAGTACTCTAAATAGCCGTTGAGCCGCAAGTCCTCTCGTGAGGTTGGTTTAAGTCGAAGAGAGGTGGGAGGCCTCTGACCACATACACCGAAAGTTTCGTGGGCATTCATCTGGTGTTACTGTCGATCAAGTGGCATAAGTAATAACAACAACAACAGATTTCCTATGATCGCAATAAATGTTCAAAAGTACTGAAATATCTGCTTTTCTTTAACTAAAATGACGTTGGCTTTTTACCATAAAAAAAAGTCCCAAGTACCTACATTACATTCCCCCTGTGACAGCACTTAACATAAAAAAAAGAATTCATTTTATTTTCCCCTTCTATATACTTGCGCATCGGTAATTTTGAAATTCGGGGGAGAGACATTACGATCCACACTATCGTGTATGTATTCCTTAAAGTTTAGTTTATAAATAGTTTAAAAAAACACCCTTTGCTATGTTTAAAATTGCAAGAGTGTGATAAGTAATTTCCTTTGTTAATATTAGTTATCTTATTACAATATCAATAGCATACTTGAGTAATTGTATATGTTATAAAAAGAAACCTTTTCTTCAACCAGCATCTTTCTCGTTCGAAACGTATATCATCCGAAGTTACGAGATCTTAGCCGGAGGCTCTGAATCTGCAACATTCCATGTATAATTCATAATTCATCTGCATCGATGCATTAACTAATATGTTACATACTTTTAAACAGAATGGGTACTAGTTGTGTTTGTGTATGATCAGCCTTGCATTCAAATGAGCTATTATTATTTTCGATGCGTGTCAATCTATACCTGTAGTGAATAAAAGCAGATGGAGGAAGCAATCGCGATATGTGAGATTTTTGCCATCAAGAACGTGCCCCTTCCACCAAAAGTAAGTACAACTCTTCTCACATGGGGGTTGAACTTCATTCTGCCAGTTCACGGCGGCATTCTTCAAAAGCTGCGCTAACGTCCAACCAAAATCGAGTATACCTTTCCCTCCCCACTTCCAACTCGCTGTAGGTAGATAGTACGTGCAGGTATTTGCTAGAAATTTGTTCTCCGGAGGATGAAATACCACATTAGGTCAGTGGCCCCATCGCCGGTCCTGCTCCCCCCCTCTCCCTCTCATTTTTTAAAGTTCCCGCCGAACTAATTTTCTATTTTTCTGTTTATTGCTGTTCATGTACAAGGGTTCGTTTAGTTGTTAATATTTTGTTTATGAAATATAAATGTCTTTTGAAAATGTCCGAGTTTCGGTCATTCGACAGTTCTTTGAAAAAGGGGAAATCAAATTAAAAAAAATTATCACCTTAGTTTAACGAAAAACTACCTAACTCTCAGTGTTGTGTGATGCTCTATTATTTTTCGTATAATGGATTATGAGCTGTTCCATAAAGCAAACCTTTTCAGTACTTTATCGAAGAGTAATACATAATTTTTACACATTGTTTAAGTCAGCAAATGTAATAGGATTCGCTACGTTCGGAACTGTTTTTTTTTAAAGAAAGCGTATAAATCAAGGACAGTTTAAATGCCATTTTCGGGGGAATGAAGAAGGAATGGTATATTTATGACATTCTTCCTTAATGAAAAGTGCTTCTATAATAATATTTTGTCTATATATATAGCTCAGACTTCTCTATACCTGGGTTGAACTGAAATTAAAATACGTGTTAAATCATTACACATTGCATTTTTATTACTTTCTTCAAAATTGAAATTTATAAATTATACCCATAAATGCAAATGATCGATTTTACGGAAGAGGATAAATATTAAACCTTGTCAGGTTCAAATTCGTTAGTGACCATAAAGATTAAGCCGACATGCCCAACATTCCAACCATCTTTTTTTAATATGTATATGGAGAAGGGGGGTTGGGGTTACTATTTAACCAGTTTTTTGTGAAAGCTCCCGCAGGGGAAGACCTTTTCTTTAGTGGTCATGGGAACTGAGGAAAAGTCTCACCTGATTGGTGGATAGTGTAAAGATTCATCCACCCCCAAGAACCTGTTTTCTTTGCGATTCATTCATTTTATTCCTTGCATTCAGGTGTTGTAAATAAAAAGTTTTTCGTTGTATAAAAATGCCATAAATAGTTAGCATCAACTTGAATCATTGACTCTTTCTTTTTCAAACTTTGAATATTTTTTAGCAATTGGCATTTTGAAATTAGTTGACGAGTCATTAAACCCTACAGTTAGTTTGAAATTTTTTTTAAATAAAATTTCTTACTTAAAAAGTTCGGAAATTTTACAAAATGAACCTAAAATGTTACATTTCTTAAAACTTAAGAAATTACGCTGATTCCATTGCTTGAATATAAAACTGGGCATTGAAATTTTTCTCGTGAAAAACAGATCCGCAATTGATGTTTTGTATTTTCACAAATTCCTTGCAATATCTCGTTTGGCTACTAAACTTTGTTACGCAGACTCGCTGGATTAGTTTTTTAAAAACCTTGTTTGATTGGAAAAAAGATTTTTTTTTAAAAAAAGAAATCTTTTTGTGTTTATATTAACGGTGATTTGACTGCGTGCGAAATTAAAACATATAAATTATTATTAGATATTTAGTGTCGGTTGAATTAGAATACACATATCAAACTGTTTTAAAAACATCTGTAGTTGAAAATGCCTATATATAGCTAGGACTTTTGTACCGTTGTTGAACTAAAATTTTTGAAAAATCTACTTTATTTTCAGAGTTATCAAATAAAAACTTTTTTTTTGTTGTAAAATTCATCTACTCTGATACATTAAAACATGACCAAATCCATTCTTAAGATATTTATGTGAAAAATCCAGTTTCAGGCTTTGTTTAGAAGTCCTAGTTATATTCATACAAAATGTTGTTCTTACTGAAGCATTTTTCATTTAAGATAATATTTTTTTATATGTATGTCGTTCTTCCATTTTTTTTCCAAATAATTGCATTATTTTTTTTCTTGTAAAAATATTAAAACAATTTTTTGTATGTGTCATATTCTGATTCAACTGACACTAAATATCAAAAAATTATCCATTTCTACTCTTTCAAAAATTACAATTTCGAACATAGTCGGTCACCAAAAGCACACGAATAAGGAAATTCCTAGGAACCTCTGATGTTCTGCAGAGATTTTTTTTAACATTCATTTCTCATTGAAAATAAAATGTCCTACTTTCATTGACTTGGCCATGCTAACACCGATTAATTGCACTGTAAAAGAACTATGGAGTTAAATGTAACTGATAGATGCCCATAGTTAGTGAATCACTTGTTGATTCAACGATTTTACAACATCGCTTTCAAACATTCTTCAGACTAGTGTGTGTTGAATAGTGCAGTTTTTCGACTTTACCCTTTGGCCCATCGGAATCCTGATGTAACGGTTCGTGTAGGCGTTTTGCAGCCAAAAACTCCCAAACTTTCACATAGTTGATGATAAGCGGCTGGATTCCTCGTGGTGCGTAGCGCCAGCTACAACATAACTGTCGGTGACTGGCCTGGTCTTCTTGGCGCCACAACTTTTCCCTTGTGCCGTTCAATACTCGTTCAATATCGAATACTTAATGCATTTATTTTGAAATTCTTAGATTGGTTCCTCTAGGTTTGCTGCCTTATTAAAAGCGTGCGTCAGAGTTATAGTTCTGAAATTATCGTCGCCCATTCGACCAGACGGAATAATTCGGGAATATTTCGCGCCAACATTGCTGTGCATGTAGTAATATTGCGTAATACCTATAAAAAGTAAAAATATTAAAGATAGCTCAGAAATAGGGTGATGTTAGGGGTATCTTTCCTCTAAACATTTTCATAGTATTTATATTTAAATTTTTTTTTAATTTTAATTGTTTTATCGGGTTATACTCATAATTAAAAAAAAGGATAATTGCGTAAATTCTGGTTATAGGTAGGGGGGAATGGACACACAATTTTTCTTTATTTTCAATAGTTGAATTTTTTTCGTGTCTCGTATTCAAAAATTTCCAAAGAAAATCAGTACTCTGAAACTTTTTAATTAATTAAAAAAAATTTTTTTAATGTTTTAGTCGTCTCTAAAAGTTATGTAAAACAAGCAATTCTGATGTAGATATATGGAAAAACTAATTCGAAATTGGTTTTAAAACCTGTTATTGTAGTTTTTCTGTCTTGAGAAGTAATTTTCTAAGAAATGCATTCTTTTAAGGTGGTCTTCGCCAAATATACAACAAATAGAACTAAACGTAGAGCGTATTTTCAGACAGAAAAATGCCTCAATTTTTATAAAAATTTGCAACCTAATTCGCACATTTGTTCATCTTCCCTATTTTCATGTAAAATAATGACACGATTTTTTCAAGTAGTGTTTCGATTTTAGAAATATTCCATAAACACTCATTTTCTTTTATCAAGCATTAAATTGGAAAACAGTTTTAATATTGAACTATAGTAAAAAAATTAGCATATTTTATTCCAGAAATGTGTTATTTTACTAAAATAAGCTGTTTTCTGTAGCATATTGGAATTAGAATGCAATTTTGTAAGTTTTGAAACATTTGGCATCTAAAAAGTTTTAGTTTGGGTTCTATCTATTCTTTAACGTAACACAAAGACAGATTTGAAACAGCAAGTATAATCTGGAAATAGGTTGAGTCAGCATGTTCTCATCAGCGCAATGACTTGAAGTGTGTCCTTGCTGGAATGCTTCGAAATTTAAGGGAGAAACATGTATTGTATCTCTGGAAAAATTAAACTGCCTCAACTTGGAGAACCACCACCATAGCCATTAAATCAAAAGCTGTGGAATCAAAACATTTCCTATATAACATCTTGTAATACAATTCATGTTTCAAAATGACATTGTTCGGAGAAATGTGCATTTGTGAACACACTTCTGATTGAACAGAAATATCCATAAGCATTGTGAAACTAACCTATTGCCGTCGAGGAATCCAGAGTAAAGTCGTTAAAAATTTATCCTCAAACTTGAGGTCTCCACTGTGAAGACAAAGTAAATAAATTTAAGTTCATAAATAACATAAGGACGAAAATAAGCCGTAATAACTTCAACTATTTGGTTAGCGAATTACAAATGATACCGGACTGAGCCACAGCAACGCGTGGCAGGGTACACCTGGTCTTGAATAATTTTCGAATGATTTTTTCGCTTATGGGCTGCATATTGGCAACTAAGCCTTAAATTACGAGTCAATTTTAATTTTCTTACGGAATGAGTAATGTTTTAAATTATAATGAGAATTCGAATGTAGTTTCGAATATTATGTACCGCGGAAATCCAGAAATGTGTCTTGGTTTTAATTATCAAGAAATATGTCCAATTAATAAATTATCTTGTAAATAAATTAAATATAGTTCTGCTTTGTTGGAAAGAGACTGGTTTAAATTAATTTTTGCTGTAACCATTTACTCATCACTAGTGGTTCGCAAGTTTTCTTTTACTGTTGTGTTTTGTATTTTCGTTATGTAAGCAGGATCTGCAGAAATGTTTTTTAATTTCTGACGAAATTAGATTCCTGTTAAGTGATGGAAAATATAAATTTGGGTCACGTTAGATTATTTCCAGAAATAAAATGATAAACAAAACATTAATAGACTTAACGGTTGCTAGAGTTTATTTCGCTTACTGTATTGCCTCATTCATATGTTACCCAAATTTTTGTTTACTGGTAAATCTCTGAACTTTGTTATTTCAATAAAGAAACAAAGACGACATTATAAACAAATATTTTGTTTTCGTCCTGAAAGGAGAGTGAATGAACTAATCGTTTTTTCCAGGAAATCGGTTGTTATCGAGATAAGATTTTAGCCCACTAATATGTTTTTTGCCAAGTGAATTGCTTTTCTCCTGTTCCTTGTTATGCGTGTGTGGAATTTTTCATATTTAAAATTTTTATTCGAGACATTTTGAATGGAGTTCTAGGTATCTGGTCAGCGATGTCGTAGGAATATGTAGTTTGCTGATGTCTATCGTTTTTGTTAACGTTGTTCTAATGTATTACATAACTTTTACAATAAACAATTGAATTTTCTCTACGAAGAGGAATCGGTCAAAGCTTTTAGTTTCAAAAATTCCGCTTAGCTTATTTTATGCTTGTTCGCAGTAATAGTACCTATAACGGCAACTAGAATTTTAAAGCCATGGAAGGCAGAAAGTGATCATTGTGTTATTAGCACATACTTCCGTTACTCATCTTTTCCATTTTTCATTCATTCATCGTTGTTACAATATATTTAACGGAAAAATATTAATACAATAATATTTCTAAATTTAATATCCTTTTATAAAAGTGTGAAGTTTTCTGTTATGAACAAATTATTTGAAATCTTGAATATGATCTTGGGTTATCTGGTTTTTCTTTTAAGGGAAAAAATTAAATTTCGTAATGCGTAGGAGTTCCATAATGAACTGTTGTTTTAAGCCTGATAGAGAGAAACCCTTAAACTTAGCTTTTTTGCGGTCTAACTTGTATTTTTTTTAGGTAGTAAAGATGGCTAATCTTCCTATAAACAATAGTTGATTCTTTTTACTATCCCAGTAACAAAATTGCAAAAATTCAAGTGGCAAGATTTCTTATCTTGTAAGCATTTATAAACTGACTTTCTTTTGTAATAACCGCATATATTAAACCACTAAAAAAGAATGTGGTTTTTGCATTGTGTAGTGCCTATTTTATCATTCATGACAGGTAACTCTTTGGAAATTTTTTTATACTGTAAAATATGTAGTAAAAAGAAATAACTAAAAAATGTATATTGTCAGCACGTGTGTTTGTTATATCAAAACCGCATCCGATGAATTTGGGTTTTTCCCTTAATTTTAATGATTAATTATTTAAAAAAATAAGCTCTCATTTCACAATACTTTTAAAATTTTCTTTTTGTGATGAGAGGTTTTTTATCTGTAATATTTTATACTAGCTGAAGTACCCATTCTTCGCACGGGTTAAATTTTAAAATAAATAAAATGTAGCTTTTTTTGCAAACATGATATATTTTTAAGAGGGTAGAGCCATTGCATCCAAAACTTAAAAATAATTTTTTAATGAGTGTTCACATTGTGCAATTTGGCTTCACAGTAAACAATGATTTCATAAAAACTGCAAGAGAGAAAATTAACATGTTAACAAGGTAAATAGGATTGAAAATACAAATAAAAATTATAACAGAAAAATAAATAACAGTAGTATGTTTCTGCTGTGGAAACTATGAGTGAAATAACCTGAAATAGATAAACCAAAAGAAAAAATTAACTATGATAAACTGTTTCACTAAAATGCTATCATAAATAACATATATTAGGAAGCCTACAACGGAAAAAAATTATATTAGTACGAACTAGAATTTCAAAAAAAAAAAAAAAAAAAATAGGCCTACATTGTAATAAATCATTAAATTAAATTCGGTGTGAGTGATTTAAATGACCCTTTTTCTTAATTGTTATTTAATCAAACTGATTAGAACTTTTTATAATATTTTATTGAAAAATAAATATTAATACACGAACGAAATAATATTTAAAGTGAGAAATTACTACGGAAATATTGGTATCAATTGAAATTTATTATCAAAGGATACTATACTAGTAAAAACACGGTCATATTTTAGAATAAGTCAAGTAATGAAGTTGTGCCGCATATTTCCCCCTTCATTTGCTGAGGTTAGAAAAAAGATTATTTGGAATACTTTTTATTCAAATTTCTACAAATTGAATCCTTTTTTTTTTTTTAAATGATTGGATGAGGCTTGGAAAGAATTTTTAAAATGGAACATTAGTATTTAACCCTTAATTTCGCAATTTTTAAATTTTCTATGAAAAAATTATATGAGCTAGTTTTCAAGTAATAATAAAAGGGGAAAATATGGGGGAATTATGCAATATTATATTGCCCAGTAGTGCTGTAAATTACAACTTTTTTTAATATTATTAATTTATATTCATAAAATATTTAAATTTCTTGTCTGGTAATTTATTTCGTCAATATACAAAAGGAAGTATAAAATATAATGGATTTTTATAGCAAAAACACAGTTCTCGAGGCATCAGAGATTTTTATAATTATTGTGATTTCTGAAAAAAACGTACTTCCATCTAGTGACAAAATTAGCATGTATTTCGTTGCAGTAATCTTTTTTTCTCAGATAAGTGATTTGTAGGTAATTTAAAAAAATATCGAGTCTGTTAAAATAAATCATATGTTGCAGAAATGCAACAGTGTGAAGTTAAGGGTTAAGTGTGAGATTATATACTCACAATCAGTGGCGTTACGGAGAATATTAGGGCCCCCTTGTGCGAACTCGGGTTTTGCACCCGAAGTCACTTAGTGTCAGTTAAGGTTTAGGCCCACTAGAGTCCCTGTCCCCCCTCCGCAATGCGGGGGTGTACCAGCACAGTTTTTTTCTTCGTAGTCACTCTACATATTGAAAATTGTGGTACAGTTGTGGTCAGAACTCAATGATTTTTTGAGAATTGGTTGAATTATATTTTTCCATCTGTATTAAAGAAGAATAATTTATAAAATAGAAAAATAATATATAAATTTAGCTTATGGAGCTTAAATAATAAGTTTGATTACTTTTTTCAGAAACGTGTTTACAAACATTTCTGCATCGGTTCGCTTTTAAAATTCATTAATTATGGCATACAAAAAGTTATTTTTATTCCATATAGAACGCTAAAAAGAAAATTATTGCCGTCAAATTTACTCATGTTCTTTGTGAATGAATGCGCTGTTGTCTGTGGGGAAGGTCTAGATGCGAATCCAAATAATATTTATTTTCACGAAAACTATTTAATGTGGTTTCTTGTATTAATTGCAAACAATAATAATCAAACTGCTATGTAGTGGTTATGAAATACCAATGTTTTTTTTAGTTTGATATTTGTAAGTTTATACGGATCATTAAAATGAAGATTTCGTAACATTAGCATTTTTTCGTTTACTTTTTGTATCCGGCATCTAGATTTTTTACTCCAGTCGTTAAAGTTTATTTTTATTTGTTTTTTGAAATGTCAAAATGGCACGCGATATTTCTTTTTAAAAATTACCCAGTTTTGAGGAGATTTTTGTTTGTATGTTTAATTTGCGTAGTCTGTGAACACTAATATTGCAGAAGCCATTGGCTTATTTTTACGAGTTTCTAAATGTCATGGGCAAATGCACCCACCTGTAAGGGTTGTAGATCTTGAATTTCTAGGAATAGGAGTCAATAAACATCCTTTTCCATATGCGTCAATGGAACAGCTGGTAGATTGAATGCCAGCTGTGTAATTCTCTGTATGAGCGATTTTTCACCTTGCTATCAAATTACTCTAAACTTTTTAATTGTTACTAGTTCCGGCTACTGAAAACTTTGAAATTCTTTGTATACTTTTTATAGACCACGGTGAAAAATTACGAGCATGTACTTTTTTCCCCTTGGCGTAAGCAAGTTTTTCCATTAAGATTAATTAGTATAGTCTTACGCATAATTCGATAATCATACAAAATTTTAAAAATACGCTTTCTTTTTAAGTTTTAATATGAATTATATAAACTTCTGTACACCTTAGCGAGTTGTAACTCCTTTTTGACATCTGGCACTGTTTTTGATGGGATTTAGATTTAAAGGGTCACTTCACAAAAATCAGTGAAAAATCACATCTTTCAATTTTTATTGAAACATAAACTAACTTCTGCCTTTTTCTTCAATTCAAATTTTTACTCGGAACTAATGAAGAAATACTTCAGCAGTCCAAACTAGGGTGCTAGTATACATTACTTTAAAGGTAAACGAGTTTACTTAAAAATGCCGATTTCTAAAAGGTGTTTATTGCAACAGGAAAGGGACATTTTTATTATTATTCTACTCATCGTATTTTACTTTTAAAACTTAACAAACATGTTAATACTATATAAATAAATGTTTTAAAGAATTTTTTTTTCAGAAGTTATTCTATAAAAATTTACGTGAATTTTCATCGTTTGGGAGCTTTTCCCATGTTACTCATGAGATTTAAAAAAAAAAATGGCAATTCAAAATTTAAAAAAAAATCTCATAACAATAATGCTATAAATATTCACATGAAACTTATGTTTGTATGTCTAGTCAATTTTTAGAAATTATAGTCTCCTTTATAACATTATAAGGATGTAGTAAATGTTGCTTGAAGTGGCCGCCTGTAAACATAAAATTTAATTTATTCATTGAATTCAGTATTTTCCCTATTTCTTACAATGTAAATATTCCCTAGAATTTTATTGCTGATTAATTAATTGGTAAATATTTACTAAAAGTATTTTCTTTCCAGGCAAGTTGTGGTTCGCAACCTGTTGGAGACGTTGCGCATGGTGTACGAGAACAAAGATGATGTGGCCAGCGTCATCAACGTTCTCTGCAGTATATCCGAAGATTATGGTGAGTTTTTCTTTTCCCTGACCTTTGTTTAAATCATCAAGTTAGTAAGTAGATTGTGCTTTTAAAAACCAAAGTTACTTAAAGGCATTTAAATTTCGAGTGTCCAATCCTTGCTTCCCTTTAGTTGTTGGATAGGAAATGCCACTTTTTCTGAACTAGAATCGATTGTGTAAAATGTTGATTTGCGTATTCACCGTCCAAATTATAATATACTTAAGATTATAAATGTATTTTTTTAGTAAGTATGTTTCAGCTGTTGGGATTGGGATCTCCTCGTATTCGATTAAAAATGGATTGTTCTATATATACTAAAAATGTATAAGGTTGAAGAAAAATTGCGCGTTTCTCAATTTGTAGTTAATTTTTTAGGTATCAGTAAAGTACTTAAGAGTAAGTGCAGAATAAATATGAGACTTTCTTTTTATTATTTAGGATTTTTCGTGGTCGATGTATGACTCCGTTACTATAGATTTTTAAACTGTGCTATCATCAGATTTTTAAAGATCAGCATGAGTAGGTAGAAAAATTGGATTTCGAAAGGGGATTCATATCTCGGTACTTAAACATTGTCTGATAACCAAGTGAATTGATTTATAGTATGTAGCATCAATGCTCACCGAATTATCAAGAAAAATAACTGGATCATTTAATATTATTAAATGTAACGATTTTAGCAATTGTAAACTGTATCTTATTAAAAGACTAGGATGGGAAACAATTTTTTTTTTTTTTTTTTTAGAATCAGTTTTCACAGTATCATTTCTCTTCAACAAACAGAACAGCTGGTTGAACCGTAATTTCAGACCACAGAAGTTAGTAACTCTGTAGTATATAGCGTGTGTAGTATATTGTACGTGGTGCGAGAAAACGAAATCATTATCTTGCTGAACACATTTGTATGAGGAATAATTGAAAAGTAATATGTATGAGGAGTAATTAAAAACGCCAAAAGATGAATTCTTTCACTTATCTCTACCAACAGGATGGGGTGTCGCCACTTTTCAGTTACATCGTTAAGAACCGTTTTGCTTTTATCATGGAAAGTCTGGAAGATGGATCAGAGAAATAGACCAAATGTCTGCACGCCTGTCATCAGATTAAATGAAGCAAAACTTTTTGGTGTCAGAAATGTTATCCAGATTCAAGCTGCAGATGCTGTTAGCTTTGTGTGAAAAGTCATAACACGTCCAAACAAAGATTCAATATGTCATGCCATTGAATTTCTTTTGACAATTTTTTTATGTTAATCAGAAAAGTGGTTAGTTTTATCTGTTATGTCTCGAATTCTTGTCGTTTCAATATCTTAAATAATAGGTTACCTCTCTTTTGGAAAACGGAACTTATTTTTGTTTCCCGATTTTTTTATTTTTAGCAAGAAAGACCCGGCTCTACACTTTCTCCGGCCACAAAGCGCTCCTGTGCTGACTCAAAGAGTTAAAACTGCGCTCGAATGGCCTTCGTTATGTTATGTGCGAAGTTTCTTCGAGCAGATGTAAACAAGTGCATACGACCTTGGCCTAGATTTATTATTTTTTTTTATTATTATTATTTGCAAACAAATATTTATTTCTGAATCTTTTGACCTTCATTTTTGGATGGCTTAAGTTTTTTGCCTCACCGGGACAGGAATCGTCTCAAACATAAGAATGCCTCTGATATTGAACACCAATTAAAATATCATCCGCGATTGTTCAAACTCCATTTAAGGGAAAATAATAACCTAATTGTTTTCTAGTATTATTTTTGCTTAACTATGAATTTATGCAACATTTCAAGTATGAATTTTGCTCGCAAAAGGGACTTGCAATTAGAAATCGTAGCGTAATGGAATTCGTAGTCCATTTTGAAGTGATTTGTTTAATCGTCTGTCACAAGGGTCAGCAAACCGCGGCTCTTTTCATAGATGTTGCAGCCTCTTTCAGAGTTGTGCATTATCTAAAATAATTCTATTGAAGTGTAGGTTTGAATATTTCCAAAGTATATTAATGTGAAAATATTAGAATTCTTTATCAATAAAAGATCAGTTCTTTAATAAAAAGACCGCTGTGGGAAGACACTCCTTAAAGTGGTTTATTTGCATTTACGAGTTCGAGAGCAATTATAAATGTACAGGAGGACACTTAAATACCACACTGAAGTCGCCAAAACGTATTTCATAGCATGCTAAAGGGATAATTAACAAGTAATGTATAAAAAGAATTTTTAAGTCGATTCCTACTTAGATCAACAAAGAAAAATTTTATTTTAACTACTTGGTAGCTTATTGGTAGCTACAATTAATATAAATATGTATATACATAAGACAGAATCACAACAGTAAGTGGTAATTAATTTTTAAAAATTGTCATTAAAGTATCGTGTTGTCATCCAAAACAATCGTGTACATAAAATTTCTGTTTAACTGAATGCTTTAAAACGCGAGAAAAAAAATCTTTTCAAGTTTTGACACAAGTCGCCAAAAATGATGCCAACGTGGCTGTATTTGTAATTCTTTGAATAATTAGTTTTAATCAACTAATTTTTATTAATTATAATTAAATACAATCGTGTATATAAAATTTCAGCTCAATTGAGCGCTTTAAAATGTATTTTATTAACGATTGAAATTTCCACCAACATAAATATATTGAGTGTGAGCTAAAAGTATGAATTAAGGAAGATGGTTGAATAGCATTTATATGCAAGAACAATCAGTCAATTTCAGTTATTAATATAAATAAATTCCTAAATAAGGATTTAGGGTGCTATATATTACGAAAGTTTTTTCACGAATCTTGAAAGATTAATTTTCAATATATTATCATTTTGGCAATGGTTCTTCATGCACTAAGCCATAGAATTAAAAAAAAATGTTTTCTATGGTTTTAAAGCAGTGATCTTCTAACTTTTTCAACTCTCCTAACCCTCAGACCTAAAGGTGTTTTCGGTTCCCCCCATTCCAAACTGTGTTATAATTTATTCATTAATAATATTAATTTATACTCCAGGTGTCACCTGCACATATATTATTATTAGTTACTGAGATGTGCTTGCATTTTTTTACTGGAATTGTCGAAGTCTAGGTCTATTGAAATTATCTGCAGTTGCGTTTTGTTTGTTGCAAATTTTGTTTCTATAGCCACTCACGTTGAAAAATATTTTTCACTTAAATATATTGTTTTGAAAGACATCAAAATGTTTATAGCTGTGTGAGAAATCTTGTACATTTTCCTTGAATTTGCAACCCAAAATTTAGAAGCAGTTCTTGCTTAAATTTAGATTTCAGCTTCGAATCTGTTGATATGTCAATATGTTGTTCCATTTCCTTCATTTTAGGTGTTTTTTTTTTTACCTCAAATGAAAATAAGGGGCATTTTCCATTAAAAAAAATTAAGTGTTGCAAAACATTGTAAGTATTAAATTATTTGGTGGATTCCGGGATAGTAGATAATAGAATATTGTGGTAGGCAATAATATTAGGAAAAAAGGTTTAATATTTTTTATAACATTATAATAAAAATTTTTAAAAAATGTGTTACAAAATAAAGCTCTTGTTTGTTAGTAAAATTTTTAGTTTTTATGACTAGGATGAGTTTTAGAAACTTTGATTATACAAACTTCACAGAGAACTTGAATCCATTTTGCATACACAAGTATAATTTTCCTTTTGATTTATTATTATTTTTTATTATGACTCATGGAACCCCTTGGGTATGCCTCGAGGAACACAATTTAAAGACCATTGTTCTAAAGGAGTGTAAAATTTTATTTGAATATAAAATTTACTAATAAGAGCACGACCTCTACCCCTTCCCTCCCTCTTCCTTGGTGTGCTGTATGCAAATATATGGCTCATAAGCTTTGATTCACTTATAATTTGGCTTTCCTCTCGCTCTCGAAAGTGTGCCTTCTACTGTTCTAGCTCATGAATAAACTAAGGTCCGCAGACCAGACGAGATCTGAAGGGAGTTTATTCGACCCTCCACAGATTTTGGGGCAATTCTATAGAATTCTCAATTTCATAAAGTTATTCAAAGGTGCGTTTTGTTTTTTGCGCGTATGGGAAAATTTCAGTACTTTTTTTAATCTCTATAAAGATCTAAAATTTTAATAAAAATTCAAAAATGTGCGGTTAATTTATATTAAAATTGTTGAAACATTTACATGTTTGTAAAAATATGGAACCAGTATGGTAATTCTAATAAATATGCATAAATTTTTTAAAAATATTCTTGGTTTTTGTTTTAGGAAAAATTAAAAGGCTTGTAAAAAATGGATCTTGTATGATAATTCTAATAAATATGTATAGAATTTTTTAAAAATATACTTGGTTTTTGTTATACGGAATATTTCTTTTAAACCCAAACATCCAGACGTGGCTTCATACATGGTATTGGTATTGAAGAATTTAAAAAAATTTTGTGTCTTTACTGCGTTTTGTAATATATTATACTGTCCCATAAATTTTTCCCTGTAATATATTATATTTTTCCCATAATTTAAACCTGCTTTAAGAAATGTTCGCCCATATTTTTTCTAGCTGAATAAACTTCAAAACCAAATTTTATTTATTATTTAATAGTTTTCTCCGGTTATAAGATCAATCTATTTTCCATTAAATAATTTTTTAAAATCGTTTTTGAATGTTTGAAATATTGTTATATTTTCGACCTTTGAAATTCCATCGAAAATTCTTATTTGGAACGTTGCATTTTTCAGATGATATTTTCTGAATAAATTTTTTCCTCTTTCGATTTCTTGTTTGTAGAAAAATATTGTTTTCTGCATGTTTTTTGCTATTTTTTGTTGATAAATTTGATGTCAGTGTCGATCATGAGTATTTAACGGAATATAGAAAGCCCCCTCCCCGAGTTTATTAAAATGCCTGAACCCTTCGTTTTTCGTGAGGTTTTTGAAAAACCTCATCACAATATGAATTTAAAATAATATTCTCGTATTTGCTAATTACTAGCCTTTATAATAATTTTCAAAGAAAAATAAAATTCGTCGGAGTATCAATGTGTGGTGTCAAACTCAAAGGCTGACTTGGACCGCAAAAAAAATCAAAATTCATAAAAACCTAGGTTTATTTATGATAATACATTATAATAAACATATATAAAAGAACAAGAAAATTTTATATTTACGTCCTGACGCGCTTTCCGTTTCTTCTCTGCTACTATCTTTCTTATTTCGGGAGAAATTTTTTGCATTTTATTATATAATATGTGCCAATAAATTGACCGGCCTGCAAAAATGGGTCCGAAGTTGTTCGTTGTGGGCCGCGAGTTTTGACACCACCCCAATGCCAATATTTATTAAACTGAAGAAGTTTTCGGGATCTATTCGGTACTTTCAGTTATTCTAGCGGATGAATAAAAAGTTTCTCTAGTTGTGTCTCCATAGAAACCATAAAGCAGACACATGGCGCCCGAGATTGTAAACATTCTGTTGCTTACGATAAAGTTAAGAATGCATTCATAAAGAAATTAGTTCTTATCGCGCGGCGATAGCTGTGTATTCGGTATCATTGTCGCTGCTGCTAAGTAAATTGTAGCGGGGGTTTTTTGCGCTTGTTTTGTTTTTGTTATGTTGCTACTAAAAAATTTTCAGAAAACAAATGTAAGAAAGTTCTTCAATTTTAGTTTATAATAGTGTCATAATTATTAAGGTGAAACAATTTAGATAACTCAGGGATCTTGAAGTTAACGATTTTTATTTTAAAATGAGTCTTAAAAATGTTAAACCTATCTTCGCATTCGTTCAGTAACTGAACCCAATTCACAAAGCACTTACTCTCTGTTCAATATCTTATAAATAGGTGCATATTTGATTAAACAACCCTTTTCTTTCCATTTGTCTGATTGATACATCAACGATGGCCGAGTGATCACTATCGTAAACACGTGGTTTATGTTTGTCAAGTTCTGGTACCATTACGGATGCGCCGAGAGGGACATAAAATGTGTCGAGGTTCAGAGACCTCTCATTGACTTGGAAAAGAAATTTGGAAAATTGGTGTGCCAGCTCAGTGTCATGCTCGTCACTACTTGACCGGAGTTCGAATACGCGAGGTTCGTTGGCAGTACCGTTGTCTTATTTCATGTAGCGTCGTTGAAAGCTATCTGTTGAATAAAACCATTTTTATTGGCGTGAAAAGTTTTTTATATTGCAATATAAACGGATTTTCACTTTATAATAGATTTTATCTATTTTTTAAATGAAGGAATTTCGAATGTTAAAGAAATTAGATATTTAAACAATGGCTTAGGTCAAGAATTTTTATGATTTTTCATATTTTTCTCATTTTCTTTGGTATTGAGTGCTGACTTAGAGGTTTTAAGGAATAAAAATTTTTGCCGTATTTTTTACGGACTATATATATATATCTTGTATATATTTTAAAGGAAAATTGTTTTAGATAACTTACACTCGTTCTACATTATGCTTAAAATCTTTCGTCATAGTGTCATGGCCTAGTCTTCATCGTTGGCTCAACGGCTCCGGATGGGGCTTGGCTTCTCCAGAAGAGGCAGTACTTGACGCCAGTTTCTGCTATTTTCATATACCCTTATAGTTTTGAAAACTGTGTTAAAGGACTCCAACCATCAAAATCCTCTACTTCTACTACCCATACGTTAATACAAGATTTTATGTATTGGGCTAGTACTGTCTACACAAGCGGCAAATATGCCCTGCAAATCTTAATTCTACAAAACTTGAGGAATTTTATTATATCAATGAATGCCTTTACAATTTGTGTAAATATCATCATTTGTTCTATAAAATTCACCCTTCTGAATTCCACCAAAAATGATTCTCATGGTCTTTCTCTTGCAAATGGCTATATTGATCTCTTCTTTCTTTGAGAGGGTCCAAATCTCAGAAGCATAGGTCAAGACTAGACGTATAATAGTTGTTTTGTAATAGTTTTGTATCTCTCTTTATGTATGATCTTAAAAAAAAAGTCTAGTCTTTTTTATTCAGTAGGAATATTTTGAATAAAGTAAACTATGAAATGCAAACACGAATGCTCATCCATACAAAGCTTTGAAATTTTTGTGTATTACAAATAAAATGTTTATGCTTTGAAAATTTTTTTTAATTTGAAATATACCTAGTTTGCGAATATTGTGTATCTTGCTGAATCAATAGCGCACACAAAAAATTTTCAAGGAGGAAGGGGTCCAGGGTTGTAAGTCCACCATTAAGTATTGAATAGTTAGCATTAATTTATAAACTTAATTAATAATAATTGCACTAACAAATCAAAAAAAATCAATGGCTATAGGGAGGTTGTCCGGACACGAGGTCCCCCCTTGTTTGCGCCACTGTGCTGAATGGCTTCTCTTTGGTCAGAAATCGTGAGTAAGAAATGAAATGTTTTCCAAGAGTTTAAGTCAAAATAATTTCTTAAAGAATAAATACATTCTTTCCCTCAATTTTGTTTCCAATGGCTATGATTCGTTTTCTTTAAGATGATAAAAGTTTTATTTCTACTTTGCTTCCGCATCTGAATTCAAAATTAAAACAGCTTTTTATTTTATTTTGAAATTTAGGGATTTCAATGCTTTCCCTCATTAATGGCTAAGAATTTGTGATGTTCCTTTTTGTGAATATTTACAGTGAAGTACGTTTAACGCGAAAACGCTTCATACGAAATATCGGTTAACACGAAATAATACAAACTGGCCCGATAAATTATGATATACTTGCATTTTTTTTCTCTTAACACGAAATGAAAATCGCTTAACACGAAAAGATTTCCCTCTGGGAATGAACAAAATACAGAAAGCACCAACCGCGCAGGCTAAGCTTGAGAGGACTCTAAAATGAAAAAAAGGTGGTTTCGCACGCTTCGTAAAAAAAAGCAGTGGCGTAACGTGTAGGGGTTCAAAGGGGCCTTGGCCCCTGGCGGCGCAAGCACCGTGATATTGAAATTCAAAAAATATTTCAAATTCCAAATGCCCCAAGATGAATCAGGAGGATCCTCAGGGATCATCCTTACCGTAAAGGAGGTAAAGATGTTGAGTACGAAGATGACTTGAGGCGAACGATGTTTTCTTCAATAGACAGAGTAATTACTGAAATTCGAGAAAGATTCCAACAGTTGCAAAATCTAGTGCAAAAATATGCTTTTTTAAGGCCTGAAGTGATATTTAGCATGGACGAATTTTAGATCAAGCTCTTCAAGACATTAAAAAAGAATTCCAACTTGAGCGCGTACGGTCTACATGGTTTCGTAATTGCAACAGACCCAGGCTGTAAAAAAGAACCCATTAGGTCCGGCTCTCTGGGTGTATTAAAATATATTATTGTGTCCAAACTTGAAAATGGCTTACCAAACATTGTCATAATGTTGAGAATTTTTTTACGTCTGCCATCAGTAATGCCAGTTGCAAGAGAAGCTTCTCTAAGCAAAAATGAATCCAAAATTATCTCGAATTGACCATGTCCACGTTAAGGCTAACAAATTTAGCTATTCTGGCAATTGAACATGACATACATATTGATACTGAGAATTTTATAAAAGATTTTGCTATGAAAAAAATCAGGAAAAGTGCATTCTTAATCCGTAAAAAAAAATTAAGTTTCTTTTTTTACTTTTACTAATTTTCTTGAATAATAATTAAAATAGAGAAGCGACAAATTTGTGGTCGGCCCCAGGCGGTGAAAGCCCACTCTAAGCCACTGGTAGAAAGGAAACAACTAACTTCGCTTTGAAAAATAGCCTGTGACACGAGCTACAATTTTGGTTAACTATTTGTCCTAAATTGATTTCAACATTTTTTTGTGGTGGGGTGGCTGTTTGAGGGGGATAAACGAGTAGTTCATCGTCTGGCACTACCCCCATTTTGAATACCATTTTAGTATACGTAAGTTTTTGAATAATCATCGTTTCTTACAATTTGGAATTAAATGTGCAGTATGTTTTGTAATATCTTTCTCGTTTCATTTGTCCATTTGCTGCTTTTTTTTTTTTCATTCAAATTCCTAATCCTCTTTGAATTTGTATCTGAGGCCTATTTCATCCTTACCACTAAGGTTGCCTACATTTCCGGCAGATTAAAAAAGTGTAATTCGTTAAGAAATAAAATATATTAACTACCAATAAAAATAAAACTAATAAGACTTCATAATTTTAAAAATGCTGTG
Source organism: Trichonephila clavipes (assembly GCA_019973935.1). Classification (NCBI taxonomy): domain Eukaryota; kingdom Metazoa; phylum Arthropoda; class Arachnida; order Araneae; family Nephilidae; genus Trichonephila; species Trichonephila clavipes. The sequence goes on from BMAU01016507.1 coordinate 1,008,553, forward strand.
TAACATTTCTGTGAAAATGTTATCTTGTTTACCCCAATTTTCGTCTGGTATGTCTGTATTCAAATTATGAATTTTTAGATATTAATAAATATTTAAGAATTGGTTAAACTTCTTTAAATTGTTTTGGGTAAAGGCACTTTGCCCATAGGCTGACAAAAAAATTATAATTTAAAAATTGTAATGTCAATTATTTAATAGTTTTTTTTCGTAGTAATAGGAATAAAATGTAAATATTTAAGTTCGTCTTTATTCAAGTGAATAATTAAATGCTTATGTCTCCATTTATATGTGTGCAGTTGATTTAGTTACGATTAAAAGTAAGAACCTCTTTTCTTTACGTTTCAACCTTTTTAAGTTTTAATGGTATTATAAATTTAGAGGTAAGGCAACTCAGGTACTCAGAACAATCATAGGATCAGGTTTGAAAATTAGAAAAATTTCCATGCTGCACAAAATCAAGTTCGCTCGCCCGAATTTTGAAGTTTTTATATTTTAAGATTTATTTTGTGTTCGTGCAAGAGTTAAGTGCTTTTTAAAACTAATTAATATGTAGCAATTTTGGAGAAAGTTTCTGTAATAAATGAGTTTCTCGTAGTTATAAAAAATGCAACCAAACATTCTTTGGTAATTGTTCTTTGTTCCACTAATTCTTTGTTTCTCATGACACTTCATTTTTCAACTGTATCATATTGAGATGAACTTGAAATTTACTATTATTTTAAAGTTATAGTAGTCATTTAATAATGAAGATATTACTTAATTCGAAGATCTTTGACTTTTGTTTGCGGCTTGCCCATAGGAGGAAGGTAAATTGAATATATTAGCTGATGGTAACAACGTACCTCTTTTAGTGTTTTTTACGTAGATCATCAATTTGCAGTAATTCAAGTTAATAATTCAGAATTCTATATTTTTCGGTACTTTTTTGCGACTTTAATATTTTTATGTATGAATTAGTGTAAATAATGAATATTTCATTTGTTTCTTTCATCGTATATTGTTTTTGGACATTTTTAGCGTGGCTTCTCCATTCTTAAATCAGTTTAATTTTTATTTTACACCATTTTTTTGAAAAATGCATGCCCTAAAATCTTTGGTCCCGCATTTTTGCATAACATTTTATAACTGAAGTTAAAAAGTAAGGTATTTTGCGTCCTATTTAATTCGGCATCGAATATATTGCGAAATATTTGTTTCTTTAATAGAAATGCATGTTTATATATATATATATATATATATATATATATATATGTATATGTATGTATGTATGTATATATATATATATATATATATATATATATATATATATATATATATATATAAATAAATAAACAAAACTGGAAGGGTCAACTATGAAGAATTTATGTATTGAATGCATTTTATGTGAATTCGCACTTCATCAAAATTATCGTTGTATCATGCATATGATTATTATTGTTAAATCTTATTAATATAAAACACTAATTTTTTGTTAATACATATTCCCCTTTTTAGCGTATTTCGACTTGGATATTTTTATTTAAAGTTTGGTAATTTCTTAAAATTGTATCAATAGCTGTGCCATTTCTTTAAATATATCAGTTTATAGCAGTAGTCCCGAACACAGATTTATCCATACTACTATAGGAGCATCTTATTGAAATATCCATAAATATAAGGGACTTAAAACCAATGTTTGAACAAGGATACCACTAATTCTGGTTACAAAAACAGATCCCTATTTTATATCCTGCATTATGGGGTTTTGTTCAGAAGTAGCTGACTTCTTTCTCGTCTTCCAGTTTTGGTAGAACGTGTATTCTGTGCCATAAAAAAAAACCACAAAAAAAGGAACCAACTAAAAGCTAGTGCTCGTGGGGATTTGCGGCTGCTACTCAAACATTGAGATAGACATAAATACATTCATATCATTTCAAGTTTATCCAAGTCATTAATTTTTATTTTATTTGAAACAAAAGTTATAATTTCAATAAATTATTCTTCAACAAAATGTTTTTATTTGTCTCTTTTTAACTATGCATTTATGTAGCTTTTTCACTTGGGGGGTCCTTTTAAAAGTTTTGACTTTAAAAAGGGGTCCGTGGGTTAAAAAATAGTTTGGGAACCACTGGTTTATAGGTTTCACCTAATATATTTTAATCCTCCGTTCAAATTGTTGAACTTTTTACGCCTTTTTAAGGCTTACAAATAAATAAAATGAAACTCGTCTAGATAGCATGTTTTACGTTATGTAGATCTGTGTATAATGTGCGAATATACACGTACACAACCGTTTGCAGTATATATTTAATCAATGATTTCACGCTCGATTAGTTACGCGGATTTTCTTTCGTACCCGTTTTCGAAACTTCAAAATTATTTAAAAAGAAAGTAAAAACACAGAATATAGAAAGTTAATGGGAAAAAATCCAACTCTCCCATTATTTAATTGCGGTTCCTGTTTTTTTAATTACTGGTTTTAACTTTTTATTACTCTGAAGAAATTATTTTCAAAATAAAATTTTTAAAGATTACGCAAAAATTAAAAAACAAGGTGCAACAAAAATTAAACAAAAATATTTCATAATATTTTGATTTAAGTACATCTTATTACTTCTATTTTTATTTATTTTGTATTCAGGAATCCGTTTTAAATATATATATTCGGTCTAAATTAATTGGGAAGAGGTTATGATTCGAAATGAAAATTTTAACTCGTTGGCTACTCTTAGACTGCAGTACCTTTGGATTCGAGAATATAGTGAAGTTTAAATGAAACGAATAGAAATGTTTCGTATTTTACAGAACGTAATAATTTCTTTTACCTGTAAAACATAACAGTCTGTGTTTTTTGTAAAGATATATATTTTTTTTTCCTTAAATTTTTCGAAGCTGCATAAAGTATTACTATCTACCACTTTTTATCTTGCAATTAAAAAAAAAATGCGTCCAACTACAAGTTTGAATTTGAGTTTTTAATTTGTCAAAATTATGTTATACAAACACATGAAGGTGGAAGAATTCTTATATTTTTAGCATGCATTGTGTTTTGGAGTATTAAAATAATTCACCAGACTTCGAATCTAAATCGCTTTTTTTTTTCAATGTTAATGTTTCTGAAAATCTGTTGCGACTTATAATCTAAGACTGAAAAATTCTTTGGAAGGTTGAAACTGAACCTGAGATACTGAAGGTTAGAGCAATAACAGATTCATAATTTCGCAAATTTACTATATCGGTAAACCTTTTTTGCTTTATCTTTTCACAAAAACATGTTGAGAAATTAGGAGTGCGGCTTAGAATCGATGGTAAGTTAGATTCAAATAAATACGTTAATTTAAAAAATACATTATACAATGTGTAAAGCTAATGTGAAAACGGAGATTTAAATTGTAAAAGTGTTTTTTAAAACTGTATAAATCAAATATTTTAATGCTTATCAATTGAGCTAATCTTTGTGAATTTCATTTTCTCCATTTGATTTATAGTTGAATTAAGTGTAATAATTAGTTGAATCTTGTAGTTTTTCAGCTTATCGCCGCATAAATTCTAAACGCAATCTTTACCAATAAAATCCATTTTTTAAGGATGAATGGGAATTAAATTGGCATTCCTGGTTCATATTGAGCATTTAAGGGTTTCATATATTTATTTCTAACATTTTTCTTGGTTGACTTTGCGATTACTGTATTCGATTCTAAAAAGGCTTAGCTGACTTCTTGCGTATCATTTTTAATAAAATTTGAATCAACCAAAGTATCTCGTGGATAGTTGCCTTTTTTAAAATGGTAAAAATCAAAATAACTTATTACAGATTTTTCTGATAACTGATTTCAAAGTGATAGACACAGGCGACAAATGTCTTTATTTTAATCTAAGTCTGCAAGCACAGTTCTTTTTGAGAAAGGGGCAAGGAGGGAAAATATCTTTTTTGGTTCTATAAAAATACTAACGTCTGTTGCTATTTCCCCTAAATAGAAACATCCGGAGGTGGGATAAATAGTAAGAGCAGATGTTCGCATGCAAAAGCGTGACTTCCATAACAGAACGTGTGCCTCGCACGTGCCCCTTCTTCTTACCAACAGTACGTCTAATTATTTTTTGCTTATGGAGTTTCTTGAGAAATCTGCCCCTTGCAAATCCCCCATTCGTTGAGTCGCGTGAGGGTAAAAATGCCGGATATCCGAAGTAATCTTTCCCCTTTAGGTAGAGGTTGGATTATCCGCAAGTTTGCTTTTTAACATCTGTCCAATTTTTTTCCCCCTCCGAGTATTTTCTTTGCTGTTCTTGAGGTTTTGGTTTTGTAAAGTTCGGGAGCTTGCTGCTGAGTTACAAACTTGTTGTGATAATATATATAACGCCGGTTTTAACGAATTTTAAGTAGTTTAACTTGTACCGCGGTAAAGGGTAGCGACTACATTATATATATATATAATTACCTCTTCGTTAATTGATATTTCAGGTATTTTTTTCCCTCGTGTATTGATGTTTTAAGATTTTTCTTATGAGAATCATTGTTTTTTTATAATTAAAATAGTTCTATTGTGAATGTAATGATTAAAGAAATATTACTTCATATCTATTTATAATGATGTGAATGTTTTTGTAGTTTTACATAACTGCCGAATTTAGTACTCTTGTTGGGAAATACTAAATTTTAACGCCATATTTGTCCGAATTTTATTTATGTTTAACTCCATAAAGCAGAGGTAAAGTTGCCGACTAAAATGGTCAATATATATTTGTAAGCAACAAGAATAAATATAGATGCTAATGGCTGTCATTAACTTGCAGAATGCGATGAGAATTTCAACAAGCAAATTCACTCCTGATTAAAAAAATTTTTTTGGAAAAGTGATTGTGGGTACATGTTTCATTAAATTGTCTCTAAAATGAAATGTGCTTGCGGCTATAGATACAAAATTAGCAAGTAAATAAATTGAATAAAACTGCCGGGGTTTTTTACTTCTATTTATTCATTTTTATGATAAATGTATGCTTTATTTTTTTCTAAAATGCAAAGTTAACTGATGAATGTAATTTTAAAAAGGTGCGGCTCTCCTGTATCCATCGCTTCCACAATGTAGCCCTTGAGCCAAAACAATTTGCTTTACTATATGAAGGAATAAATTTATAAAGAACTTCCTTCTATCTTTTTCCATTTTGTTACAAATTATTTCCTTTTTGTGGATAAAATCTTGCATGGAAACGGAATAGTATGCTCTTAATTATGTTAGAAACGTTAACATAAAATTTCATCTAACTAGACGGTGAGACTCTATGTTTTGTACTCGATTCAAGAGTTTTGCATCGAGAAACATTAAAGATTGGCCTAGCACATCACTGTTTCGCAATTCAATAGGTTTTCTTGCTTTGTAGACGGAAAGATATTTGTGTTTGCCTGTCGGTAAATGCTTCAAGTCGAACGCCAAAATATCTTGTCTACATTCCAACCTCTTCTGGTATTACCGAGAGAAAACTTGAAAAATGTATGATGGCATTTTGTTGGGGAAAATTTGATTTGCTCATTGTGTCTTGATCTGCCAAACTGTCCAGACGTAGATCTTCGCTGCTATTTTAGTACCTGCTGGCTAAGTAAAGTAGCATTAATGAAGTCCTTTGACCGGCATTCCCTTGCCAAGACGGTACTATTTAGCTGCTGTCTGGCAAAAAGGAGTCCTCCTCCTTGTCGCATTTTGTTTTGAAGGGAACCCTGCAATTGGTCTGTAATCCGAAGCAAAACACGGAGTCTGCCAGAAATCCAGCCACTCACTTTCAGGCCAGTTCCTACTTATAGCATGTGTGACTCACTTACGCCCAATGAGACTTGATGCGCTTGTTTTAAATTTAAACGCGCTGGGGCTTTTGTTTTTGTGTATTTGTTTATTTAAACTTGTGGATGCCTAATGGCTGTACTCTTACATAGTAACTATTCCTCTGTGCCTGTGCACTTTTGTCTCGCTAACATGCAAATCTTGCCGTGCGTAGCTATCTTCGGCAGCTGTTGGCACATCAGGTAAGTCGGTGTATTAGCTTGTGCATGTTGGCATTAACATTCATTGTTTGACATAACTCAGTATGCAAATTAGAGATGAAATGCGTATGTTTTAGTTGAGGACTGGTGCAGTAAGTCATATTCATTCGGTCTTAAACTGTGTACCTTGTATTTATCAATATGTGAAAATAGTTGGCCGTCCATAGAAATTTTTAATTGAAAGAGATGCTGTTTTGAACTTACAAATTTCGTTTCATTCGAATTTTCTATATAATAAATCCTGACTCGTGAGGAATGTATATAATGATCGAGATATTTTAATCAAATGTTCTCTCTAGTACGTTTAACAGCTAATTATAATTAAGAAAGTTTTTATTGCAACAATAGTTTTTCGCGATTTTAGAATGCAAAAGTATTTTATATAAATATTTAATCCAGTCGAATTTGCTTGAATTGGCTGTTAATATATCGCTCTTCCAGGAAGTTCTGTATACTCGGAAGTAGGATTTTGTTGTACACTTTCCGGAAGATTTTTGAAGTTTAAATTTTATGGAGAATTCTTAACGTTGCGGAACTTTTATTTCATTGTTGTCTTAATATTTGTTTACTGATCCTTTCTAAAAAAAATGTTTTGATTCTATACATTTAAATTATAAATTTATCGGAATTACAATTTTTGTATTAAAATTCTCCAAATTTAATTATAACTTGTAATTTTTCGCATCATCGGATTCATATTATAGTAAAACTTTAGAACCGGATAACTGCCCACCCCCTTCCATACTAGAGGCAGTGCTTGGATCTTATTTAAAAAGTACATATGAATTCTCTCAAATTTTGTTTTTGTACTATTGTATGAATACTTTTAAAAGAATTTATTTTAGACTTTCTATATATTTGATGTGGATTTTTTTCTCTAATATGTGAATATTAAAATTATATATTTGGAAGGGGGGGTGTAGAAGATATATATATATATATATATGTTTGATGAAAAGTCTATGATGAATAATTTCTGGATGTTCAAAGAGAACGTTATAAAAACATATATATATATATATAATCTTTATTTTCGATTGATATTTTGAAAATTTAAATTAGTAATTGCTAAAGTTGAGGCAAAGGAGCTGACAAGAATCGTACTTTTTGACATATTTGTGGGCATTCTTAATACCCTTATAAGTACATCCCCCTAACCCATCTACTTAGAAATTTAAGTTCATTGTAGTTTGATACCTATGCTGTTTATTTTTTTAAAAATAATTTGCTTACTTTCTTACCTTCTCACTAATATTTTTATCTTTTGTGCAAGTAACGTATGCGTGTCAAATGGTATTCTGGAAAAGCTATAAACAAACGAGTCAAGTTATATTCTGAAAAGTAAATATCATGAACAAATTTAAAGTTTCAACTTTGTATGTGTTGCTTCCCATGGAATATGAGCAGGCAAATATTTCTTTGAATATTAATACCGTAATAGGATAAAATGTTAGTACAATTCCAGAAATAATTTTTCCCTTTCGGGAAAAAAAGCCTTATTTCCACTGTGGGTGTAGGTTAAATTTTCCATCTCTCATCATAAAAATACTTTTCATTTCATATATTTTCCTTCTTAACGGAATTTGAATGTCCAAAAATTAAATTGGGTTTATCTTGATTTTCTTCAATTGGAAAAACCTTTCAGCTTCGCAGCCGGGCGTATTATCGATTTTTTAAAGGATAACACACACACACATTTCAAAGTTGAATTTCTCATTGAACTCCAAAATCAAAACTTTTGACGAGAAATTTTCCCGCTATACTGAAGATGTATCTTGGAATACACATATTTTAATTTCATTAAAATTATTCCTGTATTATTATTATTATATACTGTTGTACATATAGTAAACCCTTGAATATATATAATTATTTTAATCAAAACTATTTGAAAAGAAACTCATTTAAAAATGCCGTTAAACTTGCAAAAGACAGTCGCAAGAATTTTTATTGAAGATTTTCAAGACATATCTGGATAATATATCCGTCCCTCTTCTCACTAATTTTAAGTTTAACTAAAATGCCTCTTCACCGAAATCTTGTGGGTTGAAGTAGGTAGTACAAGTTTTGGTCGCGTAAGCATTTTTTTCAAGAGGACTGCATCTTATTCTCAATATACCATCAAGGATATTGTTGACTGTATTTGTAGACTAAGCAATTTTGTCATTTAAATTCCTTAATAACTGGTTTATATTTTATTGTTGATTTTAATGTGATTTAGAAATTTATTATTGGTAGTTCCCCCCATCCCCCCTCTCTTTTTATGAATAAATGGGCTAATTTCTAGCTGACTCTTGATTGTTGCATTCAGAAAATTAATACTCTCTTGAATTCAGTGCTTTATTTTTGATATTATATGAATATCAATGAATTAAACATTTACGTTAATAATTGTCAGCATTTTCTTTTTAAAAAAAATTTCGCTATGTTTTCTTAGTGCCGAGTCATTCAGAAAGTTTCATACCAAATTATACATTTAATTAAGCTATGAAAAATGATTTTATTTTGGCAAGGGGTAAAACGTTTTTAAAACTTTAAGTTGTCGAAGAATCAGTTCACTTCAGTTTCCCTGAGAACCTTCCATTTTTCCCTTCCTGTTCTTAAATCAAACTATTGTCTTGCATTCATTTGATGTAAACAAATGATATAATTATGAATAAATAGTATAGTAAGGAATTACTTAAATGTGAATAACTTAATGCGCGGGGAGGGGGAGCAAGAAGTTTTTTGTCCTGCCAAGACGGTCAGAAAATCTTTTGTTTAGGTCAACATGTATCTGTAAGATTAAATACAGATGCAACGCCTGGCATTAACTTGCAGGATGTGATGAGAATTTTAACGTGCAATCTCTACCGAGTTAAAAAAAAAAATTGTGGAAAAGTGTAACAGGGTACATTGGTCTCATTCTGATGATAATTGTTGACTTTTTTTTTTTTTTTTTGGCGCAAGAGCCAGGTTTGGCAATACTGCGCCACACATTCGTCAGTATATTAAAATTTTAAATATATGCACACACTATATATATATATATATATATATATATATATATATATATATATATGTGTGTGTGTGTGTGTGTGTGTGTGTGTGTGTATTTTAAAATGTCAGAAGAAAAATATAAAATTGAGCAAAGTATTTAAAAGTGCATAAATGTAAAATTTTATAGTCTAATGGTACAATAAAATCTTTAAGAAAATTATATTTCATGTAAAACATCAATTCAGTGTAAAAATGCAAAAGGGTTTGGATAGAGAGCTTCCCCAACCAAATCAGTCAAAGTTAAAAGATTGGTTTTAAAAAAAGGTGTTTCTTTAAGGTGAATATTTTAGACATTCTATTAAAATGTGTAAAATGGAAAGGTCACAATGACAAAAGTCGCATATAGGGGGACTCTCTCCTAGCAGCAAATGTCAATGCGTTAAGACGGGTGTGTCCGATACTAAGTAGAGTCAAGGGGAAATCATGTCTTCGTACTGGTACTGCTGCCCAATGAGCAGTTGAAGAATGAATGCTATGTAGTTTGTTGATGACCTGTTGATCCCAAGTCTCTTGCCATATATGATGGATATAGTGCTGTATAGAAGGTTTATAAATCCTGGTAACAGACAGGCTGCTGCATGTGATCAGACATGGATCGTGCAGCCTGTCCATTACCAAGTATACCCACGTGTCCAGGTACGCAAGAAAAAATTATAACAAAACCTTTTCTTTCTAATTTTCGCAGAAGTATTAAGTATTTCCATCACAGTAGGGTGTCTACGTTCTGTTAAAAAGTGTAAGGATTCTAGAGCACTCATGCTGTCTATGTACACACAAAAATGACGGTGGTTGGAAACTAATATATGCTGAAGTGCGACAAGTCTCATTCACACAACTAATTGTAAAATTAAATGTGCTTGTAACTAGCTACAGGTGATATGAAATTTTTACTATAAATAAGCTGAATACAATTGTTCCTCTTTTATTTAACTGAGATTGATTTTTATGGTACAGTATATATTTGAGACGAAAAGTTGATTAATGAATGCAATCATTTTAAAAATGTACAGCCCTCCGGTGTCTTTCCGTTTTCAGAGCGTGGCCCTCGAGCTAAAACAATTGCCTACCCCTGATTTAATGGAAGTTTATGTGAATATATAATTTCCAAAGGATTAGTTGGCAGGCTCTCAAAAATTTAGGAAATACACTCAAGAAAAGTAGGATATGTGTGAGGATAATAGACATCTTAGGAAAGACATTTCATTTGATAATTTTTAATAAAATGGAATACTACACACAATAATTCGATATATCGAGAAACAAACACGTATCGTAATTTTGTCATATTTTTGAAGATGTTCATTTTCTGTTCAATTTTTGGAGATTAGAAAAGAACTCTTTATGTGCGTTCATGATTCTTAAATATATTTTTTCGGAATTAGTGCTAAAACCATTGTTTTTGCCTCCCTCCCCGTCCTCTAATTACAGTTATCTAGAATTTTAAAATGAATTGTGAAAGTACGACTTAGATTAGCCATTTTTTTCTCATAGGAATTTTGCAAGTTTAATTTTTCTCGTTGGAATATGTTTTATATTTTGCGTTTTCATTCATTATGCGCCCTTTTTACCCCTTTCTTCTATTTGCTCTTAGCGGCCGCGGTAGCCGAGAAGTATAGGTATCGGATCGTGGCTGGCTTTTTCACGAGTTCGAGCCCAGTACCACTAAAGACCCGCCGTGTAGGGCAGCGATGCACGCTAAATCTGTCGAGAGCTGAAACGTCCTCCCGTTGGTGTGGTGTGGTAGTTAGGAGAGGGAGGTGCCAGCTCAGGTGTCGTCCACGTCACTTGAGCATGGTTCGAAATGACGTAATCCGTCGCCAAAAGCCCTCGTGTAGCTGAACAGTAATATTCACTCACTCTATTTGCTCTTAAAATTATGGCCTTAATAAAGTACAGGTAAAATAAATTTCTATGTTGTGATAGTTGCAGATAGGGGTGAGTAGAAAAGTATTTGTATTGAATTAATCTCATAAAATAACGTAATCATTTAAAATACGTAAGTTTTTTTCATTCCTTTTGAAAATTGGTTGAAAACTGTTGGCCTTTTATTTGCACTTGTAGAGATTTATCTCTAAAATTTTGGGTTAGCTACTTTTTCCATTAAGATTTATTTCTGTTACTTGCAGATTTTGCGTATCATTCTCTAGAGAGAAGAACACCCAACTCTTTTTTAATAACTCAGTTGATAAGTTCCTTAAAAACCGTGTAAGAAAAATACATGCAGCATATGGTAAATTTAGGGATGTATTCCACCATTTTAAAAAACTGTAAAGGATGAAAAAAATTTTTAATATTTTCCCCAAAAACCGTGCAAAAAAAAGTGATAATGAAATCCATGTTTACATATTTTTATAAAACAATTTAACATATAGATTGAAGTTGAAACAGAACCTTTTTATCCACTGGGCGCTTGGGGAAGAGGCTCTGAGGGGCCCGGATAAGCTGGGCTTAACCAGATTTACTAGTTATAAATTTCGATCCAGCATTGTCAAGGTGACCTGTAGCTCTGTGCCCAGGGTCCGAAATTAACTTAACGCCTCTGAATTGAAATTAGAAATGAAACTACACTAACAACTATTCATCGCGACTTGATAACAAATGTGTACGTTTATTATATATAAACTGGATTAAAAATACTATCATCAGTACACATGTTACAGATATGTCTGAAGTCAACTGTCGGCTTTGATTCAAATGAAGAATTTGTTTGTTATTAACGGCCTTTATTGGAAAGAATTATCATGGACACAAATTATATTGGAAAATTCACCATCGAATTAAAAATAACTAATTTGAGAATCAACTTTTAGAAATTTATTGAAATGATTTATTGCATCTTATTAACTGAACACTTTAACACAAAATACAATTATATTAAAGAACAAAATGCTGTGTTCAAGTTGAAACACAGCAAATTTTTTTTTTTAAAAAAAAAAGTTATACAGTTCTGGTATTCCTCGTAACTCCAAAAAAATTATTTGGGGGAATTCGTGCTAATACAAAAAAATCGTGTAAAAAAGTATGTAGATGAACCGTGTTATTTCAAAATCTTATTAAAAAAAAACGTGTAAAAAAAGGAGTTGAGTGTATAGCAAAAATATTAACCTCACTGTAAACTTTACACGAAAGTAGAAGCTTCACTTGAAAACGTATAACGTTGTTCAAGGATGAATTCCTCTGTAACCTAGTTTTAGTTATCATCCTTCGAATCCTGATTGTTTACCCTAGTCTCAGAAATTTATGGAATTAGAAAAAAAGTCTTCAAAAAATCTCTCCTAAGACGTAGATATTAGGTCTAGGCCACATTTTTTCTCCCTTTCCCATGCATTTTTAATACATCTCTCTCGTTTTCTATTTCATGAAATTCCTTCAAGCCCTGATTATGCATCGATTGTTTGAAATAACATCAGATGTCGATTTATATGTCTTTCTTTTTTGAAGTCCGTACGTGAAGTACAGAATCATTTGAATGTAGTCCGTGATATGTATCAATCTCTATAGTTATTGCAAGTCCTCTGTATATTTTGGTAATTTGATGTATGGGAAAAGTAGTAACGCAGTATGTCTGATCTATATAATAGATATACGTAAGTGGTGTGTTTATTTAAATTCTTTTTTGTGCAATTGTTTATTATTTTGCTTTGTTTTGTTTCAAAATCCATGCTTGCTTTTAGTGTGCTGAGTATTAGACGCGATGGTTCATTTCTTTAGTTTTTTTTAGATCTGGATGACTTAGATCCCCCCTCCATTAAATTGAGATAAGGAGGTTATATGAACTTTATGTAGTATTACTATTAACTGTAGTATAGTTAACTTGTGAATGTGTGTGTATTCAAAATTTCTATATTAGGTCTTAATATATCCGAACACGTTCAATTTACCTTTTTTTTAAATAGCATATTAAAGTTTTATGAATACCCTTTTGGGATCAATACCAGTAAATATTAATACTTAATTAGCAATGTTTAAAACAAATTATCTAAATTTTACAAAAAGAATAGTTATAAATGGAAATTTTAGCAATTTTTTATAAAAAAATTCTTTTAAGCAGTTAGAGCGAAAAAGTAATAAATTCCTATCGTTAAAATAATAAACTCATGCAAATAAAAATATTTTTAAAATAAACTGCATTTATCTGGGGAAAAATATACTAAAATTTTAATGCTTTATTGAAATATAATAAAAATTTCTAGTTAGAAACTAATAGTAGGAATTGAATAAATAAGACACCGAAAGTACAAACTTACAAGGAGGAGGCCACGACTAAGGAAATTCATTTGCGGTCGAGACTTGGTGTAATAGTAATTACTCCTTTAGGGTGTTCTACCCTCAATGTAATTCCGCCGAATGGCCAGTCAATTCAGAGAAAAAAGCCTTCGAAATTCATGCTTAGCTTTTATACAATTAAATTTCAATTTCCTCCAACGATTTCGTAGCTTGGTTGATATATCTTCTGCATACTATACGCGAGATCTGGGTTCGATTCATCGATCGATTTTTTTTTCATTTCATTTAATTATTTTTAAAATTAAATAAATTTATTTATGAAAGGTTTATTATAAACATTAAATGATATTTTATGTAATTATTTTGTATTTTACAAAGTAAAAAAATACTGTAACTATATAAATATTTATAATAAAATATATGATAAATATTAAATATTATACATAAAAATTAGTTGCAAATAGTTTTATAATGTGAAATAAAATATACTATAAATAAAATATTATATATAATATAAAATAATTTATAAAGTATATTATTAAATTAATTATTTTATAATTTTTTAAACATTTAATAAGTTTTTTTAAATTTTTAAAAAAATTAATAATTATTTCAATTATAAATAATAAATTTAATAATAAATGAATAATTTAAGTAATAAATTTAGTTAATTGTTTTTACTTTATAAAATACAAAATAATTACATAAAATATTTAATATTTAATAAACCTTTCATAAATAAGTTTATTTAATTTTAAAAATAATTAAATGAAATGAAAAAAAATTGGCCGATGAATCGAACCCAGACCTCGCGCATGGTATGCAGACGATATATTATCAACCAAGCTACGAAATCGTTGGAGGAAATTGAAATTTAATTGTATAAAAGCTAAGCATGAATTTCGAAGGCTTTTTTCTCCGAATTGACTGGCCATACGACGGAATTACATTGAGGGTTGAACACCCTAAAGGAGTACTACTATTACACCAAGTCTCGACCCCAAATGAATTTCCTTAGTCGTGCCCTCTCCTCGTTAGATTTTTATTGTAATAAACTTTTTACAAGTTCAACAATTAGGTTAGGTATATAATAAAAGTGAGTAACTTGAATCATTTAATTCAAAAAAAAAATTATTAAACGCTCATTGTTTACTTAAGGGGTCCGGCACATGAATTTTTGAAAAATTATCGATTTTCACTTTTTTTATATTTTTTTAAAAGTTCAAACATTTCTGTTTAAGACGATATATATGAAGAAATATGATAATTAGAACTATTTTTTAAATTTTTAAATTTTATTTTTTAAATAAAGCTACCCCTTGACGCGCATCAATTGAGCTCTGCATGTGTTTTCCCTTGCATAAGTTTCTGATGAGCGTTAGAATGTATTGGGCTTATCCCAAAGTGTATGGGTTCACGCCTTTTGGATCTTAAAACCGAAACAGAGAAAAAAAGTAACGTGATGGAAAAAGCCTATGTGGTCGTAACTGACTCGCCTACATTTTAATGTAAAAAAAAAAAAAAAAAAATCCTAGATATAGTGTGAATATTAGAAATAATATCAATGATCTACATAGCATGAAAACTGCTGTTTGGGCTTTTTATCTTCATCTTCTGTCTTCAAATGAGAACCCTCAACATAGACTGAGTCCTGCGGATATGAATGCCTGGTGCAAGTCTCAAAAGACAGAAGTTGAATGTAACGAAAGGCACTATGATCATAAACACATGCACACATACCATATTGAATTAAATGAAGCCAATTTTTAGAGATCTAGGTGATCCTTTGTTATTAAGAAAATGTTTACATGAAAAGACTCAGAACCCAAATGAGTCAGTTAATAACACTCTATGCTCAGTGTTTCCAAGATCTAAATTTGTGGAATTAAAAACTCTTAAGATATTAGGGGGAAATATGGCTATTGTGCAGTTCAATATGAGTTATGTAGCAAAATTAATGATCTTAAAACATTCTGATATAAGTTATAACTGTGCGTCCTGCTTCAAAAAACTAGATGCACGTAGGATTCGTGAAGCCGAATGAAAGCATCTTGAGAACCATAAAAAGGCAACATTGTTAAAAATAACAAAAAAAGGAAAATTAGAAGAGTCCTTTGTATGAGCAGAGTAATAATGTTTCATGTGCTTTTGGATAGTACTAAAAAAAAGTAAATTTACTTAGTTTTTACTTTAAAACCTGTTTTCTCAAAACATGTTTTACTTAAACATACAAATGAAACAAAAAAAAAAAAAAGAAGTAAAAGTTATTTTAGTAAATACAAATAATAATAATTTGAACAAATATTCATACATTCATGCAATTATTGTTAAAATTGATAATAAGAGAAATCGAGTTGAAAAGCGTGCTCATAAAAAAACTGGGACACTTCCCAATAAATTAATAAAAACAATTCACTTAGAAATTAATATCTTGTTGAGCCACCCTTACTTTTTATGACCTCTCGAAGTCTATTTGGCATGGATTGTATCAATTTTTTGCAAAACGATGTATCGATTTTGGTCCACTCTTCGACCAAATATTTTCTTAAATCCTGTTCGTTAGAAATTTGATGAACACAGTTTTTGCAGCAAATAATCCCACACATGTTCAGTGGGATTCGTCTGGATTTTGTGCCGGGGTCTTAATAACACTAGGACAGTGATAGAGGACCCATAACTTGCAAATATCTGCAGTATGTTTAGGATCATTATTTTGTACAATTTAAAATGTCCTGAAATTCCCAGCTTGCTCGCACTTTGCCTTAAATTTCTCTTAAGAATGTCAAGATACACATATTTACTCATTATACCATCAATAAAATTAAGTTCCCGACACCAGAGCTTGCCATGCAACCCCAGACAATATGGTTACCCTCTCCATATTTGATAGTAGGCCGTAAATATTTGACATGCATTGCTGTATTTGATTTCCGCCAAACTTTTTGCTTGCCATCCGATCCGAAAAAGTTATATTTGCTGTCATCAACAAAAATTACATTTTCCCAATATTCTGTTGGCTGCTTTACATACATTTTAGCGAATGCCAACCTAGCTTTTCTATTTGCTTTGCTGATGTATGCTTTCTTTGAGGTACTCTGCCATGATTGTTATGTTTTCTTAAAACATTTCTGACAGTTTCAGGATTTACTGATTTTTTCCGAACCTACTTTTACATTGCAAAGTCATTTTTACTGCATTAGTTCTTGGATTAATGTGTACTTGTCTCACAATCCACCTCTCTTCACGTTCATTAAATATCCTTGGAAGCCCTGATTTTTTCTTGTTTTCAACACTTTTTCTTTTCTTGAACCTGTCAATGATGTTAAAATCAGTAGACTTCCTCAATTTTTCAAGATTTTTCCTACCGAGAAGTGATTTCCCCTCTTTCCATTGACTTGTTAGATTTCGCACACCAAACGATATATCTTTGTTTCTCGCAATTTTTTCTGTAAATAATTTTATCTGTTGAAACGTTTATGTTTAAACTTCTAGTCGAAAAAAGTGGTGCGAAATTTAAGTTTGTGACGAATCTGTACGGAACCTTTCCACTAATATTCTTAGGCGTCTTTTTGGGGATTATAAATTCGCGCATATATATATATATATATATATATATATATATATATATATATATATATATATATATATATATATATATATATTTCCAATCAACTCCAAAAATATTTAAGTAGAGCGTTGTAAGCTTGCAAGTATGAAGGCTATTGAGCCAGCAGCAGTAGCCTCAAATTTAAAGGATTCCATTGGATTACGTTAGTGAAGCCTTATTGCTATTATTCTACGAAAGGATCTGGAAGGTTGATATACCAGGTGGTAACTATAATTTATTTACGCTTAAAATAACCTTAGTTTAATAAAATTAGTTAGAGTTAATGAAAGCTAATAATTCGATTTACGTGTATTTCTCGGACCTCCTAGGGCTGCGGTAGCCCAGTGGTTAAGGTATCCAACCATGGCAGGCATGTCATGAGTTCGATCCCAGTACCACTAAAGACCCGCCGTGTAGGGCAGCGATGCACGTTAAATCTGTCGAGAGCTGAAACGTCCTCCCGTTGGTGTGGTGTGGTAGTTAGGAGAGGGGGGTGCCAGCTCAGGTGTCGTCCACGTCACTTGACCATGGTTCAAAATTACGTGGTCCGTCGCCAAAAGCCCTCGTGTAGCTGAACAGTGCGACGTTAATATTAACTCACTCACTCGGACCTCCTATTTCGGTAGACCTTATTTGATCTTGCGCATAATTGATTAATTTCATAATTCGCGCGCGCGCGCGTTATTTAATTTAATATTAAAGGTAAATCCCTTTTGTTTGTCGTAACATAGAAATTTTATATGTTATATTAGAGTTTCTGAGAATTGAATTGATATAATAAATACAAGTTATTATACAAAATGGCTCTTAGTGATTCTTTGCCTCAAATTAATCTTGGTGTCCAGGATTGAACCCAGGGGGTTCCGCACAAATTCTATTGTGATGCGCTGTATATTTGTTAAATTTCTCATTTCAGAAGTGTCCCAATATTTTTTTGACTCCAGTGTGTCTTTGAAATTATATTTGAAAAGCTAGATCAAATTATAATTCTATATTAGTAATAAAATTTTCCTTATATACTTCACACCAAATGTTAAAACATTTCTTAATACATTTTATTTTGTTTTAATGTAAAATATTTTTATAAATGGCTTTATAGTTATATGCATGCCAAGTGTCCCAACGCTTTTTTGAGTGACTGTATTTGAGTTTGCCCATTTAAAAGTTTGGAATATCTATGTCCTTCCGATTGAATTTCGATATGTTCATAAAACTGCTATCTCCCAAAGGCCAGTTCAACCCTAGAGATTGAGTCCCAAGTCAGAGATCTCACACGTGAGATTCTCAATGCACACGCTTCTATTTGTGCAGGGTGAGCTCAAACACCTCTTCAAGGAGAGGAACCGAGCCAGAAAACTTTGACAATTCACCTGACACCCACAACATAAAACTGAACTCAACTCAACAGATTGCAAAACTCAATTAAAAGAAAAGTAGGACTTGACGGACAACAGGTATGGGAGGATCACCTTACTTCTCTGGATGCGGAAGACAGCTCCCTTTGGGGAACTGCAAGAGCATTCAGGAAGAAGACAGCCCCGATTTCAGCCCTTAATGGCCCTAACGGTACCGCTCTCAGTGATACAAACAAAAGCTTATAATAAATTATAAGCTTAAATAAACATAAAACACCACACTAAATTATTAGCTATATATTTTTCTTCAAAATTATAAAATATATAAATCTTACTCCCCCGACAAGTACGCATCATTCGACTTGGAGAACTTTTCTTTTCTATGGCACCTCATCCATTTTTTCCCTACAAACGAGCAGAAATTTTTAACAATTTTTCTAAATTTTAATTGAAGTCCGTTGTACTCCTAACTAAACTCAAAACAGCATCAATTTTGCGCTTGAGGCCTTGCTCTTCATTCCACACATTGAATAAGGCATGCCGAGTAATACCATCGACCAACGCTGAAAAAAAATCATAACTTACGGAGTAGCAGGTAGTAGCGCGCTATATAAATTTGGTATTAAATTAAAGGTCTATATCTACTCTGTGACTTAAGTGTTACTTTGATCAATCCGTCTCAATCCCAAAAGTTCTACTCAAATAAACACAAAAACCAACATGTTAGTAGGAGTTACGTGCTGTGCTAAATGTTATGTTTTTACAATTTTTAATCAGACTTGAACCTAATTTGAAAGTCAAATCAAGAAATTACTTACTCATAGCATGTATATAAAATCTCTTAAATCTGCAAAATATTTTTCAGACGAAACGATTGAACTTCTTACTAGAAAATGACGCTCGCAAGTGTTTCTTCTAGTAAAAATAAACCTGATCTAAACCGCTGATTGTAGTATATTTCCTTTCGTGTACTGACGAAAACTGTTTACCACATGGCTAGGGAACCTATGAGGACCATAAATAGTTGTTTTTTTTTTTTTTTTTTTCTCATTTCGCACGATCTCGTTTTTGGACTTTCCGAGCCCCAGATTGGGAAAACTGTCCACTGTGGCCGGGGCGACGGTTATAAGTGTCGATCTTAATAGATAGGTAGCAGCATTTGTCTAACTTGACGATGTCAGGGGAATCTGGGGATTTTCGGAGCTAAACCAAGAAGATGGGGAGCTTGAATTTGGTTTTTGATTTTGTGAGCTGAGCGACTTTCAAAACTTCGAAGCCGCGCTCGGTTAGGTCTTTATTGATGTCGTCGATATCGGCAACCCTTTGATAACAATTTTTTGCGGGCGATTTGCGATCGGCTCGA
This sequence comes from Trichonephila clavipes, assembly GCA_019973935.1. Classification (NCBI taxonomy): domain Eukaryota; kingdom Metazoa; phylum Arthropoda; class Arachnida; order Araneae; family Nephilidae; genus Trichonephila; species Trichonephila clavipes. Next base: position 1,028,157 of record BMAU01016507.1, read on the forward strand.
TGGCAAAGTACTGTTCACCTTTTTCCTTAAGGAAATCGGTGATGGCACGATCTTCATCGGGCGAGGATGCAAATATCTTCAAAATTCCCCAGACAACTTCGAGTTCTACTTGGGATACTCGTTATTTCTTGCATAACGAGGTTGTAATTTTCTTTAAACTTAAGGTGGATGGAGGGCATCGCTTCGTTGTCCTTGTCCGGTAACGCGTCACTTGGGGCTTGGTATTTATTATTAGTATTAACAGATGTAGTTACACCGATAGAGTAATTTTGAAACACTTTCTGCTTCTTAATTTGCTTTGAAGGAGAGCTAGGGTGGCCTTTTTTATTTTTGTTAGAATCATCATTAGATTTATTACTTTTATTTTTAATTGAATCAATAACTTTATTTTTAGTATCATCGCTTTTAGAAGCTTGACGGATATGGGGATTTGCAAGTTTAGTTTCGAGTTGCTTAGTGCACTCGTCTATCATTTCGATTTGTTTGGAAGAATTAATTTTTTCTTGGAACTGGCAACTCGAAATTGGGCAAATATTGAACGAAGTCTACTCACACTGAGTGTGCTCCAGGAACTTTGTACTCTCGACGTCATTCGCCAAGGCATGGTACTCGTTTTTGCTTTTCTGGACATCTCCGTTCTGTACTAGTGAGAGGCAGTATTCTTGGGTATACCCCTGTGAAGGAGTAGCCGCATTTTCTGGCATTTCTATGAGTCAGTGAGAGTAGGAGGGGGTGGATCGGTGTCCATAGACGCACACGGTAGGCTCGGAAAATCAGTCTCCGATATCATAGTAACGTCATCTAATGTCTACGATTTCAATGAGTGTGACTGCGGTTATCAGTGGAGACTAGAATTATATATACTTTTATCGAAGTGATGTAAGTCTCAGTTTAATCTAGTATTTCTTATTTTGAAAATTGTTTGCTTTTTGAAATTTCTTTCATTTTCGGCTGTGACCAGTAGCGCACACAGAAATTTTTGTGGGGTGGAGGGGGGTCCGGGATCTAAAGTTCACCATTCTTGTATCATGTTCATTTGATTTTGTCGATTTTCGGGAACAAAACACCGTAAAAAACTAATTATTTAATAAATAATTAGCATTAATTAATAAAATGTATCATTAAAAACAAATACTTAATTAAACTTTACGTACTATATACTTAGAATTATAATCAATCGGAAAAAATCAAGGGCTTTGGGGGTTCGGATCCCCCCGCTTGTGTGCGCCACTGGCTGTGACTATTATTTAGTTTAATTAGTTGGAAATTCTACTGATTAATATCAATAGTTCATAGTATTTAATGTCAATTGTGTTGGTTGGGAAAATTAAAGGAGCGGCAAAAAATTCCAATTTTTAATTAGAACATTGAACTAATATAATTGCGCTGTTTCAGCAATTCAGGTTACTGTAAAATTCGGCATGTAACTACTTTCAAGTTGCAATTTTTAGTTTTGGGGTATATTCGCCGTATAATGCGCACCTCCTTTTTTGCGAAGAAAACTGAAATGTGCGTGTGCAGCATTGTTATGTTTTTTAAGTTATTTATTCGAGGTATTATTTCATGCTGTAGAAAAAAAAAAGTATGCTTGAAGAACTACAACCCTTTATATATATATATATATATATATATATATATATATATATATATATATATATATATATATATATATAAGTTCATAAGAACGTTATTTCTTTTAAAGAAACAGTATTTCGATATATGTTGAAGTCTTAGTTTTTTTCTTTACTCAACTTTTAATTTTTTTATTTTTAAAGCTATCATCTTAAAACCCGGCGTACAACGCGCACTTTCGTCAATTTCGATCTTATTTTTTGTATTAGAAGGGCGCGTTATACGCCAGATTTCACGGTATATAGTAATAACCCGAAACTATGTCAAACTTTTGTATTTTTTATTTATCAGTAATCTGCTTTTAATTTTCCTTGTCATAATGCCATTTTTATATTTTTTGTAAACTGAATGTTTGTTTCAGGAAGGCGGCGTCTTGAATTGTTTTACTAAAATATTGTCAATTGCTTTGAATAGAATAATAACTTATGAATATTGTATTTTTTTGTCTTGCATGTAATGAGATTCCGATTTTATCATGACGTTCGAATTAAAAAAAAAACTTTTCTACCCTCCCGTTCCGGTTTTTTGAAATTTTATTTTATTATTTCGAATATAGTTATTTTGCATTCTTTTCCTATTTCTCCGTCATATATTGTGAATTTTTTTTTTTATCACGTTAAAGAAAATCTCGATTTTGCATCAAAATGTATCAATACGCGCGTATCTCAGATTATATATTCTACCGTTTCATCACGTAAATAAGATACCGTCGCGTATTTTTTTATGGAGGGAAAGGTGGTTATGTATTTTAAAAAACACGTTGACGAAAGCGCCGGAATGTTAATCTTTATGCTGAAAATGTTGTAAAATCTGTCGGTCTTTCAAGGCTCCCCTCCCCCTTAATTCATCAGAGTATACATTGAATTTAAGTGCTTAAGAGTATTTGAAAATGTAGGGTGTGTTAGTTTTCATCATAATTGGGGGAAAATGGTTTTTATATAAATTATTTGAGTGTATTAGATTTCTTTTTGGTTTATTAGCTATCCACTTGGAGCATATTCTCAAGCATCTATCCCCATGTGTAATAATAACATCTTATTATAAATCTATAACTTTTCATTCAAAACTTATAATCAATGATCTAAATAAAATGTTTCAACAGCTTAAATTTTCTGAAATAAGATTTTGTGAATTTTAAACTTAACTTGGCCTATTTTATACTATGTATTTGCAGTTAGTGATAACTTGCTTGCATATAAATAACTGCTACTGGTTTTTTTATTACATATCTTTATTGAAGTTTGTATATACACTTTCTTTATAATGAAAATGAGATTCTGCATTCCTTTTTGAATTATCACTACAGAGGTAATACTATTTTTCAAAAAACTGTCTTAAGTGCAATGTTATTTCAGTGAATTGAAATTGATTCTTCTAATGTATTTAAAGATTAAGTTTCTCTGTAGACACTCTTAAATAGTTTGAGAATTTCATACTAAGAATAATTTGTTCTGTAATACTAATGCATTTTATATTTCAAATGTTTTCTTTTGTTTATCCAGATTCTGCTGTCAGAATAGAGCTTATGATGCACCTTCCCCACATAGCAGCATTTTGCAAGGAAGTTAAATTGATCTACATCATTGAAAAATATATGGTGCCAATGTTAATAACGTATTTAGGCGATGAAAGTCATCTAGTAAGTATTGCCCTTCACTGTTATCCGTATTAGTGTAAAATTTAAAACTACAAATGAACTGAAAAGTTCCAAATAATTTTTTATTAAACATCAATGAATTAATTGTAGATTGAATTATAAAAATATTGGTACTAGCAATATTTACTAAAATATTGGTATTATTTTTCTAGCAGCACTCATTTTCCAATGCTATTTTTAATTTATATGTATGTTTAAAATACAGTGAAAGTCGTTTTACACGAAACTGGGGCATCTGAAATATTTAAGAGAAATTTGTGTTAAAAGATATTGCAAGAACACAAAATCCATATATTCAATAAAATTAAGTTTATTATAGTGCATTTTATTTACATAGATATCTTCAAACATTTGTGTTATGTGCTCTCTTTTTTTCTTTTAATTATTGTTGATTGTGTCAAGTTAGCAAAATCTTTATATATTTCTGTTTTCGTCTTCTTTTTTTAATCAACAGCCTTAAGAAGCTCCATCTTCATTTTAAGCAAAATAGGAGTTTGCTTTTCCCCGGAGCTATTGTGCTAATGAAAAAATTCTATGAAAATAGAAAATAAAATGCAAACTAAACTCGCTTATTTTTACTTATACTGCAATGTACTCTTTATCAAATTCCAAAGCCAACTGATGTTTTTGTTTGACCAATGTTGGGGTGGAGGGTGAAAGTAGCTTAGATGAACAAAATGGGCTTACATTCTGAGGGTATTTCAAGGCCAAGTTAGCCTTCTTTCAGTGAAACCACCTCTTTCATTTCACACCCCTCTTAAATATCTCCTGCTCGGCTGATGCTTTTCGTATTTTGCTCATTCTCAGAAGGGAAATCTTTTTGTGTTAACCGATATTTTGTTTTAAGTGTTTTCACGGTAAACGCATTTCACTGTAGTTTTGAAAAAATTAATTCTTACTGTTTTTTTTTAGCAATGTAGTAAATTCCTAGAATGTTTCCGTTATGAACACAGTGGGGTATTCAAACTTTGTGCAGTGTGGGGGCCATTTCACATTTTAAAAAAGCCATATATTTTTAAAGGCATCAACAGCCTCAAATTATTTTTTTAACAGTGCAATTTAAACTCATAACCTTTAGATTGCACTATTAGAAAATGTGGTGCTTAAAATCTTTTTGTTGTTGTGGGGGGGGGGTAGTTATAAGGGAGTAAAATGCTAGTTTTAGATGTTGCCTTTGTCACTTGACTGAGGTTCATTGTCTTTAGCCCTTTTGTTACAATTTATTTATTTGATAGGTTCGAAAAGCTACACATTCTGCCATGCTATCTGTATTAGAGCAGAAACTTCTAGATAAAGGTATGCACCAATATTTTTTAAAGATTTGTTTTTTATTTTTGTTATTATTTACAATAGTGTGTTGTACTATGTTCTCATTCATTTATAATAACTTCTCTGAAAAATTTCAGATGCAATAGTTGAAAAAATTTGTCCATTGGTTCTACATCTGACAGACAGAATACAGGCAGAAGACCTACGAGCAGAAGCTATTGTGGTAAGGATATTACCCTGTTCTTCAAATAGGCATTAGTATCTTTATTGGAACTATTATATCTCTGCATATATGTGTTTTGGTTTTGCTTTGTTTGACTCTAATGGAACCAGTGTTGGGTTTTTTTCTGTGAAAGACATGGGTAGTGAGATGTTAAATTCCCCATCTCACTACCTTGTCTTTGACGGAAAGATCAGCAAGATCATCTTTATTGCTGGTGGTCCTCATTTGCATCAAGATGTTTTGGGATTGAATCAAGATGTTTTGTGGCTAATTTGCACGTCGAGATCGTTGTGAAATGTTTTAATAAGATCATATCACAGCTATCTTAGACGCGTGAAATGGCCATTCTTCTTCATGGTCTGTTCTTCAAACAAGATGGAATGATACTTATCTGATCGTCAAGCTGGCTGTGGTTTGTTTATTTATATCATATCACAGCCATCTTGATGTTCTGATGAGTGTAAATATCAACTGGTATTGTATCTAGGCAAGTATTATTTATATTAGTTATTACATGATATATATTTTCTGGTGCTTTGAGTAACGTAGTGTAATTTAATTCTTTTGGAAGTTAAATAGATTTGATTGAATTGAATAATTGTTTGCATCTCTCTCTCAAATGGATTTGCTATTTTTTAATGAATAATTTTATTTCATATGAATGTGAAATGTGTTGATTTTAAAAGTTTTATAGGTTTAACTTTTAATAAACCTCTCTAATTTGTATTTGTAAAAAGTTTAAGTACTAGCATATGTACCTATAAATATTTATTTGGGATAAAGTTGATTTTTATTGTATTTGTATTTCATTGTTATATTTAAGATCTGTTTTTGCTGCATTAATATTTTTATACATTCATGTTTGGTGATTTATTTTTCTGTGTGTTTGATATTTTCTAGCTGAACGCATTTGGCTTTTCTTCACTCACAAAGTGGGTGTGGTTATGTTACTTTAAACACCATATCACAGCCAGCTTTGATGAGCGAAGTGGAGTTATATGTCAACAAGAAAGGTATTGCATAGGCCTGCCGTCAAAACTGCAGTTGTGATGTGCTTCTTATTCTTATCATATCACAGCCAGCTTTGATGAGCAGGATCGTGCTTTTATACTCATCACGTTTTCCTGCCTTGTTATAGAATTTAAATTATATTAATATGTTATTTTGATGCTTTTTTTTTTGTGTAATATTTTTGAATATTTCAATTTGGGATGTTACCATTTCAGTTGATGAGCAAGCTAGTAACTCAGTTGGGTAAAAAAGTTACTGAAGATTTATTCCTTGATCCCCTTTTCACTATGCTCAATGAACAGTCAAACAACATTCGAAAAGTAAGTTTTCTAATACTATGAAAACATTGTAATTCTATATAAGTTAAATATATAATTTTTTTTCTTTCCAATTTTTATTCATCATTTTTTAAATTATAAATTAGTTAGTTTCTTCAAAGTGTTCATCTAAAGGAAGCTATACACAGTGAAAATTAATGCTCTCTGTTTTGTAGTCCACTTATGCCTACTAAGTTACAAGAAATATATTAATAAATTATTTTTTCCCATTCGAATTTTGTTGTAAACTCGTTAAAGTTTTGGTTGTTTTTTTATTGTAGTAATAAACAATTATTTCTCTTGCAGGCTTGTGCTCAAACATTTGGTGATGTATGCACTGCTGTTGGAAAAGAAATTACAGAAAATATTCTAGTAAGTAAAATTATGCTGTTAAATTCAATATTTTTTTATATTTTTATGACATTTTCTACTGTCATCAGCATGTAATTTATTCAAAACAAAACTTGTAATACATTTTCTATCAATGCCTAGAATTAAGTAAATGTTCCATGCCATTTTAGTTTTGGGACTATGCTTATTGTGGAAATTATATGTAACTTGATCTTAACATTATTCTTTTTCGGGAAAAAAGTAAGGTATTTTCTTCATTTAATTGAATATTATGCTTTGCTGCTCCATATGATCATCTCAACTTGCTGAGTCTATGTTCTTCCTTTGCCACTTTTTTATTAATACATGAAGGAGCTGGTTGTGTTTGCCAACCCTTAATCGGCATTTTCAGGTTGCAGATTTGAGTCCTGGTGCCATCGTTCACTTGCTGTGCAGAGAGGCTGGTGCAAGTTAAATCTGCCACAGGGTTTAAGTTCTTCATGTTGGTGTGGTGTGGAAGTTTATCGAGAGAGGTGCTGAACTTCAAAGTGCACTGTTATTAAAATTGCATTCACTCACTTATTAATACATTAATTGTACCATAATAAACGAGGCTCTCTTAACATTCTCATTTGATCTTCATCAAATTGTGACGTCTCACGCGTCTTTTCTTTAACAAGTTCTTTGGGCCAGAATTAATGGCAACTCTTTTAACCAAATTCAAGAAGTGAAGTGTGAATGAAAGATGCAAATGAACAAACGTTTAAATATCGGAACTTAGAGTAAGCGAGATGGCAATGTAAGGTAATCTTTGACAATTGAAGTTAGTTTGTGGCAGTTGATGGTTATTACAGTTCGTGGTTCAAGTCTGAATGAGTTTTGCGTGACGTGAATGCAAGTTATTAGTGATCGAATATATGAAACGGTCAAGTTGCACACCAGTGCATACAAAGACAGGATTAAACATAGAACAAAATTTATCATTGCTCCAAGCTGTAATAAGGTAGGATTGGTTATTTAATATTAGAATTGGAGATTAGGCAGTTCACTTATTGATGGTGGTCTGAATTAGATTAAGTCTTATTATAAATATATATATATTGTGTTTTGCATATTTTGCCATCGTAGATTCTCATATTAATTATTATAATTTAATTTGTTAAAGGTTTAAGTTGAATATACTAATAAAGTCATATTAAGATAATGTTTGATCCTAGTTCTTTCGTTAACCCTACGCCTCTAGCTCACGCTGATACTTCGAGAGATGTTCTTTCAAGGGGAGGAACATCACCAAATGGATGTTGTTAATAGGATGAGCAAAAGTACTTTATAAAAATATATTTTATACCAGTGTCATAAAATTATGGAATGAAGTGGTTTTAAATTTCTTAATGTGTTCTTAATTTCTTCTGTGCTAAACATTCCAGAAATAAATTTAAGAAATTGGTGCAATACTGTTATGTGTGGAGTATTCTGGGAGTATTGCTAAATTTCGAGTTATTCTCAACATTTATGATTTGGAATAATTGAAAGCTGCATATTAAAGTTCATTGCTTTTCATTTGATACTACTTGGTACATTAGCTACCAAATGAGAAAATCCTTAGTGTGCATTATTCCTTAACACACCAACTTCTAGTTATATTACATAGTTTGCCTACTTGCTGTATTTATAATTACATAAATACTGTGAAAATCTATGTTAAATTAAAATTTCGATTTTTTTTTTTCTTTTTCCTTCTTTCTTCTGTGTGGTGCAAAGTATCATTTTGTCTTTTTACCACATTTTGGTGTACAAAATTGAATAGATAATTACACAATGATTTCAAGCCAGCCAGCCCCCCCACGTAACAAATTTTGTGATTCAGCAAATTTTTTCCTTTCCTTGATTAAAATGAAGGTAAAAACTCTTATTTAATGAATAAAAACCCTGAATTAACGAATTATTTCAACAGCTGGAATTTTTATTAGTTTGTATTAGAAAGATACTGGATTTTTGTTGAAAATCCTATTTTTATCTCAATCCACTCCCCAATGCAGGCAATATTTTAAGATTTTAACGATTGTTATATCTGATGGACTGCCTACCCGTGCGACTGAAGTTGAAGAAATTGTTGATTTGTCGGAACCAATGAATAGATATACTGATGCAAATATTGATAATGAAACTCCTATCAAAACTATTACATATTCTAATGCTTTATATTGTTTAGAAACTGTGGAAGCATACCTCATGTAAATGACGCAATATTTTCTTCTCTACATAGAGTCGAAAAAGAGCTTTTTCGAGTCGTTAATCAAAAAGATTGTCAAAAATCTACTAGTCAGTATTTTAAAATTTCCACTTAACTGGTGCTAATTAATTTACTAATACTACTTTAAGCTGCAGAATAAGAATTATATAATTTCCAACTGTGGATCTTCTTTGTGTAGTTGCTTATTATAGAATTTCCAAAAGAAAGTGTAAAAAATTTATTTTGTTGGGACCCCGATGAATTTATTAAATCGTGGTCTGACTGTATATCAATACCTGTATTGTTATTATTTTTTTATTCATTTTTTAGCTACCTAAATTTTGTCTCCTTTGCAATGACCATGCTTGGTGTGTTAGAAAGGCATGTACAGAGAATTTTATGCCTATGTCTTGCTGCGTGTCAAAAGAAATCCGATGCAAAGAGCTTTCTTCCCTTTTTATGAGTCTTCTACAAGATGGTAGTAAATGGGTAAGATATTTGGCACTATATTTTATTAAATTCAGTAACTTTTTAAATTTTTTTCTTTAAAAAATATTTTGTTTTGAGTGCGAGATTCAGGTTAATGCTATCTTTCTCTCATTACTATCTTTTGTATAAAATTTGTTTAATTAGAAATGAGCATCAGCAATGCTTTTACATAAAGGTTATTGTTCATTCGTTTCTGATATTGAATAATTCTTTGTAAACATGAAACTGGAGTTACATTTTTGTAGAAGCCTTAAGATATTGTCTTTTCAGGTTCGCTTAGGAGCATATCAAGCTCTGGGGGCTTTTATTTCTACATTTGCTGAGCCTGATCGAACTGGTCTATATTACAGCAAAGATGGCAGTTTAACTATTGTAGATGTTTCCAAAACGCTGGTGCTATCATCCTCCCAAGAAGAGCCCAACTCCAAAAATGAAGTTCTTTGCAATGGCAAAATAGAAGATTCAAGCAATTTATCTAGTGATGATAGTGATTCTAGTTTAGACAGGACTAATTCTTCCACATCCTGTGATAGTGTAGTTCCTGAGTGTAACAATGACACAAATTCTTCTGCCTCTGACGTTCCAGGTGTTTTGTGCTATGTAGGTAATAACCAAACTGTGATAGAAGCAAGTACATCAACCATGACTACTGGAGGAGACAGAAGTCTAGCTGCAGAAAATGAAACAAATGATTCTAGTAATGGCAGCTCCAACTGTGATTCTATGCAATTGACTAATGATCTAAATTCGGGTGATAATTGGACTTCTTTTGATTCAAGTGATAACAAGATTGTACAAAATGGAGAGTTCTGCCACCCTTCAGAAGAAGTCGCTACTTTACAGAAGTATTTGAGAGTTGCAAATTTGGGAAATCATTTTGATGATGAGAATTCAACTGAGGAAGAGAAGGAATTCAAAAAGTTATGGTTTGAAGCTATGCAAAGGAGCTATGATGAAGCCATAAATGGCGTTTTGAGCTATAGAGAAATGAATGGCACCATTGCAATGCCTGTAGATTTGGATCAAGATCTGATACAACGCATGAAACCAGATGATAAGTCTGCTTTGTTAAATTCTATTGTTGAGTCTCAGGAGTTGAGCATCAGTTCCTCTGCTGCCTTCTCAGGTTCTACTAACAATGAAGCAATACCACTCATCAGTTGCTGCAATTCCATTAGAGAGAACTCCATTATCGAGTCCCAGGAGTTGAACACCAGTTCCTTTGCTACATTCTCAGATTCTAATAACTGTGAAGCAGCACAAATTACTAATTTCTACAATTCCATTAGAGAGAACAATAAAAATTCTTCCTTAGAGAATTCTAATGACATTGAAGCACTTTTGAGCTGTGTCCAACATTCCACTGGTGATCTGAATGATACGGGTAATGATAGTATTTCCAATAATATGCGTAATTTAAGTATAAATGCTCAGGAATTGAACTATACATCAAATGAACTTAGTGTAGACAAAAATTTGGAAGAATCTGTAGAGCTCAAAACAAAAAATGAAAGTGCCTTTAATTATTTCCAATATTGGCGAGAACCTCTTCCTGAAATAGATGTTGATACAGCTGTTGATTGTTTGAATGATTCCCCTGATGAGCAGTTATCAAACAATTATTTTGTGTGTGATGCTTCTAATAACAGAAAAAATATGGGTGGAAAAAAATGGGTGTGGTATATGGAAGATTATTCGTAAGTATTGAATCTTTTATGTATTTTAAATTTGAATATTTTTGCCCTGTTTATGCATGTATTTAACAAAAAAATTTCTTTATAGATCTGATAGTTTCATGTTGCATGATATGTGTAGATCTAATAATGAAGCATCTGGTAAGAATAAGTTTTCTTCAGATTCATTTTTATCTTTTTCAATAATAATTGGTATCCATAATTTTTATTTTAAATTAAAATCCTCCAATAATTTTATTAATCTGTTACTGAAACTGAGATTTTTTTCGAATCAGTTGTATACTGTTTGTTCTCGAATCTTAAGCCACACTGTTTTTCCAGGGTTAATGGTTCTGAAAATCTTGTGTGGCTTAGAATCTAAGGCAAAACATTTGTTGGATGGGAGAAACTGAATTTCCATCCCTTTTTAAAGGAAAAATGTAACCATCCATTCTGATCACTTGCATTGTTCAATGTGTAAATAATTTATTACTGTACATTTGAAAATAAGATACTTTGGGAATACTTATTGCTTTTAATTCTTCTATCGTAAGTTTAATTACCTGTAAAATTGTTTGGAATGTTCTTTGTGAGTATATTGTTAAGCATTTGAATGCAAATCTATGTGGGTGGAATTGTTATTAATTTAATAACAGAAATGGGGAAAATGTTACATTATTTGTGCTTGGTTGCTGTTTTTGAATTGGTTGATTGTATGAGTATTAAGGCTGTTTTCACCATATGCATGGGAGTAGGAACTTAAAGCAAATTTTTCAACAGAAAAAATGCCTCAAAATTTTGTGACATTGTAACTCGTGCATTTGATAATATAAGAGTTTTAAAATTTTCAAAATATTCCATAAATAATCAGTGTTTTCATTTAACATGTAAAGTGAAAGCTCATTTAGCATTACAGTATAGGAGAAAAAATGTGAAACAGGTTTTATAAAAGAAAAATGTGTGTCAACTCTGATAAAAATGAGTTTTAGTATGATAAAATAAGTAATTCTCTACAGGTTAGTGAAGGCGGAATATAATATTAATGTTTTAGTACTTTTATATCTGAAAAAATATTCTGAATTTTGGAACTATTCTTTAACATTAGCCGAAGACAGCCTTAAATCATGTCTTTGCCATTTTTTATCCCTTAAATTTTGGTGAATTTTTAGGTGAACACCATTAAAAAGATATATCAGTATCCTATAGAAGACATATTCCTTTGTTTCTTAGTATTAATATTTAGTTTATTATGGGTATGAAACTATTTCATATAAACTAGGTTTTATATGTATATTTAGAGAATAAAGGAGAACCTCCACCTGCAGAACTTACTCCTCATGATCAGGTAAATAATATATATTTCTTAAATTTTAAGTATTTTCTAAATCCTTTTAATGAAATGTGATAAAATATTTGAAGGGGGAATTTTTTTTTTTTTTTTTTTTTTTTTTTTTTGTAGGATATTGTCCCTCCTGAATTACTGTCATGCTTTGTAAAAATGACTGATGGATCGAATTCAGCTACTGATGCAGAGATAGCTCGCCATTGTGCCTACAGTTTACCAGCAGTGGCTCTCACTTTAGGGAGGCAATATTGGCCTTGTTTGAAGCGTACCTTTGATGTGCTCATGTCTGATCTACCAGTAGGTGCAATATATTTGTTGTTTTCCATAAGTTTCTTTTTTTAAATAATAGTAAATCCCAAGAATGTTAAAAGGTAGTATAGTTGTAGGGCAGGGATCGGCAAACTTTCAAGTCAGAAAAGTCCAATTGTAAGTGAAACAAAATAATTTCATTATTAAAGAGCCATTTATATGCATACGCTTGAGCTGAAGAGGAGGGCTGGTAGCATTAGCAAACAAGAGTGTCATATTCCCATTATTATTTTTTATCATACATAGATAAAAATTTTAATCTAAGTAACATTTTACATTTTTTTCAAAGACTAAAAATTTGTTTCCAGGGCTCAATGCAAGAATAACTGTTGTCAAAGTTTCACAATGCTTTGAATTTATTTTTCAGGATCTTTATGAAAACAATTAATTCTGTAAATGCTTTATTTGGAATTTTATGTTTACACACTAATAATTAAAATTGATTTGGTTGTTCTTGCGTACAAAAGTCAATTCAACAAACTTTTTGTTAGTATAGTTAATAGTTAGTTTAAAATACAAAGTACGTTGTGTGTCTATAGGTATATTTTTTCAATGAATTAATAAAGGGAAAAGAAAGAAAGATGTATTTTTCATAGCAGCATTCATATATGTGTGGCTCGCGAGTCATGGTTTGCTGACCTCTGGTTTTTAGAGTATTAAAAAATAAAGTAAAAATTTTTAAACCTTCGTTGTGATTTTTATTCACATCCTGCTCTTTATATAGGATATAATAAACATGTTTATTATATATTCCTATATGTCATTTGTGATCATTCAATTTATCATTAGATGTTGAAAGTGAATTTTCTTTTCTGTAGTCTTTTGTAATGATGTGGAAAGTACGCCGTACACTGGCTTTTTCTATGCATCAACTAGCTGTGATATTGGGTCCAGAAATAACATCCAAAGATCTGTTACCTGTGTTTTCACGACTCATTTCAGATTTGGATGAAGTTCGTATCGGAATATTGCAGAATCTCTGTGAATTTTTGAGGGTATGAAATTTTAATATCTATGCATGTATTTTTGTAAAATGAAATTTTCATTTTACCAATGTGTTCTATCACATAAATCACATTGTAAACTAATGCTTCTGTAATTAACATTCTTTTAAAAGTTAGAAGTAATTTTGTGTAAAAAAAACATTTTATGTTTTCTGCTAAGTGTATCATTTTGCTAACAGTGTATTTGTATTGAATTCCGTTAATGTTTTTAGGCATAATGTTACTCCAGATTATGTATTATGTCTCATCAAAATGTTATTTGAAGTCTTAAAATTGGTTGTTTTTCAATTAAAGGAAAAAAACATGCTTTATATTTCATAACCGTTAACATTTAATGATAGGTTTCATTCACACACACATACAACACACATTAACTTAGGTACAGTTGAGTTTTTAATTGTCTATGATTAATTTAAATTTAGATTTTGCTTGCTTTTGTACAGGTACTAAAACCAGAAGAGAGAAAGCAATTTCTTCCAAGCTTACCAAAATTCCTCATTTCAGTCAATGATCACGATTCAAATATAAGAAATTGGAGATTCCGTCTTATTCTAGCAGAGTATGTTAATCTGATTTTTTTTTTTAAGAATTCATCTTATTTCATCTTTGTACTTTAACATTTTTTTTATTCATGTGATTTTTACTTGACCTAAAATGTAATTCTGTAAAAATAGTATCAAAAGTTTTAGCTCTTAAAGTATAATGTACATTTTATTTCTATGTAGGCAGCTTGTATTAATTGCAAGTTTATATGAACCCCAAGATGTTCGAGACCATTTGGTGCCTCTTTCTTTTACTTTAATCAGAGATAAGATATGCGAAGTGCGCTTGGTTGCTGTTCGTGTCGTAAGTATTTTTTTCTGTACAATATTTTGACAAAACCTAATTGTTTGAGTATTCATCAGCTACGCTTTTAGAAGCATTTTGTGAAATTCCTCTGAATTGCCCATATGTTGAGAAGGAAATTAATTCATGACCTAATATGATAAGGTATTTAAAGTTGAGAAATTATGCTTTATTTTTGGATTTTAGTTTTTTGTATCATACTGATTGACTTCCCTCTGCCATCATCATAACATTTTATTAAAAGAGTATGTAATTGTAATAAATCTTTCAATTTTAATTTTTTAATGAATTTCCAGAAGTTTATTAAAATTGGTTTTAATTAGAGCATTGGATATTGAATTCAGAAATATTGTTCATTTTTTTAAGTACTTCAAATAGCATTATTTGTTTCATAGATTGAAGTCCTTGATTAGTATAAATTTTCTACGAAGCTCATTTACATCTATATTGCTTGTAAGGCCCATTTTTCTCTTGGTTTAGTTTAATATTATTAATTTTTATATGCCTCTTCCAATGTAGCTCTATATAAGATGAGAATTACCTCCAAAATAAGTTGATTAGATATTTTTTTGCAAAGTGAGGTTTCTTCTGATGTGAATTATATATTTTTGTCCTTTCATTTTAGTATAAAATAAGTTAAATCTTTTTCTTCTAACGATTTGAAAATTTATTGAAAGATACCTATTTTATCAAAAATCTGTATTACTTGGTTTACTGTAATCTTGATTCCTCTTTTTGGAGAGTTGTTTTTACACTTTGAGAATAATTTTTTAAGAGTTCAGCAACTTTTTAGAGAATCTCATCTCCCTAGACAAATTATTTCATATTACTACTGGTGCTTTTTTGTTGTAAATATTTAATTTTGCAATTAATATTAAACTATTTTACTATAGGTGGCTGCTATAATGGAACGATTGAGTGATCATCCAACACCAATATATACAAAAGCAGTGCTATCTGAACTCACAGAGAAATTCGTCCATTCCCCCAGGTGGCTTCACAGGCAATTGTAAGTATCTGTATTTTGTGTTAGGTTTTACACAAAAATCAACTTTTTAAAAACTGGTTTTGTATTTCTACAGGTATAAACAAGATATTTATTACTTTAAATAGAAATTTTCATACTTTTTAATTAAGAATTAATGTGTCAGACTGACAACCTAACCTGAACATCTGCTCATGCACCTCAGGGTCAAAGGTTGCGTATACTCATTTGGGCAGGGTAGGCTTTGGCCCTCATGGGCTGCCGCACCTTGAGCAGGGCCAGCGCTAGCAGTTTCGCCGCCATGGGCAAAGAAGTAAAATGCCGCCCATTTATAACAAAAATTAAAAGAGATAACCTAAACCCTTCCCAAATTTAATGATAAAATAAAACGTGAGCAAAAAATTGCTATCTATAATGTTGAAGTTTTGATTATATATAGCAAAAAAATACTGATTTATTAATTTATGTTTTTGGCACTAAATTAAAATTAGGGTTCCACACAAAAAAGAAAGAGTCATTTCTAGTGTATATTTATAAAATACAGATATTTAAAAAATACTAAAACAAATAATAGAACCACTAAATATTAAAACTTAATTACATATTAAAAAAAGGTTTAAACCGAGAGTTAAAATCTTAAAAGTGTTTCTTTCTCCCTTTTAATTCCGAGATTTTTTTTTTTTTTTTTTTTTTTTGTAATTTCTTTAACATTAATTTTTTCAGCCAGTTCATGTTCAATGGCTATCGTTGTCACGCCGTTTAGCCGGTCCTTGGTAGTTGTGGAGCGTAAAAATTTTTTAATTTGGAGAAACTCCTTTTCCACATTCCACACTTATTGGGAGAGTAAGCAATATCCTTAAAACTACCGAGTTTTTGGGAAAATCCAGGTTCGATAATAATTTTAAAATCTCGATTGGACTTGCTTTTTTATTTAGCAAATCCAAAACCACTACTATCACCAGGTCCAGCGCATTTATATCTGATGAATTCCCATCAGTTAACACTGCTTCTAGATCTGTGGGTTTATTGCTTAACCCAGTGCGGCTCTGGCACAAATATCCACGGAAGGCACAATAATATTTTCCTTTAAAAAAAACTTGACAAGAAAAAAATTACATCTTATGATAAATTAAAATTCTTTTATAAATCGTGAACATGGATAATTTTTTGTTTAAGTTAAAAGATAGATAGGTAATTAAAATTTCATGTTGTAAAATTACGTAACGAACATCGAGCTTAATTTGATTGGTTTTCGTAAACGTAAACACAAACCATGTTACAAGCTACCGGTTGAAATTGTTCATATGTTTACGGCGTACTCCGTTGTGATACAAAGGTACCACAAGCATGCACGCTCATACTTTTTCTAAAGTAGTGGGGGTACAAATTGGCATCACAGACCAGCAGTTGCAGTGTGAACAGTTTCGTCTTATCTACCATGTCTGACGTTGCCCTGTCTTATTAAAAAGTTGTATTTTTCAATCTAGCTGCACATCTTACAGGTATTTTTATATGATTTTATTACACCTGCTATATATATTTAAGGTCCGGTACAAAATTTGTAATCGATTATTCGATAACTTCTATTTGTCCAAATGTTGGAAGTTTCTTACATTTTTGGTCATATCAAAAGTTTTGTTATTCTGATGATGGAAAACATTTTTTTTTTCTTTTTAAAGCAGTTACATATATTTTTGTGAAATTGTATTTTTTAATTTTTATTTTCATCAATTTAATAATAGTTTCGTACTGGTGGCTTTAGAAAAAAAATATATTTGGAATATTTTTATAGGCATCCCAATTAACATGGCTACCAAAAAAAGCAAAGAAAAAACGTATGATGAAAACCACAAATTTAAAGTTGAGAGTGGACTGAGAATTTTGCGTTTATTCAAAACCTGAATGAACTTCCAACATGTCTTATTTGTAAGGTGAAATTCGCACATAACAAGAAGTCAAATTTAGAGGGACACTTGACAAAAAAGCATGCCTCATTTAGCACTAAATATCCTACCGATGATGCAAGGAAGAAAGCAGTTGAGGAATTTCAGAAGAGTCAAGAGTTGTCAACTTCTGTGTTTAATAACTGGATGCAATCTTCCAGCAATATTAATATGGCAAGTTTTGTTTTTAGCCAAGAGATTACTAAGAGAGGGAATCCATACACAGATGGCAAATGCATAAAAAATTGTTTTATAAATGCATCCAAAGAGCTATTTCAGGATTTTAAGAACAAAGCAGATATTCTGAAAAGAATGAAAGAGTTACCATTGTCTGCCAAAACCATTAAAGATAGAACAATTCAAATGTGTTCGAATATAACCACCCAGCATATCGAATATCTGAAATTGGTTTCGGCTTTGTCAATAGGAGTTGACGAGTCTTGTGACGTAAATGATACAGCGCAAATTTCTCTTTTTGTAAGATTTATTTCTCATTCACGCCCTAAAGAAGAACTTTTAGGATTATTGCCACTCAAAGGTCAGACGCGTGGAGAAGATATCGCAAATGCTGTAATTGAGTGTATGGATAAACATTATATTCCCTTCGATAAAATTGTGTCGATTTCAACAGATGGGGCCCAAAGTTTGACCGGCATAAGAAAGGGATTTGTTGCTATTTTGATAGAAAAAATAAATCACGAGATACTTGTTTACCATTGTATCATTCACCAAGAAGCGTTTTGTGCACCAACATTTCCGGCTGAAATTCGTAAAGTTATGGAATTAGTGATTACCATTATCAGCTCCATTTTAACTAAAGCTCTTAATCATCGTCAATTCAAAGAACTTTTATTTGAAATGGAAAGTGAGTACGCAGATCTGCATCATAACAAGTTAAGTTGGTTATCAAGAGGGAACGTTTTAAAAAGTTTCACGTCCCTTTTCCCGGAAATTAAAGCATTTCTTCTTGAGAAGAGCATTCACTATCCAGAACTAACAGGCGATCAGTGGATCTAAAACTTTTATTTCATCGTAGATGTTAGGTCTCAGCTTAATCGTTAACTACAAGGAAAAGGAAACTTAATTTTTTCGATATTAGAAGAAGTAATAACATTCGGAAACAAATTATCCATTTTTGCTCAGGAATTTTAAAGGGAAACATTGTTTCACTTCCCAAGCCTGCTGAAGCTTCACAAAGAAAATAATTCCTCTATTAATAAACACCATTTTAAAACAATTTTAAGTATGAGGAAAGCATTTCTCAGCAGGCTTCAGGAATTTA
The DNA here is from genome assembly GCA_019973935.1 of Trichonephila clavipes. NCBI lineage: Eukaryota > Metazoa > Arthropoda > Arachnida > Araneae > Nephilidae > Trichonephila > Trichonephila clavipes. The sequence goes on from BMAU01016507.1 coordinate 1,046,705, forward strand.
AAAACAGCAGAGCAACTTTAATATATGTCAAAAATCCTCTTAATGTTACGATAACCGAGTTGAAATTTTCTCCTTTTGAAATTGACATTAGTAGCTTTGAAATACAATTGCTGGATTTTAAAAAAAGGAAATATGGCACTCTAAATTTGTACATCTTTGAGTTGAACTGGAAGTATTGGAGGAAAAAAAATGTTATCTTAGTTCACAACACAAGTGGTCTGCTTTGCATGACTTGGAGAAGGAAGACATGATCATTTTCAACGCTTGGAATAGTATTCCTGACTCTTACGATCAGCTGAAAAAGCTCGCGTTTGCTGTTCTTTATCTTTTCGGTTCTACATATATGTGCGAACCATCTTTTACAAGCATAAATATTGTCAAGAGTAAACTTAGAAGTCGTATACTTGATGAGAACTTGGAATCATGCCTAAAATTAAAAACAACATACAAACCTGACTTACTCAAACTTTCCAAGGAAATGCAAGCACATTGTTCGCATTAATAAATATTTAGGTTCAAGTGGAGGTATTATTAGGTTCCACTTTGGATTTTGCGATTTTTCTTCGGATTTTTCGATTTTTATCTAAATGTCATGGTGAGATATCGAATTCATTCTAAAATAAATAATACCGAAAAAAGTACCTTGGTGACCACTTTTAGTCACCAATATAAAGGACTGGTCCCAAGTGGTCCCCCTATACTACACTTGAACCAATATTTATTAAGTATGAAATTTAGTTTTGTTTAGTGTACTACTTATTTATTAGTGTAATTAAAGTTTACTAAACAAACAGATTTGGCTCCCAATTTGTTGTAATGTTCATATTTGGCTCTTTGGTTAATAAGATTGCCAACCACTGGCTTAACCCCTTCAGGACGAACGTCCCAAATATGAGCCAGCACAAAAGACCGCTAGAGGTTGAAGGGTACACCAGTGTGTTACTCCCTCCGTAGGCTGAATTGCTCACAAGTGCGCCAGGCTGTTGGAATATTTTGAAAGCTCAATTTTTTGGCAATAGACGACATTCTATGTCCATAAGGTTTGAGATACATGAAGATCTGACCTTTTACTCAAAATGAAATAAATATATTACTCACGCATGGTTTTTGTTTTATAAACATTATGGAAAGGGAATGTTCTCGAATTGAGTGCTTTACGGCTGCTTTTAAAATGAACATGTGGTTTTTGTTTATAGTGAGGATGAAAGATTTATTTTCGCTAAAGCATTTGATTTGGGTTTGCAGTCTAGTTTTTAATGAATAATTAGATCTGGTAGACAAAATTTGTATTTATTTTTTTTACTTTTTTTTCCCTTACTTTTTTAGGGGGTCCGACTTTTACAAATGCTGACAATAAAATGTTTAAAATCTTGTACTTAAACAGAAAGTGGCTGATGTGAATAAAGTATATTAGTATGGAATATATAAAGCATATGCCGTTTGTATAGCATACAAAAAAATATTGAATAATGCGTTTATATCTTGGTATTTTTATAGATTTAGGCTTAACTACACAAAACCCTCTGCCTGTGAGTGACACTCGCGACGGAAACCTCAGGCCCTGTCGGTACGCACGTGTTTGCGTCCTTCGTCTTGAAAGGGTTGATCTGTACCTTAATTTGGGCACAAAATGTACCAGAAATATGCATAACTCATTTGCTGCTGAACTAGGCTTGTCTTCAAAGCTTTAAATAATAAATTTGAATTTTTTATTCTATTTATAGACTCTTAGACTAAAAGTTTAGGAATGAAAGGTCACTTCAGATTCTTGCAAACATTTCCAGAATCATGATATTATGTTTTCATTTTCTTCTTTGCCACTATTTAACTTAGTAGTAATCTTCTGTATAATAATCAATATAGAAATTTGATAGCTGTCTGATAACTTAATAATGTCAATTTTTGTAGATAATGGAAGTCCAAGCATTTTGACTTTAGTAAATGGAGCTAGCTATATTACAAATCCAATGTCTCTTCAATTTATATCTTTGTTGTGCATAACTTGCAACTAATGTTTTTATATTCACCAACAGAAATTTTAATTTGCATTCACTTGTTACTGCATCTTGTCTTGTTAAAACTTCAATTTGCTAATTTTATTGGCCCTAAAAAACTTCAGTAACAGCTATGGTTGTGACAGGTGAATAGCACAATTGATTAATTATTTGACCACAAACCTTTTTTTAACAGGAACACGTTTTTTTTTATAGAACAGTATCAGTTGCTATATTCAAATAAACAATGTTGAGCTTCTCGAAACCCAGTTTTAACACTGTCTTAGCATCACTTCGGAACTTCCTTTTAAAACTAATCCTAATTTGGACTATTTTCTCAAAAAGGTATACGTTTATATTCAGGTATCTGATTTATTTTGCTAATGTATTCATCTAGGGTTGGGAATATGGATTTTCCATATAATTCATACAATCTTGTTTAACTCATTCCTATGGATAAATGAATTTCATAAAGCATTAATTGTTTTGTGATTAAGAACAAAATTGTAATTCTTTTAATAGATAATTATTCAAGGCAGCTGGTTTTTGCACAATTTCCTTTAAAATACTCTTTTTGAAGCAAAAGGAGTAGTTTTAACAGGGTGCTGTTTTTAAAGATTGTTGGAGGCTTCTCATGGCTAATACTTTGCAAGTTTACTTTTTATTGCAGAAATTACAATGGGCCTTATCTTTTCAAAATTATACAGAATGTTTGATGTTTTGGAAGAAATAAAAATACATAAATATCAATATTTTTAAAAGTAATAAAATTACAATATCAGATGAATAAATACTGTAGTCAAAGCTGTAAACATGGAAATTGGTTTTCTGAATTCTCAACACAATCTTTGTTTAGCAAAACGTTTTTATTGTTTTTCTTCCTCTATCAATTTTCTAGAACTCAAGTCAAATATGTATATTGCTTGGTTTATATCCTTTATATTTCTTATGGCTGAGCGATTTTTTTTCCCCTCAATTGTTCCATTTTTGATAAGGTTTAACAAAGACAAAATATGCTAAGGACAATGTTCATCCTGTTATCAAGAAGTGGAACATTATAAATATTTGGCTGCTACTGATCGCGTTTGTTCTCTTTTCGGAAAATTTTTCTTAAATATAATATTGTCAAGCAGTACAGTTGTAAAAGGACTAAAGCATTTGCTGTTATTAGTGAATAGCTTCTAATTGGAAAAAGTACAGTGAAAATCGTTTAACACGAGACTGAAATATTTTTTCCTGTTAAAGGATATTGCAATAAAAACTATACATTCATTAAAATTAAGCTTAGAGTACATTTTATTTACATAGATATGTATATATGCATACATTTAATAAAAATCAATGAAACAAAAGCATTTACTAGAACTTGCTGTAAAATCTGGCATAATACGCACAATACTGTTATGTTTTGGATTGAAGTCATTTATTCTAGGTATTCCAAGCTTTAGTAAAAAATAGTATTCTTCTTGAAGTCCATGAGGAATGTCATTTCTGTGAAATAAACAGTATTTTGATGCATATTTTTTTTTCTAAACTCATCTTTTTCTTATTTTTAAAGCTCTCATTTGTATACCTGGCATATATAACCCCCGCACACCTGTAAATTTCAATTTTATTTTTTATTATCAATTTTGTGGTATATGCCAGATTTTACACAATGAAATTTAATACAAAATCTTTACAGATTTCCATTTTCATCTTCCGTTTTTTTTTTTTTATCCAATAACCTAAAGGAGCTAGCTCCATCTTCATTTTCCAGGAAATAGAAGTTTGCTTTCCTCCTGAACTCTTTGTCATTGTGCTCGTTTAAAAAAAAAATCTTCTAAAAAAAAAAAAAAAAAGGTGAACCAAACTCCGTGATTTTTAAGCACACTGCAATGTACTTGTCGTCAAATTAAAAAGCCACTTGATGAGAAATTAAATGTTCTTTTGTGTAGTGTTGGTAAAGGTGGAGGGTGAAAGTAGCTTATAGATTTTTTTTAAAAATTGGCTCTTGTCACAGGATATTTTAAAGTCGAGTTAGCCTCCTTTCTATAGAACATGTGAAACCACCTCTTTCATTTCAGCCCTCTCTTAAACTCGTCTCAGTGGCTGGTGTTTTCTGTATTTTGTTCATTCCCAAAATAGAAATATTTTTGTGTGTGATTTTTGTTTTGTATTAAGAGAAAAAATGCATGAAAATTCATAGTTTGTTGGGGTCATTGTATTATTTCATTTTAACTAATAGTTCGTCTTAAGAGTTTTCGAGTTAAATATATTTCACTGTACACATGATTCAGTATATGGAATAAGGTCCTTTTGGTGGCAGTATCTGGTGAGGTAACAATTTGAACTTTACATTGTATCCCATTGCAGTCATTTTTGCAGTTCCAAATTTGATTGTCTATTGGAGAAAATATTAAATGTTAATGTATATATATATTTTACTGTCTAAAACTTTCAAATTTTGTGCAAGTCAAAAATATTTAAACATTTATGCACTTAATGGTTATTGCTTGGTTGTAGTTTTGGGTCAACTTCTTCTAACTTGATAGTTAACTTTTGTATGCATAATAATTTTTTATTTGTAAAAGCGTCTTTGTTGTAAAGTTATTGCCTTCTGGAATATAGCTATACACATGCTTCTTAAATGTACTTTAGTATGAGTTTTTATAAATCAAATAATTACAAGAGTATTTTTCTGAGTGTTTTCTAATCTAAATATTTCCTTTGGGAAATTTCCTCAGCTTGATTAAAGTGCACTTTTGGAATATTTAATTTGATAGTTTCTGGGCAGTTCAACGTGGATTTTCAGTGATAGCTTTTATTCTCTTGTTTATGTCCTAAACAAATGATCATCTCAAAGACAGAATAATATTTGAGATAAAAATTTCTATGCTAAAGGTTTGCGAACCTCTTAGTAACTATCATTTGAAACAGCATACTTTCTGAATATTGCACAATTTTTACAAGCAGTTGAACTAAAATGTTTACTTTTCTTGACTTGACATTTCTGGAAACGTAATATATATTGTGATAGTTTTAAGGGCATATTCTTGTTTTTTCTAGGTACGTTTATATTTGCCAACAAATAGTTCTTGAGAAAGCCCTTTCTCCAGACCAATTTGCTGAAGATGCTCTACCTCAACTGCTTTACCTATGTTGGGACAGAGTTCCTAATGTGAGGATAGCTATTGCTAGGTGCCTAGTTATTGTCATATGGCCTATGGGTAAGATAATTTTCTCTCTGAGCTGTTTCTCTCTGTAAAATTCACAATGGAGTGTAGAATAAATTAGTAATGACTTATACTAACTCTTTAGAAGTTTTCTCTGACCCTAAGAGCCCTCACCGAGAATTGTTGCTGCAGACGATACATACCCTTCAAAGTGATATGGATGCAGATGTTAGGTATTATGCTAACATGGTTTCCACACATGAATGTTCCTGTCTCCAAAACGGGGAATTTACAAATGTGGTAAGTTGGATGTTTTTGAATAAATTGGAATTTTGATTTTTGTATACACTAATGTGGATAATAGTTTCCTAAGCTTTTTTGTCTAATTTAAAGATAAACAGTGTGCATCTTTACCTACACTTTGTATTAGAACTGTTCAATTTGAAACCAAAGACATGTGTAATATAGAATATTAAATGTTTCAAAATGTTAAGGTGCTGTACTAACGTATTAAACTTTAATTTACATAGATTTATAAAAACAATTATGTAAAAAGAAAATATGTATTGATTTTTCAGTATCTAGGAAATGGTGCTAAAATAAATAGTGTCTCAAGAAAAAATAACCTTAAAGTTGTTTTTTTTTATAACCTTGCTAAGGAAAACTCAAAATTTCTTCAGATTGTAGAAGAAACACTGCATTATTTTTATATGATGAAGATAGCATTAATATTTATCAACTACCTTTAAGAGGAAGAGGATGCTTGATGAAATTATAATTAAAAATATTTTACTTACCGTAAAATCCGGTGTGCAACACATGCCTATACTTTCAAACTGCAATTTTTAATTTTTATGTATATTCTTCATATAACATGCACTTTTTTTTTTTTTTTTTTTTTTTTTTTTTACAAAAATGTAATTATGCAATGCTCTTATGTTTTGAAATCATTCATTCAAGATATTATTCAAAGTTTTAGAGGGAAAAAATAGTATGTTTCTAGAATTACAACCCTTTAAGTTCATAAGGAATGTGATTTCTTTTTTTTTTTTCCTCTTATTTTTTGTGTTAAAAGTGTGCATCATATGCTGGATTTTACAGTATATTAGCCATGATATTTTTCTACTGTAAAGCCTATAATAGATTTAGAAAGCTTAAAAGGTTTTACCACATCGGCATTTGGAGATTTGAAAAAAATGTGGGAAAAACTTCTCCTTTTTAGGAAAAAACTTCCCAGTTAGACATTCTATTCTAAAGTGAGTATAAATTACTCAGTGGTTCCCTATTATGGTTGTCATTTGGCTTAAATGCTCATAAAAAGAAAACTTCCGTTTGGTTATGAAATATGGATATTGTGTTCCAACTGGAACAGTGGTGTAACATACACGCCGTCATCATAGGGGGCAGGACTGTAGGGCGTCCAAAGCCTGAACACAAAGTACGTACCCTTTGTAATATCCGGCTTGGGGCTCAAAACCTGACTTTGCAGTGGGGGGTCTAATATCCTCCATTACGCCACTGAACTGGTACTATTTATATGCTAGGAAAATCTATAGTAGGGAAAAGTTCAGAAATGGCAAACTCTCCTTGGATATAGAGTTGTGTAGGAAATTTTATCCAATATTGAAAGCACAAAGGAGGAACATTTCAGAATTTTTAAACTGGAAAATGCCCTCTCAAATCTCAAAAAGAAGCTTCTAAATAGCAAAGAGGCAATATAATTGCAAAGTGTTAGACATATGTACTTTTGCCATAGGAAGGACACTGTTATTGTAACTATATTTAAGTTGTCAACACATTAGCTTATCATTAAAACCAAAAGGTTTTGCCAAGCAAATTAAAAAGAAAATTTACTTGTGTCTTATTAAAATTATACAATTTGGCGATGTGAAAGTTTGTTAACTGAGCTGACTTCTTGGGTCATATTGACCTCTTGTTTAGAGTAGCCTTGGTACCCAAATGGTCATGGTGGTACTTGTGGTTGGTATTGTCGAGTTGTGGGTTTGAAACTTAGTGCCACTAAAGACCTGATGTGTAGAGGGGCTGATATACATCAAATATGTTGAGGCTCCAAGTCCTGTTAGCATGCTGTTGTAGTTTGGAGATAAAGTGCCATCTCAGATGTTGTCTTTGTCGATTGTAGCTCAAAATTATGATGTGTGTCACAAATAACTCAAGTTCAGTTGCTTCAGAGTGTGAATCAAATCACTTGACAATCAGTCAAGTTAAATTAATTGACTTCTGTCTAAAGACAAAAAAAAAAGGGCATTATGGAATCTATTTACCAATGTACTGAAAATTGCTGTTATTTCTGGGTGAATTTTACATTCACATTTGCATAGTTCATTATAGCTTCTGTAGAGATGTAACTTGGTTTGCTTCACATAAAACCAAAAGCTTAATCTGTTCTTGGACCTTGCATGTTATCGTACCTTCAATTAAGGACGTTATGCTTAAAAGTCTGAATACAGACAAAAATATTTCAAGTGCATTATTAAGATTTTAAAAGACTTGTTAATTAGAGAATTCGAATCCTTTCATTGTTACAAAAGGAAAAAGTTATATGGATTAATTAGCTATATATATATTTTAAAAGAGGTACTGAACTTTACAATAATATTAATATACAGTGTTCTAAGAGATTTGTTATTTATAAAATGTAGATATACTATATATATACACGTTCTGCTTACTTGTCTTATCTAACCAAGACCCCTTTTGGAATTTGTCTTGTAATTGTATTATTAAAATAAATACAGTGGTGGCAAAAAGTCCTGAACACACTCATTTTTTAGCATAAGTTTTTTGTTTGATTTCATTTTTCGTTGTGAAATTATCGCACTATCTTAAATATTGTTATTGATTTTAATGTATTTTTTTATGTTGATTTCAAATCTACTACTAGTTTCTTAATGACTAAAATATTTTTTGTAGTAAAGCTGCCTGGACACAATGTGAAATATGTGCAGAATAAAACAATATAAAATAACATAATATGCAAAGAAAAATACAACGAAAAGTGACATACGGTATATTTAATAAGCATTTTGAAAATTACATTGTTGTCGCATGTTAGAAAATCAATATTTTATGGCCAGCCGTTTGCTTTAATTACGGCTCTACATCTTTTTGGCTTGGAATGCACCAATTTGAAAAGATCTTTTTCGTAACAATATGGTTGAAGGAAAATATTAAATCTTCAATTAATTCACGTTTGTTTGAAGGTTTTTTTCTTTGAAATTTCATAACTAATTATAAACCATTAAGTTCTCTATCGGATTAAGGTCGGGAGACTGTCCTGGCCAGTTCATTCTATTCACAGTATGGTCTTTCAACGATTTCTGACTATTTTGCGCGCTTTGACAAGGGGGCGCATCTTCCCTGAAAAATAAATGACTGATTCCCAAAAAGATCTCTTGCAGTTGGTAGCAATTTATTTTGTAGTATTTCAATGTAATCCATGGCTTTCACTGTTCCTCTAACGATGTGAAGTCTTCCAACAAACACCATGAGAAGACATGCAACCCCATACCATCACTTTTGTCAGGTGCTTTACTGTGGGCTGAATTCCTCATGAGTGCATCATCTTACATAGACACTACTTTGGTTGCCAGAAATACAAAACTGACTCTCATCACTAAATATTACCTTTTCCCAGTCTTTAATAGTCCATAATAAATATTCCCTTGCCCACGTCAATCGCCTCTTGCGTTGAAATTCAGTCAGTAATGGTTTTGGGCGCACTTTACAGCCTCGTAACCCAATTTCCAGCAGTCTTCCTCTAACAGTTCTTGGGCACACACTCACATTTGATGTCAAAGTCCATTGTTTCAAAATTTGTGAGGAATTAAGCTTTCTGTTTGAAAGTGAAATTCTGTGCAATAACCTGTCTTCACGGAAAGACGTTTTTCTTGGTCGTCCTGATCGCCCCCTGTCCGCAATAAAATTTGTTTCAGAAAATCTTTTCAAAGTTCTCACAACAGTAGAAAGACCACATAGTACATAATGGAGTATTTCATTGGTTGAAAACACACTCGCTCATTCTTACAGCTGACCTTGTGCTTTCTTGTTAAGGTCTTTTCGACATATTAATCAAACTATTTACTTTAGATGAAATCTACGAACAGATTTGAAATCAGCATGAAAAAATACATTAAAATCAATGACAATATTTAAGATAGTGTGGTAATTTCATAAAGAAAAATGAAGTCAAACACAAAAATTACGCAAAAAAAATGAGTGTGTTCAGGACTTTTTGCCACCACTGTATTGAGTGAAATTTTGAAATATTGGAAAGGATATACGTATTAGATTCTTCAAAATATATTAAGCTTGTAAACAAAAAAATATTAGGCTGCTACATTAGTTTTGACATAAGTAAATTGAGTTTATGAAATCATGCCAATATTAATTGCAATCATTTTTTTAGGTAGAGCCTTTTGTTTGATATGCAGTTAGCTCAACAATCATATCTAGTCATATTTTGACTGGGAATGCCATTTATCTGTTTCCTTAGAAATGGTTAATCTCTACATGAAATTGCCATAAAACATGTTTGTGAGAAAGTTGGAAGAGATCTGTGCTCAAGATTTTCAAATATCAAATGAATTGAACTTTTATACTTGTGTAATATTGAATATACAATTTGTGTGTTCTTATGTAGCTCTGAATATTGACAGAGTTCGTGAAAACATGCACAGTGTGTGATTTATGGTGCAAAACTGAATAATTAACTTATTAAAAATATTTTAATGTGCTCTACAATATTTTTTTTAATGTAACTAATTTTCATTATTGGCCTTTTATTTTATTTAACTAGCTTGGCGACAGCAATATGTATTTATTCTCAGATTTTAATTCTTTTTAAATAAAATAAAATTCTGTTTGTGTGTAATAAAAGCCTTCTTTTGAATTTTTATAAAAGATGCCAGTGGAATTGAATTTGCTGTTTTGTTTTATTGTATACAATATTTAAATTATTTGCCTGTATTATACATATCTTTAGATGGTCTGATGTGTTTTATATGTAGCAGTTCCTCTTCTATTGTGACATAAATTTTTTTCACTATTCATTGTACTTAAATCATTTTTGCCTTTTTGAATAAAAAAAAATTCTGTAGTATGAGACTTTATTATTCAATTTTTAACTTTTATACTGTAAAACTCCGAACTTACCCGATAGGTGAGATTGAGTGATAACCGCATAGGTCGGGGTATAATTTCGCTTCTTAATACATATAAAATATTTTTAGTTGCGGCCAAAGATGGAAGAAAGTAATAATTAAGAAAAAATGTTCAATAAAATCTTAGATAAACACATACAAAATCGCGAACCAAAGTTATTTTAAAGTAGAAGGTTTCATAAAATCTAACAAATAATCTGCTGGCTCCAAGATTTTTTTCTTCTACATAATTTCCTTGTAGTAGTATTTTTGTTAATAATTATTTTATTCCTTGCTTTGTTGAAAAAGTGTGCTCTTTTTGGAGTATGTATTTTCTGAAATTAGCAATCCTTTTCCAATTCAATTGAAATATTCTGTCAAATTTCCAACCATCATTCAATCTTGTGGGTCTTAAGACTCAAGTTCTTCATTGTCTTGATCTTGCTCAAGCATTTCTATGAGCTCATCAGTTGTCTGTGAGCAATCCAGCAGTTCTTGAGTGTCATCACTATCTACTTCTAAATTTATTTTCCTAGCTGAATCAACAATTTCTTCAATCAAATTACCATTTTTATCAGGCTCTGACAATAATTCCGCCTGAATTTCAGAAATGGGAAAGAAGACATCTACAAAATTTGAAAATCACGTATGTCGAGGCGTTATTGTACTGTATTTATAAACTCAAAATAAGTTTTTGATTTATGCTAATTAATTTGTGAAATCAGTCACTTTTGGGAGATTTTCCAAATTATACTCTGTTCTACCTTAAATTGGCAGAAAGGGTACGACGACCAAATCACAGCCGCTGCCGGGTTACTCTAGGAAAAAGAGTGTGAACTCTAACAATTAAAATTCCCTATATTTGGCGAGTAAAAAAAAATGCTCTTGAAAAATTTGTTCATTAAAATTGTACAAGCTGATTTTTTTTTAAATAATATAAGCCACTTTTTTAATTAAGATGTCTAAAGGTTTGCATTTCAATATGTTTAAAAATATTGATTACTTAACTAGCAAAACTTTTCTCGAACAAAATCTCAATAGTTCTCAATACATTGATTGCATTTTTTTTTTTACATAAAATAGTATTGTTATTGTTCTTCATGCTATCATTAATTTGATTTTTTTTTAAGTGACTTGTGTCACTTTCAAAATAAACTCATATATCTTTAGTTTCATAAGTTCTTTAATTACATCTGTTTACAAAATACAAATTTCTATCTTGTTTATAAGGAATTAATCTCCTTTTCTCCATTATTACTATTTTAAATCATTTTATTCACATTACATGTAAATGCTGTTTATGTACGTTAAGATATACAGAAGCATATAATAGAATTTTGGGATTAATTTGAAAAATTTATCAATATGAAAACTTTTTATCTTTTATGAAATTTACAGTATATCTGTGGAAAAAATATCTATGCATATTTCAAAAATTATGTTACTGACATTATATGCAAAGTTTATGTATTCAGTTCAATAAGTATAACTTTTAAAGAAAAAAAATTTATTTATTATTTAATACAAACAGACATGTTTAAAATGTCATTAAACAACAAGAATAAAGATAGTCGCATGAGATATGAAAATAACAGTGATAGCAAAGACACAAAGCGAATGGCATTGATTTGGCATGAATTGCTGTTTTCAACTGTATTCATTCATGGGTATTAAAGAATAAATGCTTTTATAAGATGTGATTAACTTAAAATATTTCTTTAAACCCACATTTTCTATAATACATGATACTTTTTAACCTTTTTTTATGCATCTGCATTAATTTAAATTCCAAAACAAGTTGAAACTATTTTTCAAGTGGATTGTTACATTTCCTACCCTTCCCAATACTGCCAACTTGAGGTGGAACAGAGTATAGAATAAAATATTGTGAATTGGATTAGTTGAAATATATATTGCTTCCTCTTATTTGGTGCCACCAGTGTATATATCCTCTTTCAAAGTACGATTCTTTGCATTGTGATGCTCTGTTTAAAATTAGTCCCAACAGATTTGGAATGCAATAAAATAATATTAACAGTGTTTGCAAAGAATTTTCTTATTTCTGAGAAGGTATTTGAAAAAAAAATATTCCAGGAACGATGTAATTGATGGTTAGCACTTTTGTTTATTTAACTGTTTTTTATCCTCCTTTCTCATTTTCAAAGAAAGAGTATTGAGAAAATGTATCATTTGTTCAAGGAAAAATATTCACCTTGAATCCTATCAATGCACTGAATGTGATGTTGGGTTTATGTTGAACCTTGTTTCAGAATATATCGCTCTACATCCAATTTTTTTTATTATTATGTTATATTATAATTCTATACATTAAATTTTTTATTTTCCTTTTTAAAGTGAAACTAACCATTTTGATGTGGGGAAAATGGCAGCACTGTAAGAGGGTTAATGTCGTAAGTTTTCCTCTGTAGTTAATGTGTATAAAATTGAGCAAATATTTTTTTAAAAAAAATTTGAATGTGCTACCTGTTGAATTATGTACAGTGAAAATCAAACATATGCAGTGTTTTCTAACAATTAGTTTTTTTTTTAAACTGAAAATCGCTTAACACAAAACTGAGGACTGAAATAATTTTTGTGTTAAAGGATATTCCTGCATATTCAACAAAATTAAGTTTATTAAGAGTACATTTTATTCACATATATGCATGCATTAAATAAAATCTGTGAAACAAAAACATTCACAAGAAAATGAAATTAAATACAAAATTTTCAAGTTCTTATGTTTTTGATCACAAGCCTTAAAAAGCTCCATTTTAATTTTAAGTAAAATAGCAGTTTGCTCCCCTGATCTCTTTGTATTCTTTGAACTGGTTCTAGTTGCTTTTAGTCATTTTTGAATCCCAATTCAAAGTATCACAACAATCCTTGCTCTAATAAATAATGAAAAGTATTTCTCATAAAATTTAAATTAATATTCTCTTGCAATTTTGTTTGAAAAAGTTTACACAATGTTTTTATGAAGCAACAGTTTTTCTTCTTAGTATGTACTTTTTTTTTTTTTTATATTTAAATGTAACTATTTCTGCAACATATTCTTTGTTTTTTTCCTTTCTGTTTAACTAATGTGATAAATATGAGCAATAAAAAAATTATATCATCTGCTTTTGCTTACTATTTATCAATTAATAATCTGTAATAGGAATTTTAGCTATGTATGATCAATTAATTTATAAAATCACATTGAAATTTTTTATTCCCGTCTGTTGTATACTTTAAATTGCGTCTAGTTATTTCATGAAATACCTGGTTAATCTATGAAATAACTGAATTATACATCATACGTTCTCAACATGGACGATAACAGCCCCTTGTGGGCGTTTGAGGCTTTCTGGGGGCAGTAGAGACCCAGAGTGTTAATGGTATGGAAGGGCATGTATTTTTATGTTGATCAGGGTTTGAAGATTTTATGCAAATCATTCTCATAGAACAGGGGTGGCTCGCCTACTATTTTTGAAAAAAATTTATATATCAGGTTCATTTTGAAATTTATATATACATGTTACCGGCATTCTATACAATGCCAAATGCTATTTAGGCAAAGTATGAAAAAAGGTCCTAATAAGGCTATTTTATAAAGGACATGCATTCCTAAGAAATACAATTGTTATACTAGAAAAATAATAAGAGTGCCCCATTAGGAAAAACTTATTCAAAATACGTAAAAAAAAATAAAAGTTGTATTGAACAAGATTATTGTCTTTCTTATTAAGGGGACTTGGCATATTTTGAACAATTATTTTTTACTTATGTATTTAAAAATTTTATTTTAGCATTACATGTAATGTTTTTATTCAAGAAAATTATAGATGAAATTCTGTGTAAATTATTCACACAATTTAGAAAAAAGTTTTTTAAAAAATATGGAATATTTTAAAATAATACTCCTTTGTATTTACTAATTATTTGACCTGAAATTTTTTGTAACTTTCCTAAGAATGTCTTAAACAAATTTATGAATCAATTTTACAATAACTTAATTAATGTTAGAGAAAAAAATAAAATGTAGATATGCATATGCTAAAATTCAACGAAAAAATACCAAAATCTACATTAAAAATTTTTTTTTAAAAAAAAGTATTAAGTTTACAGCACGAACTGGATGCCTAATTTTGTTACATGCATCACACATAAAACACAGGGGGGGAAATCAGTGATTGATTAATATTTATAGAGGGAGAAGCATTTTGAGTGCGAAAAACACAAGGTTATTTCAAATCATATATTTTATAAACGATCCCTTTTTAGAGAGTATTAATTGCATAGGAAAATGTTAAAAAAAAAAATTCTACATTTGCACAAATTTTAAAGTTTTTTTTTCTCCACATAATATTAAAATATATTTTTATAGAAAACATGATGAATAAGAACTGAAGTAATAAAAAAATTAGAAAAAAGCCTTAATGAAAAATTTTTACATTCATGGGTCTCGACGAGTGGAACAGTTGGTTCAAATCTCAAGTCCGAGACTCAAACAGGAGCCAAGATATTGTGGATTTAAATAAATTTAAAACAATTCACAAAACTATGTAAGCAATAGCCCTATGAGCATGAAATTATAACTGGAAGAGCAGTTGGAGATGGATCGAATGAGTCAGGTCTGAGGCTCGAGTGTCGAGATATTGGACGAAAAACTAGAGGGGGTGAGAATGCACCGGGGGGATTGCCCCAGCAGATCCTAACCATAGGAAAAGTTATAACAATCCCCCAAATATTTGTCCCCAGCACCAAAAAAGTGGCATATTTTTTCACTTCATCATTTCACTCTAACAGTGTGGGGATTTAACTAATTCACTTACAACAGGGAAAGGACAAAAGAGAATTTATTTTAACATGCGTGAATTGATCATCTCCTTTAAGGATTTGACGAGAGCCCTAATTTCATTGTTTCCCTGCGACATATAGGCGGTGACCTTCAGGGGTGAAATCGTGAGATTCTTCTCCCTTGTCAATCAAAGAGTCGAACGTACACACGTCAATCCTCTGCTCTCCTCCCTCGCCAACGACTCAGTTAATTGCTGTATTTCATACTTTGCCGGTTTTTCATTTGGCATTCTATAGAATGTCGGATTTCATACTTTGCCGGTAACATATATATATAAATCTACAATGTATTTGCTTGTTACCTGTTTATGTTTTAAAATAAATCCTTTTTGGTAGTAAAAATGTCCTTTAGATTAAAATAGATTCATATTTTATCAAACAGTTACATTTGATTTTACTAAAAAATTAATTACTTTTTTAATAAATTCCAAATTGCGTTATGCATATCTTTTACTCTATAGATGGTACATGAGTCTCTGCGTGTGCGATTTTTATTTCTCCTTTTCTGTTTGGAGTGCCCAAAAAGTAAGAGGCAGTCAGAGATGTTTTTTAAAGTTTAAAAAAAATGTTCAGGATGGTTAAGATAAAGGGCAACGTATATTTAATCGTTTGCGAATCACAGCACAATCACATTTCGACAATGAGTAACGAAATAATAATTCAAAAAAGGAACACACCGTAATTTTCAAAATCGCAACTGTAATATTTAAACACTATTGGATCATTTCATTATTATATTATATAAACATTATTATATTATCTATGTCTGAATACATGAAAAATAATGAAAACAATAATAATAATTCATTTTGTTTAAAATTTTCACTCCAATAAATGTTTTTTGTTTCCAAATCTGATATAAAGGTACATATTTTTATGTGCGGCCCGCGAGATTATGTTTTTCCGAAGTAGTCCGCAAGGTCATTTGGGTTGGACACCCCTGTCATAGAAGAAAAACGGTTATTTAAAAAGCGATGAGAATTTATTGTCAAAAATCCAATTATCGAAGTACAGGATTCAGCAGCAACATTCACTGAATAAATCTCAGGAAGATCTATACACCTTCAACAGCCCTCGGACATAGACAGTGTCAAAAAATACACGTATGTAAAAGATTATTCACAAGCACAGACGAGCTAATCGCTAGTCAAAACAAAGCTCACTAATCACTGGTTCAAACAAGACTGACTTATATCACCTAGCACCGCTCTATTTATGGACCCGGCGGAAACTACCAGAAAGATCCGCTTACGTCGTACAGCGTGAAATTAGTGTATTTCTCTACAAATTTCTAGAAGAATCCAGAGGGTCCTGAACTCGCTAACTTGTCTTTATAGCCAAGTTTCCATTGAATCACCATTATAACGTAAAGGACGGTGTTGCTTGTGAATATTACAATTTTAACATAAAATAGATATAATATAGGGTAATATAAATGCTTTACACGCTATTTACACAAAATTCGTAACACTGCCCCCTCAAAGACTACATCCCACGCAGTACAATCCATGTGTAAGAGGCATCTATTTATAGATATAAACTACTCACATAATAATCAGATATAAATTAACAAATACTCAACAGCATATACAAAGCAAATACATTCAAGTTACATAGGCAAATACAAAATTGAATAACAATACTATAATAAAACTTAGGAGTTTGAAAAGAAAAATAAAATACATTATTTACAAAATAATTAGGTATCATGATCTGAACTTAAGAATCTTATTCATCTTGGCCAAGATAAGGGGCTAGCCTATTGTAATGTATTACCTTCGGTTTTTTTTTTTGAGTGTGGTGATTTCTGTATCCGCACCACAGCATCATTCAGTCTTTTTAGGACTGTGTAAGGACCTTCCCAGTTGGTCTGCAGCTTCGTAGAGAGTCCTTTGCGACGTTTCGGATTCCATAACCATACTTTGTCGCCTTCGTGGAAGTCTTGCCCGGTTCCTCTACAGTCGTCTCGGATCTTCATCTTCTCGGAAGTCATGCTGATTCAATCCCTAGCCAAATGATACATTTCTTCCATCCGCGCCTGGAGTTTCTCGACATATTCCTCAGGCGCCAAAGGAGCATCTGGTGGCTTGCTGAACAGAAGATCTGCAGGCAGATGAAGAGCATCTGGGATGGAGAATAGCCGATAGTCTCGTGAACGGCACTCCTGTAGGCAGGCAGGGAAAAGTGGAGTTTCTCGTCCCAGTCCTGTTGATTACTGGATACCAGGAGGGAAAGGCTGTTTAGGATGGTCCAATTGAACCTCTCTACCATGCCGTCAGACTGAGGATGTAGAGGTATTTTGTCGATGCCGAGTATCTCACACAGTCTCTTACAAACTGCAGAATCAAAGTTCTCATTTGATCGGAGTGCATTTGTAGAGGATCCAGTGTTCAACTAGGACCTCTGCAACAGTCGATGCCTCTTGGTTGGAAATTGGATAGGCTTCAGGCCACTTAATGAAGTAGTCCATCACAACCAGGATGATGTTGTTGCCATCTAATGATCTCGGAAGTGGGCCTAGGACAGAGATACCCAAACTTTTTTTTGTCTCATAGACCCCTTGCCGTGTTTTTCGGTATGGGGTAGGCCCCTGCTTAATTAATATTGAATTTTTGCAAATTTATCAACTTAAATGTCTTTTTGATAGCTACTACTACTACTTTAAAAGAATTAAATTTATAACTAATGAGGAATAGAGTTGAAAGTTTAAAAAGCATTTGTTAATTAATTAAATTGAAAGTTTATTAATATATAAAATAACCAAATAACACATTATTGATTTTAATGGAAGGGATCAATCTGGCGCTACAATAACAAATTTTCAATATTTAGTATCAACCTTGTCAGGTTTAACCTTTTTGGTGTATTGTGTTGAGTGGTATAGTAAAATTGCAGTGATTTTACAAAAATAAACTTTATTTTCCAACATAACAAATAATTAAGTTCTAGTTTATATATTCCCTTCGTCAGAGTGGAATTCTGGGAAGATAGAAGAAATGCCAGAGGACATTTCTTCTGACCAATGAAATTCAATAGTAGGTTTTAATTGGCAATAAGATGTAAAGATCAAGAATCCGTTACTATGAGTAAGGATGATCCGTCATTATGAGTAATGATGATCCGATATATATATATATATTACGAAAGTACACTACACCTTAAATCTCCTCTGTTAGTGGTATCCAGTTTCTTTTTTTGTTTTGAAGATTGGCAACTGCGCTGAAACTCCTTCTTACTAGGAAAAATAATTAAAAACTTCCTCACGATACTCCATAATTTGGGACAAATAACAGGTTTGCCTTTTTAAATCCAAAATTGCTGGGATCCGTATCTAAACTTTAAAATCTTCATTGGTGCACATTACAATCAGTTCCAGTTGTCGTGTGAGATTTTTTTTCAATATGATCATATAAATTCATCGCCTACTGTGGTATTACCATTGTCAAAGCATTCTCAAACCTTATTTCAAAATCTGAATAAAAGGCAGTTAAATGTTGAACGTTGGTTAAAACGTGCTGACAGATTGTCTGGGTTAATTTGAGAAAATTCCGGATCTCCAGTATTGTCACGAAGATTCTTGGTGTAGAATAGGTAGAAATACAACGGTTGAATAGAGCAATGACAATTTATTGAATTTAAGAAGGCAGGCGTGATCTACTTGATCGTACACCAGACAAACTGACCCCCAGCTCGAGGAAAGCAGCTTATATATGATACATTGGTGATATCCAGAATATTCTTGAAGTACTTAAACTAACATAAATTTGCATACGCTGCAACTCTCTGGAAAATTCCAGAGAGAATCGAGAATCATTCGAGTTTCAATCGGTAGGTTTTGAACAGACCAACAGTTCCACTAGCGGCAGCTTTACCACTGGACCACTCGTCCGTTGAAATGTTTACGAAACATGGCATTACTCCCTCCTTAAAATAACATCGCCCCGATGTTAGTCTATAGTTCCGCGTTCTGGATCTCGTCATATGTCCTCTATAAGGTACAATTTCTCCAGGAAAGTCGAGTGTAGTTTCTCTCTCTTGTCCGTCCCAACATTGTAGGTAGTACCAGTCGGAGCATTCCTTAGGAGTTTTTCTGTGTCCGTTGTTAGAATACGTTCGTGTGCTTCTGGAGTATCATACTTTTTCATACATAGAACTTGCACAACCTGTGTAGATTTCCGTCTTCGGGGTGAGGGTTCTAGTTCTTCAACTTCATATGTAACGTCGGATAGTTTTCTTATAACTCGGTAAGGACCAAAGTAACACTTTAACAGCTTTTCAGACAAACTAACTTTCCTAACAGGCGTGAAAACCCAAACTAGATCACCAAGTCTGTATGATACATCCCGGTGTCTGACATCACATGTGGTTTTGTCCCTGTGCACTATTTCTAATGTTCTGATTCTGGTAAGCTGTCCGCTCGAGTTGCGATTCGACTCAAATAGTCATCTTCTGATCCGTCAGCGCTGTATGGAAACACAGTGCCAATTGTTGTTTCGGCTTCTCGACCATGGAGAAGATAAAAAGGAGTGTAACCCTTTGTTTCTTGTTTCGCAGTATTGTAAGCAAAAGGAAGAATTTCATCCCAATTTGTTTGTTCCACATCGACGTACATTAAAAGCATAGCCGCCAAAGTTTTGTTAAACCTCTCGATTAATCCATTAGTCTGGGGATGATATCCAGTCGTCTTTCTTTGCTTAGAGCTACATAATTGACTAAGTTCTGTTACCAGCTTAGACTCGAAGACTTTGCCACGATCGGTTAGAATAGTTCGGGGCGATCCATGTTTCAACACAATTTCTTAGGTAATGAATTTTGCTACTTCTTCAGCTTCTGCAGTTGGTAGAGCTTTTGTGATCGTGAAACGAAATAAGTAATTCATGCAAACGATAATCCATTTATTTTCGTTCGTTAATCTAGGAAACCTTCCAAGAAGATCTATGCCAACGCGTTGGAAAGGCGCCAAGGCTGGAGGAATTGGTATGAGTAGACCAGGTGGTTTCTGATTAACTGATTTCCTCCTTTGACACTCTCGGCAATGCATGACGTAGAGACGTACACTCCTATACAGTTCAGGCCAAAAAAGGGCTTCCGAATTCTATCGTACGTTTTTGCAACGTCTAGATGTCCGTCAGTTGAAGCATCATGAAAATGCTGTAGAATTTCAAGACGGAGATGTGTGATTTAGGATTATTGACGGCCATTTTCTTCTGTTTTGATCAAAGTTCTTTTCGCAAAGTATTCCGTCCATGAGATTAAAACTTCTCATAACTGGCTCCGCCTTTTCATGGAAATGAATCAGTTTGGATAGTTCCCGATATTTTTGCTCTTCGGCGATATCAGAAAAGGATGCCAAGGTAGTTTTTTGCTCAGAAGGAAAAACTTCATCCTCAACAGGGTTCCTTGAAAGGCTGTCAGCGTCTTTGTGATGACCCCCTTGGGTCACACCTTGAACACCAAGATTAATTTGAGGCAAAGAACCACCAAAAGCCATTTTGAATAATAATATTATTTATTTTTGTTATAATTTCCTCAAAAATCTCTGATAACAAATAATATAATTATGTTACGTCATCTAAAGGGATTTGCTTTTATATTAAATTAAATTACTAAGAATACGATTAATTACTAATCTAGCTCAACTCAAGAAACTAGGAGATCCGAGAAACACACGTATTCGAATTCTTAATTGTCATTAACTTTAACTAAGTATCTCAACCTGACGCTTACTTTAAGCATACGTGAATTATATTTACCGCTGGCTTATATCAGCTTTCTGGTACGTCTAGAAGCACGACGTCTTCACGAATCTAATTTCTTTGAATCTTCTAGTTTTACTTTTAACGTTGTTGGCTTAATAGCCTACCATCATCTCTCTTGCTATCTCGCAACTCTCGACTTAAATACCTTATTTAATTTGAATATCCCAAACTTCTTTTTGGAGTTGATTGGAAAAAAACGCGAATTTATATTCTCCAGAAAGACGCCTAAGAAGATTAGTGGAAAGGTTCCGTACAGATTCGTCACATCGTTGTGTTTCTTCCCACTTTTATAAACAATTTCTAGGTCGTACTCTTGATGACGGAGAGCCCATCTGGAAAGTCTTCCTGACGGATCCTTAAGTCCTGTAAGCCAACAAAGGGAATGGTGGTAGGTTACTATTTTGAAGTGTCTTCCGAAAATATATGGTCGGAATTTAGTGACAGCCCATACAAAAGCAGGGCATTCGCGTTCAGTCGTCGAATAATTCCTCTCAGCCTTCGTCAGGGTTCTTTAAGCATAGGCAATCACTTTTTCTTTCCCCTTTTGTATCTGGACTAACACGGCGCCTAGACCGTAACGCTTGCATCTGCATGCAGCTCTGTGGGAACCTTTTCATCAAATAGTCCTATGTCCGGTTCGCACGTGAGGGCTGTCTTCAATTTCTCCAAGAATTCGTTTTGATATGATCCCCATGTAAATTTGGAATCATTGTCTAGGAGTTCGTGGAGAGATTGAGCCTTCAGGCAAAAATCCTTAATAAATCGACGGTAGTAGGAGCATAATCCTAAGAAACTTCTGAAGTCACGTATATTGTTGGGAACTGGAAAGTTTTGAATTGCTCTAACTTTTTCTGGATCGGGCATTATACCCTCTTCGGACACGAGATGCCCCAAGATCTTGATTTGCCAGCTACCAAACATACACTTCTTAGGATTTAGAACAAGACCGGCATCTTGGATGCATTTTAGTACGCTCCGTAAGCGTTGAAGATGGTCGTCGAAGGTCTCAGAAAATACAATGATGTCATCAAGGTAGCAGAGGCGTATTGTCCATTTTAGGTGGCGCAAAAGGTTGTCCATCATCCGCTCAAATGTAGCCGGAAACAGCCCGAAAGGTATAACGTTTGCCGGCTGCATTCGTCAGGGGACAAGTTAGGGGATGGTAGCTGACTGTTGGTTTCTTGGCGGCTTCTGTAAGAGTCGAAAATAGCTCGTCGTTCATGGTGGTAACGAGCCACGTGGCCTGGTCTCCCACAATGAAAATAAACAGGTCTGTTATCGTTGGTTCTCCACACATCGGTCTGCCTAGGGACAGGTAAGGATTCGACAGGGCGTCTTGGTTGGCGTACAACAGTTGCATACGTCCTGGGTCTTCTTGGATCGTTACCTGCCTCACCATGAAAAATGGATGGTGCTTTGACTGGCTGCACCAAAGGAAATACCGGGAATGTTTGACATTCAGAGTCCTGGGACATGTCTTTTGGAGATTTACCCCTTGTAGGTTAAACCAAAAGTCCAAAATCAGGTGAAAGATCCTGTAAACGATGGCTTCTCCTACAATTTTCCATTTCTGCCACCGTGGATTAAGTACGCCTTCCCCAATAATGTCACGAAGATTCTTGGAGTAGAACGGGTATTAATACAACGGTTGAATAGAGCAATGAGAATTTATTGAATTTAAGAAGGCAGGCGTGATCTACTTGATCGTATACCAGACAAACTGACCCCCAGCTCGAGGGAAGCATCTTATATATGATACAGTGGTGACATCTAGAATATTCTAGAAGTACTTAAACTAACATAAATTTACATCCGCTGCAACTCTCTGGAAAATTACAGAGAGTCAATTTAAATCAAATTAAAAAAACTGGCGAGTAGCAATCGGTAGGTTTTGAACCTGAGACCAACAGTTCCACTAGCGGCGGCTTTACCACCGGACCACTTGTTAGTAGAAATGTTTATGAAACATGGCATTATTATACTTCTTTATGTTAACTCTGGAAAGAAACACTGAAATGGTTCCAGTTTTAAAAAAAATTATGCTGTCACCTTTTATGGGCAAATTAACACCTCATTAAATTTAGTAAATAAATCTGCTAAAGGAGTAAAATTTGGTTTTCACTTGATTAAATTTACTTTTAAAATTAAAAAGTCACTATCTAGTTCAATGAGAGCCAATATCACATAGACCACACTTACACCTCATTGACCACCAAATTATTTTTGGGATGACGCGGAACCCTTGCAGGTCGTCATAAACCCTATGGCGAATGTTGTTCTGGCACCAATTGATGACGTCGGAGGCCAGAAGCGAATGGTGTTACTGCCTGAGATAGTAGGGAAGGGTTTCCTAGAATCCACTTCCTCTACGTTCTGAAATAGACTCGTCGAGAAAAAGATGTGCGATGACCGATTTGAGGGTCATGGCTGGAAATAGAGAGCAAAAACGTGCTCTGTGTGTAAGATCGTGATTTAGATGTTCTGTGAATAAGATTGTATATATTTATACAGTCGGTCGAAAAAATAGTTGAGCACCACGACCTTTTCAAAAAAATGATTGGAAATGGTAAACGACCTTCTTTGAAACCATCTCATTTGAAACCTGCGCGTTTGAAACGAAAACCATCTCAACACCGTATTTTTGTTGTACATTGTTTCGTTCCCACCTTTTGTTTTCAAACGACTCTTTTTATATGACTATTGTCCATTTTTCACCTACTTTTTACACCAACTTTGAGTTTAAGGTTTCAATCCAAAATGGAAGTTAAAACGGCTCTTTTGGTATGAATATTGAACATGTTTCACCTAATTTTTATCCCAAAGTTGGATGTAGGGTCTAGATTAAAATTGGACTCAAAGTATCCCCAAGTAGTGTATAGGAATGGATATGACACAAAATTTTTCAAATCTCTCACAAAAAGTTTTTTCATAGCCGAGAGAAAATGTTTCAATTTCGCCCCAGAGTGACAATTGAAACAGGGGTCAAATGAGGCATCGTGGCGGGGGTCAAAGGAAATTCTTGGCATGTCGAATGAAATTCCAAATGAAATTCTGGGCAATGAAATTGAGGGGTGAGAAATAAGGGAACAAGCTTTCCACTTTTGGTGTGACAAGCCATTTCCTCTAATCATGGTGAAAGGTCCACTTATTAACAGGTAATGTTAAAAAAAGATACATTCCAAACTTGGTATATGAATGGACCGAGGGCGACTCGATCCCCCAATTTTCGGGCTTGAAGATTTGTGGTAAAAACATTTACCGTTAAGACTGCCTGAATTTGAGATTAAACATCACTTCAAAACCAGACAGTGTTAACAAAAACATTTAGCATGTGCCATGACAAATTTGACTGGCTACTGGCCTTTTATACTCTAGTGGGGTCACGTGAAATGATTGGTTTCCGCACATCATGCAGCATAAAACTTTCCAACGTTGGCGTAGTGTGTGTCTTGAAAAAAAGGAGACCGAGATGACTCGACTCGATCCCCCTTTTTTAGGTAAATTTTTTTTCACTCACTCACTCTACCAGATGGGCCGTTTGTTTTTTACATTCTGCCTGCAGCTAGTTAAAGTCCTGCAGGTATCGTGCAAATCGGTAACTTTTCACAATAGTGTACTGGATATATCAGAATACCTCATCGTGCAGGTGGTCAGGCAGGGGGCGGTCATTCAAACCCCGGAAATGGGACAGCGTTTCCAGGTTTATAGTAAAAAATCCCAGCTTTTCAAAAATTTTCCACTGGTCTGATCCCTTGACCACGATGAGACCTCTGTTTCCTTGGGCCAGGTGACAAAACTTGCCCCTGACTCAAAAGGACAGATATTTGAGGGGCACGGATCCGGGGAGGTGGCTTTTCAAACTGAGGAGTTCATTGATGTAGTGCTTGACCCGGCTATCTTTGGGGGTCGTGAGGAGGTTTGAGTGGTCCACCGTGAGGCAAACCACTTCTGGATTTTTGCCATCCTCTGGAATGCTGGCAATAGACAGTTCAATGGAGACAGGTTGGCCACCATGGTGAAACGCGTTGGCCTGGCCGAAAAGGGCTAGAGGAAACATGTTGCTTCAGAGTGAGAATGTCTCTGGAGGCTAAGCGCTCACCTTTTATACTCTTCTGGGTCACGTGAATCGATTGACTAAGAATCACCCGACATCTATCGTGATACCTTGAGCAAAGTTTTTTTTTGTAAGAGTTCACTGCCAGGGGTCAGCACAAACATCCCAATCTTGGTATACTATTGCACCCAAAAAAAGGGGAACCGAGACGACTCGACTCGATCCCCTTTTTTCCGGTCTAATTTTTTTTTTACAAAACTGAAACTTTAGGGCTCCATTCCGCCTGCAGCTTGTTAAACTGCTACAAGTATTTGGCAAATTGGTAAGATTTTACCATGGTGCAGAACGAAACGTCCTCGTGCATATCCTCATGCAAGGAGTTGGGAAAGATTCCTTCGTAAATGTCTTTGAATTCGGGCAGAGTCTCCAGGGACATGACAAACACTCCCAGCTCTTGGAAAATTTTTTGTTGTTCTGTTCCTTTGACTACCATGAAGTCTCCTCGGCCCAGCTGGCTCAACTTGCCCCTCACACAAAAGGGTAGGTATTCCATGCGTATACTTTTAGGTAACGGGTGGTGTACCAGACGAAGAAGTTCATTTTCGTGGCTGTTGCATCGCAATTCTTTGGGCGTGGAGGTGAGCCCGGTATGATTCACCGTGATGCCCATCACTTTGGGATCGCTGCCATCGCTGGAAATCGTGGCAACTGAGAGTTCGATGGGCACTGGCTTGCCCTGGTGATGAAACACGTTGGCATGAGCAAAATAGGCGGGTTGGCTCGACATGTTGCTGAGAGAGAAGGATTCTGTTTGCTAGTCCTTATATATGCTCGAGGAGCGTGACGTCAGAGGGCATCCCTTGGGTCAAAGCTTTCTGAAGCGAGCGTTCCACATGTTTTTCCAAAGCCCGTTTCCAAGGTTGGGGACACACCATACGCCAAGGTAGGTTCTCGTCTCGATGCATTTCCCAATCGTCCAACCACGTCAACCATGTCACGTACACGTCCGCCAGTCACGTGCAGTGCGTGAGGTCCAAAGTGTAGGCATCAGTCCACTGATAGGCCTCCCAAACTCTGCGAGACGGGGAACGGCCCACTCGAAAGAACTGTAAGTCAACTCCTTTATCCCACGTCAGATCCAAATGACTCGTAAACACAATGACTGTTTTTCCAAACGAACGAGGAACGTGCACGCCCAAGTTGGGCTCAAAAAGGATGATGTAAAGATACTCTGGCTCGTAATACGTGACTCGATCCGGCCACCGACCCAGATTTCCAAATACGATAGTGGTGCGATGTCGAAACTGGTCCAACAAGTTTTGTACCGAAACCATTCTGACAAAAAAAATGAGACTTGTGTGTCTTCAGGTTAATTATTTATTTACAACAAAAATAATCAGCTACAGGACAGATCCATGGGTTGAATGGCTTTAAATCCAATAGATTTTTTTACACAATGGTTCAGTCTGGGTATTCTCAAGTCCATGGGCTCCATACCCAACTCCCTTTCAAATTCATCCAGGAATGAGATGAGATCATTGTTTCCATCAAAAATAGATGGTACCGTGTGAAGCAGCTGGGGTTCATGGGTATAGGCTGGGGTGCTAGTTCCTCTCCAAATACGAACGACATGAGCTTGTCGAGCGAAGCAGCATCCGTGAGAGTCGGTTCCAAATTTTCGAGCTCTGAAATCTGCACAGGCTCTGGGACAGGTGGCTCTGGAATCTGCACAGGTTATTCTGGAATCTGCACAGGTTATTCTGGAATCTACACAGGGGGTTCTGGGGCAAGTGGCTCTGTCTAGGTGCTGGGACAGGTGGCTCTGCCATCGGTAGCTCAGGTCGTCTGAACACGTCTAATGACGGGAGTGATTCGCACTTTGGATCGTCTCTTGGAGAAAGGCAGGGACTTTTCCTCCAAAGGTCCTACCGCTTTTCAGCCGGTACATGAGCTGGGGTAAGTGGCGGCCGCTTGTACGGTGTTTGATTAAACTTTTTTCATTTTCCGGAAATCTCCCACGTGGAATCCCTTCTGAATGAGCTGGGGGAGAAGGGATTCGGGTATAATGTCCAGACCAAATGCTGTTTTTTGAACCGTCAGCACAATGCAGTTTGTTCCAGCCGGGATCGGATATGCCGTGTGGTACTCCAAAATAGTTCGATGGCAGAGCATTTGGTCATATGGCTCAAAACTCCTCCTAAACACATCGGGTTGGGCTCAGCACTTGAGACTGGAGGCTGGCAATTAGTAGATCAACATGGGCACATGCGTCGTTTGAATAAAGTGAATCTCTCCGGATTTCACCGTTCGCAAGCCAAAGGTAAAGTCTTTTTTTGGCAAAAAACATGTTTCCATAAATGTAAGTCATCTTCTTGTCGGTATTTTTGAGCGGTCGACCCGGATTTCTCGAAAGGCCTTTCGATTTCCTCCCCCACATCACTTTGTTGGGTCTAAATTCGTTGACATGCTTTGCCTCCTTCACAACACGCTTGAAATTGTCCAAAAGCGTCTTTTTTATGCCAATGGTCTTTACAAAACAGGACAAACGCACGTTTTGCGTTGGGCTCTTGGTAGATGATGCCAGCTCTGACTCGGCCCTGTCGAGCTGCATATTCCAACGCGTCGGATTTCTCGGGCAGCGTCACGGTCACCACAGTGGTAGAAATGTGCTCGGGGAAGGCATCAATCGGGTCCATCGTGCTGACTGATGAAAAGTGTCGAAACAAATATTGCGTTTATACTTTTCAGACAGGATGTAGGTGGAGCTACCCATAGCCAACCTTGCTCACGAGGGAAAAATGAGATTGATGGGTTGGTGGAGAATGGCACACATGCTTTGCATGGCAATCCAACGATGACATTGTGTCTGGTTGCAAAATGGACATTCTCCCGACTCTCGTTGATTCAAGAGCATGACCGGGGTCCGTTTGAAAGGACTCGAGGAGCTCCAACTCGCTTGAATTTCTTTAAATTCGTGCTTGGAACGCTGATCGGTCACACAAATGGTACCGGCATTGAGGTAATGTAAATATTTAAATAGTTTATTCGGACACCCACGATCCAAGGCATACGAGACGACACCATTGGTGAGCGTGAAACCATGGTCTCGGAGACACAACACGGCCAAACCTTGAGTGTGAAAAAAAACTTGGGCATGTTCCTTGGGGAATCGATGTGCATAAGGGGGTCGTTGAAACACCATAGGGTACGATCGTCTGGGATCTCGTGACCGTCTTTCCCTGGATCGAGGTCGTCGTTTAATGATGGAATCTATCTTCTTTACAGGTATTTTAGGTGGATCTCTCAAAGGTTCCAATGAAACCATAGATTGTTCCATGGATGAAATCCCATCTTGAGATGGCTCAAGGGATGGAGAAGCCACTGGAGTGGATGGCAAAGGTGAAACAAGTGTTGACAAATTGAACATGTCAACCAAATAATTATAGTCTGGATAATTCATTGTTGTAAGAATCACGAGATGAGTGAAAGCTTTAAACTGTACTACTAAAAAAAAATAATTTTTTTTTTAGTATAGTTGTTTCTCTTTTTAAAATTCCCCTCTGGTATTTTTCATTTCCCCACGATGCATGTTTCCACTCCATGAACGTTGAATGTGCAAATCAGATATTCAACCATGACAAGTTGGAATGCAAAGGATATTTTTAATGTAGGGGTTCCCTTAGCAACGCTCAATCACATGGCGATTGTAATTTTTGGTAAAAGTAGAGTAGTAGTTTCGTAGAGTTCGGATGTACTTTTAAGTATAACTTTATTTCCATAATAACAACAAGTAATATTAAAAAAAATTAAATCAATTCCTACTTCGATCAACAAAGAAAAATTTTATTTTAGCTACTTTTTATCAAATAGTTACAATTAATATAAATATGTATATACATAGAACAGAATCACAGCATTAAGTGGTAATTCATTTTTATTAATTATCATTAAAGTGTCGTATTGTCATCCAAAACAATTGTGTGTATAAAATTTCTGTTCAACTGAATGCTTTAAAACGTGAGAAAAAAACCTTTTCAAGTTTTGACACAAGTCGCTAAAATGATCGCTAAGTCGCCAAAAATGATGCCAACGTGGCTGTATTTTTAATTCTTTAAATAATTAGTTTTAATGAATTAATTCTTATTAATTATAATTAAAAATTAGTGTATTGAAGTCCAAAATAATCATGCCTCAATTGAGCGCTTTAAAATGTATTTTATTAACGATTGAAAATTCCACCAAGATAAACAAATAAATATATATAGAGTGTGAGCTAATAGTAGGAATTGAAAAATAAAACCATGATGAGAAAAACTCTGACAAGTTCAATCAGTCCCTATAATTAATAATGATTTTATTTTCCGAATTGTAAAATTGTGCATTTCTAAGATCATGCATACAGAGAAGCAAGATGTCAACCTCTAAATTCCAAGGCCAAGAACGATAATAATTCGGGAATACTGCTCGAGATTTTAAGATTAAGTTACGCGCAGGTCACAAAAGCGCACACTGAGATACAGCAATTAAGTTAAACTTTCCCAATCCACTTGACATAAGTCAAAGTAGGAATCTAAGAACATGACAAACGAGCTCCGTTTTGGTGATATTCCTTCAAAAGCCCCCGTCATTGGAGCTACTATTTTCAAAATTAGAGAAGGAGTTTCCAATTAGTAACCAAACGCCTATATACTTCCCATGCCTGATCTTCTATTGAAAAAGAATTCTACTTGTCTGCACCCCGACATAATTGGACGGAAAATACATAAGAACACTTCTTCATATCTTCCCTCTGTCTTTAGTAAAAATAAAATAAACTCAGTGGCGTAACAACCCATGAGGACCAAGGCCTACTGTACTCCCATCTCAGTCTTTAGTAAATAACCGTTAGCTTGTTTGTCTACTATTTTGTTTATACGAAGAAATCCAAATAATTCACAACAGTCTGTATTCTCCACAAGTGATCTTTCTGTTTTATGTGTTCGATTTCAAAATACAAATACAATCCATATCCGCGAGTGATTAACGTTAAAGATCATTACTTTTATAATATCTATAAATCTGTTGAAAAATTTAGTTCATTGAAACCGCGGCAAGTTTTTTATTTCAAAATGTCTGAATCTAAAAAAAAAAGTTATAGTTTAAAAAAACTAAAAAACACGCTTTTGTGGTTAATCGAACTAAAAAGTCAAAAAATCATTCTTATTATAAGAATAAAATGATAAACGAGAAAATTAATGTCATTGGGGTAAAAGCGTGGGGTGCTCTATTTCACTTGTTATAATTTCTTACTAGTTCTATTTCGAAACTGCCGAGTCAGTGTAAAAATTTAGCACAAAGCACTCCATGCTTTTACCACAAACGACATTAATTTTCATGGTAATTCATTTTATTCTTATATTAAGAATTATCTTTATACTTTTTAGTTCAATTAACCATAAAAGCGTGTTTTTTAGTTTTTTTTAAACTATAATTTATTTTTCATTTTTTTAGTTCGATCGACAACAAAAGCATGCATTTTTAGTTTTTTAAACTATCATTTATTTATGCACATTTTTTTTTTAATTTTTGGCCTACGACCGAAAAAGTTTGACTATCCCTGAGTCAGAACAAAATTTTTTTCGCATGCACAAGTCTTTTTTTATTATTATTTTCATTTTCAGAGAAAAACTGTGTGCAAAATTTCGAGTTAATCTGACCTTCTAAAGTGGGTAAAAATCTAGTTCAAAGATTCCATTGCATACAAGTGAAACTTAGAAAACCATGTTAAAAATACCCGCGGTATAGTAATCAGTATTCAGTGACGTAACAGAGAATATTAGGGTGCCCCTTGCAAAGTCAGGCTTTAGACCTCAAGCTGAATCTTACAAAAGATACATACATGGCGTCAGTCAGGCTTTGGGCCCCCTAGGATCCTGTCTCTTCCCCTCGATACGGAGGTGTACGTTACTACGTCATTGTCAGTACTTGAAATAAGGATTTATTCACTCTCCTACAATTTAATCATTACCTATGTGTTTAATTTGTCAAAAGGGTTTTCAAATGAAACCACGAAGTCTTGCACATTACAAGAGCATTTGAATAAAATGCATACCGATGCGACGCTATTTTAACTTCTTTAATTTCTTAATTGTGAACCCAGATTCCTGTATTTAACATCGCATCATGACCAAAATTAAAATAAACAAGAATCATGTATTGACAAATAAACTTTACAGTAGATTAACAGTCCGGTCGTATAGTGGTAAACAATTGTATTTTTATTATCAATGCATACTGAAAGCAATATTAAAAAGAACGATACTTATATGAGTGAAGGGAGAGGATGGGGAATGACCCCGGGGGAGGAGGTTCTCTTTCCAGACGGGTTGGTACTTCTGGATATCTATAAAATAAGGGAAAAAGCCACGATAAATCGCGCGTCAGTGCTTTTAAAGCTGACCGCAACACTTCGAAAAGAATCCGCTACGGATTCATTACCGTCAAATCTACCACCCTGATTGGACTCAACAGTCCACGTAAGAATACAACCTTGCCGGCCATAAAGTGCGTTGAACCTGGACGCTCCCACATTCTTGTCTAATCCCTATTTCCTGTAAACAGGGAAAATACAAAATTAAAATTGTATCTCAGGGACCGGCGGCCTCCCATCAATACTAATGTAAAGGACAAAGATTTACCTTATTTTCCACGGTTGGAATGCAAAAAGAGGATGGATTACGAGTCTCATACAATATTTTATTTTTAATCTCAAAAGCGGAGATACCTCCAATTATAAAAAAAATGAAACTTATCGGTATTGAAACATGTTCTTTATCATAACACACCATCAGGTATCTTCAAAAATTCACATTATAGTGTGCTGGGGGGGTACCCCTGTCCACCTATCGGCCGACGAACCCCCATTGTACAAATTATACAACTGTTTATGCTCATTGCTCAGCCTCCTGGGTGACGTAGTTGATTTGACGCTGACCCTGTACGCCGAAGTTTGCCAGTTCGATCCCTGCCCAAGTCGGTGGATTTTAATGACAAAAAAAGAATTGACAGTGTCCATGTCGTATGATTATGCGGCACGTTAAAGATCGCTTGGGCGCTCTTAGCAAAACTAAATTCCCATTACGGTTTCGCCTCGTCAGAATTCAGGTGCCTTCCTCTGGGGAGAAAGTTGAGCGTCAAAATCACTTCCTGCAATAGGGTGCACCACTAAAAAGAGATATCAACTCCCGGGGAATGTACTAGATCCAATTCACATCCCCATAAGAAATTTTAAAAAATATCCTCATTGCTGAAATTGTAAAATTGTAATTTACATGTATTATGTAGCGCTTTTTTTTCCTACTTTAGCTCACACTCTCAATGTACTTATTTATCTGGTGGAATTTTCAATCGTTAATAAAATACATTTTAAAGCGCTCAATTGAGCTGAAATTTTATATACATGAATACTTTGGATGACAATGCAGTAATTTAATTATAATTAATAAAAATTAATTGATTAAAACTAATTATTTAAAGAATTACAAATACGGCCACATTGGCATCATTTTGGGGGACTTGTGTCAAAACTTGAAAATGTTTTTTTCTCACGTTTTAAAGCATTCAGTTGAACTGAAATTTTATATGCACGATTGTTTTGGATGACAATACGACACTTTAATGATAATTAATAAAAATGAATTACCACTTAATGTTTCGATTCTGTCATATGTATGTTCATATTTATATTAATTGTAACTATTTAATAAAAAGTCACTAAAATAAAATTTTTCTTTGTTAATCTAAGTAGGAATTGACTTAAATTTTTTTTATATTACTTGTGTGTGTGTGTGTGTTTTAAATATATTGTAAGCAGGAAAAAAATAAATCTCAAGTCTTCATCTCCGCATTTTAATTTGTTCTTCAAGTTAGTGCTTCTTCAAAAACAATGTTCCTAATCAACTTTTCTTCTAAATTCCATTGAATTAATTGTGCCTTATTGTCAATTAGTAACCATAATAATGAACTGGACTTAATGCATTTTTATTATTGTTCTCGTGTGTGAGAAAAATAAATCAATTTATTGTATCATCACGAGAAACCTTGATTGTTTTATCTGAAAAAATACACAAAATGGCTAAAAATGCTGGAATGTACACATGCGATTACTTGAAAACGGGCAAATTTTTCATTCAACTCGATGAATCAACTCTACCAAAAAACAAAACACTGTTCTTTTCCCATATCCGATTCATAAAAAAGGAAAAAGTTTTTTAAGAGAGTGATTATTTTTGGAAACCCAGTGGCTGAGTGGTAGCGTATCGCTCTTCCACGTCACAGGTTCGGGGTTCAAACAGCGGGCTGGCAACGTTGACTCAGATTTTCATCCGTTCAGTGGGTCAATAAAAGAGTACCTAGCTTGCTTGGGAACTGAACCCTGGAGGTTTTGCGTCAAGCTGACTACCTGACCGGAACATCTGCTCATACACCTCGTTGCCCGAGGTCATGAAAATTGAGATGGACACAGTGGCCCTCATGGGCTGATACGCAACTGAGTTTAGTTTAGTTTTATCATTTGGAAGAAATTTAGATGCCGATACCAAGGGAAAACCAATATTTAACACCGTGTACAAGTTTCTTCAAGTGAAATTCGTATTCATAATGCAGGGTGTCTACAAATTAGTTGGACAATTTCAATTAAAAACAATGGAGTTTAAGAACTTCCAAAATATTAAATGAAATGAATTCGTTTAAAGTCAGACAAGTGGTAACATATCCTAAGTTTATTCATAGAAGGTGCTATGTCTCATAATGTAATAATTTGGGGATCGGAAAAGGCGCATGCCATCCTGGAACATGAAAGAAATACTCACAAAGTAAACGTGTCTAGTATACCGTGAGTTTCTCGAATGTTTTCGTACCATTTTTCTTTCGCTAAAAGGACTGTTACGGGGATTATTTACCAGCACATGCTATATATTTGCCTTCTGCCAATCATCAAAGAAAAAATGGCAGGAGTTTACGTTTTCCAACTGGATGGTGCGTCTCAGTGGCATAACGGAGAATATTAAGGCCTCCTGCACAATCAAAATTTGGGCTCCAAGCTGGATCTTTCAAAGGATTACAACTTGACGTTTTTCGGGCTTCCCCCTCCCCCTCCCGTGCTATGCGGGGGTGTTTGTTAAGCCACTGGCGCAACTTATCATTACCACAGCGACGTTACGTCTTACCTCAATGCTGAGGTATTAGTTTGGATTGGTCGTGGGGTGTGTTAATTTTACTGGTCATCAAGAACCTTTCACCGGTGGATTTTATTACATGAGGTTTTGTAAAGTATTATGTGTATACTCCGCTATTTTCTGCATTTTTTTCTGAATTAAAATCAAGAATCTAACCTGCAACTATTTTGATCGATGGAGACATGCTAACAAATCTGTGGCAAGAACTGATTTACTGATGGTACATTTGAAAACTAAAGAAAGGAAGCCACACATCATACACATTTGTGATAATGGTAATTTGGACTATTTCTCTGTCTTACGACAATATGTACTATGATTTTTTCCCCTGTAAATTACATGCAATGAATCATTCTTTTTGCCCAACTAATTTGTAGACACCTGTATTTTATTAGCAGCAATGGATGATGCTTTAGAAATGAGTGATTCATGAGATTTGTATAACACATTCGAAACAAGTATATCAAGCTGTAACAAATTGTCTTATAGATCGTGCGCATTTGGTTGTAAAACTTCTGAATGAATGTTTGTATACGTTGTTCCATTGCGTTATTAGAGTAGTCAATAAGATTAGAAGCAAATCTTGACTTTTAAAGTAAATATGAGGTAAACACAATTTGTTCGGGAGTGATACGATTTATAAAAATTAATGACGGGCCAGTTTTTTTTATCTACTTTTTAAAATATAAACTAACAAAGGAAACAAACGGTTAAAATTGAGAGTCATCTTGGGTTTCGAAGTGACGCATTAACCATGTCAATTATTGCTGACAGTCATTTAGCTTCTGCCGAATGTTACATATGGATGGTAGAAGGTACACGCAGGCGTCAACACAATTGTTTGCTGCTGCAATCAGTTGTTCGTTCACTCTCAAAAACCATCTCTATGAATCGTTTTTCAACCTGTTTGGCTCATTACTAGATTTTCTTGAAAACAGAGACTAAAACTTGATTAAACATCCAAAAATAACATCGTTATTCGACAGACCTGTCAGTGCCGGTTTATCCACTGGGCACTTGGGACGGGCACCCAGGGGCCTGGATAATCTGGACTTATCCAGATTTTCAGGTCATAAATTTCGATCCTACAGTGTCTGAAGATTTTCTACACCCACGGCCCGAAATTAGCTTCAATGAGACCTATTATAATAAGATTTAACCAGTGGCGTAACGTACACCCCTAACCTCCGCATTGCGGGGGGAGCAGGGTTCTAGGAAACCCAAAGCTTGATTGCCGCCAAGTACTTACCCTTTGTAAAATCCAACTTGGGGGCACAAAACCTGACGTTGCAGGGGGATCAAATGTTCTCCGTTACGCCACTGGATTTAACATATGCAATTAACAATTACAAGTTGCTGAATTAAATCTCATTAAAACAAAAACAGAAAAAAACACCATGTTTGCATCTATGAGAAAACTTGTATTCGAACGAAATCTAGGTAGAGGTGAATACACGAACAGTGTGCCCAACGTTATCAGCAGTTCCTGTGAAACATGAACATTTACTTACAGCCGCACTTTCGTTTTTTTTTTTCATGCTGATTTTAAGGAGTGATTACATGCTATTTAAATATGAACATCACGTTTGGTTTGTGACAATGAGCTATCCGTGAGGTGTATCCTCTCTAACTTAGGTTTTCTTTCGTCCGGCCAAATTGGCACTTTAAGCTAGAACAAAGTCTTCAATCAAGTGAACATTAATATCGAATAATATAAGAATAATTAAAGAGTTAGATAATTATAGAGAATGTGAGGCATGAGCTCGTGAGTGTCCCATTTCTACTTTATCCACTACCTGTTTCTGTAGGAAATAACGAAGAACGAGACATATCATTCATCTTAATATCTGTTTATTAAGATTCACTATACACAATGATAATAATAATTATAAAAAGAGGATCTGGAGTGAGAAGATACAATTCGTATTACCAAATAATCGCGTAACTGACCACTATATCTAACTTTACAGATTACAGCTAATCTCCTTAATACACGTAGTTCCTTATATCTTAATTGAAGACGCTTACCGCTAAATCCTAGATAACAGCTACTCTCTTGGTCGCATTGACGTGTCTTTAATCCTTGTGGAATGGTATCCACCTTTTATATTGAAGGCACAGGTATGGGTAGGTTAATTCTTGAACTTGTAATTTACTCTAACTCTAACTTGAGCGTTTCAAATCATAAACATAGACCTCATATAGCAACTTCACATAGCCACCTAGCGAGCGCTAAACTTCTACTATTTATAAGATTCCTAATTTGCATTTTCACGTTCTTCTTCAGGAGTTGATTGGAAAGAATTGCCATTCTGGACCCAAAGAACCCCAAGTGGACATTAATGGAAATCGCGATGAAAGCCCGTCACAAGAATAGTAGATGTTGTGGACAATATTGTTACATTAACTAGCTCCTGAATTATAGTTGCGTAGATACTTAAGACATAGAAATTCTCAGAGGGGTTTCTATTTGACAAATTTCAGAGATTATATATCTCATTTCAAATAAGTACAGTCAGTATAGTCATTAGTAGCGGAAGTTGGTATTTGTTCATAAGAAGTTCCGCATGTGAAAGAGGAGAAGTCTGAGTCTTGAGTCTCTGTGTTGCACATCTGTACTCGTTCCAGTACCTGCAATCCACTCTTCTAGCTCTCTACCAAAATTTCAGAGTGAATCAGCCTGTACGACTATCAAGAGGCTCGATGCCGGTATGGAGTTGCATTGCTGTAATTGGAGTTAACTTGGCTCCACCAGTTATAAATCTGAGATTGCTGCTCTGAACGACGTCGTACTTTTCAAGGTTGGTTGTACTTGTCAGGGTCACAACCTCACAATCATAGGCCAACACTGAACAGACATAGGTTTTGTATACTGTTTTGGGGAGTTAAGTTACACACGTCCGTGGCATTCCTCAAGCTATACGTGCTCCCCGGATAGTGCTAAATACAGGGACGTCTTACGACTCCTTGAGGCCCTGGGCCCCTACTCATCGGCCCCGACGCAAATGTAGACCTCACCTGTGACCCTTAAAAGTATATATCGTGCGTTCTAAAATACTCGTATAAACAATAGCCCGAAATAAATAAATGTACATGACTTACAATCGCACTAACCGACTCGACCGACTGCCGCCTTTCGACTGAAGAAGTAATGATGGTGTATGGTGGTAGGCCTAGCCATGTACGTGGACGACGGTCATCACATGTAGCCAGGTGACATATCGTCCAAAATTCACAGTTTTTCATAGGATACAACCGGAAATCAAATTTGACCTTTGAAATTATTCAAATTACGGTCTTGTTAAGGCTGAATGGGGAGCGAGATGACGCCCCTTTATGGCCGAGGCCCTGGGCCCGAGTTGGCCCATGCCTTAAGACGTCCTTGGCTAAATGAGTAACATCGATCACCGTTATCCACATGAAAAACTCCAGCTTGTGGGACCCCCGGGTTCCACCCTGGCCACTAAGATTGAATTGAGGCAAAGAATTTTTACAATAACAAATAATTTGTTTTCACTTGAATCAATTATCAACCTTTTAAATACAAATATAAATCAATATGTTTACGTCAATGGGATTTAACTTTACTATTAAATTAAATCAGGAATTATGATACTAATCAACTATTAAACTCAATATCGAACGGGTTTACCGGAATAAGAGGACCGAGAGATAGACGCAATTTGAATTACTAGCAATCATTAACTTTACACTAACTCTATTATATATTTAATCTTATTATCCGATAATTGAATTTTAAATATCACCTGACTTTTACTACTTCACTCCTTTCCAGTCGGCTTAAACTTTCCGAATGTAGATCGCCGCCTGATAATCAGCCAGAAACTAATCACACAATCAACTTGAATCTTCTTAAAGCTACGTCTATGTATCTCTAGGCTCAATAGCCTTCTCCGCTAACCTACAACACTCTCCTTATATACTTTGATTCATTTGCATATCCCGTTTCCTCCTTTTAGAGCTGGTTGGAAATATACGCGAATTTACCATCCCCAAAGACGCCCAAGAGTATTAGTGATAAAGTGCCGTATAGATTCGTCACAAGCTTCTACCCCGGATTGTGAGCAAAAACATTGAAACTTTTAATTAATTTCCTTCATTCCTTTTGGGCAAGCGTGGATTTAATGCTGTAGCTAGTTTATTTTCGAAGCTTAAAGAAAGACTGCACATCACTGAACGTCGTCATTTGTGATTGATAATAACGAAATTAGAGCCCGACATAAGCAAATTACTATGCACACAGACATAGCAACCACCAACCTTAAATTGTATCTCATTAATTATTTTAATTTTCATTCATTTTGTATTTATTTTTAAATTCTTAATAAACAGTTTTTTAAAAATATTTGTAGGTCATAGGAATTATTTATACTTTGCGATTTTTAACAGATAAATGAGAGAACGGATAAAATAGGTTTCGATATTATGCAACAATATTTTAATATTTGGTATAATTCATTATTATAGAAAGGAGGACATCGAAACTTTTTTTTTCTCGTAAAAGAAATGGTGGCCTAGAAAAGGTTAGGAACGTCTGACATATCTCACAGTAATTACACATATATATTTAAAGCAAGCTTTTCATCGCGTGTAAGTATTAAGTCGTGAGAAAATGTTTTGCTAAAATTTGAAATGATGCCAAATAATGAGATACGCTCAATATTATTTCCAAGTTTCAAAAGTATAACTATTTTGCTAAAAGGAATTGTTCAGTGTTGAACAAATGGTTCTTGTGATGCCCACAACAACAGGTGCATATTTGTCGCGAGAGGGGGCTAGTGTGTGAAAAAACAGTGTGAAAACAGAGTGTATGTGTAAACAGAGTAAGAAGAGAGCGTATGGAGAACGCTCTAATAAAATTCCTTTTTATCTTAGTCTCGCCATTTTGTGTGTGGTGTAATTAATCTTTTAGAGATTTTAAATTAATGTGTAAATGAATCGGTGCAAACTAAACAATGGTCCGTCAGAGCCCGAAATGGCCGGGACTGAAAATAAGGAATTGTAGTATACTCAACGATCACGAATGAAAAGAAAGGAAGCGTCCTTTTAGTGGAGAGAAAGTTATCACTTGGTGAGAGGTCAGTCTTCAATTTAACTATATTTTGTGTTTTGAGAAAAAATATATGTGTTTCATAAGTGGTTAAAATAACTTTAATTGTGTTTGAGATAGTTTTGTGATTTATAAGTGTTTCATTTGTGGTTGAGTTAACTATATTTTGTGTTTTGAGAAAAATATATGTGCTTCATAAGTGGTTAAAATAACTTTGATTGAGATAGTTATTTTGTGATTTATAGGTGTCTAATTTGTGATTGAGATAGTTATTTTGTGATTTATAGGTGTCTAATTTGTGATTGAGATAGTTATTTTGTGATTTATAGGTGTCTAATTTGTGTTTGAGATAGTTTTTGTGATTTATAAGTGTTAAATTGAGGTTGAGTTAACTTTAATTGTGTTTTGAGATAATTATTGTGATTTATATGTGTCTCATGTGTGGTTAAGATAACTTTAATTTGAGGTTGAGTTAACTTTGATTTGTGGCTTAGATAATTAAATTGTGGTTTATTTGTTTTCATTGGTGATTGAGATAACCTTACTTTGTGAAAATGAGTATAGGTAAATTTAAAAAGGATGAACTTAGGAGTATTGCGGATGAATTAAAATTAGTTGTTCCAGACAGTGCTAAAGTTCTAGATTTAAGAGAATTAATACAGGAGAGTGAGATTTATAAAAATGATAAGGAAACGTATCAGGCTATTGTTGATTGTGTGTTGGAGGAGATAAATGATAGGAGAAATGAAGACGAAAATAGAAGAAATGAAAACGAAAATAGACTAGAAATTGAAAAAAATAAACTGTCACAGTTAGAGAAGGAGTTAGAAATAGCGAAATTACATAATCAATCGGGCAAAAGTTTACCTTTACAAAATGAAAATCAATTAATTACAACCGAGTGTAATATTGAAAGTTTGATTAAAAGTATCAAAACCTTAACAATCCCGGTACCACTAAGAGCAGAGTCATTTAATTTATTTTTTCAATCTATAGAAAAGGCATTTAAAACTAAAAATGTTCCTGAAAAATTAAAACCCGAAATTCTTTTGAATATTTTAGGAGAAAAGGCAAATAACTTAATGATTTATCTTCGAGATGAAGATTTAAGTGACTATAATAAGTTGAAGGCAATTGTGTTAAAAGAATTTCAACCGACCCCTATGAATGTTTAAATCAATTTAAAAGGCCCAAAAATTACCTAGCGAGAGTTATGTTCAATTCGCGTCTAGATTAAGTGCGAATTTTAATTACTATTGCCAATTACGGGAGGTCAATGATTTCAAGTCAGTTTGTGAGTTAGTAATCTCAGATAAGATAATAGAGACATTAGACCGAGAATTAAATACGCATATTAGCATTAAGCAGGGCGAAATGTGGTTTAAGCCACAAGATCTAGCTCGCGAGTGTGATATTTTTATATCATCCAAGGGAAAAATTAGAGAACAGAATTTATTTCCTAAGTTTAAACGCAATGAGACCTATAATCATCGTGGAGCAAAAAATATTTCAAGCGTAAATCTGTCTTCTGTTAAAAATGTGAAATGTTTTTGTTGCAAATCACGAGAATTCCACCCACTGTATTCATGCTCAAAATTTAAATCTCTCAGCGTCAGTGAAAGAGTGGATTTCGTAAAGGCTAATCATTTGTGTTTCAAGTGCTTTCCCCCTAACTGTAGTGTGAAAACCTGCTGCGCGAAAAATTGTTTTTGTGGGAAACCGCACAATCACTTGATTCATTTTCTAAAGCGGGACAACCAAACAGTTCAAAGGTCAGTTCTCAACCCGCTCGCAGATGTGTTCGGGGGACCGGGAGGATCGAATTGCGTCGTTCCACCCCAAGGTGAAAATGAAGAAAAGTCGTTCGTAGCAACCAGCTTTTTAAAGAATAAAACGCGAACCGTTTTACTGAGTAGCGTCCAGTGCTTCTTAAGGGACAAATATGGCCTTTTACATGAGGTAAGAGCGCTTTTGGACGTAGGGAGTCAGTCACACTTCATTACGAAAGACTGTGCAGATAGATTACAATTAAAAAATGAGAAAATTAATTTGCTAGTATCTTGTTTAAATGAATCAACAATGACAATAAATGGAGGAGTTACGACCTCCATATTTAACGGTGATTTAAGTTTCAAAAAGGAGCTAAATTTATTAGTTGTAAGAAGGATAACCGATTTGACTCCGTCACAAATAATAAATGTGTCGCTAGATATGCCAAACGAAATTAAACTAGCCGATTATAAATTTAATATTCCTGGTAAAATTGATGTGTTGTTAGGCGCGGAAATATTTTACGAATTACTGAGACCAGGCCAAATTTATTGTGGAGATTCAAGACTACTTTTACAAAATACTGTTTTTGGATATGTAGTTAGCGGAAGTGTAGGAGATGAGGTGAGGGATAACAATATTCATTGTGGATTAATTAGAGATGGTGATTTAAATACAACATTAAGGTCTTTTTGGGAGTTAGAATCGATTGGTGTCAAAAACGAGAATTGTTGTAGTGAGGAGGACGTTAGCTTTGAAATGTTTAAGCAGAGAGTACATTTTAAAAATGGTAGATATGAGGTAGAACTCCCGTGGAAAAGAGATAGTAATGAGTTAAGTGATAATTTTAGTTTAGCGAAAAGACGACTTGGAAGTCTTATGAGAACAATGCAAAGGGATAAGGTGTTGTATTCTGAGTATTGTAAGGTCTTGAAGAATATTTGGATGTGGGAATAATTGAGAAGGTAACAAATCCCTTTATTCCAACGAATAACCCTGTGTTTTATCTTCCTCACCAAGTGATAATTAAAAACGAATCTCTCACAACGAAACTGCGACTAGTGTTTGACGCTAGTGCTCATGAAGAAAACAACTTTCATTAAATGACTGCCTTTTCCATGGAGTCAATTTGAATCCTAATATTTTAGACCTATTGATCTCCTTCCGTTCGAACAAAATAGCTGTTTTAGCTGATGTGGAAAAAGCGTTTCTTCAAATTTCCTTGGCTCCAAAGGATAGAGATGTAGTACGGTTCCTTATAGATGACGGCGAAAATGGTGTGCAGGTGTGCAGATTTAATCGAGTTCTTTTGGCGTGAACGCGTCTCCGTTTCTTTTGGCTGCAACGATTAAGACGCATATAGGGAAGTACATGGAAAAGTATCCTGATACTGTGCGGACACTTGATCATTGCTTTTATGTGGACGATCTCGTCACTGGTGAAGATGATGCAAAATCAGCATTCGATTTGTCGAGCAAGGCGGCAAAATCATGAGTGAAGCAGGAATGAACCTGCGGAAGTGATTTCAAATGACTGTGAGTTAATGAAGCAATGGCAGTTGGAACATTTTGATCATTTAAATATGAACGATTTCGTGAACCATCCACATCGTGTTTTGGGGCTTTTATGGCATCCTCAAAAGACTATCTCAGTCTTCGTCTGACCAGTCTCTTAGACTTCCTTCAAAAAAGAAAGAACACTAAACGATTTTTGTTGATGGCTGCAGGCAGGATATTTGATCCCTTGGGATTTGCGTCCCCCTTCACCATAAGACTTAAAATTTTGTTCCAAGAAATATGGCAGAGAAAAACGGACTGGGACGAAGAGTTGCTGCCTGATATTAGAGAGAAGTTTGAACAATGGTGTTCGGAAGCGTCTTTCTTATGTGAACTTCAGATTCCTCGATATGCCCTGCAATGTGATAGTGTGAACTGTCCGGAGTGTGAAATACATACGTTCTCAGATGCTAGTATTAAGGCATATGGAGCTGCTTCGTATGTTAGATTGAGAACCTTTGACAAAATCTCTGTACATCTTTTAGCTTCCAAAAGCCGTGTGGCTCCTCTAAAGGTATTAACCCTTCCACGTTTGGAGCTAATGGGAGCGTTGCTTGCTGCGAGGTTGGCGAAAGAAATCTCACGTGTTCTCAATGAGAAAATATCTACAACCAACTACTTTTGACAGATTCGACTATAGCCTTGAGTTGGATTCAAGGTCCCAGCAACAGATGGAAGGTTTTCGTCGCCAACCGAGTGAAAGAGATACGATCTTTAACAGACAAAGATTCATGGCGTCATTGTCCTGGAAAGGACAATCCATCAGATCTTCTAACGAGAGGCATCAGTGCTGATTCACTGATAAACTGCGAAAAGTGGTGGAAAGGACCGAGTTTCCTACAAGAAGGAAATACTGTTCCTGTGAGCAACAATGTGCTACTTAGTGTTGAAAGTGCCTATTTGGAGGAATTAAAACCTACTGAGAGAAAAACTTTGACTGTGATTTTAGACAACAACCTTTTGAACCATATCCTCTCTGTATCTAATAATTTTCAGAAAAATTTGTGTATTTTCAGTTATATTTACAGGTTCATCAATAATTGCAAAAGGCCCTCCAACAAACAAATTGGGCCACTAAGGATGTGTGAAATTCAACGAGCTGAAATTACCCCTTGTGAAGCTGGTCCAGCAAATGGAATTCAACTCGGAAATAAAAGATTTGTCCTGTAAGGGTATGGTTAACCCTCAAAGTAAGATTAGAAATCTCTCACCATTCTTAGATTCCGAAAATGTGCTCCGAGTAGGAGGTAGACTGGCCCACAGTAAATTGTGTTTTGATAAAAAACACCAGATAATTCTTCCTAATAATCACAGATTAACAAATTTAATTCTTGAAATGACTCACAAGAGACATTTGCATGTTGGTCCACAAACCTTACTGTCTATTGTTAGACAAAGGTTCTGGCCATTAAATGGTCGTAATATGTGTAGAAAACTTGTGAATAACTGTATAATTTGTTTTAAGGCAAAACCCGTTACTTGTTCACAAATTATGGGTCAATTACCAGCCGAGAGAATTTCTCAGAGTTTTCCCTTTAACAAGGTGGGAATAGATTTTTGTGGACATTTCTGGATTAAATATCCTAATCAAAGAAAGGGAGTTTTAAATAAAGTCTATGTGTGCATTTTTGTGTGTATGGTGACAAAGGCGTGTCACCTCGAAATAGTTACTGATTTATCTAGTGAGGCTTTTATTGCAGCGTTAAAGCGATTTTTTAGCAGACGAGGAAAATCGGAGCGTATATTTTCAGACAACGCTACCAATTTTGTTGGCACACAGTT
The DNA here is from genome assembly GCA_019973935.1 of Trichonephila clavipes. Lineage (NCBI taxonomy): Eukaryota > Metazoa > Arthropoda > Arachnida > Araneae > Nephilidae > Trichonephila > Trichonephila clavipes. The sequence goes on from BMAU01016507.1 coordinate 1,091,065, forward strand.
AGAGTTAAAAAGACTTAGAGAAATTATGAGTAATTGTGTTAGTAATTTGAGTAAATTTTTGTGTGAAGAACGTGTTGAGTGGAGCTTTATTCCCCCAAGAGCTCCAAATCACGGAGGCCTGTGGGAGGCTGGAGTGAAAGCCGTCAAATATCACCTCAGGCGTGTAATGGGTAATTTAAGATTTACATACGAAGAATTTCTAACCATTCTTAACCAAATTGAGGGAGTTCTCAATTCACGTCCCCTCTACCCCTTGTCGTGTGACCCTGGCGATTTTGACGCTTTGACTCCTGGTCATTTCCTAGTTGGTCGTCCCATCACAGCCATTGCGGAGCCAAGTTTAACTGAAGTGTCTGATAATAGGTTAAAAGTGTGGCAAAAACAAACAAAAATTGTGCAACATATTTGGAAACGTTGGTCAAATAATTATTTGAGTACACTTCAGAATCGAAATAAATGGTATTTTGAAAAGAATAATGTAAAAATACATGATATGGTAATTCTCAAAGAGGACAATTTACCCGTGTGTAATTGGCCTCTTGGTAGAATTCTTGAAGTGTATCATGGTAAAGATAATAAAATTCGAGTAGTGTTAGTGAAAACTAAAAAATGGAATTTTTAAACGTCCAATAACTAAACTTTGTATTTTACCTTTTCAAGTGAATAATGTATGTGAAAATTTCAAATTTGTGTATTTTTTCAATTCAATTTGTGTGTTTGAGTACTTTATCTTTTGTGTATTGAACGATATTACTTTTATTGAGTATTAGTGTTTTCTGTATTGAGTATTATTGTCTTTGTATTATGTGTATCATTGGTTTTGTGCATTATTGTGTTATGTGAAAGTTGTTGAATGTGTCATTCAACCCGGGGGTGGGTGTTCAGTGTTGAACAAATGGTTCTTGTGATGCCCACAACAACAGGTGCATATTTGTCGCGAGAGGGGGCTAGTGTGTGAAAAAATAGTGTGAAAACAGAGTGTATGTGTAAACAGAGTAAGAAGAGAGCGTATGGAGAACGCTCTAATAAAATTCCGTTTTATCTTAGTCTCGCCATTTTGTGTGTGGTGTAATTAATCTTTTAGAGATTTTAAATTAATGTGTAAATGAATCGGTGCAAACTAAACAGGAATAACTATCCAAAATTATTTTTAATTTCGAAAAGTAAAGACAATTGCACAGGAAATTCAAACGTTATGCACAATAATATAAAAATGTTCATGAAAATATATATAGTTCACAATTTTCTCTACTGAATGTTGTACTATAACAATTAAACGCAGTTAAACTTTTTCAGGTAGGAAGAAAGATTATAACGTTAAAATAATTGTGTTATAATATTAATACAGTGCTTCTCAAACTTTCAATACTGGCGGCCCCCCTTTTCGATCACAATTTTTATCGCGCCCCCCTTATACATTAATAATGTACTGAATGCAATAATAATGCACTTTGACGCTAAAGCTACAATAGGCAATCTTAATTATAAACCATATAAATTAGTAGCATAAGTATTAAATTTTGTATACTACTTTTAAGCAAGAAATAAATAAATAAATAAATAAAATAATAGGATAATTATTGTTATTTTTCCTTTCTCTAATTTTTAAATTGAACATATTGCAAAATGCGGTGGCTGCTTAGAAGAAAAAATATAGATATCTGCTAAATATAGAAAAGAGAACTCAGAGGGTCAATTTCTAATCATAAGCATTCCTTATAAAAACTTTGCTTTGCAAGACAAGCCCAAGGAAGTCGTTAATACTTATTAAACTTGTTCTTAATTTAGTATTAATTAATTAGTTATAAAATATTCTGTGTTTTACTGATACATTAAAAGTACACCGGCTGAAGTGCCCGCTCTTTACACGAGTTCATTTATAAGAAAATAAAACATTATTGATATAATAGCTGAATTGTAAGGGGAGCAAAACCAAGTGCTCGACAATGTTTACAAAAATGTAAAATGATTTTTTTAGAATGGTTGCTCAAATTATAATTAGTTTTAAGCGAATTGTAATTTTAAGCCTCACGGAATTAGCATTTATAATTGATGTTAAACAGTAGCGCACACAGGAATTTTTCAAGGGGGGGTCCGGGGTCGAAAGTTCACCAATCTTGTATCAGGTTCCTTTTGATTTTGTCGATTTTCGGGAACAAAACACAGTAAAAAACTAATTCTTAAACAAATAATCAGCATTAATTAATAAAATTAATCATCAATAACAAATACTTAATTAAATTTTGCGTACTATATACTTGGAATTATAATCCAACGGAAAAAATCAAGGGCTTTGGGGAGGGGTCCAGACCCCTAGGACCGCCCCCCTCTTGTGTGCGTCACTGTTGTTAAATAATGAACAATAATATAAAATTCCGATGAAGAATAATTGTATTATTTTTTTATATTTAAAGCGAAAAGACTTCAACATATTTTAACCCGGGAGCAGGCGCGCACACGATACGGTCGAGCGGGGTTATTGAGTCACCCCAATCCTTTTTTTATATATATTTATTTTATTGTACACAATACAAATCGTGATTCCAGTGAATAATTTAATTAAGAGAAAGTTTACTTACCTACTTTCAAGGACTTTTCAATTTTTCTTTGGTAACAAATAAACAGTTTTACCAGAATTAACGATTTCGTAATCTGTGTGTCCCTCACGACCACTTCCGGGTAAAAAGTATATTCATTATGATAATATGTACGTTACTGCTAAGAAAATTGTGTGAAACTATTTTCGTTATGCTTTATATGCTGAGAATATTTATAAAAAAATGTCTTGGCCAAGTAATCCTTCATAGTGCTCTCCGTGGTTTTCCAAATATCATAAAACTGTTTTGCATGGAAAAAAGCGCAACAGAGAAATACATTACTTACAACTTCCCTAAATGAGAAACAAACACATAAGAGAGGGATCATAACTAACTGTACCAATAACTTAGAAAGTCAAACAGATTACAGCTATAATGTGCAGTATTTCAAAAATAATGACAATGATGAATATTTTGTTCCTCAATTTTTTCGGTTCTGGGTCTGGGATCTGTTTTTTCTCTCAAAGAGTGGTATGTTAGGTTATAAAAAACAAAGCGTGATACAAAAATCTCTCATCATGGGATTACAGCAAATCAAATAAAAGTTTTTTTATTCGGTTATAGGATCAAAGATAGCTAATTAGGTATTGAAGAAATTTTTATTTTTGATGACTTAATATCGCGCGCGCGCGCCTATAAATTATATCAGAGTAAAAGTGCATTTTTTATTATGTTTGAAAGTATTTTGTTTTAATTCATTCCAGTAAACTACTTATTTTTTAAATCTTTTATTTCCGATATGCTCGCGCCCCCTCGTAAGGTTATCTCGCCCCCCAGGGGGGCACACCCCACAGTTTCAGAAACACTGCATTAATATATTCGTTTGTCATATTTTTTCAACAAAAGTTTCTTTTACAAGTAATAATTTAAAAATACATTTTTCAAATATATCAACGGAAAATTTAAAGAGTACTAAATTATTCGTAATTTCAAAAAATACGAGCGTCACATTACAGAGAAAGACATTTTAAAAAGATTTTTAAAAACATTTTTACAGACAAAACCTTTTTTAAAAAATTTATAAATATTTGTTAAATACACACACACACAGTCGGACCTCTATTTAACGAAGACGCTAAATCCGGAAAAGAAAGTTCATTTTGTGGAAAATTCGTTTAATAGAGATCCATTTTTGTAACATACTTTATAAGCCCCATAAAACAAATTTTCAATTCATAAACACAAAGTATTACAAATAAAAGTAATTACTCACCGGGTTTTTTGTAAATTAATATCTATTCATTTTATATATCTTACTCATCAACAAGTAATATAAAAAAAAAATTTAAGTCAATTCCTACTTGGATCAACAAAGAAAATTTTATTTTAGCTACTTTTAATTAAATAGTTACAATTAATATAAATATGTATATACATAAGACAGAATCACAACATTAAGTGGTAATTAATTTTATTAATTATCATTAAAGTATCGTATAGTCATCCAAAACAATAGTTTTTAAAATTTCAGTTCAACTGAATGCTTTAAAACGTGAGGAAAAAAAACTTTTCAAATTTTGACACAAGTCGCCAAAATTTATGTCAATGTGGCTGTATTTGTAATTCTTTAAATAATTAGTTTTAATCAACTAATTTTCATTAATTATTATTAAATTTCTGTATTGTCATCCAAAATAATCATGTATATGAAATTTCAGCTCAATTGAGCGCTTTAAAATGTATTTTATTAACGATTGAAAATTCCAAGAAGATAAATAAATAATTTAAATATATAGATAGTGTGAGCTAATAGAAGGAATTGAAAAAGGAATCTGCAAGGAGAACAAGAAAAACAAGCATTGTTCATAGAAGTACACTGTATATATATCTCTCTTTATATATAAAAATCTTCTGGGCGTGTGTTTGTTTCTAAACTCCTCCTAAACGGCTGGACCGATTTCGATGAAATTTTTTGTGTGGGTTCAAGTAAATTCGATAATGGTTTAGATCAGTATTTCCCGACCTTTTTTTGTGCCATGCCCCACTTTAACATTTCTAAATTTTGTATGCCCCCCATGTAACATACATAATATTTAATATTAAAAAATTCATTTGTTCACTTAAGAAACATAAATGATGATGAATTCTAGGAATAAATCACTATCAAATTGCTAACAAAACACTGTAAATAAAATTTCAAAACTTATAATGAAAAACAGAAATTAAAATTCAAAATAATTTTAATATAATGAATTTACCATATTAATTTGTCATTTTAATTTAGTGAGATCTTTGCGCTTGCTGCTTGCTGCAGATAGATTTTATATTGGGTTCCAATTTGGTTAGCTTAAGTCTCAAATCCCCACGTTGTGTTATATCCAGCCGATTTCTTTTCTTTTTTTTTTTAATCAGTAAATCATTTACAGCATTGAATCCACATTCAGCCAAAAATGAAGGTGGAAACGGTAGTAATAGCTTTCTTGCAAACAACTGCGCTGTTGAGCAAATTGCTTGACTGGCCGGGGCTAGGTCCCCCTCCCGGCAGACGGCACACTCCGTGGTGAACCCCGGACGAAGCCAATCACCCAGTTGATATTTTGGTCTCGTCAAACGAAATTATGCCTAATAATTATTTAAGAATTTGCTTTTTTTTTTATAAATTTGGCACTGATATCTAGCATTGCATTTAAATGGCCCGGAGCGGAAGGGTTAGTGTTGTGTCGTATCCATTTTCGAATTGCCCCCCTGTGGGGCGTGGGCCCCACGTTGGGAAACGCTGGTTTAGATTCCCAATTCGGTCCGATATCGCACAATTAGTTAAAAAGATGTTAATTAAAAACATTCAAAAAATACAACTCAACATTCACCTGCATTGTTGTAACAACGTTATTGTTATAAACACACACAAGCAATATAAAAAAAAACTTTAATCAATTCCTACTTAGATCAACCAAGAAAAAATTTATTTTAGCTACTTTTTATTAAAAAGTTCCAATTAATATAAATATGTATATACATGTGACAGAATCACAACATTAAGGGGTAATTCATTTTTATTAATTATCATTAAAGTATCGTATTGTCATCCAAAACAATCGTGTGTATAAAATTTCCTTTCAACTGAATGCTTTAACTCGTGAGAAAAAAACCTTTACAAATTTTCACATAAGTCGCCAAAAATGATGCCAACGTGGCTGTGTTTGTAATTCTTCAAATAATTAGTTTTGATCAATTAATTTTTATTAATTACAGTTTAAGTTATTGCACTCTCATCCAAAATAATCATGTATATAAAATTTCAGCTCAATTGAGCGCTTTAAAATGTATTTTATTAACGATTGAAAATTTTTACCAAGATAAATAAATAAATAAACAAACAAATAAAATATGTATAGAGATCGTGAGCTAATAATAGGAATTGAAAAAGACGTAAGTTGGCGTCGAAAATTGATTTTCAGCCAAATTGGCCAAACCCGGTCTTTATTGTTACGAAAATGCAGACGATTCACGCTTTTTAGCGTTTTTAATTAATATCTTTTTAAATAATCTTTATATATGTAATTCTTCTCTGTGTGTGTATGTAACTGAACTCCTCCTAAACGGCTGGACCGATTTTGATGAAAGTTTTTGTCTGTTCCAGTGGACTCAAGAATAGTTTAGATTTATAATTCGGTTTAGAAATGTTTATTTAATTAATTTTTTATTTATAAATTGTTGATCTTGGAATGTTTTACATTGGATCTGGTAGACTGCCCTACGATCGCAGTATCAAATATTCAAAAATATTTTATTATAATTCAAGTTGGTCCCGACAGTTGGTGCTGTGATCATTTCAGGAAAATATTTTGTGTTATTATTTTGTTGAAATAAATCGTGTGTTAATTAAATTATTACATTCAGATGTAGTTAGTGTTTGAAATTTTACTCAAAACGGTCCAGATTTTTAAAGTTTATTCATAAAAATTTGGAATTTTTGAATTTAAGATGTATGTACAGGACAACGTCGGTCGGGTCCTCTAGTATATATATGTGGGAATAAATCTTCGAATAAAAATCAGACTCTTCAGAAGGCGGGATTTTAGATTGGCAAGGTGGTTTGTCTAGGGGTAAGTATTTAAGGGTGAGTGATGAATTAATTGAATTAAAGTCATTTATATAAACACAGATATTTCATCTAAAAAAAAAGAATTTATTTAAAGTTAAAGGGAAATATTTACAAAAGGGGATATTTATAAAGAGAAAGACATGCAGGAATTAGGTTAATTAAAAGTTGGGTTATACCTTTAGAAGACGGGGAAATTTAACCTTTCTCATTCTTGGACGTTAGGACTGGTAGAACCGCGCAGGGCGCGGAAATGCGGTAAAGTCGTGACGTGTTGAACAAGCAGTGGTTAGTAGGCCTCTGCCGAAAAATTATTCAAGCCGGAGCTACGAAAGCTCACTAGATGGCGCTGCTTCGGAATGCAGTAATAAATAAAATTGAGATTTATGGTCCTCTGAAAAGGATATGACTCAACCTTTTAACAAAATGTTTCAAAGGGAAAATCCTACATATATATATATATATATATATATATATATATATATATATATATATATATATATTTACAATTTTAAAAAATAATTTTTTATTAAAATTAATGAATTTTTTAATGACATTTTCTAATTTTAAGACTACAAGTAATTTTAAAAATACATTTTTTAAAAAATCCGTAATTTCAAGAATACATTACCAAATGTGACCTTAATTTTAATTACTGATAAAACCAGTTAACTTTGAAAAATTACGGCAATATTTCCTCGTTCTCGGCAGCTAGTAAAATCAGGTCAAAGTTGTTGATGACTACAAAACGTGTTAAAAGATAGAATAATTTGGAATGTCCAGAAATATTTTAAAAATGGGAGGAAAAAAAATTGAATCGGAAAGGAAAAAGTTCGTTAAATAGAAAATACATTTCGCTACTTGAAGGGTGTTTGCGCAAGCGCAACAGCGCTGCCTGGACTGCCCATGCCCAGTAATTCTGATGTAACTGTAAAAAGAGTTGTGAGTAAAAAATAAACACCAGTCCACTAAAAACTGTGTTCTGAGTGAGTGCTGAGTATTCGACGGAGTGAGCCATAACATTGGTCCGGTAGAATCCGGAGAAAAACCGCGTGTAGTGATGAGTTAAAATTGTGCCGGAAATTGTGTCTGAATACTGAGGGAAGAAACTGAGTTTCCGAAGTATTTTCTGTGTCTTGAGAGTCCAGCGCAATTCATCAGTCGAAGTAAGAGCGATTTCCTTGCTTCTTATTTGATATCAAATTAATGTTATGTGTTAAAATGTCGACAATTAAAAGTCTTAAAAAGGACGAGCTTTTGCTGGTCGCCGAGGAGTTGGGATTAGACATACCCCAGAATCCAAAAATTATAGTATTAAAAAATTTAATTGAGAGTAGTGAAATCTTTGAAACTGATAAGGAGTTTCTCAAAGTGTAATTGATGGCGTTTTGCGGAAAAGGCCGCTAAAATTGAACAAGAAAATTTAAATTAGAGTCTGAAAAGGCCAAGATTGAATTTGAAAAAATTAAATTAGAACAGTTAAAGAAAGAGCTTGAGTTAACTAATGCTAAATGTAAATTTTCCCCTGCGCAAGAGAAAAGTGAACATTTAGAACCTGTCCCATCTGATATTGAAAACTTAATTAAAAGTATCAAAACTCTAACAATACCTGTCCCTTCTAATACAGAAGCCTATAATTTATTTTTTCAATCGCTAGAAAAAGCTTTTAAAACAAAAAAATGTGGAGGATAAATTTAAAGCAGAGATTTTATTGAATATGTTGGGAGAAAAGGTGGGAAATTTAATGATTTATGTTAAACAAGAGGAACTGGGTGATTACGAAAAAATCAAGCAGTTAGTGCTAAAACAATTTCAACCAACACCTCGAGTATTGCTTAACCAGTTTCGAAGGTCCCAAAAACTACCAAATGAGAACTATGTTCAGTTTGCTTCTAGAATTGAAGCAATGTTTGATTATTATTGTAAATTAAGAAACGTTAATGAGTTTAATGAATTATGCCAGTTAATTGTTGCCGATCAGATAATTAATTCTCTTGATCAAGAACTGACCAGTTATATTAATTTAAAAATGTGTGAAAATTGGTACACACCAGATAAGCTGGGTCGTGAATTAGATTTGTTTATGTCATCTAAAGTTTCAAGTAGAAATGAAATAAATACGGGTTTCCGACAAAATAAATTCTTTAAGAGTGGCGTCGACAGAAAGGGGTTAAAAGGTGTAACTAGTGTTTTTTTGTCCGATGTCAATGAAACAAAATGTTCATATTGCTGTGCAAATCATGCTATTCCTTTTTGTACAAAATTTAAACAACTTTCCGTTCATGATAGAGTAGAGATAGTTAAAAAACAGCGACTATGCTTTCTGTGTTTAAGAGTAGGTTGTATGGCGTCGAAGTGCAAAGCGAAACCTTGTAAATTATGCGCTAAGAGGCACCATGTCTCGTTACATTTCCCCAAACAAAATACGGATTTTCAAACAAGCCATAGCAAGTCGAATGCTTTCCATCCATCAACCGAGTCAAGGTTAAATGCGGAAGCACGAGAGAATTTAACCCTGCTTTTCCCTCTAGAGAGGTTTCGGAGAAAGATAGTAATGCGGTGTTTGCAATTAATCAAAAAAAGGGAACCACTAGTGTGTTTTTGAGTTCCGTGAAGTGTGTTGTAAAAGATTCATACGACGAGAAATGACAAATAAGAGGTCTGCTTGACCTCGGTTCTATGACAAATCTAATTACGAAAAAATTCGTAGAAAAATTAGGATTAAGAAAAGAAAAAGTAAATATTCTGGTCACGTGTTTAAATGACTCCTCTGTATGTGTTAAAAATTGCGTAACTACGGAAATCTCGAATTCCGATGGTAGTTATAAAAAGAGAATAAAAATGTTAGTTGTAGATAAAATTACTGATTTAACTCCAGTTAAAAATCTAAATGTGAAAGGATTAATTCCTGAAAATATAAATTTAGCAGATGATTCCTTTTATGTGCCAGGTCCCATTGATTGTTTATTGGGTGTAGAAATTTTTTATGAATTATTGTGTAGTGGGCAAATTCGTTCTGAAAATTCTAATCTTATTTTCCAAAATACTGTGTTTGGGTTCGTGGCTTCAGGGAGCAATAGTTTTGCAGATACTGAAGCACGGGTTCATTGTGGATTAATTAAAGGAGATTTAAATCAAACTTTAAAAATGTTTTGGGAATTGGAAAACGTTGAGGTAGAGAAACCTAAAAATGAAGAAGCAATTTTTTGTGAGGATCACTTCCTAAAAACGCATTCTAGAGATGAGGAGGGTCGGTATGTGGTTAAAATGCCCCTTAAAAAAGAAACAAATTGTTTAGGTGAGTCGAGGGACATCGCTCTAAAACGATTGAATGCGCTGTGGACTCGATTAATCAGAGATCCTGAATATCTTAAGTTGTATAGAGACTTTATACATGAGTATGACCAACTTGGTCACATGGAAGAGGTTGTCGCAGAGCATGACAACTCTGAGGTTGCCTATTATATGCCACACCATGGCGTCCTTAGACCAGAAAAGAGCACAACGAAGCTGAGGGTAGTTTTTAATGCTACCAATCCTACAAGTAATGGGTTATCGTTGAATTCCATACAATACAATGGAGGACTGGTTCAAAATGACCTGTTTACAATTATGATTAAATTTAGAGAGCATCCTTATGCCTTTACGGCAGATGTGAAGATGATGTACCGAATGATACTCATCCATGAGAGCCAACAGCCGTTGCTTAGAATTTTGTGGAAAGAAAGTCCAGAGGATCCAGTGAAAACCTTTGAGATGAAAACAGTCACATATGGCACGGTGAGTGCACCCTTTTTTAGCAACGAGAACTTTACTGCAGTTATCGAGAGATGAAGAGAAGAACTTTCCTTTGGCTGCACCTGTTCTAAGAGAAAACTTTTATATGGACGACGTTCTTTGCGGCGCTGCGTCTTTAATGGAAGCCAAGGCCTTGAAAAACCAACTTTCCGGCATTTTGAAAAAGGGAGGAATGGAATTGCACAAGTGGGGTAGTAGTCCTCCGGAACTGGCTTCAAACATCCTCGGAGACTATGAGTTCGAGAATCCAATTGAAACCAAGACGTTAGGAGTGTCCTGGAAATCACAAGAGGATTGTTTTATTTTCAAAATTTCAGGGGAGTTAAAAGACTCCTATACCAAGAGATGTGTCCTTTCGACAATAGCTAGACTGTTTGATCCATTAGGACTATTAGGTCCAGTAGTCACAAGAGCCAAGATCTTCATGCAGAGTCTTTGGAGTCTTAAAATCGACTGGATCGACGAGTTGCCTTCTGAGAGAGCCAAAGAGTGGCATCGTTTCCTAGAGGACTTCAACAGTGTAAGAAGTATCTGCATTGGTAGATGTATTGTGCATCCTCAAGCGACAATGGTAGAACTTCACGGTTTTGCTGATGCTTCAGAGAAATGTTACGGAGCAGTAATATATTGCCGTTCTCAATCGCCAGATGGTGCAACAAGTAAAAGCAGAGTAGCACCTGTGAAGAGTGTCACCATGCCGCGACTCGAGCTGTGTACCGCCGTTCTTCTTGCAAAACTGATGAAAAGAGTTGAGACTGCCTTACAAATGAAACCCCCTCCCCCGTGTACCTGTGGAGTGACTCGACTATTGTCTTAGCGTGGATCCAGAAGGAGCCTATAACTTGCTTAAAACCTTCGTGGCAAATAGAGTTGCCACAATCCAACACTTGATTAACGCAGAGCAATGGCATCATGTTTCTTCGGAACAGAACCCAGCTGACCTCGTTTCAAGAGGTCTCGACCCGTCCAGTCTTCTCAACAACTCTTTGTGGGGGAATGGACCTAAGTTTTTAACGACGAAAGATTTTCCGGAAAAGAGAATACCCTTTCATCAGTGACTGATAATGATGAATTTAACTGTGAATTTAAAAGTAACGCAAAGCACTGTGTGTGTGTTAATTTAAATCTAACAAACTCAACACACACACATTTATGACTGACCTGTTAAATATAAGTAATAAGTACACTAAAATAATTAGAATGTTAAGTTTTATTTTTAAGTTCATAGCAAATTGCCGAGGAGAAAAAAGGAGAGGACCTTTAGATGTCCAGGAAATCAACCAAGCGGAGGTCACCTTAATCAGGATTGTGCAACTACAGGAGTTCAAAAAAGATATAATGAGTTTGAAAGAAAATAATAGAGTGTCTGCAGAAAGTCTTATAAAAGCTTAAATCCTTTTTAGATAAAGATGGTGTGTTGAGAGTTGGTGGTAGACTTTGTAATAGTGATTTGAACTTTGAATGCAAATTTCCTGTAATATTACCTTGTAACCATAAATTAACGAATTTAATTGTAGAATATTTTCACTTAAAATACTTCCATCTAGGTCCACAGGCCTTACTATATCAAGTAAGACAGAGATTTTGGCCTCTTAGAGGACGTAATGTATGTAGGAAAATAGTACATGATTGTCTTGTATGTTTTAAAGTGAAACCTATAACTTGTGAACAAATAATGTGCAATTTGCCTAAAGAAAGAGTTAGGGAAAATTTTCCTTTTGATTGCAGTGGGATTGACTTTATTGGACCGTTTTGGATCAAGAGCAACAAACAGCGTAAAAGCAGTTTGTATAAGATATATGTTTCAATTTTTGTGTGTTTTGTCACTAAAGCTGTACATTTTGAATTAGTGTCGGATTTAACAACTGAGACATTTATTGCCTCATTAAAGAGATTTATTGCTAGAAGAGGAAGACCCTCTCTAATATTTTCTGATAATGGTAAAACATTTATAGGAGCTAATGCAGAACTCAAGAGATTGTACAAGTTAGTGATAAATCCTGATCCTGAATTGGCTGGTTTCTTAGTAGATGAAAATATAAATTGGAAATTTCTCCCTCCCAGAGCACCAAATTTTGGCGGCTTATGGGAAGCTGGCGTAAAGTCGTTCAAATTCCATTTTAAACGTGAGGCAGGCAATTCTAGGTTTACTTATGAAGAGTTTCTAACCATTATGACACAAATTGAGGGAATTTTGAATTCCCGTCCTCTCACCCCTTTGTCAACGGATATAGACGATTTGTCGGTTTTGACACCGGCACACTTTTTAATTGGAAGACCAATTACTTCCATTAATGAACCAAACATACATATAGAAACAAATAGATTAAACATATATCAGAGATTAACAAAAATTGTGCAGTCTATATGGAAAAGGTGGAGTAATAATTACTTAAGTAATCTTCAACAGAGATCTAAATGGAAATTTGAAAAGGATAACGCTAGAGTGGGTGATTTAGTCCTTATTAAAGAGGATAACTTAGCAGTCAATAAATGGCTAATGGGCAGATTGATCGAGGTATTTCCTGGAAAGGATAATAGAATTAGAGTTGTAACAATCAAAACAACATGGTGTAGTAAAAAGACCTATTTCTAAAATTTGTATCCTGCCCATGAGACAATGAATTTTTTTTCTTTTTGTATTACAAGATTTTACTTATTTTTAAGTTATTGTAATTAATCTTTTAGTATTGTGTGTATTTTAGTGAATTCTGTCTGATTTATAATTATTTTAATAATGTTACATTTTAATATAACAATATTGTAAAAAGCCATGAAACTTATTGAATGTTGTAACATTGCAATGCCGGGCGGAATGTTTGCGCAAGCGCAACAGCGCTGCCTGGACTGCGCATGCCCAGTAATTCTGATGTAACTGTAAAAAGAGTTGTGAGTAAAAAATAAACATCAGTCCACTAAAAACTGTGTTCTGAGTGAGTGCTGAGTATTCGACGGAGTGAGCCATAACAAAGGGTATTTTACGAAGAAAATAGTAAAATGCTTTTGGTTCCAGGAAAAGTTAGCAAGATAGAGATTTGTAAAATGGAAGCAAGACTGTAGTTGCAATTTGTTTATAATAAAAAATAAACAAGAGGAGCAATTTGATTTATCAAGGATGAATAGCATATTTATTAAAACATTTCGATACTCTTTATACAGAAAAAATGTTTGTAAAACAGTAAAAATCGCTTAACGCGAGACTGAAGGAACTGGAATAATTTTTTCGTGTTAAAAAATTGTTTTGTTGAAGGATATTGCAATTGTCTATTTTTATATTTTTGTTTATGTGTATGTATATATATGTATAAATTTATTTATATGTGTATGTATATGTATATGATTATATTTTGTAAAAATTCTTTTATTGGATTCTATTTACTTTTATATTCTTGGCTGCATTGCGCCTATATATAGAAGAAATTTATGAATTACTGCTGTTTTTTCATATTGTAAGCAATTACGCTTATAGCCTAATTATGATTTCTTAACAGATTCTAATTTTGGCTATTGTATATACTCTCTTACTTTTCTATTTATCATTGTTTTTTAACTCTTTGATTTCATATTCAAGACTTGTTTTACTTCTTTTTATTATTTTTGTATTTTATGGCTTTTAATGCATTAATTTTCACTTATATATTTTTATCCTTTTTTTAGTATATTCTAGTTTTTTAGCTTTATTTTTTACTTATATATTTTTATATTCTTTATATTATTGTTTTTATTTATGTATTATGTTCTATCATGTAATACATATTTGTTTGTATTAATTTTTGGTATTTTGAGGTGTTGATGGTTATGTCTACTTAGCAATGCACTCATTTTTCCTTAACAATTATCTACTTTATGATTTTGGTACAATTTGTATTAGCGACTGGAAATTAGGTTAGTTTATAGCTGATCTTTGCTCGGTGGTGTACTGATTAGTTAAGTACAGCATCGTTATAACATTACCTATTTGTATCCTTCTGTTGTTTTTTGTGTGGTGGATGGCTGTCTTTTGAGCCTTTTCTTAGCTGTGATTTTAGTTTTGAGCATAGCTTTCTCTTACTTTTAAGAGCTTTTCTTCAAGTTTGTTTTGAATAAAAATTAATTTGTTTCTGCTTTGATTACTTTGTTGGTGGATGGCTGTCTTTTGAGCCTTATCTTGGCTTTGGTTTTAGTTTTGTGCATAGCTTTCTCTTATTTTTAAGAGCTTATCTTCAAGTTTTTTTTTTTTTAAAAATTAACTTGTTTCGGTTTTGCTTTTGCACACTCACTTTTGACTTGGTATCCATTTCTGGATATTACAGAAATCTCTATTTATTTTGACTTTTATGAGCTTACTTTCAAGTTTGTTTTTATAAATTAACTTGTTCTGTTTAGCTTTGGTACACTCTCTTTTGACTGGATATCTACTTCTGTATTTTACAGAAATTTATCTATTTTGACTTGTTACTTATTAGGATGAGGGAATTTCATAACTCTCCCTCTTTCTCCAATAACAATTTTGGAAAGGATCTGAGTTCTGTTAAAGATTTAAATATTCGTAATAGTAATTCTACTATTAAACTATTCAAGACTAGAATTTTTTGGAACAAAAATTCATTAATAACCATCATAATCATTATAAACAAAACTTGTTAGATTCTAGTAATCACATTTCTCAAAATATTAATAAATGTTACACTAAGAGTCCTGCTATACATGGAATTATTGATAATTTATCTTCTTATAATTTTGATAACACTCTATCTTATAATAGTCTTAAGTTAAAATTCAATAAATGTAGAGATAGTAGATGTAAGACATGTACTATGTTAAATATGGATCAATATGATTGTGATTCTAAATTTAACCTTTGTAAAACCTTTAATTGTATTTATCTTTTAAATTGTAAAGTATGTCATTATAAATATATTGGACAGACCTCCAATACTATTAACTTAAGGATTAATCAGCATAGACATGATGTTAAGTTCTTTAATAATTCCAATAATTCTAATAAAATTGAACTTAGACACTTTCATATGCATGATTTCAAAAATGTTGAACTGTCTATCATTAAAATTTCTCCAATTACTAAGCACAGATTATGGTGGGAAAATCACTTTATTAGAAGTTTTAATACAATCTATCCATATGGCCTTAATGTTTTGTATTTTACTAAAAATACTTTGCAAATAATGTTACAGAATAATAATAAAGAATTTTTTTATAATGCCAATAAATTAAACAATACTTCTAAAAGAAAATCTAGAAGTAATAGAACTAAAAGGAAAAATAGAGATAAAAATTCATTAAATGACAATATTAGAGTTCTTATTGATGATTTTGAAAAAACTATAATATCAAGAAGATTAAATACTTCATGTTTGGTCTTAATAAACATGAAATTGCATTGTTATATGAATCCTTAAATAATGATTCCTTAAAGGTTTGTCATGCAGTACACATTATTAAAGACATTCTTAACTATCTAGTTAATAAATTCAATATTAATGTTGAGAAAATTAATGAACCTATTACAGAGTATTACACTTTATTATTCATGAATAAAACTTTTGACAAAATTAACTTTTCTAGTGTATTTAATAGACATTTATCACTTTTTCCGGTTAGAAAGGTGGTTGTAAAGAAAGGTTTTAAATATAACAAAACGATGGGCAGATTTATCTTTAATTACAACAATAGTTCACCCTCTATTAATATAGAAGATTGTATTTGTAAAAACTATAATGATTTTTGTTAGACATTTAAAAAGTCGGATCCAAATTTTTATGATCTCCTTGTGTTGTTTTTCCAATCCCGTTCCATGATCTCAATGAAAGTAAGCACACCGATTCGAACCCGATCTTTTTGAGTTTCGTGATTTGTGGTTGGCAGCAACTGCAATGCAAATCGAGCGAGTATTTAAACTCGGCTCATGTTAGTTTTTCAAAAAGGAAGGAGAAACAGAAATATAAGAAGTGTGTGTGTGAGTGGTTTAACTCTTAGAGGGAGAGAACGGCTGGTTGGCAATGCAACTGCAGGTTGCATCATCATTTTAGATTAGAAATTCATTTTACAATATTAGAAGACGGTTCGAATCGGATGTCTCTGGTAATGTTGCTTTTTGAACTTATTGTTTTTTTTATCGCTCCAGTAACGAGCAAAGTGACTTTATGATTGATTATTAAAGGCCAATTTTAAGAAACTATTTTTCGTCTTCATGCCTCCTCGACGCATAAATTTCACTGCTAGCTTTGCAAAATTTAAATTAGTTTACCAATAAGTGTAACAAATTTGGTTATGGGCCCAATCCATGTACTGTGTCGAGGCAGGCTAAGCAGTTGAACCAGGCCATGAACTTTGTCTATTTAAATACTGTTCCAGTCTAGAACTTTTTTTATGAACTCTGTTGCTAGTACGCTAAATCGAGTAACAGATATGGAGTTTAACAACCAGATATCAGTGTTGACTCAAAACAACTGGAACACGTGGAAGCATGATATGCAAGTACTCTTAATGCATTATGGCTGCTGGCAGTTTATAATACAGACCAAGCCAGAGCAACCTGATGAAGAGGCAACATACAAGGAAAAATTAGATCTACAACTTCGTAAGGATAGATGTTATACGTTGATCTATACTAACATCAGTTCAGATTTGAAAAATCTGATAACGGAAACAACTGACGGAGTAGCGGCATGGAAGATATTAAAAGATCACTTCAAACCAGTCACAAGAGCAAGAGTAATTCAACTATTAGATCAATTTTTTGGAACAAAATACCAACCAGGGGAAGATGTTGGAATCTTCATATCTCGTGTAAAGACAGCGGCAACCAGACTACAAGAAGCGGGTCATAAATTGGACGACCTGTACATAGGATTTCAATTAATAAGGTGGCTTCCTCAGGAATTCCATTCTACCGTGCAACAAATCTACAGATGGAAAGAAGAGGACTTCAGAGTTGTCAAAATTGAAGCAGAGCTGATATTAGAAGCCAATCGTCTTCAGTTGATGAAACAAGATTTGGAGAAAGCGGAGAATGCTTACTTGAGCAGTTTCACTTCGAAGAAGTCGAAGACGTTACCTGGTGCTACGGCTGCAGCTCATGGAGATCCAAATGGCAAGAATGATTACCAAAAGAAAGGTGGTAAGGTATTTAACTGTAAAACTATTAAAAATGTTAAACAATCTATTAAGACTATAGGTCCGTGTTATGTATGTAATAAGTACGGGCATCTTAAAGTAAACTGTAAAGAGAAAAAGTCTCTACAAAAATCTCCTTCAACTGTAAATGAAACTTTTAACACAGAGTTTAATATAAATTTAAGATTTTGTGAAGCTGAATGTAGTCTTTTAGAACTAGATAAACAACTCGTAACTAGTTGTATCTTATTTGAGGAAAACTCTGATAAAGGTGTTTGGGTAATAGATACTGCTGCCACGAGTCATTTTTGTAAAGACAAGAGTTTATTTTTTAGATCTTAAACCGATAACTAACATGAAAATGTCGTTAGCAACGGAGGATAAAAGTTGTCCCGTAGAAGGAATCGGTACACTTAGATTTCGGGTAAAATATAAGGGGAGTTTTCATGAAATAACTTTGACTGATGTTTTATTTAATCCTAAGTTGAGGAGAAATTTGTTATCCGGTTCCAGATTAGAAAGTAAAGGTGCGCATTTTGTGGGTACTAAAGGTAAAATTGATGTTTTTAATAAAGACTGGATAAAATTGTTCTCGGCGACACGCCATGAAAATTTGTATTTTTTTAAGCCGGATCATTATATTATACCAAAGAGTAAAGAAATTAGTTTTTTTAGTGATATAACCGCTAAAACAAAAAACGGATCAATAGAAATATGGCATCAACGCTTTTGTCATGTTAATAACGATTACTTGGTAAAAACTAGTAAAAATGATAGTGTAAAAGGTCTCCCACGCTTAACTGATAATGGTAAGACTCATTGTATACCGTGTAAATTAGCAAAATCCAAAGAGAGTTTCATTCAAAAGATGGGGGCCGTAAGATCAAAACGTCCATTGGAATTGTTGCATATGGACCTCTGTGGTCCAATGCCAACTGAAAGCCAAGGCGGTAATAAATATTTCTTGAGTATAATTGACGATTATTCAAGAAAGGTGACTATTTCCCATCCGAAATAAATCTGACGTATTTCATACGTTTATAAGATTTCAGAAACGAGCAGAACGTTTTCTAAGTAAAAGGTAATAGCAGTTAGAACTGATGGCGGACTAGAATTTTGTAATAAGGATATGGATAATTTCTTGACAAAACTGGGTATAAAGCATGAGGTAACAAATTCATATACGCCAGAAATGAATGGGGTCGCGGAGAGATTCAATTTAACCGCTCTAGATGGCATCAAAACATTGCTTAAGTCTAGTGAAGTTCCCCCATAAGTTTTGGGGAGAAGCATTACTTTGTTTCACTTATGCGTAGAATCGAATTTGTCACAAAGACAGTAACAAAACGCCTTTCGAAAAATATTCAGGTAGAAAACCATCTCGGTATTGCATCTAAAACCTTTTGGATGTTTGGCATATGCTGGTGTGCCAAAACAAATTAGAAAAAAATTAGATATGCGTGCGAAAATGGGAATTATGATGGGATACGCACAACGTACTAAGGGTTATAGAATATGGTTGATAGATGAAAATAAATTAGTCGAGACTATTAATGTAAGATTCGATGAAAATAAGAGGGGAATTAATTTTAGACAAAAAAGTTAATAGTAACCTTGGATATAATTTAAACCTTCCTGATTGTTATGATGATGAGGATGATTTTGATAGAGTAAAAGATTCATTAACGAGTCGTTTAGTTTCAAAGACAAGTACGGAAACGCCCTCAACATCTGAAAAACCAGATGTATCTTCCGATAATCATAGCTTGATCCCATGTACAGAGGTTAAGTGGATTCGAAATATAGGTAGGAAAGTAACTGGATCTAAGGCATATTATAGTATAGAAGGGGAAGCAACCCGATTGAAATCTTTTAACGAAATAGAGAGATACTGTAAGAGGGGCATAATATTGAGTATGATCCTAGTTTATTTAATTTTAGAAAAAATAATACCGAATCCCAGGGATTTTCAGACTTGTCAGAGCAACAAGAAGCTCTTATGGTTGAAGTAACTATTCCTAATTGTTACAAACGGGCGATAAGATCCAGAGACGCATCTAAATGGCATGATGCAATGGATAAAGAAATTAACGTAATGAAGGAACGTAAAGTTTGGGATTTAGTTGATCATCCGGATAATATAAAAATTTTAGAAAACCGTTGGGTTTATACCATTAAATATGATGAAAATAATAAAATTGTTAGATACAAGGTCCGCTTAGTTGCGCGAGGTAACACACAATTACGAGGTGAGTCATTTGACGAGGTATTTCAAGAATACAAATTAGAACTTTCAAAAGTTAAATCATTAAAACTAAGATGTTATTCAGACTCGGATTTTGCTACAAATAGGGATGATCGAGTGTCAATGGGAGGGTTCATAACTTTTATAGACGTAACTCCAATTTCATGGCGAACTTTCAAGCAAAAAATCCGTTAGTCTGTCGACCATGGAAGCTGAGTATGTTAGTTTAACAGAAGCAGCTAAGGAATTCATTTGGCTAAGAATGTAATTGATAATAAAAGTTTAAATTTGGAATTAAGTGAAATGTAATGTTTTGTGATAATCAAGCTGCTATAAGTTTTTCAAAGTCACCGGTAGAAAATTATAGAACAAAACATATCGATGTTCGTTATCATTTTCTAAGGAATTTGATATACGACAAGGTTTTCCAAATTAAATATATAGGTACCAAAAATAATTTGGCGGACATTTTTACCAAACCCATGGTAAAGGAAAAATTGTTAGAATTTTGTAGAAAATTATTTCTTTTAGAGAATAAGAGAGAGAGAGAGAGACTTTGTTTCTTTAAGATTAAAATATTAGTTTGTTTATTACAATAAAGATTGTGAATAAAATGTATTTTTTGTGTTAAATTGTATAACATGTGATTATAGATTAAAATTAATTTACTGATTTGTAAGAGATAATGGTGCAAGATTGGAAAAAGGGGGCCGATTGTTAGACATTTAAAAAGTCGGATCCAAATTTTTATGATCTCCTTGTGTTGTTTTTCCAATCCCGTTCCATGATCTCAATGAAAGTAAGCACACCGATTCGAACCCGATCTTTTTGAGTTTCGTGATTTGTGGTTGGCAGCAACTGCAATGCAAATCGAGCGAGTATTTAAACTCGGCTCATGTTAGTTTTTCAAAAAGGAAGGAGAAACAGAAATATAAGAAGTGTGTGTGTGCGTGGTTTAACTCTTAGAGGGAGAGAACGGCTGGTTGGCAATGCAACTGCAGGTTGCATCACCATTTTAGATTAGAAATTCATTTTACAATATTAGAAGACGGTTCGAATCAGATGTCTCTGGTAATGTTGCTTTTTGAACTTATTGTTTTTTTTATCGCTCCAGTAACGAGCAAAGTGACTTTATGATTGATTATTAAAGGCCAATTTTAAGAAACTGTTTTTCGTCTTCCTGCCTCCTCGACACATAAATTTCACTGCTAGCTTTGCAAAATTTAAATTAGTTTACCAATAAGTGTAACAATTTTATTGATGGTCATCATAAACATGTAGTTACTGGCAACTTAGACATAAGCAATAATAATATTTTAAAAGATATAATGAGTAAAGGCACTAAATTTAGATTAAATGTTTCTAATAACAACAATACTGCTAAAAAACAAATTATTAAATATATAGATAATTTTATTACAAAATCTGCAATTAAATTTGGACTACCTATTAAGGCATTTGATGAGTATAAGTACAATATTTTAAAAGACCTTATGAATTTTAGCTACCATTCTCAATATGAAACTACTTTTAAAGATATAAAACAGAGAAAATTTATGAATTACAAATGAATTTTATCATAGTTTACATTGATAAAGTACCTGGTAACTATGCTGTGATTTGCAAGTATTTTTATTATAATATTCTTTATGATCACTTTCTTAATAATGGTTCTTTTAAAAAATTAGATTTGTCACATAATGAAATTAGTAATCGTATTATTGCTATTTATAAAAAATTAGGTTATTGTATTCCTAAAATTAAGTATCCATATATTTTTTAACTCCAAAATTCCATAAAAGTCCGGTTAAATTTAGAACTGTGACAAATGGTTTTAGAACATATATTACTACTGCAGGCAAATTACTTCATAATATTATACAAAACTTTATTAATCAACAATGTAATAAAGCTATAATTAAAAATAGTAAAGAGATTATAGATTTTTTTTAATAATAGAAATATTTATTCAGTTCATAGTTATGACTTTGAAGATCTTTTCAATTCCATTGATTTATATGATATTATTAAAGTAATTTTAGAAAACCACAGTATGTATAACCTTAATATTAATTTTAACAAATTTAAAACTCTCATAGATTTTGTCTTAAAAGAAAATTACATCAATTTTAATGGTTCTTTATATAAACAAGAGAAAGGACTCCCACAAGGGGACCCAGCTAGTAATAGTTTGGCTAATCTTTATTTACATTTTTATGAATATAATTATGTTATTAATAATGACTACTACATTTTTAGATATATTGATGATTTAATTATTTTTGGTAAAAATGATAATTTAAATCCTATTATTAATTTTTATCCGTCCTACTTAAACTTAGTTAAAATTAATAGTAATCCAATCAAAACAAATTACCTAGATGTATCACTGTATATTAAGGATTTGAAACTACATAGTAATATTTATGATAAAAGAGATGCCTTTAATTTTAATATCATCCAAGTGCCTTTCTGGAATTCTAATTTATCAATATCTATATATAGAAATATTATTTTTAACTATATTTATCGCAATAATGTATTAGTTAGCGATAAAGCTAATATTTTTTTAAATCTTAAATTTTTTTTTTTAATCACTGTATTGAACATGGATACCCTGCTAACTTTCCTTGTAATTATATTTTTAATGGTTTTTTATGATACAATTTATATTACTGTAATTATTTACTATTTTTATGTTTTGTAAAATTTTTTTTTAAATTTAGACAATATTTTATCCTACAATTATTAAATAGATGGCGCCACATGCTTATTCTCTATTTTTTTTTTGAGTTTCTTTTATATTTTAAGCTAATTTTATATAATTTTTATTTTATGATTTTTTAAAATTTTATAAAAGTATATAATATATATATATATATATATATATATATATATATATATATTTCTTATTATCGTATATCGTATCGCAATTAATCGTTTCTTATATCGTATCGCAATTAACTTTATGCGGTACTGCTCTCCTTATTTGGCGGGAACATGTTACTGCACTCTTGGCCATCGCTTTACTCAGATTTAGTAGGTTATGTTTATGTTCCTTTATTATTTAGTTTTATGATTTTTAATATTTAATTATACATTTATAACTCTTTCCTTTCCTCTTGGTACATAGTATGACAAATTACAGGTGAAGGTTGGCGCCGCAAAACTTGTTTAAACCTGCAATCCTGGTTTCTAAGGCCAGGAATTTGTCTTTATACTATGTACCTTCTTCCTACTTTTAGTTGTCTTAGGTCTATAACTATATGTCTATTTTTATATTTTTGTTTATGTATTTATGTATATGTATATATATGTATAAATTTATTTATATGTGTATGTATATGTATATGATTATATTTTGTAAAAATTCTTTCATTGGATTATATATATATACATATATATTGAATATTTGTAAATATTTAATAAAAATTAATGAAACAAAAACATTCATAAGAACTTAAAGAAATTTAATACAAAATTTTCATATTTTTTCTAAAACAAAACTTTTATTAAGTTTTTGGAAAAAAAATCTGATATTTTTCTTTGCATTGTTTTTTAGCACCAATTTGTTCGATATCGTCCATTTTGTTATTAATTTCACTATTGAAACGCTCGTCTAAATAACTTCACTTACTTTTCACGACGTTCTTCATCTTGAAAAATGCTGGAACAGGAGCTGCATTAATTCCATTTTATCGTTGGAATTTGCATCAATGATATTTTTTGAGCCTTGAACAGACTCCAAAATGTCTTTGTCTGCCATAATTGACGCCGAACACACATTATCATTATGTACTTCAATGAATTCTTCTGATAATACAATAGGTCATTCCAATCCGGCTGGTGTTTTCCGTATTTTGTTCATTCCCAGAAGGGAAATCTTTTCGTATTAGGCGATTTTCGTTTCGTGTAAAGAGAAAGAAAATTATGAAAATACATAGTAGTTTGTTGGGACAGTTGTATTATTTCGTGTTGACCTATGTTTCGTTTTAACCATTTTCGCGTCAAACGGATTTTATTATACACATTTCTTAATTTATAGAGTTTTCCAAAGCCCAATAAGAAAATCTTTTATGCAAACCCTTAAAGGTAAAGATTGCTACTTTTTGAGCAAGTGATTTTAAATAATACGAAAAAAAAAATTGTTTTCGACCTTTATCACTGTTGCCATTTTTTTCTGTTTTATATATTGGTAAATTTCTATGATTGAACTTAGAATTATTATTAATTATCTATTTATTAATTTTCATTTTCATGAAGTAAATGTTCTATGCCTTCATAAAGTACGTGTTTTTTTTGTTTAGGGGTATTTGGGCAGTTTATTTTCTGTTATATTCTCAAGCAAACAATACATACAATGCAGTACAATATTCTCTTATGAATTTTATTTATTTACTCCGGCGTTTTTACAAACTCGGCCACCCTTCAATCCACATTAGCCCGAGTTTTCGTGACTCTACTGTAATAATAAATCTTGCTATAAAGTTTTAGATTTTTTTTTAAAAAAAATTTTTGAACCAGTCAGTATTTAATACAAGCTGAAAAATATTTTTCTTTAGTCTTTAGAAAGGACAAAAAATGATTTTTTTACGACATTTATATTAATGAAAATCTCTCCCTTTAATTCATGTGCTTCGTTTTTGTTTATCAATTAATTATTTTTATGGAGGATTTTTACAAACGATTGCAGTTTATCATAAAATGTACCACTATTTTTATTTTTATTTTAACTGTAGAAACATTTGAAGAAGATATCAAAATATCCATTGCAGTTGATTTATTATTAATTGTTCGTCATCTCAACGCAAACGAAATCAGTTCCAGCAATTTTATTTTTAAATTTCTTAAGGTCGCAGTTATTAATTTTTAATTTTAACTTTTAATGTCTTAAATTTTATTGCTATTTTTCGAACCACCCTTTAAATCATGGAAAACTCTATTTCATAAATGCTCAACAACAACCTTTATGATAGGGGATTAAGACCTCATCTTAGATCAAGTTTCCCGATGACCATTCTACCCCTGAATTGATCGTCATAAATATAGACATACTCCCATTACTAAATTTTTTTCCCAGAAGAATCATTAATAACATTCACAAAACCGCAAAAAGTACTACACGTTTAGATCCCAAAAATTAACTAGAACATGTAGAAGTACACTCTATAACAACAACAACAAAAAAAAAAAAAAAAAAAAAAAAACGACGCGACACCAAGAACGAGTTGTCCGATAGAGACAAAAATTGGTGGGTAGAAAGATTATGTACAGAATAGAAAGCGATTAGGATTTCAAAAAAAAAAAAGACAAAAAATGAATGATTTATTTCAGAGTTACATATTTACAAAGTAATGACCTTAATAAGTTGTTGACCCATCTGTAGCCTGGATGCAAGCTGCCACACGACGTGGCATAGAGTGATAAAGCACCTTGATGGTCTCCTGCAGTATTTCTTGTCAAATTTGCTCCAATTGTCACGCCAGGTCATCAACGTTCCCCGGTAGATACAGTCGCCTTCCCATCATATCCCAGACATGCTCGATTGGAAAGAGATTTGGCGATCTGGCTGGCAAAAGAAGTGTTTGACAAGCTGTAAGACAGTTCATAGCAACAAGTGCCGTATGTGGTCTGGCATTATCTTGCTGAAAAAAACGACGAAAGGAACGCTAGCAAAACAGTTCTCAGAATGTTGTTGACGTACCGATGGGCTGTAAATGTGTCCCTAACGATGACCAAAGGGGACCGACTGTCAATAGAAATGGTACCTCAAACCATAACTCCTGGTACAGGGCCTGCCTGGTGTACAATAGTGAAAGCAGGATCGGCACGCTTCTCTGGGCTTCTCCAGACACGTCTTAGATAATTATTAGGACACAGTTGAAAGCGGTATACATCGCTAAACACTATACGTCGCCAGTCAGCATGATTTCCACCTGATAGAGTGAAACATCACTGTAATTTGTTTTGACAGCGTGCAGGCGTGAGTGGAAGATGGCATAGTGAATCTGTGAATGGTCATGGTGGACACTTGTGTACGGGTCACACGTCTGGTGGTTGATAATGATGAATCAGGCGCTTTGCAGCTGATTTGACGATCAATCTGTTTTTTCGATCTGCTGTAGCCCTAGGAAGCCCTCTACCATCATGACGCTGAAATCTGCCACTGTCCACCCATTCTTGCCAGCATCTTCTAACGTCCGTATCGTTTCGATCCATATAACGAGCAATTTTCCAATTTGCCCAACCTGCTTCTTTCAATCCAATCATACGACCTCTTTCAAACTCTGACAATTTCTCGTAATGAGCTCGAATCCTGCGGCAAGGCAGTCGTTGAGAGGTATCCTAAATAACAATGCTACGGAAATTTTCACCATCAGATTGAGAATCGCTTCTTATAGACACCTGTTGAGTGCGCAGTTCCTATGCGCTGTAGCTCCCGCTATTCATTCATTGGACACCAAATTTTAATCATTTGCATGTTCAGTACAAATGTCTTTGCCTACGAAATTTCATTACAATCATACAACCTCTTCTTGGTGCGTCTTTTTTTTTGTTGTTGTTACAGAATGTATTTATACAAGGTTGAAATAGATTTATTACCCTCCGAAACTAAACCTCTTTTCATCGAAGTGACCGGAAATGCGACGTCTCACTTTTGCCTTTTCCAGTCAAAACATTTTGAAATTGCAGCCGTGAATTATGTTTCCCGTTACGCTGAGCGCACATTTTTTGGAATCACAACTCTTCAACAATGATATTTATTTGGACGTAAAATGCAAAAATTATTCCTTTAAGGTATCCGACTACCCTAAAATTGTGAATTTTGCCAAAAAATTGACAATTTTTTTAAATGATTTTATTTTATAGACCATCTTATTAGCTTTATAAAAATACCAAGTTCACTAGAAAAAAATGTCCAAGTGTTTTAGTAAAAGCAGATACTATTGCATTAAGCAATACTTTAAAACGCGTTTTACTCGAAAAATGTGGTTTTTTTTTTAAATGCTCAAACGGGAACAGTGATTGCAAAAAAAGTTTTGAAAATAATTAACTGAAACTTTTTTGTGTATGTTCTGTATAATAGTAGAAGTGTTTTAACGTACAGATTTGTCAATCACTGTTTTATTACAAAATTTACTGTACTTTATGTTATAATCACTGTTTTTTTAAGAAATTTCATATAACTAAGATAAAATGCTCTAGTTTTTGTAAAAACTAAAATATCTCTTATCTTGAAGGTAACTTAAAAAATGAATAGCATAGCAACACATCAGAAATGAAAAATTGAAAATTTGTTCATAAACTTTTGGTACAGAATGGGCCCCGTTTATGTTATTTTTGAAAGTTTTTACCCATTTTTTTTTTCCATTTTAGTAATAATAAGTTCTTTTTCTCTTCTTAATTTTAGCATATTTTTCTTAACATGTTCTAAGCAAATCTAAAAAGTACAAAAAAAAAAATCCCCATATTTCCATCTTTTTAAAAAAAAGTTGTCGCAAGTAGTCAGATACCTCAAACCAGTGCTCCGCAACCTTTTTATCGCTGCGGACGGGTCAACGCTTAATAATTTTACCGCACGTTGATTGTTAAAATTTTAGATCGTTTTGATTTAACAATTTTAATTTAATTACATTTAAATATGCCTCCAGAATAAAATATAGTTACACCAAAAATGAATAAAAGTGATTTAACGAGGAATATAAATGGATTTCCGTGGAAAGTTGCGCAAATCCGAGAGAAATGCACCACTATAAATAAAATTTCAATAGTTTAATGTTCTTTAGGCGGCCCGGCACCATTTGATCCACGGACCGGTACAATTCGCGGACCGGGGGTGTTGCAGATCACTGCCTTAAACAACGTTGAATTTTGTTTTGCAAATATACTTATAAACTTTACGCAATTATGGAATGTGCTTGTTTACACATAAAGCGACTATTTGATTCCTTTGTTGTTGTTCTTTCTTATCCTCGAACGATCTTGCATATGAAAGATCAGCTAAAGAAGGTTGTTGACCACCAAAAAATCTATAATAATAAGGGGATCGGAAGCTAAGTTCCCCTTAGAAAGTCCGATGCATCTCGGAATGTGATTCAGTGAAGCTGGATGGTCACAGCATTTCTTGCAAGTGGGGTAGATTTTTCTGCCATCATCATAGGAAAGACATTTCAAATGGCCACTTGTAAGTCTAGCCCAGATGTGGCCAATCCAAATGAGCCAATTCGGAAAAACATTATAATCCCACGTGCCGCATATAAAATATATATCTTTATATTAGATTTCGACATATTACAAACATTTATTGGAGTAAAAATGTGGCGGTGATATCTATATAAGCCAGTAACAGCCTCCGGACTAAGGTGTTCATTTTAGTCTAATTGATATGGTATGTGCTTACGGATTGGAAGGTACCGAGTTCTAATCACCTTCAATTGGTGACCCTAGCTGAACTTTGAAGCAACCTTCGCGGAGCAGACGTGGTGCCATCTGTCCACTGCAACAGCAACCTAAAGCCGTCAGACACGTATGATGCGGTCCAACAAGTCGTCAAATCCATATTACGCAAAACTTAAGCCGTCAGATCCACATGACCGAACACTCAAGCCGCCAGGTACACATATTGCAGCACTGAAGCCGTCAAAACACACTTGACGCAACAGCAATAACTCACACGCTTGCCATAACAACTGTATCGTTCGTTCGACTATCCAACGACTTACTGGAAGGGAAGTGTGTAGGGGTGGTATCTATATAAGTGAGTAACAGCTTCCGGCTGAAGGTGTTCATTTTAGTCTAATTGATATGGTATGTGCTTACGGATCGGAGGGTACCCAGTTCTAATCTCCCTCAAAAATTTAAAACAGACTGATTTATTATTATATATAGTTTGTATTGTTTTTCATGAATACAAACGTAGATAAAATAATAATAATAATACAATGTTCAAAAATAATGTTTATTTTATTTAATTAGTAGCATATTTGTTTCTCAACTGTTTCACTTAGTTTTTGCAAGCCGATCTCAATGCGTGTATTTGAGTACCGTAATTGATGTTGCACATTTTCGTGCATTAAGTTTGAGCACGATTTATGTTTGATAAATTTCAATTTAGAAAAAAAAAAAGATTCCCAGTAACAGAAGCAACACGATAAAATAGAAACGGTTAAAGGATTTATTTGTAAAAGAAAACTCTAAAAACAAAAATATTGTACAAAATAGTCGCATTTTGTAAAGTAGCAATGAATCTCGCGGGCCGCAAAATTATTCAAGGTGGGTCACGGGTTGACCACCCCTGGTCTAGCCAGAGCAGTCTGGGAGCCATGATCTCATTTGATTTCCAGCAGAGAGCCAAGTAATGCTTCTGTGTCCAACTGATGCGTAGATGGAATACGCCTTACTAAATTTAGTTTAGATCAGGGGTGTCCAACACGCGGCCCGGCAGTAAGTAAGTTGCGGCCCACCGACTCTTTTTAAAAACTTTTTTTAAGTATCAAATTTTTAAAAAATTTTCATTTTGAAATTTATTTGAGGGGAAATTTATACATATATACTAAAGGGCCCGACAGACGTTGTCCTGTACACACATCTTAAATTCAAAAATTCCAAATTTTTATAAATAAGCTTTAACAATCTGGACCGTTTTGAGTAAAATTTGAGTAAAATTTCAAACACTAATTATACATCTGAATGTAATAATTTAATTAACACACGATTTATTTCAACAAAATAATAACACGAAGTGACAAAATATATTTTCCTGAAATGATCATAGCACCAACTGTCGGGACCAACTTGAATTATAATAAAATATTTTTGAATATTCGATACTGCGATCGTAGCGCAGTCTACCAGATCCAATGTAAAACATTCCAAGATCAACAATTTATAAATAAAAAATTAATTAAATAAGTACAGGGTGATTATAAAAAAAACTTTGCCAACATCTGCACTTCAAGCGTCCGTTCTATTTAACCGATCAAGATGATATTTCAAATAAATTTCTTTTGAGATATGCGCTCGAGATTCTGTGAATGGCAACACAGTGGCCCTGGCGGTTACAGTTATAGTGACAGAAACTCGAAATTTTCGAATGGCAACACCCACTTTTTACCATCGCAAAATGTTCAGCACATGCGAAAACCCTAAATAGCGTTAAAACGGTACCGATATGTCTACAAACGGACGTGTTATGCAAACACAAAAAAAGAGTTCTGAAAACCGGCCAATAAAACACGATCTGGGCGCACGCAATAAATTTGCATATGACAGAGTCAAGATACCAATCACAGAACGCCGGTCGCCAGATATTCAGCGTAGGAAACCTATAAAATACCAAGCGGGTATGCGAAGTCGTCATTCGGGAACTCGCACATGCCGACGATATGGTTCTTCCTGGGAAAGTTCGCGGTGAATTGATCAAACTCTATTACCAAAATGGGATGAACGCTGCGGAAGCCTTGCGTGTGTATCACCGCAATCATCGACAACGACGCGGCCCAGATACTCTGCAAGCTCTGCGTGATTTAGTGCGGAAATTCGAAGATATAGGCTGCACCTGTAACAAACCTCGCTCCGGACGGCCAACTGTTTCTGAGGACGTTGTCATGGAAGTGCACCATACAGTGACTGCAGGACACACAGAAACCGCAAGAGGCATAGCGCGTGTTGGATATTCCGAACTCAACGGTCCGCAAGCTCTTGCGCTCGGTACTTCACAGGTTTCCCTATCGGTTCAAGCGCGTCCAGATGTTGGAGCCGGGTGACCCACAGCAACGTCTGGACTTCGCAAATGAATTTTTGTTACGATATGATGCGGATAACGACTGGCCACTTCGCATACTATGGACGGACGAGGCGCATTTCACCTTAAATGGCAGCATTAACACAAAGAATTGTGTGCACTGGGGAGAAACGAATCCTCACGCTGTGGCGCCAGTACCATTATTTGACGTCAAAGTGACTGTGTGGTGCGGCATTACAGCTACATTTGTTCTGGGCCCGTTCTTCTTTGAGGAAACGACCCCCACTGGCCCTGCAACATGTTTTGTAACGGGCTCTCGGTATGCAGCCATGCTGAAAAATTATGTCTTACCGGAGTTGCTTCGGCGGAATGCACTCAATGACATTGTTTGGATGCAAGATGGCGCACCTCCACATATAGCGAGGTCTGTTAAAAGGCTCCTGGATCAGCATTTTGGTGATCGCATCATCTCACGCTATTATCCTTTTCCGTGGCCTGCGCGATCCCCAGATCTGACGCCTATGGATTTCTGGTTTTGGGGCTATCTCAAATCCACAGTTTATCTGTGCAATCCTCAAACATTGTCGGACTTAAAGGATTCTATACGGCGTGAGATTGGAAACATCCCTCGTGCCATGTTGCGTGCAGCGATATTGTCCACCGTCTCCCGCATGCAATGCGTAATTGCCTGTGATGGCACTCATGTGGAAAATGTTTGAAATTAATACAGATTTTTTTTCTCTATGTGTTCTCATCATTGAGCAGTGTCTTGTCTCTGTCGTATGCGTTATTCCTCCGTGCGCCTTGAAGAACTGTTTGTATGTGTATAACACGTCGGTTTTCGGACATATCGGTGCCGTTTCAACGCTATTTAGGGTTTTCGCATGTGCTGAACATTTTGCGATGGTAAAACGTAGGCGTTGCCATTCGAAAATTTCGAGTTTCTGTCACTATAACCGTAACCGCGAGCGCCACTTTGTTGCCATTCACAGAATCTCGAGCGCATATCTCAAAAGAACTATATTTGAAATATCATCTTGATCGGTTAAATAGAACAGGCGCTAGAAGTGCAGATGTTGGCAAAGTTTCTTTATAATCACCCTGTATTTCTAAACCGAATATTAAATCTAAACCATTCTCGAGTCCACTGGAACAGGCAAAAAATTTCATCAAAATCGGTCCAGCCGTTTAGGAGGAGTTCAGTTACATACACACGCACAGAAGAATTACATATATAAAGATTATTTGAAAAGATATGAATTAGAAACGCTAAAAAACGTGAATCGTCTGCATTTTCGTAACAATAAAGACCGGGTTTGGCCAGTTTGGCTGAAAATCAATTTTCGATGCCAACTTACGTCTTTTTCAATTCCTACTATTAGCTCACCATCTCTATACATATTCTATTTGTTTGTTTGTTTATTTATTTATTTATCTTGGTGGAATTTTCAATCGTTAATAAAATACATTTTAAAGCACTCAATTGAGCTGAAATGTAATGTACATGATTATTTTGGATGACAATACAATAATTTAATCAAAATTAATAAAAATTGATTGATTGAAACTAATTATTTAAAAAATTACAAATACAGCCACGTTGGCGACTTAGCTACCGTTTTGGCGACTTATGTCAAAATTTGAAAAGGTTTTTTTCTCACGTGTTAAAGCATTCAGTTGAAAGGAAATTTTATATACACGATTGTTTTAGATGACAATACGATACTTTAATGATAATTAATAAAAATGAAATACCACTTAATGTTGTGATTCTGTCATATGTATTTAGATATTTATATTAATTGCAACTATTTAATAAAAAGTAGCTAAAATAAATTTTTTCTTGGTTGATCTAAGTAGGAATTGATTTTAAATTTTTTTTATATTACTTGTGTGTGTTTATAACAATAGCGTTGTTACAAAAATGCAGGTGAATGTTGAGTTGTATTTTTTGATTGTTTTTAATTAATATCTTTTTAACTAATTGCGATATATGATCGAATTGTGAATCTAAACCATTTTCTCGAATGGACTTGAACTCACACAAAAAAATTTCATCGAAATCGGTCCTGCCGTTTAGGAGGAGTTTAGTGACAAACACACACGCACACAGAAGATTTTTATATATAAAGATATATACAATGTATTTGACTGTTTCCTGTTCTTGTTTTAAAATAAATCCTTTTTTATAATAGAAATGTCCTTTAGATTAAAATAGATTTATATTTTATCAAACAGTTACGTTTGATTTTACTATAGTAAATTACTTTTTTAATAAATTTCGAATTGCATTATGTGTGTGCATATCCTTTACTATGGATGGTACATGATTCTCTGTGTGTGTGACTTTCGTTTCTCCTCCTACTTTTCTGTTTGGAGTGCCCAAAAAAGCAAGAGACAGTCAGAGATGTTTTATAAAGTTTTAAAAAAATATTCAGGACGGTTAAGATATAGGACAATGTATACTGAATCGTTTGCGAATGACAGCACTATCAAATTTCAACAATGAGTAACGAAAGATCAATTCAATAGGAACACCGTAATTTACAAGAAAGGGGCAACCCCATAATATTTTAAACATTATTTGATCATTGCATTATTATATTATACAAACAATATTATATTATTTTTGTCTGTATACATGAAAAATAATGAGAAAAAATAATAATAATTCATTCTGTTTTAAATTTTCACTCCAATAAATATTTTTTTTTCCAAAATCTGATATAAAGGTACATATTTTTATGTGCGGCCCACGAGATTATAATGTTTTTCCAAAGTGGCCCACAAGATCATTGGGGTTGGACACCCCTGGTTTAGATTTTGCATTAGAGTACAGCTCTTAATAAGTGAACGAAGTGCTAGTAGCCGTTTCATTCATTATCACGACCCTCTTTGGCGAGTCTATCTCTTAGCAATCTCATTATCTCTAATGTTAACATGTGATGGTATCCATTGGAGGTAGACGTCGGTGGGTCTGAGAGATCTTCCTCAGTTTTAGCAGAATAGAAATGCTGGTTTCTTCGTTTGCGGAATACCTCCCACTAAGATGTTGTAGTCA
The DNA here is from genome assembly GCA_019973935.1 of Trichonephila clavipes. Classification (NCBI taxonomy): domain Eukaryota; kingdom Metazoa; phylum Arthropoda; class Arachnida; order Araneae; family Nephilidae; genus Trichonephila; species Trichonephila clavipes. The sequence continues at coordinate 1,124,668 of BMAU01016507.1, forward strand.
TTATTTGTATTTATCAAAATTGGTGTATCTAAGCTTAATGAAACTCTTCAACTTTGAAGATACAGGGGATTCAAGTGTCAAGTTTTCTACTACAATAAATCGTTTTGTTAAGAAATCTAGAAAAGTTTTCAGTTTTAAATTTCTTAAAAGATTTTCTTTTTCCTAACTTCCACAGCAGGCAAACGTGAAGATTTCGGGACCGGATGTATTTGAAGTTTGTGATAAAGAACTGTCTCTATTGAAATCAGGACTCGAACACGAACTGCGTAAATGTCAGTCTCAATATTATTCTAAAAATTATTTTATTATACTAAAGCTATATCGGAGCAGGGGCGTAGCTACCACCGTATCAGCCGTATCAATGATACGGGCCCCCCCAAGCTACAGGGGCCCCAACGCGTGTAACTACGGTCCCACTAACTAGGCTCTCATATGTGAAATGGGGCTCCGAAGGAATTTTGATACAGGGCCTACTCAGAACTAGCTACGCCAATGTATCAGATAATTTTTTACAGAAACCTATCATGAAATGTAATTTTATAATACATAAAAAATTAGTGAGAATGACTGATTTTAAAACATTAGATAGATAAGTATTATAAAAAAAGGGGAATAGTTTTTCTTTCATTAAATCATTTGATTGGAAAATGCTAAATCGAATTTAAAAAATTGTATTTTTAATTTTATATGAATTTCCTAACTTCCCCAATGATTTGACTTCACTTTTGTTACATCGATAAAGATAATCAGATGTAGAATTTTCATTGTAATTTTAAAACTAAATTGTATTAGAAACGATTAGTGAGGGGATATTAACGTCTCACTATTCAACTACTCGAGAGCTTTTGGCAACGGAACTCGAAATTTTGAACCATGGTCAAGTGACCAGAACGATACCTGAGCTGGCACCCCCTCTTCTAACTTCCACACCAAGGGGAGGACTTTTGAGCCTCGACATATTTAACGTGCATCGGCTTCCTCTGCACGGCGAGTCTTCAGTGGTACTACGCTTGAACTCATGACACGCCAGCCACGAGCAAGGCCATCTTAATTCAATAGGACGTGTCACTACACCCTTAAAAAGAAATCACCTGACCAAAGGAGGGATAAGATTTTCGGGGGCTTAGACCAGTGCTCCGCAACCTTTTTATCGCTGCGGACCGGTCAGCGTTTAATAATTTTACCGCGACCCGCTGAGGGTGGGACACGTTGATTGTTTATATTTTAGATTGTTTTGATTGAACAATTTTAATTAAGTTGCATTTAAATATGCCTTCAGAATAAAATATAGTTACACCAACAATGAATAAAAGTGATTTCCCTGGAAAGTTGCGCAAATCCGTGAGAAATGCACCACTTTAAATAAAATGGCAATAGTTTAATGTTCTTTAGGCGGCCCGGCACCATTTGTTCCACGGACCGGGGGTTGCGGATCACTGGCTTAGACGATTACTCACTCTTTTCCATTTTATGCGTTTGTTATATACTGAGAAATACGGTAAATGCGAAAACGCTTCAGACGAAATATCGGTTAACACAAAATAATACAACGGTCACGAAAAACTACTAGTAATAAAAATGATAATAATAATACTGATATTACTGATGCGTGTGTATGGTGTTGTTCAAATAATTCTAGAAATCAAGTTGGTCTTTTCCTGGATTTATTGGTAATACAATAAACTTAAATAAAACAAAAACTTAATAATCTTACAAAAATTAAATTACCAAGTTAAAATATTGGACTGAAATATTCTGTAGAAAAATCCTAATATTTGAGATGAAAATCCTAGTAAACAGCGACACACATAGTTATGCCGAACTATGCAATATTAAGACTAAAATATCCATGATAAACAACAGCATCTAGTAACGCTGAAGTCAAGTTCAAGATTAACATTGAGGCAGAATCCGTTATGTATTGTTTTCATCCAGATAGACCACGTGGGGTCTGAGCTTGATGATAGCTACACTCCACACACTCAGGAGGCCATATAATTCACAACAACTATATATATTTTTATGTATTTTTTCTTTTGACACGAAACGAAAATCTCTTTACATGAAAAGATTTCCCTTGTGGGAATGAACAGAATACGCAAAACATTAGCTGTGTAAGCTAGATTTAGAAGGGGTGTGAAATAAAAGAGAGGTCGTTTCACATATTTTGTAGAAGTTTATGACGAATCTATACGGCACGTTATCACTAATACTCTTGGGCGTCTTTGGAGATGGTAAATTCGCGTATATTTCCAACCAGCTCTAAAAAGAGAAACCGGGAATTAAAGTATTTAAGGAGAGTGTTGTAAGTTAGATAGAAGGCTATTGAGCCAAGAGATACACTGACGGAGTTCTGAGAAGATTCAAGTTGATTGTGTGATTAGTTTCTGTCTGATTATCAGGCAGCGATCTACATTCGGAAAGTGTGAGCCGACTGGAAAGGAGTGAAGTAATAAAAGTCAGGTGATATTTAAATTTCAATTAGAGGATCATAAGAGTAAATATATAATAGAGTTAGTGGAAAGTTAATGATTGCTAGTAATTCAAATTACGTATATCTCTCGGTCCTCTTATTCCGGTAAACCCGTTCGATATTGAGTTTAATAGTTAATTAGTATCACATTTCGTGATTTAATTTAATAGTAAAGTTCAATCCCATTGACGTAGACATATTGATTTATATTTGTATTTAAAAGGTTGATAATTGATACAAGTGAATAAAAATTATTTGTTATTGTAAAAATGTCGTCTGGTAATTCTTTGCCTCAATTCAATCTTAGTGTCCAGGGTGGAATCCAGGGGGGTTCCCACAAATGAGACTAACTTGGCTTTAAAATACCCTCAGAATAGCTTGTGACATGAATCAATTTTCTTTATTTAAGCTGCTTTCACCCTCCATCCCTACACAAACACCACACAAAAACATCTCATCTCTCATCAGTTGGCTTTGTAATTCGGTGACCAGTACATCGCAATGTGAGTAAAAATTAGTCAGCTTTTTTCTTTTATCTATTTTAGAAGAATTTTTTGTGGACACAATGGCAGAGTTCAGGGGAAAACAAACTGCTATTTCGTTTAAAATGAAGGTGGAGCTTCTCAAGGCTGTTGATCAAAAACAAAAGATGAAAACGGAAATCTGTTTAGATTTTGGTATTGCTGACTCAACATTATCAACAATAAATAATTAAGATAGCAAATTACGGAAATGTTTGAATGGAGTAAATTTGAACCAGAGCGAAAACGGATGAAAACGAGCAACCTCGATAATTTAGGACGTTTTGTTTTTCAGAAAAACTTGAAAATTTTGTAATAAATTTCATTGAATTCTTGTTAATGTTTTTGCTTCATTGATTTTTATTAAATACAGGCAAATATACATATCTGTGTGAATAAAATGTACTCTAACAAACTTAATTTTGTTGAATATATGTTTTTTTTTCAATATCTTTTAACACGAAAAATATTTCAGTCCCCTCAATTTCGTTTTGAACAATTTTCACTATAATTCAATTTTTTTAAAAAAAAAGTTTTATTGCAATTTTTTTGTTTAAATTTCTTCTCGTGACCACCGTCTATAATCCCTATTTACCTTGTCGTATGTGGAAAAAAATTTACCCTTTCTGATTCTGCAATAAAAATAGATTGTAAAAAACAATTTAAAAAAAACATAGCGACATATCTATTTCTCAAGATTCCCTATATGTTTCAGTCTCAAGTAAAAAAATTGTCAGCAAAAAATAAAAATCGACAGGTCCGAGCATTTTTTCCAATATACACTGCTGGCCACCGTAAATGCAACACCAAGAAACCAAGATACCAAGATTTATTTTGTAGATAACATGTTGACCAAGTATCAAATGATTAAATTTATAGACTTCTGTGAAGTGTGGTTCCTGCCAGAATCAGTAGCCAGATTAGCCGCCATTGTTGGAGATCACCGATGCTACAAACCTTGACATTGATTCAAAGAGACTTTGGATGTGTTCTTGGGGTACAGCAGACCAAGCAGCTTCCCATACGTTGCCAAAGTTGATCTGGTGTGGCAGCTGGGGTTGTAATCTGGGTCAATCATTGAGCAACCATGCACCACAAGTTAAATAACGGCGAAAGATCCGGAGAGCGAGCCGGCCAGTGAAGCAATTCAATCTGGTGATTGACGAAGAACCTTTGGACAATGCGTGGCACGTATGGTTGCGCATTATCCTGTTGAAATATGGCTGTGGCCAAGCCCTGATGGCAAGGAAGGACAACTGGCTCCAACACCTCAGAGATGTAGCGCTGGCTGTTTAAAGTACTGGCAATGCGTACTAGAGGATGCGAGAGTGATATCTAATCCCCCCCATACCATAATACCCAATGCATGACCAGTGTGGCGGTGCATAACGCAGCTGTTCAGCATCCTCTCTCCACGGTGTCTCCAGACTCGAATCCGACCATTGTGGTGTTGCAGATAGATGTGTGACTCGTCAGTAAAGACAACTTCATTCCATTCTGCCACCCTCATCCTTCTTTCATCGCACCATTGGTGGCGGAGAAGTTATGTGGTTCTGCGTCAAGGGTAGACCAAGCAATGGACGTCTTGCGGACAGACCACTTTGCTGTAAACGGCGTCGAATGGTACGCGCGGACACTGAATGATGCGTTACAGACTCAATGTGCTGTGCTACGGTTCGTGATGTGACTGAGCGATCCGTCACTGCCATGCACACAATTTGCCTGTCCTCACATGAAGTGGTGCACTGAGATGGATGCGATCGACCACGTCGGTCCGTCGTACCCTCCTGCATCCAATGGTCACATATCCGCATTACAGATGTTAGGTTTCGTCCAACACGACTACCGATTTCCCTAAAAGATAATCCACAATCTCGGTAGGCCCCTATCCTTCCTCTCTCGAACTCGGATACTTGATCAAAAGCTGATCGTTGTTTTCTACGAGACATAACTAATCGTTTTTTGAAAAAACCACAAGAAAAACACAATTGCCGAACTTGAAATCGTCGAAATCTCCAAGCCTTAAACAGCGCTTTGAGGTGGCGCTACAGGCACGCGTGATGCGTGTCTGCGCTGAAATTCTAATCATTTTTATCTCTCACCTCCGCTAATGCATGTTGTAAATTTCATGTTATTTGCATGCTTCCTTCAGGGTGTTGCATTTACGGTGGCCAGCAGTGTATATATATAACGCCCGGTTTAAAATTTATTGAATTTATCAGGAATTTTACGACTATATATAAATATAAAGACAGTGCAAATGCCTTATATGGCAAGACAAATCTTTAAAATTGTATTTTCGAGTTCTTAAATATAATTAAACGAGGTTATAACATGACTAAATACAAATGTAACACCAGGAAAGAAATATTTAAATGCCACGGTCAAAAACGAAAAATAAGAGAACATAGCATTCAACAGAACTATCAAAATGCCAAAGATTAACCAACTTTTTCCAATACAAATCTGTTGGAGTCGGTAAATCATGTAAGGAAATGACAGATTCGTAAGAATTAAATGTAACCAATGGTGAAGAGCATTCTGAGGATGCAGTGATAACGAATACTGATTCGAATGTCTTGTCCAGAACAAAGACATAAATTGCATCCAAGAAAAAAATAGAAAAATTTATGAAATTGTGAATATGATTGATGTTGTGACGGGTCTATCCGCGATCTTTCCCAATAACAGTCCCATTGGGGAATATTTGGTCTTTAAAAATTATTTTATAATAATGCTTTTTCTTCCGAAGAAAACGTGATAATGCAAATTAAGACTATCTAAGCTTTCAGGTTAGAAGGAGAGATAGGGTAGACTGCTAGCGGAGCAGTGATTAATCAAACTTGAAGTGAGGCGCAGATATTTAGTAGCTGACAATTGTTATATGTAAGTTGACGATCTGTCACTTAAGATTTAATATAGATTAGATTGCTAAGAAGTCAGAGCGAATGAATTAACATAAGTCTTCTAAGTATTTAAAGTCTTCTCATATCTCGCGTAACGCGTTAATTCTCTTCAAATTTAATAATTGGGTGCAACTCTTAACTTGGATTGATTGGATTTGTGTTGTGGTTAGTACTGTGAATAAATTGAGTTATTTTGAATATGGTTAGTTTTCCTTCCATTTCTCCCACACCTTTAGTCGCGTCGGCAAGACCTTTACAATGTTAGATTATAAACTATAGCGATGTAGAATTTTAGCCAAAGTTTATTACTTTTGAATGAATTGATATTTGCTTAAACCAGGCATTTACGCTTATCAGAAATACAGAGGAAAATTGGTGCTGCCAATAGATGCTTTTACAGTTTGAGGTGTTTAAGACCAAATTTAATTAAAAGGAAAAATAAGCTTCTAGTTTATAAACGTGTAATTAGACCTATACTCACATACAGGGACGTCTTACGGCATGGGTCAGGGCCTTGGTCACAATAGGGGCCTCATCTTGTTCTCGACTCAGCAATAAGATTACAATTCGAGTAATTTCAGCGGTCAAGTTTTATTTTTGGTTGCTTTCTTCGATATTCTGGGAATTTCGAACGATATGTTAACTGGCTATATGTGATGATCGTCGTTCATGTATAGGCCTAGGTCTATCACCATACACCATCATCACTGATTCATTCAAAAGGCGGCAGTCGGTTGAGCCGATTTGTGCCATTGTAAGTCATACACATTTATTTGTTTCGAAGTATTGTTTATACGAGTTTTTGACAACGCATGCTAAGTTATGTCTACTTTAAAAGGTTATGGAAGGGGGGAGGGCTACATTTGTATAAGGGCCCATGGCCTATTTTTGAGTAGAGGCCTAGGGCTTAAAGAAATCTTAAGACGTCCCTCTTTACATACTTATCAGAAACTGGAACAATGACACAAAATGATGAAAATACTTTTGGTGTCTTTGAGCTTCGGAACGAAAAGCCATTATTCGAGGAACTCAAGTTGACGACATTAGGCACAGAAGATCAGATGTTGTCAAATATATACGCATCTAAAGACTTAAATGCTAGTAGAATGAACAAAGAATATTCAACTCCGAAAATCTTTTTGGCCACTCCACTGGAACAAGAATTTGGGATCAACCTAACTTCAGGTGGGTTGACTCCCTAGAAAGTAACTGACTAGTTGGAAGCCCATTGCCAAAGAGAGAGAAAGAGAGGCCTGGATTGATTGATTGATTGAATATTAACGTCGCACTGTTCAGCTACACGAGGGCTTTTGGCGACGGACCACGTAATTTTGAACCATGGTCAAGTGGCGTGGACGACACCTGAGCTGGCACCCCCCTCTCCTAACTACCACACCACACCAACGGGAGGACGTTTCAGCTCTCGACAGATTTAACGTGCATCGCTGCCCTACACGGCGTGTCTTTAGTGGTACTGGGCTCGAACCCGTGACAAGGTAGGCCACTTTCCGATACCTATACCACTCGGCTACCGCGGCCACGAGAGAGGCCTGGAGGAAAATTCTTTAGAATGCCAAGGGCCACCTAGGACTGTTGCACCATTGGAGAAAAAAGAATTTACACTTTTTTTTTCAAAATAGAAAAGAAATTCATTCATTTCCAGAACCTGAGCAAACTTATAAAGATCATAGTAGTTTTTGTGCGTTTTTTAATAAATGTATGAAAAACGGTCGAGCGATTGTAAAATCCTAACTTCGTTATTCTTTATCCCTTTAAGACCCGAATTATTTTTATCTTTAAATGTTTCGTTCTTCTGATTTTTAATGCTATGTAGAACCCAATGACACTGGGAAAAATAATAAAAAAAATTCCCGCTCCCCACCTGGAACGTAGACGGTATCCAAACCGGTACCCCCATTCGAATCGTGTGGGCTGGGCAGGAACAGGTCACCTATGAAATTTTACGATTTACACATTTTAAGCTCTAAGTTGATAGAAGAAGCAATCTTAATTCAACTAAAATTGTTACAAATAACGAAATTATTTATGTATAATTAACTCTTTTATTGATTCATTATTTATTTACTACACAAATCTTTTGTTTTGTTTTTGATGAGTATAAATAACCGTTGCATTTTTCTCAACATGTTTTCAAACTGCTTTCGTAGTTTTCAAATCTGCCCTTGCGAGGCCTTGAAATGTCCTCAATACATCGAAAATGGCTATACCTGTCAAGTCTTTTATCCTGGAATGGTCAGGATAAAAGCCATGATATGTACAGCAGGTGGATTATAACGCTTCGATCTTTTTGCGAGTGGAATTACAACACTGTTATCTTCATCATCAGTTAAAATGTTATGTTGTTGTTGTGGCTAATGCCACCTATCTGACGTAGTCAGAACGAGGCCCACAAAATTCATCGTGGCAAGGGGCTAGAAGTACGCCTGTCGTTGGCCTAGGCCTTGAGCACCATACATGTGACAGTACAAATTAGCTCGGCGAAATTCCCCGAAGGAACGATAGATGGCGGCATCACATATCTCCACCTCCACAATTTTGCCATGGGACTGGAGTGGAGGGAAACATTCTTCAGTCCTCTGCACTTGTGATTCAGCCCACAAGACTTAGTTAGTTAGACTTAACCAGTTAAAATAGTTTTGTTAGCTGATAACGCGCTTCAACTATCTAACTTAAATTTTAAGCGATCCATTTTGATTTTTAGAAGAATTTTATTTGATATTGCATCTTGTTTGCATAGAAACCAGTATTTTGTCACAGTTAAATCAATGTAGTGAAGTATTCAAGAGACTTTTATGGTAAAGAATGATCCAAAATTGCTTTCCATTTCAAATATTCCCAAGTTTTCTTCCCCGCTCTCATCTGAACTTGATTCTCCTTCCAGTATACGCGATTCATATGTTTTGTTCTAGCAGCATTGCCATCATCCGAGAGATCCCTAAATTCTGATTTAAGTTCAATCCGATTTATTCATCAATTGCAAGATTTCTTCTCTCTTCTGTGAGAATTCTTCTCCTTTTAGACACCTGAAAAGTTTTTGGTTAGTACAGTATTCCATGAAAAATAGTAAAATGTATCACAAAACTTTATTAATTTTTAAAAAATAAAATATATTTAAACCACACCTTATACTAACTACCACCAAAAAAACCAAGAATTTTTTTGGGGGGGAGGGGGAAGAGATATGGAGGCAGATATCTGTGGAGAGGATAAAAATGCCGTACTCCTCAACAAATGTATTAAAAAGAAAATTAATTGCAAAAAAGAGAAAGAGAGAGAAAAAAAGGACTCATCCATGGCGAACCCCAAGAAAATTTGATATTAATTATATGACTATATATTTCATTTTTATGTAGGCTTTCATCAAAATTATTGCAACAGAAAAAAAAAATTCGCACATGGTAAGTACTTACCTTTACAGCTGCAGTGACTCAAGTAACGCCCAACCCGCACAATCGTGCGGGTAACGAAATCCCGAGGCCTTTAAGCAACATTAATAGAGTAAAATTAATATTTTTTTCTATTTTACAATTATTAAAACATTAGTACAAAAATTTGTATCCAAGCAATTAGAAATATATTGATAATTATCTTTTTACGATAGATAAAAAGAAGACGTGTTTTCGTTGTATTTGAAAACAAAGCTAGATTTGTCAGCTGAAAATAAAACATGGACCACGACCATCGTCTGTTGATAAAAAACCGTTGTTGATAAAATCTGCAAACCGGCTCAATCGTTAGATTCGCAATTTTCTTACATACGACCATTCCAGAAGCAGAAACGTATAAGAATATCTAACCCGCACGATGGTGTCGGTTGGGTCTTAAAGTGTTATGCAAAGCAGCATTTTGTTTGCCACGAAAATTATTTCCCCAATCCGGAAGCTTTTCAGCTTTGGTATCTGATGGTTGTAAGGATTGGAATTATATACATCAAAAATTTTTATCTCATAAACAATCTGATGACCAGAAAAAAAACACACGATGATTCATCTTACAGGAAAATTGAAAAGAGAAGTACAATAGATATTGCAATTAAAACTGCGAAATATTACTAAAATATTTTATAACGGGTGTCGAGGTAATTCCTCGTGTTGATTGAAGCGGAGATTTCGCCAATCACATATTAAGATTCTGAGGGGAGATTCGAACGCAGTAAGGATTAAAAAAACCCATTAAATCAGACATGAAAGGATAACCTATATAGATATTCACAATAATTCACTTTTATTAATTTAAGCGTTAAAACTATGTACGCGATACACAGACAATACAAAATGAATTATAAGAAAGGAAGGTTAATTCTCTGAAATTCGCCAATTGATTGATTGATTGAATATTAACGTCGCACTGTTTAGCTACACGAGGGCTTTTGGCGACGGATCACATAATTTTGAACCATGGTCAAGTGACGTGGACGACACCTGAGCTGGCACCCCCTCTCCTAACTACCACACTACACCAACGGAAGGACGTTTCAGCTCTCGACAGATTTAAAGTGCATCGCTGCCCTACACGGTAGGTCTTTAGTGGTACTGGGCTCGAACTCGTGACAAGGCAAGCCACGATCCGATACCTATACTACTCGGCTACCGCGGCGTATCTGAAATTCGCTTAAGAGAAGCCTTCCAGTATATTTTAATAGTGACTATAAATCAGGAATAAGTGACTATAAATGAGGAATCACAAGTCTGGCTATATTGTTCACGTAATAACTACTCTCTATCTCACTGACTATTTATGTACTATTTAGTAGTTAAGTTCATTTGCGGAGTTAAGCTCAAAAAGCCAATTTGGCTGGAGGGAAAAAAACAAAATTAAGGAGGACAGAACTTGCGGACAACTCATCCATTATTATGAGGGTAGAGCGGCAATAATATTTTTATCTGAGAGAAGTTTGCCCCAACAAGGTTATGACGAAAAGTGGAGTTCTCCACATAATGGAAATTTTATGAGTCTCATGGAAGTTACTTCAGAATTCGATTTTAAAGAACATCTCATAGAATGTCAAATTGGGGTGATAAAAGTTACTATTTACTTATACAAAACTGTGTATGAAGAAATATTCCTACACACGGGAAAAAAATGTAAAATTGAGCAGATTAACGGTGACGATACAAAATATAATATATACCCCCTTATTCTAGGCTCCACACCACATATTGCTCTTACGGATCAATTAGCAAAGCTATTGAAACTTCCACGTGTGCTGTTTTCCCTGCAGCGATATTCTCCTCGTGAGAAAATTGAGTTTTACAGGAAAAGTTTGCTTCCCAGAATAACATTGAAAAACAAGATTATGGAAACCCCAGAAGATGTGACCAGGGTTACCAAATTGATGACTTTATCACCCTTAGTGAAAAATAATATTGCCAAGGAACAGTGGCGCACACAAGGGGGGGGAGTCCCGGGGGTCCGGACCCCAAAGCCCTTGATTTTTTTTCCAATTGATTATAATTCTAAGTACATAGTGCGTAAAATTTAATTAAATATTTGTTATTTATGATTAATTTTATTAATTAGTGCTAATTGTTTATTCAATAATTTGTTTTTTACTATGTTTTGTTCCCGAAAATCGACAAAATCAAAAGGAGCATGATACAAGAATGGTGAACTTTCGACCCCGGACCCCCCCTTGAAAAATTCCTGTGTGCGCTACTGCCAAGGAACCATCGAGAAGTCTTTGAGATCGACCCTTCTAGAAATTTCCATGAGACTGAAAAGGCCGATGGAGTTCAGGAGAGAGTCAATCGAGATTAGAATCTGTATATGCGTTGTTTGTGCGATAAGACAGAGATACTTTATTCTGTTTATTCTAGAGAGCCATTTATGGAGCGTTCGTTGAAAAGTTTGTTTGCATCGAGTAGGGTCAGTTGGGGGAAACTGGGGGTAAAATCAAGCTTTTTTTTAGAGAAGGCCTTAAAATGAAACCATTAAATTATTTTTAATGAAATTTTTGAAGCATTTTATATACATTGGATTCATATAGATTAAACATGAAACATAGCCGTTCAATTTCATTAGATTGTTTTCTCACATTGATACATTTGAAAGAACATGTTTTGATACCCCCAGTTTACCCCATGATGGGGGAAGGAGGGGGTACTTCTAAAATTTGTGTATATTTAAATAAAAATATACAGATATTCTTTTTGAAACAAGAATACGCTGAAATAAACGTGCCTTGATTATATTTAATGGTACAAAAGGGCAAAAAAAAATTTTTTTTTTTTACAAATTATTTAATTAAAGAAATACCGACCACGACTATTAAGAATAGGTAGTATGCAGCATGTATCACTGAACTCTACACTACCTTCATCATCAATAGCAGGATAAGTGAAATAGTCCCCCAATGGTGACTTGATCAGATATTTTCTGTGGTAGAACTCATTAAATTCTATGACTTGTTCAATGAATTCAGATGATTGACTTCTTGATCAGTACTCAACCTACCTACCCACGATCCTTGCTTTAATTTAAAACTTTCTGTATATTTTACATCCTTCTTTACATTTTTTACTTGATAGAATTTGTTCTTACGGTCACTTTCTTCAGCAGCTAACCTTCCCAAAACATTTTCGTTAGTTAAAACTTCACGAGTCTTGTTCAGTACTCTTTTTCGCCTTCTCTTTGAATTCTCAATGACTAAAATTGTTTTTACAGATGGGGTGGTAGAGACAGTTTGCATTATTGTTTTTTTTAAAATCTTTTAAAGATGAGTTAAGTGACACAGAGCTTCAGAAGATAGAATGGTTGTGGAAGAATCTGTTCCTGTACTATGTGCTATTGGTTGTTTCCCTTATCTGTAAGGAGAATACGGTGTTGGATCTCCTTTATATTCAGGGGATAAAGTCCTGATCCTTTAAATCCATTCACTGCATTTTATGGCTTTATTCTTTCAAACAATTTTTTCAAGAGAAATGGAAATGATGATGTAGAAACATTTTGAAATCTGCTTTCTCTAAAGCAATGTTTCAAAATCTCCTTCCAAGCTTTTTTCATTGGAGAAAACACTCCAACATCTAATGGTTGCAAAATGTTTTTCAGTATTAAAATTACTACCTAGTGAATAAATACTAAGTAAATTAATTGTTTTAGTCCTTTTATTATAAAATATAGAGCATTAGGCATTTTCTAGAGGTAAAAAATGTCCCAACTCTAAGCCTAACAATACCCCCAAATTACACCACCTAAAAAAACAACTCAGTATAAATAGAATTATAAAATTTATTCTTAACTTTTTATGTGGATGTGTTCCTCAGATATTGCTCTACAAATCTGAACTAAAATTAATAGTTTTTGCCAGTTAATATTGATTTTAGAAGAAAGTTCATCAGCAGCCTTATCTAATAAACCATTTGCAAACAGCATATCAAGAAACTTAATAAACATCAAATTTGTTGAAAACTTCAGAAACTAAAATGAAAATATTTATTATAATCTTAATATATGTCTCTAAAAAAGAATTACTAAATATCCTTATTTAAAAAGAGAAAACAGGTGTTTTTCAGTATACGCCCACTTTACCCCATGGACCCACCTGACCCTACGTTTTTAATTTCTGTAAATAATCTTTTATAATATTTCTTTGTTTATATACGTCCATTTGTTTTCGTATAGTCATTTGTTCGTCTTTATCCATTAATAAATCTGTTATAATTCAATCAATTGTGGTCGACGACTACTATTCACCCACACAAATTTGCAACAGTATTGATACTGTAAAACGGAAAAATATTCGTACGATTTACAATTTTTCTGCAGATATATAAAATTACAAAAACGAGATTCTACTCTATCTCGGTTTTTAAACATTATAGGCCTTCCAATTGAAAACATTCGTGTGCAGTCATACGATAACGCAGTGTTTCTCAATCTGTGGGGCGCGCCCCCCTGGGGGGGCGATAAACGTATAAGGGGGGCGCGAGCTTATCGAAAATAAAAGATTAAAAAAAATTTATTTACTGGAATGAAGTAAAACAAAATACTTTCTGACATAATAAAAAAAATACACATTTACACTGATATAATTTATATATCTGCGATATTACGTCATAAAAAATTAAAGCTACTTCTTTTCAAACCAAAATGAGAAAAAACAAAACCCAGACCCATAATCGAAAAAAAATTTTAGGAAGGTAAAAAATTCATCACTGTTATATATTTGTCATCAGATGTAGGCAGCAGAATGTAGCTGCTGCGGTTTGACCTTCGAACTTACTTGTATGGTTAGTTATACGTCCCTGCTCTTATGTATTTGTTTTTTCATTTAGGGAAGTTGCAAATAAACCATTTCTGCTGCGATTTTTTCCTTGTAAAATATTTTTATGATTTTTGGAAAAGCACAGAGAACTCTTCGAAGGATTACATGGCCAAGATTTATTTCTATGAGTTATTCCCAAACATATAAAAAAGCGTAATGAAAAAAAAAAACGTTTTACATAATTTTTTTTGAACATCCATATTGTAATAAATACACTTTTATTCCGGAGCTGTCACGCCGAGCACAGAGTGCACGAAATCGGTAATTCTGGCAAAACTGTTTAATTGTTACCAATGGCTCTGACACTATCCTAATGTTTGATAGTCTTAACGTGTGAACTAAAATATATTTGTCACATATCTCCATCTTTTTTGGGAGTGACAAACGTTTTTTTTACAATCTTAAGGTACTTGTTTTGACTGAGTTTCCGGTGTGATAATTTTTTTTCCGAAATATTTTCTGTGTTCTTGAAAGTAGGTGAGTATATTTTCTCTTAATTAAATTATTCACTGGAATTACGATTTTTATTATGTACTATAAAAATAATTATAAAAAAAAAGATTGGGGTGGCTCAATAACCCCACTCGACCATTAGTATCGAGTGCGTGCCTGCTCGAGGTTTAAAACATGTTGAAGTCTTTTCACTTTAAATATTAAAAATAATACAATTATTTTTCATCGGAATTTTATATTATTGTTCATTATTCAACAACAATTCTAAATGCTAATTCTGTGAGGCTTAAAATTACAGTTCACTTAAAACTAATTATAATTTGAGCAACGATTTAAAAAAATCATTTTACATTTTTGTAAACATTGTTACGTATTTGGCTTTACTCTCCTTAAAATTCAGCGATTATATCAATAATGTTTTATTTTCTTATAAATGAACTCGTGCAAATAGCGGGTATTTCAGCCGGTATACTTTTAATGTATCAGTGCTGCACAGAGTATTTTATAACTAATTAATTAATGCTAAATTAAGAACAAGTTTAATTAAAGTATTAGCGACTTCCTTGGGCTTGTCTTACAGAGCAAATTTTTCAAAGGAATGCTTATATGATTAGACATTGACCCACTGAGTTCTTTCTAAAAAAAAGCTGATATCTATATTTTGCCTTCTAAGGAGCCGCCGCATTTTGCAATATGCTCCAATTTAAAAATTAGAGAAAGGAAAAATAACATAATAATTATCCTATTACTTAATATTTTTTTGCTTAAAAGCAACGTATACAAAATTTAATACTTATGTAATGAATTTGTACGGTATATAATTAATATTATTGCTTTAGCGTAAAAAAAAGTGCATTATTATTGCATTCAGTACATTATTAATGTATAAGGGGGGCGCGATAAAAATTGTGATTGATAAGGGGGGCGCCAGTTTTGAAAGTTTGAGAAGCACTGCGATAACGTGTCTAATACGAATGCAAAATTCACAGGCGTAGAAAGAATCAATGCACTAACACAGCGGTTCATAAACTGTGGTCTGCGGACTCCAGTGGATCCCAGCGCTTTTATAGGAGGTCTGTGAAGGAGTGTCATTTAATGTTAACATTTCCTTCTTTTACAGATTCCGAGTACACACTGAGTCCGTTCTCGTGAAATCAGTGGGTCCGAAAGTCTTATGGGTGGTCGCAGCAGAAACCACGGGTGCAGGGGGTTGGAGAATATTTCCCTCCCCTCCATTCTCAAGCCAAAATTGGGGAGCTGGAGATAGGTGGTGTCGACATCTATCATGTAGAAGTCCAACCTGTCTCATGCTCTGGTAACTTTCATCCTTCCCTCCTGGAAGGACATGACAACAACAACAACAGACCCTGAGTGAGTGAGTGGAGATTAACGTCGTACTGTTCATCTACACGAGGGCTTTTGGCGACGGACCTCGTAATTTTGAACCATGGTCAAGTGACGAGGACGGCACCTGAGCTGGAACTCCCTCTCCTATTTACCGCACCAACGGGACGACGTTTCAGCTCTCGACAGATTTAACGTGCATCGCTGCCCTACACGGTGGGTCTTTAGTGATACTGGGCTTGAACTCGTGACAACCAGCCACGATCAACAACCGAACACCTTGACCACTAGGCTACCGCGGCCACACAACAGACTTTGAAAGGCCACGTCGAAAAATTGACAGGTGCACTATTCTACACTAGATCATTAAATGGCTCCAATGAAAAGCTCTACTATGAACCCTACACACTACATTAAATTTTTTCCCTTTTTTTTTCTTAAAGGAATTTTCCCTATGACTAACGATGTCAGCGCTCTCTGGTGATTTCGGTTATTTTCAGCATAAGTATGTTCCTGTCGATTGGCGCAATTACAAAGATCGTAACAATTTCTGTTTTCACCTACAAAAATCTTTACATCGTATTTTCGATGTGATAAAAAAATAGCCATCGTATCTTCTCTAAATGAAAATACTCATCAATTCTCGTCAATTTACAGCAGACATTTGATGTTTGAAAATTCTGGAATAATTTAGTGTAAGTGAATTGAAACGCTTTTTAGAATTTGACTGTAATGTAGTTAGTAGCTTGAAAGTGAGTATTCTAAAACCTTGTAGTCTGTTAATTTCTTAATTCTCTGAAGAAGGTAAGCAAATCTTTTGCTCGTGTAGCATGGAAGGAAATAATTTTAAATATAGAAGTAAACTTCAAGATTCTACAAAACATTCTCATTTTCCTTACTATTGGAGAAAATCATTTAAAAGTAATACAGCTGAGGATATACATAATATAAAAAATGAGGAAGAGAAATTTGATGGAAATCAACCACGTAATGTTGCAGGCCCTTCACAACAACTGCCACATGGATGTGCTCCAGAAGTTAGTATGAATTTCAGACAAGGTATTAATGAAATACCTTCAAACAATAGTATGCCAATGCTCTCTCAGTTGCCTGATGATAATAATTTTGCCATTCCAACAAGTGATGTAAAAATAAGTCCTAATATTTGTTCCACGTCTTTTTTAAATAGAACAAAGATGTATCCCTCCACAAATTCTAGGTCATTTCCTTTTGAACATGACTTGAGTTCTTGGTTGTCACTATCTTACCTACAGGAAGAACCATGTTTTACTATACAGGAAAAGTGTCTTCAGTCTCCAGATAATCAAAATAAAGTTAAGGGAAATCATCTGTATAATGTAGCTGATCATTCAGGACAAATGTCAGCTGAAACACTATCATCACAATCAGTTATACAATTACCAATTGATCCACCACATAGACGTAATGTTCTGATGGATTATATAAACTACAAACAAAATAATGGAATACCCTCTCAATCAATAATTGATAATAATAATTCAGCTATTTCAGCAAGCAATCCCATTCACAGTTCAGACAAGCTAAGAATGCCTAATGACTTCCACACGTTTGAAAAAGTACATGAAGAAAAATACTTTCCCCTCAACTTAACATAATGCCTAGAACTACCCCTATTGTTCTCACAAATGCCATTTTAATTCCATCATTACCAGGAGAAAAAAGAAGTTTTATAAGAAAACCTGATGGATGTAGAACTGTATATGTTGGGAACTTGCCTGAAAAAATTACTAGAGATATTATTGAAGAAGCATTTCAAACATGTGGAGATATTTCTGCAATTAGAATGAACAGTAAATTTTGCCACATAAGATTTCAAGATATGGAGTCAGTTGAACGAGCACTCCTTCTAGCTGGTTACATATTAAAAATTGGTGGCAAAAGTGAATCCGCTTACAATTCTAAATTAATTGTTGATTATGCTCAGGATTTTGAGTGCAAAAAAAACAAAATATGAAGCATGCGAAAGATGATTGTCTTCGCAATCCCTCTCCATTACCTTGTTATTCACAGTATCAAGCTGACTATTTGAATGATAAATTGCGCAATGAAGAAACTTTTAAAGAAGGTGTACAGGTTCTCCTTGGATGGTTGAAAAAAGGAGAATGTACTAAAGACAGTACTGGAAAATTTCATTCTATGCTTCATAATGTTTATAATCAAGGAAAAAGAATAATAAATGAAAAGGCTCTATTCGATGAAGAGATTGAAAAATTCAAAGAGAAATCAAAAGTATTGAATTCTCACATCTCCTTTATGTTGTCTAAAATTGAAGAAGTATATACAGCTGCAGAGATACAGAGAAATTGGGATCTTTTTTCCAAAAAACAAAGGAAAAATATAGAAGATTGGAAAAAAGAAATCATGGACTTTTCAGCAGCTCTGATTACTACTAGAGAAGAAGTAGATATGGATTTAGACATAAGTGTAGATAATTCTGAGGATCACAGTGGTAAAGATCAATATGATGGGAGAGAGATATATATTCTGAAAAAAGAATTACAGGATTTACGGCAGGAATTAGAATTGTTCAAGCTTAATTTCAGAATGCAGAGCAACTAGAGATGAGTATCTGAAAGGAGTTCTATAATTAGTCAGCTTTTACCAAGAGTCAAAACATTGAAGTGAAAATTTCTATTACTGTTAAACACAGATTTCGTTCCTACAAAGCATAGTAGAATAAAAATTGTTTCTACTTATAGTTTTTACTTTGTGTCCTTAAGTGATTGTCTTGTTTTGATGCCACTGGGAAAAAAAAATGGCTCAATCATTTCATCCTTTGAGAACTGATATTCATCACTTTTTTCCTACTTCATTAAATTCAGCAAACAATTACAAAAAGAAATATTCATAGTTTTCGTATCCTGTTAAAGAGTTATATATTGAAATTAGTGCTACACTTTTGGAAAATGGATATTTGGTTTTAAATCCTTGTTTATCATTCATCACCATTGGACCAAAGAAATTTCTTTTCTACCATTTTTTTTCTTGGTGTGAGATTTTTTGAGTAAACATTCTCGTAATTATTAACATAATTCATAACTGAAAACTTTGAATGCTTTTTTGACACCAAGAATGGCTAAATGTTTGACATTTCTGTATGTTTAATAATCTGTATCTTATTTCTTATTATGCAAAAAAGATGGACTTCTCAATCAGAAGGTAGTTTTTAGATTCAAGGTTGCAGCACTGAACTTTTAAAAGTAAGGTAAGTGTTTTTATCTTTTTCCAGTAATGACTTGTTATTGAATTTATAAATAAGGAGTTTAAAATGTGAATCATACTTAAAATAAATTTTATACTACATATATTGTATTATACTCTTTTCATATTTGAGCTGGCTGGATGGTGTGGTTGGTTAGGTACTGTCCTTGTATGCCCAAGTTTGTGGGTTTCACTCCGGCCCAAGTCAGTGGATTTTCACAATGGAAAAAAATCAACCTGCATATTGAACGATTATGCGGCATGTAAAGATCCCTAGAATGCCTGTTTGGCTTTGTCGCTATCAGCAAAAATAAATTCCTGGTATTAGAGGAAACTGGGCATCAAAATTACATTGTGGCAATTGGTATCCACTTATATGGTGCCACACAAAAAAGTGATACTAGCTCCCAGAAAATGAACTAAGTCTGCAAAGTGTTTTTCTAATTCACAGCTACATTTGAAAGAAAAAATTTTCATGAATGTATCGACGTCTGTTGATATGTTTTAGTTGAATGTTGATATCATTGACTTTTTTATGCATAATAATTTGTCTATAATTTAGCCCTTTATAGCATGGTTAGTTGTCTGATGCTTATCAGGAACAAGAATGAAATTTCTTTAGTTTAATAATGCATAGTAAAATGTAATAAAATATAATTGTTTTCTATTTAATAATTTTTAGATATACATTAGTCTTTGAATATCTATATATATAAAGCTGGTAATAAATATACCAAACAATTAATGATTTCATTTAATCTGAAGTGCTCCATACATCTTTCATGACTTCATATTTGTAACTTCACTTTCATAATTCTCCACTTTGGATACATTTTCGGTACTTTTCCGTTTCAGGGCCCTTTTTGTGATGGTGAAATTTTTTTTCTTTTCAATTTAAATGCCAAATACAAAATAAGGGTTTTTAAAGTTGTCTTTCTGCACTTACACCATAAGCACAAACTCATGAACATTGTGGTAAGTTTACCACAATTAATAGATTTTTATTGGCATTTGGTGAATTCGGTGGAAAAATGCCGAATTTTCTTTCAAAGAGACTCTAAGATTTATATGAAGTATGAGAAAATTTCAAAAAAAGAATTGAGAGCTGATATCTTTCTATCAAAAGTTAGCCCTCTTTTCAAAAGGTTTGGTAAAAAATTTTGTTAAAAAGTAGGGCATTGGATTAAAATGTTTTGTAAACTTACTTGATTTAACTCTATTAAAAAAATTTAGTTTTTCTTTGGGAATTTATAAAGCAGAATAAAAAGAAAAAACAATTGAAGTTTTACAGTTTCTTTTTTACTTTAATGTACAAAAAAAGATCTTACCTTAAGTGTTCATGGAAATTTTGAAATTTTAAAAACACTATAATTAAAAGATGTATGAATTATGTTACAAATTTTCATCAAAATTGAGACATTTTTCTGTCTGAAAAGGCACTCTGCATTTAGTTCAGGCTCTCATACATTTGGCAAAGACAGCATTAAACTTCATAGTTTCAAGCTGGGACAATGTCTTTGCATATCAGCAAGACTCTCATTTGTATTTAGAAGAAAGGTTCTATAAAGTTAAGGAACATGTTGACAAAATACTTTTTTATACATTTTCTCCTTCAATCTAAATTCAGAAATTAGAATAACGTAGTATTAGATTGCTTAACCCTCCAAGCGGTCTGCACGTAAAATCCTGCCATTCTAGAGATGCTTTTTTTGCCTTCAATTAAGATTCTCAAAAAAGGTTGAGCCTTACTTTTAAAAATGTGGCTCACAACCACGCGCGCTTTTGAGAATCTTACTTGAAGGCAAAAAAATACGTGCGGTGCATTTTCGAAGCATCTCTAGAATGGCAGAATTTTACGTGCAGACCGCTTGCAGGTTAAAGATCTTTAGAATGTAATTTTTATTATAAGTAAAAATTAAACTTCCAGAGTCCGAGGTTCAAACCCCAGGCAGGGCACGGTTGACTCAGCCTTTCTTCCCGTCAATGGGTTGTTAAATGAGTACCAAGCTTGCTTGGGAACTTAACACTGAGGGTTTCGCGCCAGCCTGACCAGAACATCTGCTTATGCACCTCAGGGCCCAAGGTCGCGATACTTACTGGGCACAGTAGGCCTTGCCCTTATGGGTTGGCATTCCACTGAGTTAAGTTAAAAAATATTAAACTTATATTTTTCTTAAAAGTTAGGATATAATTTGCTGTTTCTAAACTTGAGAAAATGTTTTTTTTTCTTTTGGAACAATTGAGAAAATTCTTTTACTGTGTCCTTTCGCTTAAAATTATTCCAATTTAGGGGCACTGCTGACATCATTTATTAAATGAGTTTTTACTTATAACAATTGAAAATTCTGATATTAATTTTCTGTTCACACTTAATTATGTATTTTTTGCTATTAAATCAGAATTAAAGATTATTAGAATAATGAAAGGATGGGGGAGTCCTACCCTCATAAATATGTAAGTTATATATGTTAAAATCTACATTTTTGTGTGAACTAAAAGAACTGGCCACAGAATTCAAGGTAAGTATATATTACATATGTGTGCCTATTGACTAAATTGTTTTCATCTGGTTGTTTTTTATTTGTCATACATTCATTTTGCTACCAAAATTTTTTCAAATACTATAATTCATTTGGAATAATTTCTTTTAACTTTTTATTTTGCTGTAATGCGAGTCATATTTTGTAGGTAAATTTAAAAACTGAGAAGTTTTGTTCTAACAAAGATCAAATTTAATGCATGCAAATTGAAAGTGAGTAATATCAAGTCTTCTAAATCCATAAAATCATTTGAAATTATGAAAATGATGAATGACGTTTGTCATTCATTTAGAAGTCAGAAATCCTTTCGGTTCTTGCATATTAACATCACTGCAAGCAAATTTGCGTCACACGAATCGTGCCATTTTCCACCAAAATTTGACCTATTTGATTTTTTTTGAGTAAGACAAGCAAGAATTTTTTTGCTGTTTTGAAACCTTGGTTCGATTTGGGTGGTGTAAATTTAGCGGTGGTGAGTGCTAATATATAAGCACCACTTTTTTCAAACATTTTAATTCATTTGAAATTATTTTTAAATTTTTATTTCTGTGTAATGCAAGTCCAAACTTTTTTAGTAAATTCAAAAACAGAGGTTTTCTTTTCTACAATCAGATTTAATGTATGCTAGTTGAATGTAAGTAACATGAAATCTTTTAAATCAATAAAATTATTTGTGGGTTTTACTAGTTAATAAAAATATAGTTTTTTAAAAAAATTTAGTAAGAATACATGACAATTTTTAAAATTCAGTTGCGGTTAAAAAATACCTCATTTCAAATCATGTTCTATGGTCAGTTATCATTGACTTCAACTCCTGCAAGAAAAGTTAATGTAACAAATAAAGGATGGTCAGTGTCGGTAACAAGCAGTTATTGATTGAGGCTTATCTTATACAGAAAAAGAGTACACTATTTTTCTCTGTATCTTGCACATTGTTCCAAATATGTGTAAATGTCATGGCACTGCAGATACATGGTTGATGCTGTGATCATTTGCCGGTGACTTAACAACTTCCATTGCAACTTCTAAAATGACTACTGCACTGATAGACTTTAGCCCTCGCCATGTTGAATGTACAGTGACCTGATTTCTTTGAATCAAGATCTGTCTTGCATCTTGTGCAGACTGATTTTCAATGCAACTTTCGACCTCAAAATGCACAAGTGCTACTGCAGCATTTCCCTGATTTTCATATAAATGTTTCGCAATGAACACATGTTCTTGTAAGTTAATAGCCATCATAATGAATTAACGCTTCTAATTTGATCTCCGTTTTAAATGTCATAATGTTTCTTGCATGTTTTTTCAATCATTTAGGCTGCGGTCTTAAACTGGGGTATACGGACCCTCGGGGGTCCGTAAAGGTCTCTCATCTAATGTTAAGATTTCCCGCTTTTACACTCTGAAAGACCTTGTGGACAAATTGAAAGATGTTTCATCCTAGAATAGATCACTAAGTTGTTCCCAACAAAAATATTGGTTGCAACTACGTAGCTATTACTAAAATGTAGTATTTTCAAAAACTTTATTGTAGGAATACACACATGTGCAAAGATTAAGAACTGAATTCACATAGTGTGCCTATACAAAAGGATTGTACCCATCTTGATTTCTTAATCGAATTGTGCCTGTATTATTTATTTGAAACTATTATTTTGTAATATTTTTATATACATATATAATTAAATGATTACTGTTTTCTTAAAGAAAAAAAAGAAGTGTTAAAAAAGTCTGTATAAATAGCATAGGCAATCTTAGGACTATTGAGAAACCTTTAAATCACTCACCAATGTGTTCACAATTTTTGGTGTCTGCAATGTCAGACTGATACATAAAGGGGGAGGGGGTTGCGGCAACCGAAAGCTTAAGAACTGCTGATTTAGGCTTTAATGTGGCCCCTTGCAGAATTTTTTCCAATCTTTAAGCACTTCCTTTGAATTATCCATCTATAAATTTGCAAATTAATTTGAATTTTAGTTATAGCTACTGAGTGCTCTGAATAGAGGCCAAGTTTAATATTGATTAGTAAAATACTAAAATTGTAGAATATCAGCAGATACACATGTCACTGGTAAATGTCAGCACTGACACTTGTGTCAGTAAGAGACTGATTATTTGATGATATTGCTATACATTCACACACATCAACATTTGTAATGTGGAAGATGAAAAAACTGCTGAATACCCCCTGAGTTGCATGCATGTTGAATGTTTCAATAAAATTGTATTCAATGATTAAAATACTAAACCCGGAAGTTGTGAAGTTTTTATGAAATCTCTATCCACTCCTACTTACCAAAAGAAACAAAACATTGAATAATTGGTTCCAAATGAGAATGGAACCTGCGAACAGAACTAAAATTTGTATCTCTAATCTCACCAATGTGTTCTATATTTTTCAATGCGAACAGTTTTCTTTATACTCCATCATGAGTTTACTGAATAATAAGATTAGAATAAGTAGTGGTTGTGCTACTTATTTAAATAGATAGAAACATTGTGTTTTTATAAAAGTTTGGAGGAATTTGTTACATTTCTGAAAGTGGAATATAAATAGCAGTGTCTTTTTTACAAGTAGCCCAACTATACAATATTTTTGTTATAGCTTTTATTCCTAAAAATATGTTGAAGTACCATAATATCTTATTTCCCAAAAGTGTTAATCTTGAGAAATATACAGTCCAATAATCCAATATCAAAATATTTTTATTGCTGAAATTTATTGTACCTTCAATCTTGATATTTAATACAATTTAAAAGACTTTTACATTTTTTGTGATGTAAGTGTTTTATAATGGTAAAAAGCCCTACATTTAATACTACATAATGCTTTTGCATCTGATGAGCATTTACTGATTGGATGTTAATAGTAATTTTTAATAATTATTGATGCAGTGTAAGGTATTTTAAATTTCATGTCAAAAACTCTTTTGAAATGTATTGCAAGCTCATGATAAACATTATTTTGATGCAATTGATAAAAATAAAGCTCAAGGTTTTATTACTCTAAAATCAATATTTAAGTACTATATATTATATGTATTTACTCACATTAAAGTATGATTAAAAAAAAATTTTTTTTTTTTGGCAGCATAACATTTTTATACATTTCCCGAGAACTCCATGCTCATGGTTGAAATTAAGGTAAGCTTTTATTTGTACAAAATTAGTTTACTTTTAGTTGAGAAGTTAACTGTTTTTGACAAAAGTTGATCCCATCTCTAAGTTTCTAATTTTATTCAGTGGTTTGATTAAATTTTCTTACTAAAAAATTTAAAAATCAGAATATGATTGTTTAACTTCAAATGTCTTTTTAAAAAATTTAAGACAAATGTAATGAAATTTATAATTTATTCCCTTCCCTTTTTTTATATCATTTATTTTTCTTTCGTTTTGTTCCATTTTTAAGAAATTCTTAGCATGTGTATTTTTAAAAATCCCACTTAAAAAATTCTACATTGTTATAAGAAAAATTATTTCAAATTTATCAAAGTATAGAAAATAAGATTTCAAAAGAAAAGTAGATCATCACAAAATAATAAGCATAACTTTGAATGTACTTTGTGAATCATATTTTTGGTGTTTTTTAAATTACCTTAGTAAAATTTAATCAAATAACATTGCTAACACTTTATTTGAGGCTATGTGTATCATTGTGGGTAAGTCAATAATAGTGGATGGCTCATTTATTGCTCATGGTGATGTAGCCATAAAATTATATTGCCTATTTTGGTAATATGTAGGCCCTATGGTTGAGTGTTAGTGTATTGCACTTCCACACCACAGGTCCGGGTTCATTTTCTGGGCTGAGCAAGGTCAACTCACCCTTCACCCCTACTGCAGTGGGTCGATAAATTAGTACGAAGCTTGCTTGGGGACTTAAACACTGGGGGTCTCGCTTCAGACTGACCACCTGATCTTTACATCTGCACATGCACCTCAGCGTTCAATGGTCATATATACTGGGATGAGTACAGTAGGCACTGTGGCCCTCATGGGTTATTGCACCACTGAATTTGAGTTTATTTTGGTAATATAAATCTGATTTATAATGCAAACTTGTTTATATTAGAGGATTATCTGTTGATGCTCTTATACTGAACAATAATCTTTCTTGTTCTTGGGAAGGATGTCGTGGAATCTTCACCTCATGTTGGCTGAGGTGAAAGCCACACTCATTAACTAGTTGCTCAGGGGATCTAAATGCAGTAGTGATTGAGATTAAGTAGGACACAAAAGCATACAAACAGATAAGCACAATAATTCACTTTTATTAATTTAAAGTTAAACCTAATTTCATGATGTGTAGACTAGACTATAAACTAGTAATAAATAATAGTTACTTATCTTTTAAACGAAATGCAACTTTAAAACCTGGCCCACAAGAAATCTTATAATTTCTAATGGTGACTATAATTCCAAATGATAATTCAGGAACAAGCAATTATAGTTCATGCAGAACTAGTGCAGCAACATTTTTTGCATAATCTCTTCTCTATCTTATTAATTATATCTTTTTTGAAGAGATATTGAGTTTTATCTCAAAATGCCAATTTGGCTGGATGGAAAAAAGAGTTAAAGAGGATAGACCTCGTAAATAGTTCATTGCTCCCAGTAGCATTCTAAATATGCTTCACATTAAAATTCTTGAAAGTTCTTGATATATTTACTTTTCAGTCTGTCTTTCATTATTAGTTGTAATTAAATACCACACACAAGCATAAGGACACTTAATTTTTATAGTTACATTGTACATATTCTACTTTTGTAACTGTTGTATTTACTGTGCAATCCTCAAATTTTCATTCTCATTATCTCTAGATTACTTAAAAAATGTTGATTTTTCCAACTGAAAAATATACTTAGCATGTATTTTCCCATTTTGTTTATGCTCATTCATAATATTTTTTTCTGATAGTATAAAAATTCATTTTTAAGTAAGCTAAAAAATTTAGTCGTCTATATTTATTCTCTCAAGTTTTTCTTTTATTTATTTCTTCTCATTCACTAAAAAGTATTGCTAATGGCTCTTAGTATAATTTTAACAGTTGCACAGTTCCTTAATTCAGTAAATTATCTTTTCTTGAAATTTTTGGATATTAGTTTTTATTCTTCGTAGAATAGTATATTATTTCCAGTTGAGGTGGAATTTAACTATTCTTCACAAGTTTATCAGCTTTAAATTACTAGTAAGGGGTAATGATATGTAAAAACTTGAGAATAATTTTTACTTTTTTCTTGTACTTTCAGTTTATTTTATAATTAGTGAAATAGTTTTTTATGTCCTATTTATCTAAGAATGAGAAGCATTTTGTATTAACCCCTTTTCTGTCAGCGTCGCATCTCATACGTTTGGCAATTTTGTGCCCATATAGTCGGCGTCGCATTTCATGTGACGAAGAAAAAAATTGCATCACTGAAATTGAATTGGTCGCTACGCATACGCCTGAGTGAATTCTGCAATTATTTTTTGTATTTCCGAATGGTGCTAAGAGATGGCGCAACTAGTACTACTTTTTTCACAATTTTCCAAGCAAGATTTCCCACTCGAACCAAAACAAAATCATTTTGTACTTTCTATAAATTCGCTCTCACTAGTGTAATTTTTACACATCAAAATTGCTTTTATGATGGATTCGAAGAGTGAGTCTGAGGACAGTGAATTTAATATTTCCAATTCGGAAGATGATAGTTCTGATTTATCAACTGATGATATTTTTTCTGAGTCTAGTGAATCTCAAGATGATGATATAAGCTCAGCGAGGATGTGGGTAGAAGAAAAAACAGTGTGTCCTGCTACTCCTCGTTTTGATTTTACAGAAAGCCCTGGATATTGGTAAACTTTAGTGATGATACTTTGATTCAATATTTTGAGTATTTTTTCAATGATTCTATGTTGGAGCTGATAGTGGAGGAAACTAATGTATATGCTGAACAATGCTTTCATTCCCAGAAATCTAAAATGCATTCAAAGCAGCGGGAATGGCATGCAACTTGTAAGGAAGAAGTCAGAATTTTATTGTGTATTTGGATCATGCAGGGCATAGTAAAAAAGCCAGTTGAACAGTGGTATTGGTCAAATGATGAAAAATTGTTTACCCCTTTCTTCCGAAAACTAATGTCATACAGACGGTATTACTATTTGAAAAAATATCTCCATTTTTCTAATAATGAAAATTATGATCCTGATACGTGCTCTAACCCAAGACTAAATAAAATTTGGCCTATTTATTCAAGAATAAACGAACTAAGTAAAAATGCAGTTACATTAGAACAGGATGTATCTATTGATGAGAGCCTACTTTTATATAAAGGTAAACTTTCTTGGAAGCAATATTTACCTTTGAAAAGGGCAAGATTTGGTATAAAGATGTACATGTTATGTGAAGCTAAAAGTGGATACGTTTGGTCGTCAATAATTTTTACGGGAAGGGGAACACTTTTTGATGAAGAGTTCTTGAAGCCAGAATTTTCTAAATCCATGCAGGTGGTTTTGACACTAATGAAGCCTTTACTAAATAAGGGATATTGTGTAACACTGGATAATTATTATTCTCCGATTTTAACTAACACTCTTGTCAAGTACAAAACAGATTCTTATGGGATGATCAATCTCAATAGAAAAGAGGTTCCTAGTTATGCGAAAAGTAAAAAAACTCAAGAAGGGTGAGACTGTAGCATTTCGACATGGAAAAGCTCTTATTTTGAAATAGAAGGATAAAAAAGATGTATCACTTATTTCAACTATTCATAATTCAGAGGTGATTGCAGTAAGATCATCTAGAGAGGAAAAGCTGAAACCGAAGATTGTTGTAGACTATAATGACACTATGGGTGGCGTCGATCGTGCTGACCAAAATTTGGCATCTTATGCCATCCCAAGAAAATATGGGGAAAAGTATTACTGAAAAATATTTTTTCATATTTTCGATCAATGCATTTGGAATTCTTATGTTTTATATAAGAAAATAGGTGGTTCTAAATCGCAGCTTCAATTTTGATTAGATTTGGTCAATGAAATGGTTATAAAGTACCACTCGGAATCAATGGGCAGCAAAAGAGGTAGGCCCTTACTCAAAACACCACTTCGTCTTACTGAGAGACATTTTGTGAAATTTATTCCACCAACTGAGAAGAAAGAAAAACCAGCGAGAAAATGTTTCATCTGTTGCAGGAAACGAGACAGTGATGGTAAAAAGATAAGAAAAGAAACGAGGTATTATTGTGAGAAGTGTGATGTTGGACTTTGCGCTGTACCATGTTTTGAAAAATTTTACACTCAGTATGATATCTATTAGAATTTGAAGTAAAAAACTATTCACTGTGCTTTTTACATTCATAACCAAGATTTTTTTTATAATGTAAGGAAAAATGCTGTAATAAATAATTTGGGTTTTGTGATAAATGTTTTTACATCCTGATGTCCAAGACAGATTGTAAAACTGTTTGCTAAAGGTAAGGTTGGAAAACCACTTTCTAAAATATTTTTTACATAATTTTAATAGTTTTTTACATACGTATTTTTTTTGTTAGTTTTATTTCTCAAATATTAACCTCAAAGCAATAACATAAATAAATATAGTATCAGAGTATATTTTCTTAAGCCTAAATCTTGATGCATTGCAGTGAAAACTGGGGATCAGTAGACGGGATATAATATATTGGACCACTCGTAAGTCTAGAAAAAACTGCTTTCTGACAAAAAAAATTGCATTTTTAAATTTAGACTAGAGTATATATTAAATTTATAAGCAAAAAAAAAAAATGGTTTTTTTGGACCAGAAATTCGAAAAAACATCCGACAGAGAAGGGGTTAAATTGGGTTGTTTGGTCATTTCTTCAAATTTAAATCAAGATATCTTTTTCATCCATATTCCTTCTTAGTTTTTGAATAGTTAATAATAGTGAGATAATATTTTACTATTGAGCAAGTATTAAAGAATAGTTTAGAGTATGTAAAAATACTTTTAAGTATTCAGTTTTGTAAAAAAAATTGAAATACTTTGATATAAATACTTAATGTTGAATAACTTTAGTTGAAACCATTCTGTAAACTTGCTCTACAATTTTTCTAATATAATTGTAATTATTTTATAAAAGCAAAAGGAGATTCTGCTGATATAATATTAACTTTCTAAGATGGTCGAGTTTGGATAATGTAATGCATACTTCTTATAAATTCCTTTTAAAGTATATATTTTTTTGATAATTTTTTTTATTATTAGAATTTTTTAAACTGTTTGTGAATTAAAATTATTTGTAACACTTATATATAAAGTTTTGGTAAATTTTGAAATATGAATGTCTTTCTGGTAAGTGACTTGTTAGTTTTTATAGTAATTTTTTTTCTTAAAAAGAAAAAATTTAGCATATTTATAATTTTTTAGTCTTGTTATTTCTAATCCTATTAAGTTGCTGTGTTTAAAAAATGAATTAAATCATAAAATATTATCTTAGTACTTTATACTAACTATTAAGTGTAAGTGTTCATGTGTACTAATTTTTATGTAAATGTCTTTTAAACATAGAGACAGAACTGAATCTGTAAATTTTTTTCTTTTTCTGTTTATATGGCTTCAGTTTAACATGTTAATAAAACTGGTGTGATTGTTATATTTTGTATAAATGCAGTTTTAATTATTTTTTATAATCTGTAAAAAAATATTTTGTATTTTTAATGCTACATACAAGTTATGCATAATTTGGCATGATTGTTTGAGTTCATAATGCTTGGACATTAAGTTTTATAACTTATGCCATACTCTGCTTGCTCTCATCCGTTTCAAACATTAGATGTTTTGTTATGTACAATATTAGTATCGACATCCGCGCGATGAATTCAAGTGTCAAAAATTTGGTTGTGAGAGCTGAAACTAGATAGTGCCACCAATAAAATTTGAAATTTGAGCCCATGTAAAAAAAATGTTTTGTTGTGGAAGACTAAAAGTTTTTTTGAATTGTAATATTAATGACTATATATTCTCAATTTTATAGTTTTTGATCCTGAGTCATTAATGGAGGTCTCTTCTTCTACCATCTGCTGTACTTGATAAAATTAATTTAGAAGTTATTGCTTAACTCATTTCCAGTAACTGAAAATTGGTAAAATTTGTTTTATGTTTTTAAATACAATTGTACATGTGTGTATGATAAGGGAATGACTTGAAACTTTCAAATTATTTTGAGATTTATAAAGTTAATTTTTTAAATAAGACATGCTTTCAATTTCTATAATTGTAAAAAAAAATGCCTATAAATTGTTCAACAGGAATTTTTTTTAACATTATTTTGATTAGAATAAAATTTTCTTTTTAATATTAAGTGGGCGGCTTTTTTCTGTGCAAATTAATGGTATGAGTAGTTTACATTCAGAAATGTGAATCTGATTGTTGATGATCTCATTGGCATACAGATAATTCGATTACTTGTATATTCATTCAGGTAATATTTAATAATTGATTATTTAACTTGTATTAGTCAACAAATAAAGATTTTTATAGAAACAGAAAAAATTGCATGCTGGGCATATTTTTTTTTTCAATGCCTAAATTAAAACTAATATAAACTTTTTTAACAAACAATTTTTATGATTATTCAGCATGGAAATGATTTTGAAGCTTCTTTTTCCATTCACATGTATATGGACTAATTTTGTAGAAAATTGTAAGATTGAATGATCCAGATTATTACAATCAAATTTCACTGTGATGTTCTTAGCTGTGAATATTTAGCATCGTAAACTAATTAAAAGTGTATGTGGTGGAAAGTTAAGAAGTGATTAATGCATTTTATCCAAATTTATTTATTTTCCCCAAATTTGAGAGTAATTTTTTTTTAGTTTACACAAAACTTGATAGACTTAAATCTAGCAAAGTGTTTTATCTGTTTTCCACAGTATGTCTTAGGTTTTGTTTTGCAACCCTCTCTTTGACAATGTTGCTATTTTTTCTGTTTTGTAACACGCAGGCCGCATGTTGCCCACCAGTACGTATGTTGCAGTCCACACACCGACTTTTTTTAAAAAAATTTTAAATATAAGGTTTTTAAAGTTTTTTCATTTTAAAATTTATTTGAGGGGAAATTTATATATATATAAATCTACAATGTATTTGCCTGTTTCCTGTTCTTGTTTTAAAATAAATCCTTTTTGATAATAGAAATGTCCTTTAGATTAAAATAGATTTATATTTTATCAAACAGTTACATTTAATTTTACTATAATAAATTATTTTTTTAATAAATTCCGAATTGTACTATGCATATCCTTTACTATGGATGGTACATGATTCTCTGTGTGTGGGACTTTCGTTTCTCCTCCTACTTTTCTGTTTGGAGTGCCCAAAAAGCAAAAGACAACCAGAGATGTTTTTTAAAGTTTAAAAAAATATATTAAGGATGGTTAAGATAAAGGGCAATGTATACTTAATTGTTTGTGAATGACAGTACAATCAAATTTCAACAATGAGTAATGAAAGATCAATTCAAAAGGAACACCATAATTCTCAAGAAAATGGCAACTGTAATATTTTAAACATTATTTAATTATTGTATTATCTATGTCTGTATATGGGAAAAATACTGAAAACAATAATAATAGTTCATTCTGTTTTAAATGTTCACTCTAATAAATGTTTTTTTTTTGTTTCATAATCTGCTATAAAGATGTGCGACCCGCGATATTATAATGTTTTTCCGAAGTGGCCCGCAAGGTCATTTGGGTTGGACACCCCTATTGTAGATAATAGTCAGAAGACCAGTGGCTTAATGTTAGTGTATCACACTTCCACACTACAGGTTTGAGATTCTAATCCTGGGCTGGGCAAGGTCAATTCAGCCTTTCATCCCTTCAGTGGGTCGATAAATGAGTACAAAGTTTGCTTGGGAACTGAACACTGAGGGTTTCACTTCAGATTGACCACCTGGCCGCAACACCTGCTAATGCACCTCAATGCCCAAGGTCACGAATACTGCAATGGGCACAGTAGGCCTTGACCCTCATGGACTGTTGTGCCACTGAGTTTAGTTTAGAGAATAATCAGCTCCATCTTTGTAGATATCTTCATTTGCATAAAAAAAATTCTACCTCTTATTCTGTCCAGTCTTTTTTAGATATGAGTAAACCGTTACTTTTTAGAACTCCTTCAAGTATAGAACATCACTTTTTGTGAGGATTTTGTAGATTTATCCATTCATTTTATCACTAGCCTTAACAATATATGAATGAAAAGTAGCCAGTTCCACTTTCTTCCACTAATTTTAATGACATATAATCCAACCAATTAGCTGTGGTAATCCGTCCTGTCCATGTGTTTGTTTTCAAAACTAATCACACTACATTTTCACATTAACTTTATCTTTGTGTCTTTTTACTCCCCTCTTTGTATCAAAGAATAGTTCAAATTTCTGAAATTTGTAGCAACAGTGGCAGTACTATTGTCACCATTGCATCAGGAAAATCTCGGATCTTCATACTAAATTACTAAATCAGACGTACCTACCCCCCACACACACATGCATAGACTTGGATTTTTTCTAATAAAACTCACAGTTTATCGGATTCAGTTTTAAAATATAAGTGCGACTTAAAGAGGATTCACAATATTCTCTGTCAGTTTCATTGCAACATGGATACCATTTGGAATTTCCTGTCGTCTTGCATCAGATTTCTTACCACAGTGTTTGGGGAATTGTAATGGTATTCTTCAGTTCCTCAGAAAGCCGCAGATTTAAATTCAAAAGGATTGTCTCAAATAATTTGACTATTCCTACTGCAGTATATAATAATTTCATCAATGTGTGTAGGCTTCCCGAGAAGTGCCAAACTTAATGAAGTTTTTACTCTGTATGGTAAACAAATATTCATCTCATTTTTTACCAGTGTAGTGCCAAGGTCTTTAGTATCAAACCAATATCACATATGAAGGAATTTTAATGATTACTAGTTGGAAGCAAAATTACTAGAAAAATGTGTTTCATAAGCTGTGGTCAAGAAATGGTGTTTGTGTTTACAATTGTTGCATATTGCACAGTTTCATTTACTGCGTGATCTGAAAATTTATTGGAATAAAACTACTTACAAAGCTGTGCTGGAGTTAATTATTTCATTGTAGTTTCCATCTGCTTGAGCCAGGCATTTGCAGTTGAATCGACCTGTGTTTTCTATTTTATACATTGTTGTGATATTGGTGTCCAAGATGACTTAGCTTTTCATCTGTGCTTTGTTGTTGAATCAGAGCTTCTAGATCAGGGGTGCTTAACCTTTTTTCTGCTGGGCCGCATACATATGTCAGCGATATCACACGGGCTGCATACATATGTCAGCAATACCACACGAGCCGCATACATATGCCAGCGATATCACACGGGCTGCATACATATGTCAGCTATTTTACACGGCCCGCATACATATGTCAGCGATATCACAAGGGCCGCATACATATGTTAGCTATTTCACACTGGCCGCATACCTATGTTAGCTATTTCACACGGGCCGCATACCTACGTTAGCTATTTCACACGGGCTGCATACCTATGTTAGCTATTTCACATGGGCCGCATACATATGTTAGCTATTTCACACGGGCCACATACATATGTTAAGTATTTCACATGGGCCACAACATGAGGTTAAACAGGGGAGGGGGAGAGAAATGCTTTAAGATCAAGATAACATTGGGAATTTAAACTGTGGAAAATTGGTCAAAATGTTATAACTCCTGTTTTGCTTCTTATAATTATT
Source organism: Trichonephila clavipes (assembly GCA_019973935.1). Taxonomy (NCBI): domain Eukaryota; kingdom Metazoa; phylum Arthropoda; class Arachnida; order Araneae; family Nephilidae; genus Trichonephila; species Trichonephila clavipes. The sequence continues at coordinate 1,159,171 of BMAU01016507.1, forward strand.
ATTTTATATATATATTGTTACTAACACTAAATTAAAAGAATTTCAGAAACATTCCTTCACAATTTTTGCATCAGTAAACGGTTTCATATGATTATCAATAACATAACAAACTTAATAGAATGCCTTTGTTCCTGCTTGTGACATTACCACTGACAAAACACTTTGTTGCTGTTGTAAAGAATATTCAATAAAGCCCCCTATTTACATCTCTTGAAAGATCTTGGAGGGTAAGTCATTAAATGATTCCTGTTTAATGGCATTTTTTAATACTGCACTTTTGTGACAAATCAAACAAATACTGATCCATGTTTGTTTTTCACTACAAAACAGTCAACCTCCAAAACATCAGAATATTTTTCGCTTGCAAGGTATGAAGGATTGTTAAAAATTACTTCCACCCATAAAATTGTTGCTACTCTACTGTTGTCTGTTATCACTAACCATAACAAATAGAAAAAAGAATATCAATTCGCAGCCGTACGACTTCGACAGCAAAATTGATAAATTTGATTTCTTGTCAAAGAATTTCCCACCAAATTTTTAACACATTGTTTTTAAATAACTAAATTTTTTAGAGCAATGGGTCATGACCGTGTGATAGTCCCTGAGGACCTCACTTTGAGAACTAGAATAATTATGAGACATAAAAGAACTAGTAGCCATTTTTATAAATAACTTTCTTTATTTGGATATCTTTCCCAAATAGAATCAAAGACTTATTAACAAATTCGACAACTAATATTATGAGGTTTTAAAGATAATACCCTTTAAATTAGCTCAATTAATTAATAATTCAATTAATTAATTTATTAAATAATGATCACGCAGAAATTACCACGATAAGAGATCCCAGAGTTATATTTAATAATGTTCTTATTGAACATTTAACTTTAAACCGACTCTTAAAACTTGAATGAGACTTTAACTTCAAAAAGATATTTACCACTCGGAATCTCAATTCTTCATGAAGTTAATTTATCTTCAACAACAATATTTCAATTCAAAATCACTATAACTCTATGTTTCAATGTTTATCTCCTACTGTTCTAACTTTACTATTTCGTTTGACTTAAATACTGAATCTAATCTGTATAACAAGGAATCCTGTCCGCTTTTTGGAGTTGATTGGAAATAGTTAGGGAATTAAATTTCCCTAAAAAGGTCGGTTCAGAAGGTTAGTGATAAAGTTCCGTATAGATTCGTCACATTCCCCTCCAAAAAGAAAACGGGATTTATTCGAAGGACTCAAATGTCCTGAAAATAAATTACGTAAATCCTATCTTTGTCTTACATTACTGACGATATTAATTTCTAACTGTATATTACTGAAACATCTTCCGTAATGAAAAATGACAAAATTAAGAATTAGAATTAATTGCCAAACCTCATAATATTTTACAAGTTTAAATTAATCCCTGCACTCTATCCATTCGGCGAAGGGGCGTGGGAAAAACCACCCTAGTGGTGGCAAAAAACCAGCCCCATAGAGTATGACTTATACATTATACAAAAAAATACAATACAATCTTCTGTGGCACTGGAACATCGAAGACTTCAGGGTCAGCTACCCTGAAAGATTGATATCCATTTGAGAAGTAGGTAAAAGCAGACATGAAGTTATACATTTGTTACATGAATGTCAAATACAATAAATCTGGTTCCTTTGCCTTCCCATTCGAAAAACTTGATGCGCTAGTTAGTGTTAATGGTTAATCCTATCTAACTTCGCCGCGCTCTAAGGCACCAGATGTGAAACAAAACATACATAGAAACACACATAGCATATAATAATCATTTTGTAATAAACAAATAACACAAACAACCAAATGAATTGTCGCATCTTAGCGAAGTCATACATCGAAGTAAACAAATGCAAAATTTACAGATGTTTTCTCCAAAATACAAAAAGTAACACAAAAGTCGTTTTTTTCTGTTATAGAAAAAAAAAACACACACAATGCAGTGTCCACTTTTGTCAGTCTTCTTAATTTTAGAGTCCGCCCGTGACTTGCTTTAATTGCAAAAATTCTTCATTTGTTCGCATTGTGAAGATAATGAAACAATACAACCTGGATTTTTTTTGTCTGTTAAATCCTATGCATTGGATTTCCATTCAACGCTTCCATACTGAGGCTTCTTCTGCGGAATGTGCTGCCAGGTATGCCGTTGATTTCGATGTTGTTGAGGTCCTCATGGATTCTGTCTTTTTCTTGTATACGGCTCCGTAGATAGTATGGGCAAGGTCTCCTTGTATTGGTTTGATTCGACCGGACTGGTTTCTCCGCTTGTTCGTTGCGTCTTCTCGTTGTCTCTCTGTTTTGACGGGTCTGGTTATCACGTCCACTAACTTCCATTCGTGATCCACTTGTAGTCGTAGCAGTCCTGCGATCAGGCAACTTTGATGGACCTGTAATGGACTCTACCCTGGTGAAGAGGTATTAGGTCTCTTAAATTTATAAGTTCTGGATGAGATCGAGGATGGAATCGACCTCTTGACTCCCTGCCTTTGTTCAGGAGCGTGTCTTTTCCGGTCTTGATGATCAGATCCTTGTCGGGATCTCTTCTTACATATCTTGGACCGTTTTAAAGCTTGGTCCTTCGACGCAGTACTATTAATTCCACGTTTATTTCTGGGGATCTCCCGTGTGGTGTTACTCTGCCGTGATCTACACCCTCACTTTCCTGACTAGAGGTTTTCCCTATGCTCTTTAAACTGTCCTTGATGTGATCTATTCGACCCATGACTAACTTCTTGTTCGTCATATAGAGTTTCTACCGGACTATCCGAACTAATTGTGTCTGACTGACGAGGTCGGTACACTCGAACCTGATCAATATTAACAGTTATATTTCTTCCGTTTTTCCAAATAACTAAATTATTTCCTTTTATTTCCAAAACCTTATAGGGACCTTCGAACTTAGGCATAAATTTTCCCACCTGTTTCCTACCCGCAGCACTTAAGAAATGTGTTTGAAGTAAAACCAAATCGTTCACTTTGATGTGAACATCCCTCCTTCTGAGATTGTAATGTTTTTCCCAAGACTTATGCTTTTTTTTTGCATATTTCGTCTTGCCTCATCGAATAATCTTTCGATGTTATTACCAACATATTTCGCATCCTCCGTAACATTTATGAGCTTGCTAAACGGAGTTGTGATTTTCCTTCCCAAAACAACTCAGCCGGAGTTTTATTTGTCGTCTCATTTACCGCCGTGCGCAATGCGAAAGCGAACTCGTGTAGAAATTGGTCCCAGTTTTCATGATTTTCTTCAACAAAAGAAGCTATCATTTGAACTAAATTTCTATTCACTCTCTGTGAGATTAGACTGTGGTCGGTACGTTACCGTTTTCATATGTTTGATGTCCAACCTGTGACTGAGATGTTCAAACACGTCAGAAATAAATTGGGGGCCGTTATCACTTATCAAAGAAATCGGAGCTCCGTAACGCGCTATATAGGTATTAAAAAAAGGCATTAGCTATTGTTTGGGCTGAAGCTTTACGAAGAGGAATCAGCTCACACCACTTAGTGAAGTGGTCAGTTATAACTAATATGAATTTATATCTCTCGGGTCGGGATGCGGGGTAGGGGCCTACTAAGTCTAGCGTTACAATTTCATTTGGATATTTCGAAACTATAGGCATTAAACGACCAGCTGGTAGCGCGTTTTTATAATTAAACTTTTGACACCGGTCACAGGTTGAAACATATTCAAATATATATTTTCTCATAAATGGAAAATAGCACGTGTCACGAAGTTTAAGATATGTCTTCCTCTTTCCGAGATGTCCTGCTAATGGCAGATCATGAAATTCTTTCATTATATCTTTTCGAAGAGAACCAGGAATATAAACTCTTAGTTCTCCCAGATTAGAAAAATACTTCGCGTAAAAGAGGAGACCATTTATTAACTTGAAGTCCTGGGACCAACTCTCGCATACCGTCGCATTAACAGAACCGTCATCAGGGTTTTCTAAGTATCGATAAATATGTCCTAATTCAGGATCTTCCCTCTGTTCCTTAATGAATTGTTCACGGGAATTTATTGCGAGGGCTCTAAGAGCTGCGCACGAAATTTGCGATCCCTCGACGCTGTCTACTGGATTTCTTGATAAAAGGTCTGCGACCACGTTTTGAACACCAGGTCTGTGCTCCCATTCTATGTTAAACTCTGACAATTTCAATGCCCATCGGATCATCCTACTTGATAAATTCTTACCATTGGTTAACTTCGTTAACGCTGCGTGATCTGTAATCACTTTTACAGGTAGGGGTCCAAAATAAGTTTTAAACTTATTTAGAGCCCAAATTACCGCCAAACATTCTCTTTCGGTAACCGTATAATTACGTTCTGCTTTATTAAGGGTTCGAGACGCGAAAGCAATAGGTTTTTGATTTTGTTGAAGCACAGCACCAATTCCGACCCCACTTGCATCAGTGAATAAATTGAACTGTTCAGAAAAATTTGGTAATTGCAAAATCGGTGCCTCCGTTAGTGTGCGTTTGATCTGATCAAAAGAATCTTGTGCTTCTCCCGACCAGTTAAATTTCGCCCCCTTTTTCTTTAATTGGTACAATGGTTCGCATATATCTGCGTATCGCGGAATAAATTTTGGTACCAACCCGTCATCCCTAAAAATTTTGACACTTCTCTATTATTTTTGGGAGGTTTCATTTCCGTAATTGCCCGAATTTTCTTATTGTCAGTTTCGATTCCTTCTTTACTAATAATCAGGCCTAAATATTTGAGTTTGTCACGAGCGAAGTGACATTTTTCTTTATTTAACGTTAGCCCTGCGTCTCGTAATAAGGTAAAAACCTGAGTTAAATGATCTAGATGGTCTTTAAACGATGGTGATGTAATAATAACATCATCCATATAAACCAACACGAAACGCCCAATAACAGGTTTGAGAATAATGTCGATGGCCCGTTGGAAATTAGGTGCCGCCCCAGAAAGACCAAAAGGCATGCGTAGGAATGCAAAAGTGCCATTGCGAGTGATAAACGCTGTTTTTTCTATGTCCTTTGGACTAATCGCCAACTGAAAATAGCCACTTCTGAGATCTAGAGTGGACATAACGTTGGTGTGAGGGATATTGGTGAGTAAGTCATCAATAACCGGTAATGGATATCGAGGATATTTGGTAATTCCATTTAGTTTCCGATAATCGATCGCGAAACGATACGCCTCGGGAGAATCTGGAGGAAGGTCATTGTTCTTTCGAGTTAATACGACTGGAGATGCATAGGGCGAATTAATAGGACAAATTGTACCATCCCGTAACATCTTATCTATGTGATAATCAATAATGCCTTGTTTGACCCGGTCGTACTTGTATGGTCTCGACACTACCGGTCCTTTATCTCCAGTATCTATCTCATGATATACAACATGCGTTAATCCCGGTTGATCGGAAAATAACCCTTTAAAATTATTAAATAAGGCTTTTAATTGCTTCTGTTGCTCGTCATCAATATCAACGAGTTTCTCCTCTTTAGGCGTTTGTTTGATCAGATGATCGGGAATGATTAAGGATTTCTGATCAAAATCTAATGTTAATCGCGACGCCTTCATAAAATCAATCCCCAAAATGCACTGATACTGCATGTTATCAAGTATATGGAATTCCCAGGGTTTCTGAAATTCCCTGATTCTAATTTGTAATTCGACTCTACCCAAATGATTGCACGGGGCTCCTTGTGCTGTCACGACTCTGTCTTTCGTCTTTTGACGAGGTCGGTATGAAAAATAATTGCGGTATACCTCCTCCGAAATAAAAGATTTCTCTGCTCCCGTGTCCCATAGTGCTGTAATAAAGGTTTCATTTAATAGAATAGGGACATACGGTAATTCGACTGGGGTCATTCTTATAGATGATACTCTGATAGGCCGATGATCCCAAACTGGAGGATTTTCCGTACCCCGCGATCGATTACCCCCCATATTCACATCGATCGCTTAAAAGTTTAAATTTCTACTTCGTTCATTTTGACCTCGAAATGAACTATTTCTCGACCCACTTTGTCGACCGCCTTGACTGTGGAATGGTTGATCCGATTGTCCACCTTGGCGTCTACCCTCGAATCTGCGATTTGCGAAACCTTGGTTTTCGAATCGATTAAATTCCCTTTGTGGTCGGCTATTATTGGCGTATCTCTCATTATTTCTGTTTTCCCTCCAATTTTCCTGTCTATGCCGGGTATTAAAACGATTGTTTTCATGAGGGCCTGAACTTCTAAATCCCTCACTCGAACCTCTGATTTGTCTATGCATAAAACGTTCTTCGTATTTATCAACGATTTGTAGGAGATTGGCAGTATTTCGTGGATGTCTAACTTCGACATAATCCAAAATTTGAGGTTCTAATCGACTAACGACGTGATCTATTTATTTTTCCTCCGACATTTCTAGTTTAAGGACTTTATGAATTTTCAACAATTCATAAATAAAGTCCGAAGGCTGTTGATCTCGTCTTTGTGATGAGGAATAAAATCTCGTTTCTAGTTCTGACCACGGGAAATTGTTCCGACAATAACTGTTTTAAGTGCGCGTAGTCTGTTGTCTTATCTTCAATGACTCTATAACCTAGAACTTCGAACCAGTCGAGTGCCCGTCCTTTGAGATGACCTTTCAAGTAAGCACATGCCAGTTGTGCAGGTATCTCATAATACGCGAGATTATGATCAATATTCTCCAAAAAATCATCTATGTTCTCAATTCCCGAAAAATATTGTTCCGGAATGATTCTGAAACTGGATCCGATTCTATTCTCGGGATTTATACGTTGGGCGCCATTGTGATAGTCCCTGAGGACCTCACTTTGAGAACTAGAATAATTATGAGACATAAAAGAACTAGTAGCCATTTTTATAAATAACTTTCTTTATTTGGATATCTTTCCCAAATAGAATCAAAGACTTATTAACAAATTCGACAACTAATATTATGAGGTTTTAAAGATAATACCCTTTAAATTAGCTCAATTAATTAATAATTCAATTAATTAATTTATTAAATAATGATCACGCAGAAATTACCACGATAAGAGATCCCAGAGTTATATTTAATAATGTTCTTATTGAACATTTAACTTTAAACCGACTCTTAAAACTTGAATGAGACTTTAACTTCAAAAAGATATTTACCACTCGGAATCTCAATTCTTCATGAAGTTAATTTATCTTCAACAACAATATTTCAATTCAAAATCACTATAACTCTATGTTTCAATGTTTATCTCCTACTGTTCTAACTTTACTATTTCGTTTGACTTAAATACTGAATCTAATCTGTATAACAAGGAATCCTGTCCGCTTTTTGGTGTTGATTGGAAATAGGTAGGGAATTAAATTTCCCTAAAAAGGTCGGTTCAGAAGGTTAGTGATAAAGTTCCATATAGATTCGTCACAACCGGGCCACTTAAAAAGGCTCAGTGGGCCGCAGGTTCAGTATCGCTGTTCTAGATGCTTCAGGCCCTCAAAACTTTCTTCAGTTCTAAACTTTCAATAACATCACTAGTATTTTCCTCATTTTCACCATCTTTGTCAATTAATTCACTGGCATCTCATGATGACACAACTATTTCATCATTGTTCTTGTTTAAATTTAAATTATTTAACAGTTGAAATGCTTCAAACTTTTGCATAGACTTGACTATGCAATAATAAAATGGAAAAAACGCGAGGTGAGGTTTTTTTTTTTAACTTTTAGTTATATGGAAGGAAATATGTCCTGTTAAAAGGATAAAGAATAATATGTCACAATTTAGCTTTAAAAAAAACTTTGATTAAGCACCAAAAGGGGAAAAAAAGGTTCTCATCTATAAATGCCCAGCGAAGTAAACTGAAAAGGAATTTTGAAATCGTGAAGAAAAGATATAAACTATGCCAACTTATGTGAGGAATAAACAGAGTATCCAGATGGAGGTTATCCAAATGCCAAGAGTTTGTTACATGTTTCTATTGTTCAGATATTCACTATAAACAAATACTAATTTCCACATGCTGGTCTTCAGCTGTTCTTCAAAAGGGAAATAATACCTTTGGATATCCACTTTGAAGCAACTGAGAGTTATTGGGGATGAACCTTGTAAGGCCTTGTTGCCTTACTTCTACGTTTTCCTCGTTGATTGATTGATTGAATATTAACGTCGCACTGTTCAGCTACACGAGGGCTCACGTTTTCCTCGTGACCTATAGGTGTGGAAGTGAATGAAGAAACCAGGCATTGCCATAATCGTAATATCTCTTTATCAAGATTTTAACTTAAACACTATACAATGATAATATTTATATTTTAACTTAGCGGATCTGAGGTTAAGAAACACACAATACGTATTACCAAATAAGCGCGACACCGTTATCACTAAATCTTAACTTTACCGCCTACTCCTAATCTCAGTATATACACAGTTCCTAGTAGTTAATAGAACGGTCCTACCTCTATATCCTGGTAAGCAGTAACTCACTCGAATCCTCAAATGTTGTTTCTTAATCTCGTGTGGAATGGTATCCACCTGGACTTGAACGCACTGGCACGATTAGCTGAACTCTTGAATGTCGGATAACTTTAACACTTCTAACCACAGACTAGCATAATTACTTCCCAAAGGCCACTCTGCTTACGTTAAACTTCTGCTATTTAAAAGGTTCATAATTTGCATAATCACGCTTCGCTTCTGGATTTGGTTGGAAAGAATTTGCCTTTTCGGCAGCAAAGAACCCAAGAGTAGTTTTTAGTTGAAAGCGCGATGAGCCTCGTAATTTTAAATAACAGTCAAGTGATGAGGACGACACTTGATTTGGCTTTTATTATCCAGCCTCTGTTCAGATTTGGGATGTAAAGAGTGTTTTTTTTTTCAGGCATAGAAGTTTAAGTTGGCATTACTTTCCATGATGGCGACCGATTTAACAGCTGTCAAGTGATTTATTCTCAGTTTGGTTTGGCAATTCATCAAAACGATCATCAAGCAAGGCGTAGATTCGTCGAATGGGCCCAAAACGAGATTGCCGTTGTTCCCGATTTTCATAAGCGAATTTTGTTTAGCGATGAAGCGCACTTCTGGTTGAATGGCTACGTCAACAAACAAAACTGCCGTATTTGGAGTGAAGCTAATCCACAAGTGTATGTCGAAACACCGTTACATCCAGAAAAACTTGACTGTTTGGTGCGCTTTATGGGCTGGTGGAATCATTGGTCCGTACTTCTTCAAAAACGATGAAGGCCACAACGTTACAGTCAATGGTGATCGGTATAGAGCCATGATTACTCACTTTTTCATTCCTGAATTGAACAATCATGATGTCCAGGAGCAGTGGTTCCAACAAGACGGCGCAACATGTCACACAGCTCGTGCCACAATCGATTTATTGAAAGACACGTTTGGTGACCGCCTATAATTTCACGTTTTGGACTTGTGAATTGTCCTCCAAGATCTTGTGATTTAACACCGCTAGACTATTTTCTGTGGGGCACTGTAAAGTCATTGGTCTATGCGGATAAGCCACAAACGCTTGACCATTTGGAAGACAACATTCGCCGTGTTATTGCCGATATACGGCCACAAATGTTGGGAAAAAGTCATCGAAAACTGGACGTCCAGATTGGACTACATCCGAGCCAGCCGTGGCAGTCATATGCCAGAAATCATATTTAAGATGTAATGCCACAAGATTATCTTTCAAATAAAAACTGCTCTCTCCCGCGTTTGCGAGAGGGAGCTTCCGGATTGGTAGTTGTGTTAATGTAATGACTTCGGTCCCGGGAGTGGTACCGTCGCCGTGTACGGGATCGGAGGCTGCCAGAGTCCGTACTGGTCAAAGGCGCTCTCCGATTGGTGGAAGGGTTTCATGATGTTTGACTGATTTTTGTTCATGAATTATGAGAAGTGAATGAAATTGGAGTGAGAAAATTTGGAAAAGTGATGTTTTTTTAATAAAAAGTGGGGTGAGTCTGAGGAGAAAAGTTGGGTGTTTAATTGATTAGAATGTTTCTGGGTCTTTGCATGTGCCTCGTTGGGGTGTACTTCTCGATCTTTTGGATCAAGATATTGTGTACAAATGAAGTCTGGGGAGCTGCGTGCAAAATTTCCTGCCCGCCAATGAGAGTAGGCGAGGGGCGTGTAGGTGACCCGCCTCTGGAGTTTAAAAGAGTCGATTCGGAAGAATAATAAAAAATGGCGGGGCGAGCACCCGCAGTACCAAAAAACGGTGGCACTCCAATTCTGCATTTCGGTGCCGGACGACTGAAAGCGGAGAAAAGCGACATAACGGCTTGGCGGTTCTGACGAGACTCTGGCATTGAACTTCAATTTTTCTTCCCAGCGAACAATGGAATGATTTGGATTATGATAGTGATATTATTGCTTAATATTAGATAATATTTACTTAGACTAGAAATAAAGTGCTTTTTAATGATTAACTGTATGACTGTAAACGCTACCCAGTCAAGACACTACACAACGGATGCTATTTTCCTTGCAGCGATACTTTCCTCGTAGTATAATTGAGTTTTACGGGCAAAAAATGAGTTTGAAAATTAAGATAGAAGTTATGACCATGGCAACCAGATTGGCAACTTTATCGCCGACAAATTTCGTGAAAAATACAATATCGCCAGGGAATCAATCATCAAAAAAAGGCTCTAGGATCGACCGTTCTAGAAATTTCCAGGGTATATGAAGGACTTTTGAAATAAAGGTCGGTTCTCAGTCGAGATCAGTATCTGCTTGTGCCTTGACTGGGATAAGAGAGACTATCTGATTTCCTGCTAGGGGAACTGTTCCACAGAGCTGTTTCTGGAACGTTGTAAAGCTTATTTATAACGAATGTGTTTTGCACTACTGTAAATGATTTGTTATGATGTTTCTTTGTGTATGTACTTCGATTGGTCTTCGTGTAGTCATGTGGTCATCTTTGTCTATTAATGAATCTGTTTATAATTAAAATAATTGGAGTCGTTGGCTGCTTCCTCCCTGAAAATTTGGAACTGGTTTCAAAAGTGAGGTTTCATCAGTCTCAAAAAAGTAAATACTGTATACCAGCTGCGACAAAGAGCTATACAACAGTCAAAGACACTTCGAAAGTTATTTGGAGCTGTTACTAAATTGACTGCTGGTCAAGATGAGATGAAAGCTGCCTAAGACAAGATGTAAACAAGCCAAGAAGAACTTGGGATGATACAGACGAGAAAACTGGTGTCACCGATGAAAAGATCGAGAAAGTACAGTAAGTTTCAAGGAAAGCTCGTTCATCGGATAAAGACACTACAAAAGATTTGAATCTGGTTCAGAAGAAAGCAGCAAAAAGATTAGTTGAAGAATTCTGTGAACTGTTATTGGCATCCTCGACTGATGTTGGATGGAAGAAAATAATTCAACACACAGAATCGATATACGGATGACCATCCTGTCATAAGACAAGTTTCTCGTCAACTTCCATTCTCTAAGACAGAAGTTACAGAACTTCTAAAAGAGATGGAGATGAGCAATATTATTGAACCATCACATAGTCGCTAGGCGTCTCTTATTGTTCTTGTTAGGAAGAAAGATAGATCGCGTCAAGATTTTGTGCTGATTTCAGAAAATTGAATGCTGTCGCAACGAAGGATTGAAATCGCTGTCCGCAAAACCGAAAATCATACATATAGGAAGATTCGAATTATACTATGGATCGACTCAAGACACTGCTAGGGATGTGTAGTCTGTAAGAGGAGGAGTATTGAAACATACCACGTATGTTATTTTACCTGTAGTGATACTCTCCTTGTGGGGAAATTAAGATGTACTGGCTAAGTCCGCTTCCTAGCGTGGACTGGGAAAATAAGATTTTGGCAACTCAGAATATATGACCGGGCCTATATTAGATTGGCGGAAAAATACGATATCGTCAAGTAATCACCGAGAAGGCTCCGGGATGGACCCTTCTAAAAATTTCCATGGGGCTATATAATGGACCTTTGAAACACAAAGGTCAGTTCAAAAGAGATGCAGTCGATATTAGAATCTATTTGTGCGTTGACTGCGATAAGTGGGAGATTTTATTTGTTTGAGTCCAACTTGTGGAGCCGTTTCTGGAACTTGGTAAAGCTCTCTTGTATACAACGAGTGCATTTTGCACTATTATGAATAATCTTTCTTTGTGTGTGTATATCGATTTGTCTTTGTGTGGTCATCTGTTCGTCCTTTAACAAATCTACTTTTATTATTCAAATAGTTGGAGTTGGCTGCTTTCTCCCCACATAAGTTTGCAACAGTATTGTCCAATAAGTGATGCAAAAAATACTTTTTCCAACCAAATGTAACATTATCATGCCATCATTGTTAAAAATTCAGTTTAACCTAGGGATGGCGATCTGAGATCAATTAATCGATTTCTCGGCCAAAAAAAATCGATATGTAAGCACTGAATCGATATTTCATCCTAGAAAATCGACATTCGATTTTTTTTTCTGTTTTGATCAAAACCATAAAATTATTTACAATTAGTTGAACGTACTATCTTTAAAATATAATTAGTTAACTGTACTATCAATACTTTACTGGCAAGAACAAAAAAAAAGTATCATCACTTTCACTCAATAGCCATGATATATATCATGGGATCATCTGTTCCTTGTGAGCGCCTTTTTTCGATTGCCGGCAACATCGCAAGTGATGAGCGGAAACGTTGGATCCCAGTAGACTTGTCAGAGTGTTGTTTTTAAAAAGCTTAGATATTAAGCATTGGGAACTATAAACTATATATATATTATCTATTTTCAAAACATTTGAATGTAACAAATACATTTATAAAATAAATATCTTCCTTTACACTTGATACTTTGATATGGTAATAAAAATAATTGCAATTGGTCGAATTCCCTAAACTAAAAAATTCCCCGATTTTACTGATAAGAGATCGTTTATTATAGTATCGTTCTTGTTTTTCATAAAATAGATTTATATTTACGTTGCAAATACAGACTTGAAAAAAAAAATCGATTTTTTAGAAATCGATCTGTTAGATCTCGATTTTTTTGTGATTCGATTCATCAGGTTACGATTTGAATCGATTTAAAAATCGATCTTTTTCGAAAAGAATCGCCATCCCTAGTTTAACCTTTAGTTGCAGAATTAACTTTACCCAAAATATTAAAGTACAGTCGGCATCCAATTTAACGAATTCATCGGAACCGAACATTTTGTTCGTTAAACCGGGGTTATTCATTATATCGAGGTCCAAACAAAGTACAAATTTTTTGGCATTTACCTTTTGGAAATTCTACTATAAGCAACTACACAAAAAATATTAATAGTTAGAAATTTCGCACTTTTTATTGAACAGAGCTAGCTACCAGTTGCCGGGAAAGAAACCCTGGTGCCAGTTAATTTGAAATTTTATAAACACGAGTTAATAGATGCTTGAAAATCTTTTTGATTCCTTACTTTTGAAACAGTTCTTTTCTCGACAGAAGAAAATACTGCATCATTTATATACTGCTGCATAAGATTTGTTTTGACAGTTTCCAAACAATGTAAAGCATTAAAAAGTGTAAGCTTTGATAAGAGTTTCATTATCAATATCTGCATCAGAATTGCTATTTATTGGCTCTGACGAATCAATAGTTTCCTGAATTTCAATTGTGCAGATAGGTAGTCCGTCGTCACAAATGTAACATAATCATTAAAATATTCCCGTCCTTATGGAGTGGGATGAAATAAAAAAGGAATTTCCTGTCCTATTCAAAATTCACATAAGTTACATTGATGCCTTATCTGCAACTGTTATGTCTAATAACGCTATGCATCATTTGCCGTCGAAAGTTGCTATTTACAAGAATTTTTTAAGTTCTGGACAAAAAAGATGTTATTCGAAAGAAAAAATTCAGTTTTTTTCTAACACAAACTAATAAAAAACTGTTTTAAACTTTTGAAATAATTTGGGGTTTATTTTTTGTTAGTAGGAGGGGTTGCTTTCATTTTAATCGGGAAAAGCGAAAATTTCGTCAAAATGGGGTCCGACTGTATTTGAATAGAAAACTTCAAAGAATCTCACCGTACAACTTTCAAAATGTGTAAGCTAATTAGTTAACATTTTTGTGTTCATATGTTATGTTATTTTAAAATACGCTAACTCCATAGTAAACATTGTTTTGATACTTTATAATTTACTGAAAAAGCAAATCGTATTAAAATGAGCAAAACTTGCCGGTTTATGAGGAATTGGAAAATGTATGTCAAAATAAGCAATTTCAAAAATTCTCCCTTTAAATAGGACAATGGGTTAAGTAGCATGTAATGCTGTTTCAAAAGAAGTATGAAATGGGTGTAAAATGGATTTTTTCGTTTAATATAATCTATGAGGCGAAAAATTCCAGAACTGATGTGATATCGTAAAGAGTTGACAGTATTTTAAGAACAATTCGTGCCCTATTATTTGACTTTATCTTATATTTTTAACTCTTACTCGCGGAATAACGTTTCTAAAACTCGATGATAAATTTGGCACCGAGTGATTGAAAAATATATAATATGAATAATTTAATCAAAATTCAGTTCGAATTCTGAAAAAATATGATTATTAAGGCTCAAATGGTTTGGAGATTTACCTATCCTGACAATCATCTTATAAAAATTACTGTATTGTAATTTATTTTTATTTTTTTATGAAAGTCGAGTTTTTTAAAAACAAATTCCAAATGAACCGGGGAGCTTACAACTACGTTTCAAATAAGGAAAGAGAAAGAAATATTTGTGAACTGGTATATTGTTTATCTAAATTCTTTTTCATTTTTACATAATTATTTATTCGAGATATATCACAAATATTCTTTAGTATATTGAATTGCTCACTGCTTTCTTTTAGATTAATATCACATCTAGGTTAGGACAGTAAACTGAAAAAAATTCCCTTAGTTGTCAATTCTACTCATTTTTGCGATCTTTATCAATATAAAAATTGCAAAAATGAAAAAGTTGAAGTCATGTACCGGTTGTACTTTTTTTAAAAAAAGTTCTCTTTAATGTACAGGATGTTTTAAAAAGAATCTTCCAATTTGAAATGCATATACTGTGAAAAATATTGAGCGTAGTCACTTAAGATTATGATTCGCCATGTAACAGTCAAGTTTTTTTACAAACCAAATAAAAAGTGTTCGATGTACCCATATTTTGATGCATGGCGTATTTCTATGTGGTAGAAAATTTTGCGTGCTTGTCAGTGTCCACGGTTATGTGTCTTCATTTCTACTAATGTAGCTGGAAGAGGAGGTACTTAAACATTTATAAACCACAATAAGCAGCCGCTCACTGAGAAGTCTAGCTATATATATCTTGGAGGCCGGTGATGTCCATTTGAGTATGGTCGAGCAATCATACAGGAATACGATTGTTCAACAGTTCTCGAATGTCCAAGCTTCAATGTGGTAGTGGCCGCGGTAGCCTAGTGGTCAAGGTATCGGATCGTGGCTGGCCTTATCACGAGTTCGAGCCCAGTACCACTAAAGACCCGCCATGTAGGGGAGCGATGCACGTTAAATCTGTCAAGAGCTCAAACGTCTTCCCTTTGGTGTGGTTTGGTAGTTAGGAGAGGGGGTGCCAGCTCAGGTATCGTCCACGTCACTTGACCATGGTTCAAAATTACGTGGTCCGTCGCCAAAAGCCCTCGTGAAGCTGAACAGTGCGACGTTAATATTCACTCACTCAATGTGGTAGTGTCATCTGGAAAATGAAGTCCTCCGAATTAGTTTCAAACTGTGGGTGAAAAGCCAGTTTTCAACCACTTCGAGATGGGGATTTCTGTAAAGTGAATGGGGCAAAAATGATTCGTACGCCTTTCCCAAGATATTGTACAATAAGCATTAACTTTGAACAAACCTCTTTTATGCTGTACAATTTAATGTGGCTGCTCAACACCCCATGCTGTAACTGCATGGCCACTTGGATGAAAAGTAACCTCATCATTAAACATGAAGCTGTTAAATTATCTTGTTATACATTTTGAAGGATAAATTCACAAAGTGCGTTGTCGCTGGTATAAAGAGCTTGTATCAATTCAATCCTGTATAGGTTCAAACTAATACCACCGCAAACACACACCAGATGTGGCAGCGAATCAGTGGCATATAACGTACACTTCCGCATCTCGGGGGCAGGGCTTTAGAGGGCCCCAAACCTGACTTTGCAGGGGGAGGGGCAAATGTTATCCATTACGCCACTGCAGTGAATGTTAATTTCCCTTCCGGTAAGGCGAATCGATTTCTGTGGACTGAGGGCGAAACTAGGTTTGGGATGGGCTTCACATTTTCTCCTGACATACTGGATTGGCCAGGGGGATTTATTTCCCTCTACACAGACAATCCATATGTAGAAATGTTTTGTTATTGTGTAACGGCTCATTCACACCAAGGCAGTAAATAGCGAACGTTAAAAATGTAGCCAACCATAGTCCTTAATCAAGGGCCTCTGATTGGTTACATCTTCAGCGCTCACTACTTACTGCTTAATGAATGAGCCTTAATGCTCTGAGCGGTTAGAAGTTCAACACTTGGGTATAGTCGACGAAACACGATGAGCAGTTGTAACGGACGCGCACTTCGTACAGACTAATACACAACTATTTCTGCGTTTTGCACTCGCCATCGTGGCAAACACTGAATTGGGGGACGTGGGAAGAGCATTTATTGGTTTTACCTTTTGATAATTGCGTAAAAACTTGATTTTCCTCTTTCTACCTATACATTTGATCAAAATAAATTAAATGCTGTATAGTTACGACTTTTTAAAATTGGATTATTCTTTTTGGAACACCTGGCGTTTTATATATTAATTTCACTTATTATTTTGTATCTATTTTTTGAAATGTTAATTTTTTTTTTAGGTCCACTCATGACTGGCTGAGAAAATCATCTAGCTGTTTTTGAGAAAAATTTATCCTTCTATAAATGTGCCGTTAAAGATGCGTAAAAGTGCCATTCAAGATTAATCAATGTGTCAAAAAACTTTATTTGTATGTGCTAGATAATTTCATATCATTTCTTGTAATGAAAATGATTTCGAATAAAAACTTTCTAGCATTGATGAAGGCTTGAAAATAAAGAAAACCAAAACACCGTAACATTATACAGAAACGTTGACATTACGAAAAATTAAAAGAGGTATAAAACCTCACAAAAAAGCTAATCGCGAGAACTAAGACGTTGGTGGTTATGCCAAACACAAAGAAAAAATTATCGTAGAGTAATTAAATCTTCGCAATACATATGACTGAATAACATATTTAATTGACTAGTTTCAAGATCTCAGGTTAATGTAAGCGCTTGAGAATATCCACTTATGATGTAAAATGTTGACACATTAATAACCAGTGAAATCGTCATAATTTTGAGTACAAACTCACGTTCGTCTTACAGGTCTCGGATATCAATTTGTAGGATGGAATTGCACGCCAATTGCAATTGATCGGTCAATGTAAGAATATTTAATTCTACTTCTGGAGGACACTGGAGTAGCTGTCAAGGATGTCCCATTCGTGCTCGATTTGAGAAAGGTATGGCGATCCAGGGAAATATTCTGTGGATCCTGTTGGCATACAACAGGAGTATGAAAGAGGGCACATTATCCTGTTGGAAAACACCCTCTTGGATAATATTCATAAGTAATAGCATAACTGGTTGAATCTCACCAGATTGACCGTTGGTGTGGTGTGGTATTTAGGAGAGGGGGTACCAGCTTAGGTATCGTCCTCGTCACTTGACCATGGTTTAAACTTACGAGGTCCGTCGCCAAAAGTCCTCATGTAACTGAACAGTGACGTTAATATTCTCTTACTTACTCACCAGACTGACGTACAAGTTTGCAATCAGGTTGCGTGGAAAAACCACACAAAAGTGTCTATTATCATGGGATCCCAAGACCACAACTCCGGCTGCAGGTCCGAAAGTGTCTAGGCCACAGATGTGGTTGGTTGCAGGTGCTGACCTGGTTTTCTTTTAACCAACACCCTGACATCACTGGCACTAGGCGGTTTCATCAGGAAGCACAACAGATCGTCCTCCCGTGAGCCTTAACTTGACATCCCTGAAGTTGCCAACCGCAATGGCTTAAAGTCAGTGGAATGCACGATATAGGGTGCCTGACTGGGAACTGTTCTCGAAGTTACTTATTTGTAACTGTGTTGTGTTGCGAACTGCAGCTCTTATTTCTACAGCACACGCAGTACGATGCGCCACAGCCATTCGCTGAACTCGGAGGTCTCCCTCTCAGTAGTGTAGCGTCGACCCCTGGATCCTGGCTGTTTTAATGCGGTATCTTACCGTTACTGCTGCTACCAACAATCATACACAGTGAATACATTTCTGCCAAGTTTTTCTGCAATATCGCAGAAAGAAAACCCACCTTTTCTTAACCCTATTACAAGACCTCGTTCAAACTCTATAAGATGTTGATAAATTTTTCTGTCTTCTTAAAGGCATTATTGATTGACATCAACTCACTATATCAAATCTTACACATAAACAACGCTCACGAACTTTATAGCTTTTATTTAAAATAAACTTGATTCACACATACTTATAGTGGCGCTACTAGCGCCACACTTAAATGTTTATCGCGAAATTTGAATCGCCGTCATCTGGCAAATGTATAAACACGTCTACCAAATTTCGTTTATGTAGTACAACTCTGTGGTGTTGGAATTTTTATTTCTATCAGTGTGCTTTAGCGTCTTGCAATTTAACTTTAAGAGGCCATAATTTCAAATCCTATAATTTCATGTCAGTTGTACACTTACTATCTAATTATATTATATACTAGCTGGTATACCCGTTCTTTGCACGGGTGAATTGAAAAATTATACAATACAGATTGAATGATAAAGAAGTTTTTAATGAGTTAAGTTTACGTGAATTGTGTAAATTAAACAAAAAAAAGCTTCGTGCATAGCTCAGCTGAACAAAAAACCATGTTTGCTAAATTTTAAGTCTGTAGATATAATAGCTGATAATTATTTTATTTATTTATAACACCCCGTAAATCTCTTGTGGGTCGATTTTTGAAAACACCTACCCTCTGCTCAGCAAAAGTAACATATTGTTACAAATTTTGTGTAATAAACGCTTAAAATAGTGTAAATAATTTCTATCTGGATGCATAATACGTTAATATTACTTTCTGATGCATTTATTTTATGTTAAATAGCTGTTACCCGCGACTTCGTCCACCTGGAATTTAACAAAAAAGTGTTTTTTCAATTCGCAGAGAATACGAAAACTTAATAATTATGTATTCCATGTAAAGAAATACCTATGCTATAAGTATATTGTCATTCTTCTACTTTGTGAATCGATGTTTCTTTTTTGTTTTATTTTTTTTCTTTGTTTTTTGTTGAGCAAAGAGTGAGAGGGACGCATGACCTTTGACACTGTCGATGGGGTGAGAACTGTAAAATCATTAGGATCAAAATAGGTCTAAGTAGCAGCAGGGTGAAACGCAAGCAAAGGGTGAAAGGGACGCATGACCTTTGAAACTGTCGATGGGGTGAGGACTGTAAAATCATTAGGATCAAAGAGCATGAACGGGAAATGTTGTGAGTGGCAGCAACCTAATCAAACAAAAAAAGTTTGATATAATTGCTAGAAATCGTTGAGACAGAAGGCTCGCGAAATAAAATAATCCCTATTTGAATCGGATATTGTTCACTATTTCACTGGTTTTAATTTTATTTTCGCGGAACCCTAATTTTTTTTTCAGGAATAAAAGTAGCCTAAGTTACTCCTTATAACATTAGCTATCTGCCAGTGAAAGTTCCGTCAAAATTGGTTCAGCCGTTTCAGAGATTAGCCGGAACAGACAGACCGACCGACAGATATACAAAAATTTTGAAAATTGATTTTTTCATATAGGTACCGTATATACTTTTAAATGCATTTAATAATAATCTGTTAATTTCAAATTACAAACAGACTCCTCATTTTTATTTATATGTATAGATGATCATGTTTTAAAGGAACTTATTTCGAAGCCAAAAGGGATTAAATGAATTATTTAAGTCCCACTACACGGGGTATGGTAATGATGGAGCAAATAATTATGTTGGTAGTATATAGAGCAGTGATATACACAACCCGCGGGCCGCATCTGGCCTTTTCTGAGTGGCCCGGTCATGGCCTATTTCACAAAGTAATTCAATTATTGGGAAACAATGTGCTAAAAATTTAGAGGGAAATTCAAGCAATCATACATATCAATTTTGCGGTCAATTTGCTTTTTTTTATAGTATAATGTAAACAAGAGGTTTAGTCATAGATGAAAGGAAATAGAGAAATTACCCTGAAACTCAGTAAAAAATGCAAAAAATAAATATTTGTGTGTGTTTGATAGGTTAATAGAGTTGGAAAATAAAAGCCGAAAATGAGTTTAAATATTTTGATCAAATTTACTTTGTCCAATGTTGCTTTGGTGTGCGTTTTTTCCATTGCCCTCATGTTGCGGTCAGTAGGTAGAAAAAGCAGATTCTGCTGTAAAGGCGGTGCAGGCGGTCGACGGCCGTGCAGAGTTGAGTTGTTTCGTTCCTGCTGCCGAGTAGAGTTGTTCGTTCCTGCTGCCGAGTTGAGTTGTTTCGTTCATGTTGCCGAGTTGAGTTGTTTTCTCCTGTTGAGTTGAGTAGTTTTGTTCCTACTGACGAGTTCAGTTGTTCTCCTGCATTGGCTTTGATTTTCGAGTTGAGGGGGCGAGTTGAATTGTTTTCTCCTACAGCTAAGTTGAGTTGTTTTTAAAAAATGTGCACAAAAAAATGGAAGTATGGGAATGGTAAATAACGCTCAAATAAAAAAAAATAATAAATCCAGATTCAAACTCACGGCCTCAGATCAAAATGTCTCCACAGGACAATAGTTTTTCAGTTACGCTAACCATTATCCTATGAAGGCATACAGACCTGAAGAAAACTTATGTTTATAATCTCATGAATTTAATTTTGCAGGCGAAGCAGACGGCGACATGTTTTAAAATCATTTTCTTGATTAAAATGAAATAAAAAAAATATTTAATTTATATTATTTTAATAATGCGTAAATTTTAATTCAGTATAATGATTACATACACACACAGTAAAGATACAAAGTAAATTGATTATTCAGAAAAATGTGCCGTAGTATACTGGTCATCAGCGAGAACGGATTACGATTTAACTTGTTTTAGCTTGTCTGATCTTGATTCTACAAGACGGCGACTGAATTCTACGTCAGAAATTATCTCAATGCTTAGAGCGGATGAATACATTGCTTTCAACCACTCAGCGAACGCCGCTCAAGTGTAATTCGGTTGATATGCGTTAGACACTTATCACATTTTAGTTCAAAATTCATTTCGTTTGTTAGTATTGCGGTGGGCTGTATTCAACAAGAAAAAAAATATGGTGATGTCTGAAACACATAGCGAAAAACGAAAGTTTGAAAAAGCCGGGGAATATTCTGCAAATAAGAAAGCCAGAAGAGAAGTTTCAAAAGTAAGTAACAAAATTAAATAAATTTAATATGTAATTTTTATAATGTTTTTACACATTTCTGATCTTTATTAATTTTGATATATTATTTTCAGAAGTATGGAAAATTTACCGAGGATTGCATACCAGATGGAGTATTTCCAATTGGAGATGATGTTTTTGTCTTTGCAAGCACCTATTATGATTCCGTATCAGTACACATAAGACGTTTCAAGAAATATGGTAAAACATACTACCCAACTCCCGAGGGAATAACATTAGACCCACGGTGGATCGAATATATCATGCGTAAAAAGAAAGTGCCGGAATCACTGGAGGAATTACCCCAAGTGGACTTTTCCCTCCTGAACGACACATTCAAATAACCAGTGAGAACTTCATTGATTTTACTTTCAAGCGCATTAAATACGGTCCGGATAAAGAGCCCACTTTAAAGAAATAACCATATCCCGAGAGCAGTGGGCTGAAATGATTAAAAAATATGGTGCTATTGAAAATGCTGCTATAGACAATATGTTTCAGTGTATGGACTTTTAACTGCATATAAAACCTTCTGCGAATGCCCCATAGAAAATACATTACCTTCTTCTTTGGATGTTAGTCTGGATCAACAATACTTGACGCAAATTTTGAAAAAATCTATTTGTAGCCTCCTGAACGAAAAAGGACTGAAACAGCCTCAGACTTTCGCTGAGGAGTTATGGGGGAATCGCGAAGAAACATTTAATTCATATGTTTCATCACTTGAAGCTAATGAGATAGCTGATTGTTTTTATAATAATCTTTTTGAAAATGAACACTTTTTATTGTTAAAACCTGTACATTATGTAACTCAAGAATTTTTAAAAAATCTTCGCTTGGATATTATTTTAAGAGAAGTAAGAGACATGTTATGTCCACCTGATTGTTTTGAATACTATGAGGATTTTGTTTAAAGATTTTTATAGGATTCACACAATATTTTGTTTTTATAAATTTGAATAAAATTCTTTTTTTTTATATGCTGAATTTGAGTTCTTATTATTTTTATTGTTTGTTAGTTTAATTTATGTTGAAATCGTTTCACATCTTAAAAACAAATAAGAGTATTTTTTAAAAGAAATTATCAAAGTATGTACAAGTGATATTTTAAATGTATTTCATATGAAAGTGAGAAAATTTATGCTCATGTTTTTATACATAAACTTTTTGCCTTTCCCAAAAAGTATATAATAATATAACTATTCATTGTAATAGTCATTCAATCAAATTCTTTTCATCGGTAACAATACATCAAGATTTAGCTGCGTTTTACGAAAATCCTGAAGTTCCAAATAGCTTCGGGGGTGTGGAAGCATTACATCGCTCTGTAAAAGGGAAATATAGTAAAAAAGATGTAAAACATTGGTTATCGCAGAAAGATGCTTACACTCTTCATAAACCTGTTCGACATAAGTTTCAGCGGAATCGAGTGTTTGTAAGTGATATTGATCGTCAGTTTCAAGCGGATTTAGTCGATATGCAATCTTTAGCAGAATTTAATAAAGGGTATAAGTATTTGTTAACTTGCATTGATTTATTTTCAAAATTTGCTTGGGCAGTTCCTCTGAAAGATAAATTTGGAAAAAGTGTAAAGTCGGGGCTAGAAATTATTTTTAAAGAAAGGAAGCCTAAACTGTTGCAAACAGATGCCGGTAAGGAGTTTTTAAATAAAATAGTTCAAAATTATTTAAAAAATCTGAATGTAAATTTATTTTTTACAAATAATTACACAAAAGCTAGCATTGTTGAAAGATTTAATCGGACATTAAAAACAAAAATGTGGAAATATTTCACTGAATTTAACACTAAAAATTACATCGACGTCATTGATAAATTAATACACAGTTATAATCCCTCGTATCACCGTTCAATTAAAATGGAACCTATTTCTGTAAGTAGGCATAACCGGAAGCAAGTATTAAAAAATTTATACGGTGGTCTAAGAAATGAGAAACCTGAAGCCCCTAGATTTAAAATTGGTAATGTTGTTCGCATTAATAAACAAAACTTCACTTTGAGAAAGGATACGAACAAAACTGGAGAAGAGAACTTTTCATAGTTTTTGAAATCGTGCAAAGAATTCCGATTGTTTATAGATTAAAAGATTTACAAGGTGAAGAGATTAAAGGTACTTATTACGAAGCAGAATTACAAAAAGTTGTCGACTCTGGTTTCTACCCTGTAGAGAATGTTATCAAACAAAGAAAAAGACGAGGAATCACTGAATATTTTGTTAAATTTTTAGGCTATCCTGAAAAATTTAATGATTGGGTGACTGATATTCAAAAAGTATAAATAGTTAAACTTTTTTATTGCCGACTCATTTTCAAAATGTCTTTCTACGTAACATTACCTTCTGATAGTTCTATACATTTCTTTCCAGAAAACAAAATATCTCATTTCAAAACTCAATTACCCACTCCTGTTTGTTTAAATGGTGAATGGGAAGTGGGATTGTTTGAAATCATCTACCCTCATTCTTGGCGTAACGTAAATGAAACTAACAATTATTTTCTATACAAAGTTGGTGACGGCAATTGATGTCGGTTGTTATGAAACAATGTTAAATATTATATCAGCCGTACAACTTGCTTTACCCAAAAATCCTAATCGGTTCACAATAAAGCAACAAAACGGGTGAAAATTAATGCAGTTGAAGATAGCAGCCTTCACTTAGAGAATTTAGGCGAATTGTTAGGATTCAAACGCAATGCAATTATAATAGGTAACATGAAAAGCGAATTCGTTGCTGATGCATGGTCTAATTTTTCAGTTTTTTACGTTTACTCCGATCTAATTTCACCCCCAAATTGTGGGGGATACACAGGCTCCTTTATTGCGAATCGTTCGCACTAAAGGTAAAGACGGGGAAACGATTAGTCAATATTATGATATACCTCAATACTTACCTTTGGTGAGACACTCGTTTCAAACTATTCAATCTGAACTGAGACTCAATTCGGGTGATTTTATTCCCTTTGAAAGAGGTAAAGTGATCATAGTGCTTCATTTTCGCATGAGGCAAATACTATAAATAAAGCAATGCATTTCTCATACCCTCATTTGGAGATAAAAGACCAAGATGAGTGTACCATACGTTTGCTGTACTAAAAGATTTGAAGACCATATTATGCAGGTCAAATAGGTTCGGGTCTGACTCATTACAAGGGTATTAATTTTCAAAAGGGTTATGGAATCGGAGGAATATTTCGTCGATTGTTTAGAGCAGCTTTACCTTTTTTAGTAAAAGGAGGTAAAACTATTGGAAAAGAAGTATTAATGACAGGGAGTCGTGTTGCCTCTGATGTATTGTCAGGAGAAAATTTTAAAGAAGCTGTAAAAACAAGAAGCAGAGAAAGTGGAAAAAAAAAAATTAGCTCAGAAAGCTATTGATAGAGTTCAGTCTATGGTAGGGAAAGGACAGTATAAAAAAAAAGCGTAAGAAACAGAAAAATTCATTTCATCCAAAGCACGTAAAGTGAGTGTACGTGACATTTTCGACTCGTAAAAATGGCATTTATTCTTAAAGATTCTCCTGAATGTGTTAAATCTGAATTGGAACTTTTCAACTTACCAGGAACTCAAACAGTTATTCAAGATGGGCAGTGGAAACAATTTCATCCTCTTTCTAACGTTTTCGATAATGCACCTGTACAATTTCACATTTCCGGAAGTGCAGAAGATTACATAGATCTCAGTCAAACACAATTATACGTAAAAGCGAAAATAGTAAAAGTGGACAATACGCCTATTACTAAAGATGATACTATAGGACCTGCGAATTTATTTCTACATTCATTATTTTCTCAAGTAGATGTATCCTTAAATGATCGCGTGGTTTCCAATTCCAGTAATACATATCCCTATCGATCTTATATTGAAACTCTCTTAAACCATGGATATAACAGCAAAACTTCCCAATTAACGGCTGAACTATTTTACAAGGATTCTGATGATGGTCTCAAGAAAAGAACCAAATTTTTTAAAGAAAGTGCAACTGTAGACATGATTGGTTGCATACATTCGGATTTATTTCATCAAGATCGTCTTTTACTCAATTTAGTGGATTTGAAAATAAAATTAATACGAAGCAAGCCCGAATTTTGTTTACAAGGATCTCAGGGATTTAAAGTTGTTTTGGATCATGTTTCTTTATTCATACGAAAAGTTCGTGTGAATCCTGGAGTTATTCTTGGTCATGCGAAAGCACTGGAAAAAACAAGCGCAAAATATCCCATTAACCGAGTTCTGTGCAAAGTGTTTTCGATTCCTAAAGGAAGCATGTCTTTTATTCAAGATAACATATTTTCAGGCCAAAAAAACTTTTTGTAGGATGTGTAGATAATGAAGCTTTTCACGGAGCATTTTCAAAATCTCCTTATGAGTTTAAACATTTTAATTTAAATTTTATTGGAGTGTATGTGGATGGACAACCCCAGTGCCTCACAATCCATTAGAACTCGATTTTTCTAAAGATCAATACATACGGGCCTATCAAACTCTATTTGTTGGGACAGATCGAATGGGTCAAGACAGAGGTATATTTATTTCTAGAAAAGAATATAAAGATTCAAATACATTGTTTGGATTTAACCTCTCACCGGATTTATGTTCTTCAGGAGAACATTTAAGTCTGATAAAACATTGCAATTTGCGATTAGAATTAAAATTCAGCAAATCTTTAGAACAAACCGTATGTGTTATCGTTTTCGCCGAGTTTGACAATTTAATCGAAATAAACAAATCGAGAAATATCTTGTATGATTTCGGAAATTAAAGAATGGATGGAATGCAAATGTATACAGTCTTATCTCAAGAGAAGACAACGTCCCCCTATTTTCAAGGTGTTTATTCTAGAGATACGCTCCCTCCTCTGCAAGAAAACATGTGTGCTATTGTGAATTCTGATGACTCATCACAACCTGGAACACACTGGTTAGCATTATTTGTAAATGATAAAAGAGAATTAGAATTTTATGACTCGTTTGGACAACCTCCTGTATTCTATAACATTAGTACTACTACCTATTTAGATGTATTATGGAATTCTAAAATGTTTCAATCACCAACATCCAATGTTTGTGGGCAATACTGTGTATTTACTTTTTATTCAAACGCAGCCAAGGCTATTCTATGCATTATATTTTGAATCAATTGTATATAAATGATTTTCAAATGTATCAATTTGTAAAGAAACGATATGGTATAAGATTTGTATTTAGAAAATAAAAAAATGGAATGAAACTAAATATGTGTGTGTCTTTTATTTTATTTAATTTTTTTTTCTATTTTCTATTTATTTTCTTATGATAATTTTTTTCTTCTAAAAAAAATAATAATTTTCTATGTTAAATTTCTTTTCCTCTCAAAAAAATAATATTTTTTTCTATGATAAATTTTTCACTTAAAAAAATTAATATAATTTTATTTAATTATATATTTGAAACTTTTAAATTTTATCAAATAAGTATATTTTCCTCTGCAAAAGAAAACTGTTCAAATCATAAAGAGACAACTGAGACAATTTTTTTTTTAATCAAATGAGTATCATTTATTTCAAAGTTTCAACCATGCATTTCTGCGAGCATACATTATTGGTTTCTTAATAATTTTGTTATTCTGATACAATTTTTTATTTACATCTAGATTTTTGGGTAAATTTACATCATTCAAAGCTTTAAAAAATACATATCTTCCTTCAGGTGCTGATTTTCGATTCTGTAGAAAATCATTCACAAGGAATGCAATATTGCCTCCTGGAATAACAGTGTTTTTGTAAATAATTTCACCATCAGAATTCCAACTGAAAGATTCTTGAAGCTTTAAAAACTGGAAAATATTTTTTGCTTTTTCTTTATACCTAGCTGGAACAATTCTAAAAATTTCATCCTCAAACACTTCTTTTTCGTCTTTACTACTGACTCTTTTAGATTTTCTTTTAATGATTCCGTTTCTTGATTTTCTGATAGA
Organism: Trichonephila clavipes; assembly: GCA_019973935.1. Lineage (NCBI taxonomy): Eukaryota > Metazoa > Arthropoda > Arachnida > Araneae > Nephilidae > Trichonephila > Trichonephila clavipes. The sequence goes on from BMAU01016507.1 coordinate 1,186,647, forward strand.
GATGTTTCATTTGGAACTGATTCAGACTCTCTTCGATTTTCGTTAGAAAAGTGCGTATATTTTTGTAAAACTTGTAAATAGAGAATTGTTTTTTCTTCTTCCGTTAAATCCTTATTATGGAGAATGTTTTTCATGCGTTGATCAAGTTCCGATAAGTGTTCCGTTACTTGAACTCTTTCTTCGGGTACCAGTACAAATTTTTTGCTAAATTCCATTTTGAATTAAAGAACTGATGACTGAAAGAGTTGCAGGCAAAAAATAGATAAGAATCCTTCTCCTTTTTGAATTAAAATTTTCTTTTTCTCGTAAAGAGGAGTTTTTTTTGTTATAAAGTTTTCTTAAGTTTTCTTTATAGGGAGATAAGCGATTTTTTTTTAAATTTTAGTCAATGATATGTTACCACATAAAACATTCAGCACACACTCGAACAAAGTTTTTCTTTCTTTCTTTGAACACTTTTTCAAATTGAATAGTTTGAAACGAGTGTCTCACCAAAGGTAAGTATTGAGGTCTATCATAATATTGACTAATCGTTTCCCCGTCTTTACCTTTAGTGCGAACGATTCGCAATAAAGGAGCCTGTGTATCCCCCACAATTTGGGGGTGAAATTAGATCGGAGTAAACGTAAAAAACTGAAAAATTAGACCATGCATCAGCAACGAATTCGCTTTTCATGTTACCTATTATAATTGCATTGCGTTTGAATCCTAACAATTCGCCTAAATTCTCTAAGTGAAGGCTGCTATCTTCAACTGCATTAATTTTCACCCGTTTTGTTGCTTTATTGTGAACCGATTAGGATTTTTGGGTAAAGCAAGTTGTACGGCTGATATAATATCTAACATTGCTTCATAACAACCGACATCAATTGCCGTCACCAACTTTGTATAGAAAATAATTGTTAGTTTCATTTACGTTACGCCAAGAATGAGGGTAGATGATTTCAGACAATCCCACTTCCCATTCACCATTTAAACAAACAGGAGTGGGTAATTGAGTTTTGAAATGAGATATTTTGTTTTCTGGAAAGAAATGTATTAAACTATCAGAAGGTAATGTTACGTAGAAAGACATTTTGAAAATGAGTCGGCAATAAAAGAGTTTAACTATTTATACTTTTTGAATATCAGTCACCCAATCATTAAATTTTTCAGGATAGCCTAAAAATTTAACAAAATATTCAGTGATTCCTCGTCTTTTTCTTTGTTTGATAACATTCTCTACAGGGTAGAAACCAGAGTCGACAACTTTTTGTAATTCTGCTTCGTAATAAGTACCTTTAATCTCTTCACCTTGTAAATCTTTTAATCTATAAACAATCGGAATTCTTTGCACGATTTCAAAAACTATGAAAAGTTCTCTTCTCCAGTTTTGTTCGTATCCTTTCTCAAAGTGAAGTTTTGTTTATTAATGCGAACAACATTACCAATTTTAAATCTAGGGGCTTCAGGTTTCTCATTTCTTAGACCACCGTATAAATTTTTAATACTTGCTTCCGGTTATGCCTACTTACAGAAATAGGTTCCATTTTAATTGAACGGTGATACGAGGGATTATAACTGTGTATTAATTTATCAATGACGTCGATGTAATTTTTAGTGTTAAATTCAGTGAAATATTTCCACATTTTTGTTTTTAATGTCCGATTAAATCTTTCAACAATGCTAGCTTTTGTGTAATTATTTGTAAAAAAAAAATTTACATTCAGATTTTTTAAATAATTTTGAACTATTTTATTTAAAAACTCCTTACCGGCATCTGTTTGCAACAGTTTAGGCTTCCTTTCTTTAAAAATAATTTCTAGCCCCGACTTTACACTTTTTCCAAATTTATCTTTCAGAGGAACTGCCCAAGCAAATTTTGAAAATAAATCAATGCAAGTTAACAAATACTTATACCCTTTATTAAATTCTGCTAAAGATTGCATATCGACTAAATCCGCTTGAAACTGACGATCAATATCACTTACAAACACTCGATTCCGCTGAAACTTATGTCGAACAGGTTTATGAAGAGTGTAAGCATCTTTCTGCGATAACCAATGTTTTACATCTTTTTTACTATATTTTCCTTTTACAGAGCGATGTAATGCTTCCACACCCCGAAGCTATTTGGAACTTCAGGATTTTCGTAAAACGCAGCTAAATCTTGATGTATTGTTACCGATGAAAAGAGTTTGATTGAATGACTATTACAATGAATAGTTATATTATTATATACTTTTTGGGAAAGGCAAAAAGTTTATGTATAAAAACATGAGCATAAATTTTCTCACTTTCATATGAAATACATTTAAAATATCACTTGTACATACTTTGATAATTTCTTTTAAAAATACTCTTATTTGTTTTTAAGATGTGAAACGATTTCAACATAAATTAAACTAACAAACAATAAAAATAATAAGAACTCAAATTCAGCATATAAAAAAAAAGAATTTTATTCAAATTTATAAAAACAAAATATTGTGTGAATCTTATAAAAATCTTTAAACAAAATCCTCATAGTATTCAAAACAATCAGGTGGACATAACATGTCTCTTACTTCTCTTAAAATAATATCCAAGCGAAGATTTTTTAAAAATTCTTGAGTTACATAATGTACAGGTTTTAACAATAAAAAGTGTTCATTTTCAAAAAGATTATTATAAAAACAATCAGCTATCTCATTAGCTTCAAGTGATGAAACATATGAATTAAATGTTTCTTCGCGATTCCCCCATAACTCCTCAGCGAAAGTCTGAGGCTGTTTCAGTCCTTTTTCGTTCAGGAGGCTACAAATAGATTTTTTCAAAATTTGCGTCAAGTATTGTTGATCCAGACTAACATCCAAAGAAGAAGGTAATGTATTTTCTATGGGGCATTCGCAGAAGGTTTTATATGCAGTTAAAAAGTCCATACACTGAAACATATTGTCTATAGCAGCATTTTCAATAGCACCATATATTTTTAATCATTTCAGCCCACTGCTCTCGGGATATGGTTATTTCTTTAAAAGTGGGCTCTTTATCCGGACCGTATTTAATGCGCTTGAAAGTAAAATCAATGAAGTTCTCACTGGTTATTTGAATGTGTCGTTCAGGAGGGAAAAGTCCACTTGGGGTAATTCCTCCAGTGATTCCGGCACTTTCTTTTTTACGCATGATATATTCGATCCACCGTGGGTCTAATGTTATTCCCTCGGGAGTTGGGTAGTATGTTTTACCATATTTCTTGAAACGTCTTATGTGTACTGATACGGAATCATAATAGGTGCTTGCAAAGACAAAAACATCATCTCCAATTGGAAATACTCCATCTGGTATGCAATCCTCGGTAAATTTTCCATACTTCTGAAAATAATATATCAAAATTAATAAAGATCAGAAATGTGTAAAAACATTATAAAAATTACATATTAAATTTATTTAATTTTGTTACTTACTTTTGAAACTTCTCTTCTGGCTTTCTTATTTGCAGAATATTCCCCGGCTTTTTCAAACTTTCGTTTTCGCTATGTGTTTCAGACATCACCATATTTTTTTTCTTGTTGAATACAGCCCACCGCAATACTAACAAACGAAATGAATTTTGAACTAAAATGTGATAAGTGTCTAACGCATATCAACCGAATTACACTTGAGCGGCGTTCGCTGAGTGGTTGAAAGCAATGTATTCATCCGCTCTAAGCATTGAGATAATTTCTGACGTAGAATTCAGTCGCCGTCTTGTAGAATCAAGATCAGACAAGCTAAAACAAGTTAAATCGTAACCCGTTCTCGCTGATGACCAGTATACTACGGCACATTTTTCTGAATAATCAATTTACTTTGTATCTTTACTGTGTGTGTATGTAATCATTATACTGAATTAAAATTTACGCATTATTAAAATAATATAAATTAAATATTTTTTTTATTTCATTTTAATCAAGAAAATGATTTTAAAACATGTCGCCGTCTGCTTCGCCTGCAAAATTAAATTCATGAGATTATAAACATAAGTTTTCTTCAGGTCTGCATGCCTTCATAGGATAATGGTTAGCGTAACTGAAAAACTATTGTCCTGTGGAGACATTTTGATCTGAGGCCGTGAGTTTGAATCTGGATTTATTTTTATTTTTTTTTATTTGAGCGTTATTTACTTCAATCATTTTAAAATCTATAATTAGTGTATATTTTAATCAATAGGTGGCGCCATGAGCACGTTTAACATTCCCATACACTTCCATTTTTTGTGCACATTTTTTAAAAACAACTCAACTTAGCTGTAGGAGAAAACAATTCAACTCGCCCCCTCAACTCGAAAATCAAAATCAATGCAGGATAAAAACAACTCAACTCGTCAGTAGGAACGAAACAACTCAACTCAACAGGAGAAAACAACTCAACTCGGCAACATGAACGGAACAACTCAGCAGGAGAAAACAACTCAACTCAGCAGCAGGAACGAAACAACTCAACTCGGCAGTATGAACGAACAACTCAACTCTGCACTGCCGTCGACCGCCTACAACCGCCTTTACAGCAGAATCGGCTTTTTCTACCTACTGCGGTCCGCGTGAAATACGTATGCGGCTCGGCGGGCAAAAAGGTTGAGTACCCTTGATATAGAGGGTTACAAATCCCCTTATAAAAGAGCATACGCCAAATGTCAATTATGTTCCTTGTGCAGCACACTCATTCAATTGAATTTTAAATGATGCTGTGAAACACATTTCGAAAGAGTCAGAATAGTTGAAAAGTATTGCTGGAATCTGGTCTGCATTTGAAGTGCTTTGAGATTATCGTACAGCCCTATTTAATTCAGAAATATGGAATGGTTTTTTGAAAAATTGTATTGCTGATTAAAATTGATCTTTATTGAGAAAATCCGAATTGAAGAGGTTAATAAAAAATATTTTGGAAGCAAAACAAACATATCTGAGGAAAAAAATATTTGCCTGAATATCTGATGTTGGGTGATTAACTGAAAGAATATTTTAAGTTGCGATTTTAAATTTTATAAGTTGCAATGTTTTTAGCATATTGTAAATTTTTCTCGGATTATATACACTGTTACAAACTGTATCCCGGTACATTCGTTTTGCCTTTATGCGAGATTTTTTGCTTGTATTTAATCCACAGTTGAGGGAAATGTCAGTTATGACCTTTTTTCGTTAATTCTGTAACATCGTGACCCCGTTAATTTACTTCGTAACATAGTAGCGTCAGAGATCCCACAGCTAGTTGCCAAAAAGACAGTTTATTCTAGGGTTAATAATAAAACTTCAGATTCAATATTAGTATGCCACAGTTTTTCGCGCGATAGAAAAGTTCTAGTTCAATTTCAGTTCCTGTATTCCACCCATTGCTCCGCCGACTATGGCACTCCATCTTTCACCAGTAGGCAAATTTCATTTCCCTAGGTCCTTGACTCCTACCTACCCTGCAAACAGCCGAGCGTTTTTGAAGAGCACCAAACTTCAGAACGAAGTCATTTCGTAAAGGGATAGAGATCGAGAGTCACGTCAACCAAGCCGACCCTTTAAACTGCCTAGGTAGGACCCCAATCACCTCTCATTGGCACGTGTAACAGATCTGCGCCCGGCTCTTCTCGTTTTAGTCCTACTCCATTGGTGCTTGGGGACGATAGGCCAGCCCGTCTAATCCCCATTCCGAAACAGCATCGTGTTCACCATCTGGAAGCTATAACTTGTCTTGTCACATTTACAATGAGGGTGTGTCTTTGTCTCGACTGGCCGACATTACTCTCCTTTCAAGTTGTTTGCTGCCCAGATGTGCGAGGAGAAAACCAAAACAATTGATGCTGTTACATGAAGCTTCCTTCCTATAGAACGTTATGACTAACGGTCGTCTGTATGTCGGTAAAAGAAAAGGTGTGGCGACATCAAAACCATTTTCCGGCCCTTTTTTGGAGATATAATGTCCCATCTGGACAACTTGATCCTGCATACGTCAGATTTTATGAAACCTCCTACATCAAAATAACTTCGGTGTGTGATTTTGTATTTGAGTTATCCAAGATTTTATTAAGCATATTTTTCTCATTGTTATTATTTTTCGTCTCTGCCAACTAAAAATAATTTATATGTATTTACTTGCGAAAGTATACCCCTACCAGAGGCGTAACATACACCCCCACATCGTGGGGAGGGGGAAGGACTATAGGGGCCCAAAAGCCTATGTTATGTAACGGTTTTGGAATTCTTTGTGAGATCCGTCTTGGAGCCCAAATCCTGACTTTTCAGAGGGGCCCTAACATTCTCCGCTACGCCACTGACCCCTACTTACGCAAATTCGTCTTAGGCGCTTATCACTCAGTCCCACCTCTCGCGTAAGTTCAGGGTATTACTATACTGAAAAGGAGGACAAGCAGAAGAACAGAACCTATAAAAGGACTGTCCTCCTTAAAGGAAGACGATTGGTCACCTTAATTATATCCACTTATTTGTATCTGGAAAAAGTATCAAAAATCTTCGCAAAAATTCTTGTTAAATTGCAGGGAAGCCGAATACATTAAAAGCATTCATTTATGATCAATATTTAATACAAAAGAAAATGTACAATATACGCAAGGCCGGATCTACGTATGGGCTAAATGGGCTGCAGCCCAGGGCCCCCGTTTGTAGGGGGCCCCGTTCTCCATTGAAGATAACGAACAGAAAAAGATGTAATTAAATAATAAATTTCAAAATAGTAATAAAATAACAAACCCCAGTAATAGAATAAAAATAAACTCTACCAGAAATATATAAAATTTATTTTTATTTTCAAGAGCAATTTACCCTTTTGTTCGTCCTCCTGACCACCGAATACGCGGAAATTAATAATTAATAGACAGAGGCTCTATCATAGAGCGGCGCCTGCGAGCATCAACCATTAATACAATTGTAGTGGCACCATTTCTGTAGCCATTTACTTTTGTGCAATAATTCTAATTTACAATAATATACTGATTTGGCGCTGTGTCATGTACATACTACATGCAATTAAAACATACTTATGTACCTGTTTATTCAAGTAAAAAGTAAGTGCCGATACACAGTTCTAAATTATTTAAGTAGGAAGATATTGAAGTAGTGTTTAAGTATTTTCAATTTTTCATAGATTGAAAACATCAGAATTTCCCATAAATATGTATGTTGCCTTACAATTTGTGTTAAGTAACTTAATTACTTCTATAGGATATAAAAAAATAACAGTTTATGTGGATTATGGAGATTCACCGCGAATATTATGGATAAATGTAAAATAATCTTGATTTTCGTATTAAGTCGGTTTTTTAAGTATATGTAGCAACAGCATATAATGGATGACAACGGAAAAACAATATTTATTTAAAGTGGGGCAAATAATTCTAAAGTTTATTTTTATAAAATCCCCTTTAAACTGATGGGCTAATAAATAATAATAATCAGCGTTTTAGGTTTTAGCGAGAATAGACAAGGATTTTTTATTTTTTTAAATTAACTATAGATACCTTTTTTCAATTATCTCAGAAACATACTATATTGTTTTGTAAAAATTTGTTAGAATATTTTTAGTTTATTAAGCACATCGGTTGTGTTATTGTATAGTTTTATGACTTAAACTTTTAAATTGATTTTCAGGAAAATCAAATTCTTAATTAACAATATAAATATGTCTGGCAGAAAATATAAAAGTGTAGCGGAAAAACGAAAGCTACTGTTAAATCGAGAAAAATAAAAAATTAAATGTGTCAAAAATTTGACTTTTTTACAATGGAACAAAGTAACAAGAATATAACAAATGCAGAGACATTAACAGGCGAAAGGGAAAGGAACTTAGCCAAAGAAAATGAAGAAACTCAACATGCAAATATTAATGATGAAATATGCAAGATTACCATGACCAGCAGCCTTCTGAAAAAGATATTGTTCAGCCAGAGGGTACCAGTGATGCCCCGACCGAAAAGTGTTTAGAAAATGTTGGGTATGAGTTTGAGAATTATACGTTGACGTGGGTTCGTGGCCTAAATCTCTAAGTAATAATTTTATTGATTATATCCTTTCACATGAAATGAGCTATTTTCAAAATAAAGATCCAAACAATATATATTCTGTTTCGGTAAGAGAATACAAAGAACAAAAGAGATCATTTTCGAATAATCATTTAATTAAAAACTTAAAAATGGCCAAGTGCTGGGAAGATCTTGGTAAGGTTATTCAACTAGTATTGGTAGTGTTTTTTGCTTGACCTGCAAACTTTTTTCTAAAACAAATTCTCAATACACAACCGGCTTTTCTGACTGGAAACACGTAACAGTTGTTAAGAAAATCCTAAAAATTCTAGTGAACACAAAAATTCAATGTTAGTCTGGTTGACTCGAAACGAAAATATACTAACAGGAGCAACTAAGAAAAAATACAGAATATTACCACAGTTTCCTCAAACGGTTTATTTCGGTAGTTAGATTAAGTAAGTATTTGGCTATAAGAGGTTTATCAATTAGAGGGGTATCGAGGAAGTTTTTTGCTTCTCCTCATAGTGGTAATGTTATGGGTGCCCTGGAACTGTTAGCACAGTTCGACCCATTCATTTGTTCGTGAACATATTGAACAGCGAGAATTACGACCGAAATCGTTAATATCGTACGTATCAAAAACAATATAAGAGCAAATAATTGAGATCATGGGCAAGCAAGTCATTAAAACAATTACAACTCAAATAAATAATGATGACACACAAAGTACTATTCAATTGTGATGGATTAAACACCAGATTTGTTCTTTAATGATCAACTTGCTATTGCACTACGATATTATTTTTAGGGAGAAGTGTATAAAAGATAAGTCTCGTTAATTAAGATAAGCAGTCACACTGGCTTATGCTTACTTAATTCTCTGCAAGAATTTTTGGAAAGAAATGGACTGCTGTTGAATAATTGTAGGGGACAGTCATTTGACAACGCTGCTAATATGTCCGGTCGATATAATGGTCTGCAAACTCTTTTAAAAGAAAAAAATTAATTCACTAATTATGCGTCGTATGTTGCACATTCTCTTAATCTGGTAGGTGCAGAATCAGTTAAAGTTGCTACTGAAATCGTGAACTTCTTTGGTTTAATGCAACACGTATGTTTTCTTTTCTGCTTCGACCCATAAATGGGAACTTCTAAATTGTGAAATTAAACTGAAATTTACCTTAAAAAGTTTAAGTCAGATCAGATGGTCTTGTCACTACGATGTTGTTGAAGCCTAAAAATGTAATTATGGTAATGTGGCGGTGGTGTTTATATAAGCCAGTAACAGCCTCTAAACTGAAGCGTTCATTTTAGTCTAGTGGTTAAGTTGCGTGCTTACGGAACCGAAGGTGCCGAGTTCTAATCTCCTTCATTAGTGACCCTGGCTGAACTTTAAAAAAAACGCAACCTTCACGCAGCTGTCGTGGCGCCATCTACCCACCGTAAAAGCAACCAAAAGCCGTCAGACACGCATGACGCAGCAACGCAAGCCGTTAGATCCACATGACCCAACACTCAAGCCATCAGATCTACATGACGCAACAGCAACAACTCACACGCTCACCATAACTATATTGTTCGCTCGCCTATCCACCGACTCACTGGTAGGGGAAAGTGTGGCCGTGGTGTCTACATAAGCCAGTAACAGCCTCCGGACTGAAGTGATCATTTTAGTCTAGTGGTTAAGTTACGTGCTCACGGAACTGAAAAGTTGCTGAATTCTAATCTCCTTCAATAATATCTTGAATATTCTTAAGACATTTAGTGATAATGAAAATGAGAAAATTGATTTTCGAAAAAAAAGGTAGTAAATTTATTTAATAAATTAACAAAACTCGAAACTGCCATTTTAATTATATTTTGGGAAAGAGTATTTAAGAAAGATTTAATTCAGTTAACAAAAAATTACAGGCTCCTGGTTTGGACATCTGTGAAGGGAACAAGTTAATTATGTCATTTAAAACGTTTATAAGCAATGTACGATATGAATCGTATCAAAAACTAAAGGAGAATCAAGACACAGCTAAAACATTAAGTCCTAGTACAGAAACAGAACATAGCACTGTGAAAAAGGCACGGGGGTATTTCAAAATTTGCAGATAAATCCACAGAAAAAGCTGTGTATGGGACAGAAATTTTTAAAAGAGACACGCTTATTGTTGCGTTAGATAAGCTAACCCTTGATTTTAATTGAAGAAACCAAGTATATATATGCAGGATATAGTAAGAAATTTAAATTTGTGATGGATTTGCAAGATCAAAGTGAGAAAATCGTTGGCCTGGAGAGTGTACGTGCTATTGATTACTATTTAGATGATGTCGCTCAACATTTAGTCAGTGAAGGTGTTCAATTCAAAGTTTATGTTCTAACAATAAAAAAAACTGAGCTAGAGTCCTATACTTGTAGTGATGTGTTCAATTTAATTTTTGAAAACAAACATATTGACGTTTTTCCAAATTTATATACCATTTTAAAGATTTTTCTAACACTCCCTATTACTAGTTGTGAAGTGGAGAGTGCGTTTTCTAAAATGTCCTATATGGAAAACAAATATAAAACAACAATGGCAAATACTAGGCTTAATTATTTATCCCTTCTTTATATTAATACTGATCTCACCAAAGACTTAAAATATGATGAGCAAATAAAAGAATTTGCCGCACAAAAGTGTAGAAAAGTTTTTTTTTTTTTGTAAATTACGTAATTGTTTGTAACGTATTTAGATTGTATGAAATAAAAAAAAGCCTTAAGTTTCACATATTTTAAATTTTCCCGCACAATTTTTTTTTTTAGTAAAATGGCAAAAATTTTAATTATTTAGGGGGCCCCCAGATATTGCTAGCCCAGGACCCCTAAAGGTCACGGTCCGGCCCTGAATATACGTGCTGTTAAAACTCAGAAAAGAGTCCCGGTATGAGCAAGAAACTTGCGAGGTGCGGCAGCCCTCTATTCCTAATTCATGAAGAAGTTTCCCGTTTTTACCGCAATCGACCCCCAAGGAACGTTTCAGGGGCTTGCCTCCGAAAGTTTGCGTACAGGCAATCATTTTACGTGTTTATGCTGTAATTACTATTAAAATCTCTCTTCAGAAAATCAACATACCTCTCAGAGATTCTCCGAAAATTCCTTATTCAAACAGTAACAAAATCCACCTTAACATGAAAAAACAAGAATCACCACCAAATAACCCCTTCCCCCCTTAAAGTCTGCGTACACTTACAAAATAGAATTTATAAAGACCTTTTATTATGAGAATTACACAAAGTCGTGTTTTTAAGTAATTATAAGCTTCTACAATGATTTATTTGAGATTTGAATCCTTGTGTGATTCCATGGTAGGTAACAAAAGAGATTGATGTATTACTGAAAGGAAGATCGTCTTTAAAAAAGAAGATATCTTTTTAATCAATTGGCTGAAACTGTTAACAGGAGACATTAATTTTAAAAAAAAGTGTTTATAAACTACACAAATCAAAATTTAAACGTCCAAGCCAGGGTCCAGCCGTCCGTCTGCAGTGTCATCTCGAGAATCTTGATTTGTAATACGCTCTATAAAAATAAATCCAAGATTATAAGCTTCACAAATAACTAAAAGTGTTGCTGAGATGTTAAAAAAAAGATTGACTTGAACCACAAATCGAAGAAAACTGAAACAGGATGACTATCATGGCCGAGTTGCACTCAAGATGCCATTCATCTTTCGAGAACAGAGCTGAGGAAATTACCTTTGCCAAAGAACACCTAAATAGGACACATAAATATTGGAAAAATGTAATATATTCAATTCAAAGTAATTTTTGTATTCTTGGCATCAAAAAGAACAAAAATTCCTGCGCATATCTTAAGAAAGAGAATATTTTTTTCTATTGTTAAAACGGAAAGAGGAGATAATGTTCGAGAGTGCGTCGGAAGCCTTTGGGTTGGTAATGTGGAATTTATTGAATCAAGAATGTACAAAATTGATTGCTTGAACTTATTGAAGAAAGAATATCAGGACAAGTGCCGAGAAACTTGCGGTGAGTGATGATTTTTTACTTTCAGCAGGACAAAGGTACCCCAGGCAAGGTACATGGTTGTTCTTCCATGTCCCAAATCAATTCCATATGCCATCCCAGACCTCAACACAATACATCATTTGTAGGATTTACTTGAGTGAATAATCAAGCAGAATGTAATAACATCCAAAGAAATCATCAAATCTGTCATAGTAGAAGAATGGAACATAATAACCACAGAAAAGAGAACTAAGCTAGTTGAATCCCTACCCAGTGCTGATTTAAACTCATTTCGAGCCCTGGCGAAGAAAATCTACGGGCATCCTTGACACAGGCGGATCGAAATTTATAACCAGAAAATCTGGTTAAGTTCAATTTATCCGGCCCCCTGTGCGTTCGCCCTAAGCGCCCAATGGATAATCCGGCACTGCATTGGTCAACGAAAAAAAGGCTTTTTTAACCAGATATTACTTTATATTTTTAAAATTTTACTGAAGAAGAATCATTAAAGAAAAAAAAAAAAGGAAAACTTATAAATTATATCTTCCTTTTGAAGAAAATAGGAGTGCAGTACTGTACCTACCTTGATTATTAAATATCTTCTAATAGAAGTTTTATATCCCTGATTCCCTCTAGATTCAAAGTGGGGTATGCAAAGTAATACTTTGCAGCATGTGTAGGACATTCTTGATTTCCCGTTATAGACCAGAACCATTACCTGTCGATTGACCAAACATTTTTGTCTCATAGACCTGTTATGAACGTTTGATTCTATAACATTTAAAAATAGAAAATTGCTTCAAATAATTCGAAGAGCACGTTTATTCCATTAGACTTAGCTGAGCTAGCATCAAAACATTGCAACAAGTCTAATCAAAATATATCGACTGTTGCCAATCGGGTAATCTGAAGAAGGTTACAAGAATTGTTTCCAGATTTCCAAATATAAATACAGTTAGATTACATAAAATATAGTTAATTACAAATGCCTAAATATAAAATTATGAAATTCATTTTAAAAATTAATTATTTTTCAAGTTATAATGTTCTATAATTTTATTACATTTTTGTTTGTTTATTGATTACTTTTCAAAATATAATGTTCTATAATTTTACTATATTTTTCTTTGTTGAGTTGAATAATATTTGTCTCAACAGACTCCTTGCTATAGTTTTTCGTTTGGGGTAGACCCTTGCTTACCTAATAATGAATTTTCATAGATTTACCAACTTTAGTGTCTTTTTGATAGCTAGTATAGAGCAACTTACTTTAAAAGAATTAAATTTCTAACTGTAGGTAAGTATGGTATTTAAAACTAAAAAAAAACACATGTACATTAATTAAATTAAAATTTAATTAATACGTAAACTATATATAACGGAACAACAAAC